>CM054058.1:425426754-426026754 GCA_028641055.1 Alopecurus myosuroides
AGCCGAGCGCACCACCGCCGGGGACGAAACCACTTGGGGTGGAGCACCGGGAGCCTGCTGCGCTGGAGGGTAGGGGCCTCCAAGATGGCTCAACGGCCTGGAGGTTGATGTCCTCTGCAATCTGCCGGCAGCATAGCCCGGCAAGAAGAGGGAGAAGGGTCGCCCTTCGACCATCTGAAATGACCACTCACCAGGAGCAGCCATGGATTTCTTCTCGGGAGCAGCTTCGGAGCTCCCCTGCTGCCTCACCAGCGCCACCAAAATCACCCCATCAGAGCCTGCTCCAAGCTCACCACCACGGCGAAAGTTGGGGAAGGCTTGAAATCGATGACCGTAAGCGCCAGATCCGCTTTTTGCGATACGGCTAGCGAAATTATTGAAGCAGTCTTGCTGCTCCTCCACCCAGCGGTGCAGCCACCATAGCTCCAACCTGCAAGGAAGAAGAGAGCTCTCTCCGACGTCGCTGCGAGTCGCCGGAAGAGGACTGGGGGAAAAGGAGAACGCCATAGCGGCGACTACAAGCACAACAGCTGAACACAAGGGAAACCTAATATCTACAGGCCTAACCACGTCTCCGCTACCACGCCGGACGGCATCGCCGCCGGGGGTGAACGGTGGACGGGCCGGCGAAAACTCCGGAAGCTCCGAGGCGACTCTCAAGCGGTGGGTGGGGGGTGGGGAAAAGTCCAAGCCAAGTTGAGTCTGAATACTGTTACTTTCAAGTTTCAAAGAGACCATAGCTCACCAGACAATTGAAGAATCGACTGATATCCAACGTGCATCACAGACCGGTCTTGTCCAGAAGCAGGTCCAAGTGTGGAATTTTTCAAGAATCCAAGTCACCGGAGCTCGGAAGAGAAGCATAAAATCGCGGCACATATGCGCTGATGATGACATGATGTCGGGCCCCTGAGCTCGGCCCGACCAGTGAGATCGACGTCGGCAAATTACGTTGACTTTGATTTGGTCGTTTGCGATGGCCTTTCTCTTTCGGCTCCGAAGCAGAGTGACCCCCTGTTGCCCGAGTGACTCTTTCTTTGGCCGGGAGGAAGACGTGATGGATTTTTCCCTATGGTTTGATTTGTCGATCGAATCCTTTCGGCTACGAAAGTGCGGCTTGGAAAGGGAGCAAGACTCGCTTGTTTTGGGCTGTGATTGGTCACTTATTTTGGGTTGTGACTGATCCCTTTTGTTTGTTTATGCTTCTCGCTGTCTAATACTCCTTTTTTTAGATGGTCGTCGCTTCGGACGTGTTACCTTTTCTAAACTTTTTTACTTTTCAAACAATAAAGAGATCTCAACAATAAGTACTCCCGCCGATCCTAAAAGAGTGACGCCGAAAATGAGCTAGCTCTATATAAATCTGTGTAGAGGTCACAACACTTAAATGGGATCAGAGGGAGTATTCTCTTCGTCCCTAACAATATGATGCACATTCATTTCATTGCTTATTTGACCATCAATTTGGCCAATAAAATTTGAGTTATGTGCTCTGAAAAATAAATTTATTTATATTCATAAATAGCTTTTACTGGTATAATTTATGTATCACGTATATTTCAACATCCTTTAGGGAAAGTTACTTTCAGGATATACAACTTCGCTATATTTTTCAATTAAGGACAATGATTCACATATCGCAAGCATCCACTTTCATGGTCTTTTGGACATTCCATTTCTTGCGGCGGGAGAGTATAAAAGGTTTATACGGCAGCGGAATAATGTCAATAGGCCAGTGACCATCAAACCAGGGGTATTCCCAAAAATGTGATCTCGTCGTTCAACACATCCAGCGGTTTGTCAGCATTTAGACACTTCCTTGTGATGTTCACTTGAATGTTGACACACCGGACACCACATGTGGAAGATCTCATCGTCAGGGAAATATTTAGCGGCGGCCGCTTATCACGCACAATTTTGGGTACAATATTTTCCACCATAGAGAATATTGTTTAGAAAGTTTGGGCACCGCCAAAATATAGATTATTTGCATGGATCATTATTCAGGACCAGGTTTAGATGGCCCAATTACCGGATGTGCCTGTTTGCAACCAAGTTCAAGTGTTGGTGGTGCATCTTCTCTTCAAATGCCGGTTCTCGCTCAATATTTGACGCATGGCTAAGGAATGGATTGGCCTATCCAACACCGACGTGGCGTTTTAGAATGACTTCGCCAAAGTTAAAGATTGGTCGACTCACGTGAACGTGAACGTGGCAACAAACCAACGAAAAGAGGTGCTTGCTTCCCTCACCATTTTGGGGCACCTATTGCCGGGAGATTAAACATTTGTGTGTGCTTGTTGTCCTAATTAGGGGTTGGAAACTTTTACGACTCAAAATTCTCGTCGATTAATAGATTGAGTCACAACTTTTGTCTCCGTTCACAAAAGTTATTCACATATTCACCCTACTAAATGATGCCCACTGTAAGACGCATTGTGGACCAACCACATGTCCCATCTTGTTTGTAGTTTGTTTGTCATCTCCTTCCTATGTTGCCTCCGCATGAGCGTGCTCTCGACGCCCGACTCTGCGAGCATCTTCTCTGTCATCTCCTCCTCACGAGTGATCCTCACCTCCTGAGCTCATACTGGCTCCTCTACCGCTCTTCTTTTGATGCCATTTTTGCCAATTCAAGTTTCTTAGCACATGTCTATGCTAACATGATAAGAGTCGATGCATCGGCACATGCCTTCCATATGGCATACGTGAAATTCTGAGCGATTTATCGCGACCAATGGGAGCAAGCCTTTTAGCTACAAGGATCAAACGGTATTGAATCACAATCTTAAATTAGGTTGGACGGTTTCGGAGATGGCCCAAAATTTCCCGGCCAGCTAACGCCTAGCGCCCCATTGTTGAAAATGTAGGCTTTTTTTCAAGAAAATGCGAGCCAATGAATTCATCTTATGAAATACGGTGCGGTGGATTCCTTAAGGAAAAAAAATCATTCGAGATACCATAAACAACCTGCTGAAATAATTGGCCCACATGTGTGTGCTGAAATATTGGGCCCATATGTGGGTAGCCCAATAGACAAATCCTGAAATCTCAAAATGGCCCATATGTACAAGTGAGTGGTGGGAGTGAGAAGTTTAGTCCCACATTGAAAGTTTGAGGAGTTGCACACCACCTTATAAGGTGAAGTGTTGTAGGAATTGTATGTGAGTGAGAACAAGAGAGCCTCTCGCGCACTCCTCCTCCGCTCGCTCGTCGCGTCGCGTCGCGTGAATCGAGCCTTGAGCCTCGAGCCGAGACAATAATTATATTTATTTTGCTGTTTTGGAAAACCGATTTCGTAGTCGTGACGGACGCGTCACACCTCGTTGTTTGCGCCGCCACCGTAGTCTACTCCATCCCGAGCGCCGGCGTCCACCGGCGAACGGGAGAGCAGGTCTCCGGAACCAGTCGCCTTTGTGATCCTGTACGGGAGAGGGCGAATTAGGTTTTTGGGAAGCGCTCCGCGCGACTGCTCGCTGCTTCCACGACGGCTCGTCTACCTACCAAGTCAGGCGGTGCTGCGTACCGTCGCCTCAAGCGTCGTCTACTCCGACCCGTCATCGCCAACGTTGTCATCAACAACGTTACTACAAACGATCGGTACGGAATCTGTGTCCTGATCTGTCTATTTAGCATGTCTACTGTTTACATGTTTAGAGAGATCCTGTTGCTATTATTCATGTTGTCTGCTACAGCTAGTATGTTCGAGGTTCACATGTTAATAGCTGGTTTTGTCATGATTTATATTCTGGAATTAATCGTGGAAATTATGCCTAATTATTCAACACAACCATATAGGAAAATTCCTAAAGAAACAAAATCTTCAACATTCTTATCTAAATCATTGTGGCTCTTAAACTGTTGTCCAACCTGTAAACATGGGAACTTGGCACGTGCTTTAAACATTCTCGTTCGTCCTTGTATCCGCACATGTGCTACTTTCGAGTATAGCCTAAAAACAAAAGAAGCAACTAAAAGAGTTCACACTATGGACCTGCCTAACTCGAACGGAATCCTTGGCTCGTAGAAATGCTACGTCACGCTCTCAATATCTCGGCTCAATTTTTGGTATGGGCGTCACCGGCACGGCACTTACTTGAGTTGCTTTCTGTCGTTGCACATGAGGCGTGAGCTATAGCTCCTTAATTTGGGGAGCCCTTGATATCAACAGACGGCGACAGCGCGGAGTAGCCGTTAGGCCATCTTAAGTTGCGACGGGTCAACCTCGGATGGCTGGAGGACGTGCCGGAGAGGGTACACTGTATGCAAGGCCTGCTAGCTGGACGGCTGGGAGCCAAGTGAAAATTCGTAGCTGTCTTTGTATGCCCAAGGAGGAAGACGACCCATGCCTGCGGTTTAAGCAACCATGACTACGGTATACATGGTACTATAGGGCAGGTGGATGTGCCATGAGGCACATGACGTTTGTGAGTGGTACCATTGCAATAACCCTATCCGAAAGAGCCTCTGCCAATGGTGCTGAAAAATAAAAGCATCTCCAGGGGCATCCTCAAATTTGTGTTCGGCATACTCTAATCGTTCCCTCTTTATGGGCATCGGACGTGTGTATGCTACGGTGGGGATGCTGCCCCAGCCGCGCCCCCAAATAAAGATTTTAAGTTTGACAAACATTCATAAATTTTAAACTAAGACACGATTTTCATTGAAATTTGATACGAACACTAGAAAGTTAAACTAAATCTTGATCTAAACGGTGCAGAGGCTAGAACTTAACCTAAACTAAGCTAATCTAGACGACGGTAGGGCCAGCTTCATCGTTGTTTGTCAGCGGCTCAGCGAAATACGATGGGGAGAGAGGCTCGTTGCGGTCTGCCACCTCCGTTCAGTGGACCTCTGCCTGACATGAGCGCGTGCGCCAGCCGTTGCGCCTCGAGCTCTCTTGTTTGCGCACCTGCCGACGTTGTGCCTCCGCTGCTTCGCGGGCCCGCTTAAAGTCTTGCTCTATTCAGATGTGGTGAGCGTTCACCACATCGCCCCGGGCAGCCTCACCTTCCGCCCTATTGGCGTTAGCTCCTCGTGGGCTGTACCCTGGGCGGCCATGAAGGAGGCGGCATCCTCCTCCCTCCATCAGCTACTGCCGCTCGGTCGAGGCCGCCTGTGAGTTGAGTCGCTCATAGACCGTCCACTCGGCAGCCATGAGGGAGCAGCCATGCTACTCCCTTTGTGTGCTCTCGCGTGAAGTCTCAGTGGCGGCTGCCTCCGTGGTTGCGTTCTCCACCTCCAAGGCCGACCTCACCCGACAGTATGCCTCCTCTTTGCGCCATCTGATGAACAAATTGTATGCCACGACTTGATGAGGACACAACGGCTGCTCCTGTTGTGGCTTCCATCTCCCCTCCCAGTTAAATGAGTCATCACCACTCCGCTTTTCCTCGGACGACGGGGGAGTTGGGTCATGTGAAGCGCATCCTAAGTAAAAGAAAATTTCTTAATCTCTTAGATTTTGTGTGTTAGTTAACAACACCGGCGATGATTTCACAATGTGTTAACGGGTGCAGGTTTTAGAGATAAATCTTACAAGCATCTATCACCAAAAAGGTCAGAGAAAAGGGCCTACGATGCTCTTTGTCAACTGTCAAGGCTGGAATATTGGGCCGGAATATTTGGCCTAGGACCGGATATTCCGGAGGGAAATATTTTGGCTAAGAATCACAGAAATTCAGCTAAGGACCAACTTGTGACACTCGCTGGTCCTAGGCCGGAATATTTGGTCTGAGTCCGGATATTCAGGGGTGCAGACATAAATCAGAAATTCGGCTAAGGACCAAAATGTGACAATCCCTGGTCAGGCCAGGATTTTGGGCCGAAATATTTGTCCTGGGCGGATATTCCGGGGGTTGAAGATGGAAATTGGCTAAGGACTTTGTGCGACGGTTGTAGAAGCCACCTTCAAGTTTGGCCGGAATATTGGCAAAATTAGCCCGGATATTCCGTCCCCGCTTGGGACGGATATTCCGTCCCCAGTTTTTCAGTCAACGGCTCCAAACGTCTACATTTCGAGAGGGGGTATAAATACCCCTCTCGTTCTTCAAGCTCAAATCAGCCTGTCTAGCATTAAAGTTCACCAGCTCACATAAAAGTAAGAGATCTCCCAATCGCTCCACTCAAACTCGTTAATCTTCAGAGGATTGAAGGAGAAGGTCCGATCTACATCTTAACCAAGCCGTTATTCATCCCCCCTCCCCTTATTCACTTGAGGGATTTATATCTAAGGTTTTCTTGTGGAAAATCTAGACCTCTTCTTACTCACTTATATTTCTTGTAACAGATTTGTGGTGATTTTGGAAGCCCTCAATTCAGTTGTGGGTGTATGCCCCAATCTTATTGTAAAGTCACCGGATTCCGACTTGAAGGATTCCAATAGTGAAAGGTGAACTAGACTTTTATGGCGGGGTTCATCGAAGAATAGTGTGAGGCTTTTGTGGCGTTGAGTAGACCTTTATCGCAAAACTCACACTCCTCCAGCAAGACGTACTCGCCTAAGAAGGAGGAACTCGGGAATACATTCTCGTCTCCGCGTGCTTCCGTTTTGGTTCCTTCTATCATTTAGCTTTACTTTGTGCTTGTTTCTTACTTAGTGTAATCCTTATCATATAGGTAGATCCATCTTAGTTGCATATCTGAAGAATTTACCTTTATGTTAAATCTAGATAGAAAAAATATTAAAATTTAGAGGCAGCACTTATTCAACCCTCCCACTCTAGGTGTCCACACGATCCGTTCACTAAGTGAGAGTGGCCCAGCTAGTGGCTAGGCGGCGTGGCATGTGTAGTATGGGCTAAGGAAAGCGGGTGGTTGTGAAACAGTGGCATGGCGGGTCTGTTGTTATAGCCGGACGATCGACTGGGCGAAAAATGGAGGCAAGAAGCGGTGGCATTGGACGAGAGTGCACGGGTGAGTGAGCACGCGTCACGTCGGCAATTAATGGTGCCGACACGTCTCCGCCACGTTGGCCCTCGTAGGGCCGCTTGGGGAAGCCACGAAGGCCGATCCAGCGTACCAAAGGCGGTGTGTTGCGCCGACGCTGGCGTAAATGCGACGTGTGCCTTCATCGGATGGGAAAACGCCTCGCGAAGCGCAGTGCACGTCATTACGTGCGGAACGACCTCCTGCACTGCGTCATTAATCACCGTGGCTCCGTATGTATGACGAAGGGGCCCTGCCTGTCGGAGGGCATGTTGCTTGTGTATGGGAAAACAAAACTGACTCCTGGGTCGCATGGATAAGCGACTCCAGAGGCAATTAGAGCTCCGACATGGCGGCCTCCGTTGGCTCCGACATGGCGGCCTCCAAAATGGTTGTACCTTCCAACAACGGTGTTTTCACATTAGATTCTTATTGAAGGCATTGTGTGGAGATTTTTCAGACTTCGTGGAAACTCATGATCCGACCATGTTGGATTCGGCGAAAACGTCACTCGCTCGCCGTTTCTTTGATGGAGGTGTAGCTTTTGGAGAACCTTTTTCTGTAATCATGGTGTTGTCAACGACACTGATTGATGGTTTGTTGTGTTCGTAGATTGCTCTTTATTTGTAGTTGTTGTGTGCATTCTCGATGTCTTGACATATTCTTGGTATTAGTTTAGTGCGGAGACCGGGTGTAATTGGCATCATTTCAATGTTCTCTTTATAAAAAATGAGCTAAAAATATGGGAAACATGTCACAGATTATAGGGGGTAAAAGAATGGAATTCGGTCTTCTTAATTTAATTAAAAATTCTAGATTGATCGGCATACAAGAGCTCAAAAATTCTTGTACTTGTTATGTTTTTTATTTAGTAAACACTAGACTTTCTTGAAAGACATTTACACTTAAATTGTTTTATATTTTCTTGTACATAAAAATATCCAAGGTTCAATATTACTTGAGTATCTACGACCATCAATTATATGGCGTGGATCCACGGCCATATTAACTTCAGTGACAAATTATCACCTGAGCATCTGCACCAATTCGTCAATCTTTGGGTTTTGATCTGGGATATCCATTCGGAACTTAACAACCAACATTAAGTACTCCTAGGCTTCGGTTTACAGAGCCCGATTCTACGACGAAAATTTAACGAATTTTCAACCCACATTGTTGAAGGCTTTGGTGCCATCAAAATGCAAGTGTTTGCATGGATTGTTATTCCGAACCGAATTTGGGCATCTGACCATCTTGAGCACCACAGTTAGCTCAATTGTGGGTTGTGCCCCCTTTGCTCCGCCCCTCCAAAAAATCGTGGCACGTTTTCTCTTACAATATTGTTTTCCAGAAGAATGTCTTCCAAACCTTCATCTGCAACCAGACCCATGGCATGATTTTGACACCGTTGAGAATTGGTGGATACCTATTTCTAGTGCGTAGGGCACCACATAGAAGGCGACTACGTCCATCCTAATGCTCGTTTCTTGTGAGCCTTGGACCAAGTGCAATGCAAGGGTCTTCCGCAATCGACTCTCCGCCTCACCAGCAGTCATCTCCGTCACCAAGTAAGATGCCTCTCGTTAGGTTTCGCTCGACGCTCGTTTTTTGGTTCTTGTAATGACGTGAGAGTAGGGTTTTTTTTTGTCCTTGGACCATGCTAGTTGTGGTCTTAGCCTTTAAAAATTCCTCTCTAATAATGAAAAGGAAAATCTTTCGCCCGTTTCAAAAAACAAATGTAGTAAGAAACCTGTAAAATTAGAAGAAAGTGTGCCCATGGATGTCAATTTGACTGATTGTTTTTTCCATATCGCTCGGTTAATTACTAATTCAGTTTCAATGGATAGTGTAATAATACTTGGTTCCTGTTAAGATTTTGTATTATTTTCATTATCTAAATATAATCTAGATTTGATAGTGTCATAACAACTACACCCTCGCCTCCAGCTGCCATCTTGGCGCTAGGAGGTGGGGTGGGGGCAGGATATTTCACAAGTTTGTGTTCTTCGCCATAGAGTTTAGTGGCGGTCGTCGTGTTTTTACAAATAAAGCTACTCCGATTCTTCAGCGACGTCATGGATTTTGAGAGGTTTGTGTCCTTGCAGATCCGCATATTCAGATCCGGTGAGTTTATGCTATTGTGTTATATTGCTTCGGATGGTTTGATTCTTTGTATCGTACCCCTGCTAGGGGGGGTCGGGTTGCATGTTATAGTATCGGGACAAAGCCACGATTGAAGGATACAAGGGGGTACCGTACGGGTCGGAGTACTACTCCGTACCCGTACTGGATACCGGTACAATATCATGTTCAACACTCCCCCTTAATCTAAACCTTACTAAGGTTTAGATTACGCCTAAACTCCTCAAGTTTCTTAGTACATAATGTCTTTGTAAACCCATCAGCTATTTGATCCTTGCTAGAGATGAACCTGACATCAAGTTGTTTGTTTGCAACCCGTTCACGAACAAAGAAAAAAATCAATCTCAATGTGCTTGGTACGAGCATGAAACACTGGGTTAGCAGATAGAAACGTTGCACTAAGATTGTCACACCATAAACATGGCTTCTCCTGAAGTGTCACAGCAAGCTCTTTTGTGAGAGCCTCAACCCAAATTAATTCAGCAGTGGCATTTGCTAATGCTTTGTATTCAGCTTCAGTACTAGAACGAGACACAGTTGGTTGTTTTGTGGCACTCCAAGAAATAAGATTTGGACCAAAGAAGATGGCAAAACCTCCTGTTGAACGTCTATCATCTAGATCACCTGCCCAATCAGCATCTGAGAAAGCACTAAGTAGTGTAGAAGAGGATCTCTGAAATGTCAATCCTATAGTTCTTGTACCCTGAATGTATCTCAATATTCTCTTAACAGCTGTCCAATGCTAAGAGGTAGGAGCATGCAAAAACTGACAAAACTTGTTAACTCAAAAGGAGAGATCAGGTCTTGTCAATGTTAAGTACTGAAGTGCACCAACAACACTCCTATAATTAGAACTATCCTCATGACCAAGTGGTAAACCATCACCAAGAGACAGACTCTCACTGCTAGAGAGAGGTGTAGGGCATGATGCGCAAGTGTTCATACCAACTCGTTTTAATAAATCAGTAGCATATTTTTCCTGATTAAGAAGCAAACTATCAGAAGATTTGTGAACTTCAAGTCCCAAGAAGAAGTGAAGATCACCTAGATCTTTGAGTGCAAAGTCATTTCTCAAATTTTGCAGAAGGGCTGAAACTGCTGTATCTGATGAGCTTGTCACAATTATATCATCAACATAGATCAAAAGAAACATGGTGATACCTGATTTGTCAAACAAGAACAATGATGTATCTGCCTTGGAGGGTACAAATCCAAGTGTATGCAATTTATTACTGAGTCTGGAGTACCATGCTCTAGGTGCTTGTTTCAGTCCATAAATTGCCTTATCAAGTTTGCAAATATAATAAGGAGCAGCGGAAGACTCAAAACCTGGTGGTTGTTTCATATATACCTCCTCTTCCAGAACACCATGTAGAAACACGTTCTTTACATCTAGCTGCCTAAGATTCTATCCTTTTGAAACTGCAATAGATAGAACAAGTATAATAGTAGCTACCTTGACAACTGGACTGAAGGTGTCCTCATAGTCAATTCCATACCTCTGCTTAAACCCCTTTGCCACCAATCTGGCTTTGTATCTGTCAATAGTACCATCAACATGTTTTTTAATACGATAAACCCATTTGCAGTCTATGACATTTTTGTTGGAACTGGGTGGCACAAGATGCCACGTGTTATTTACAAGAAGTGCATTGTACTCATCCTGCATAGCATGTTTCCAATTATCATTTGTGAGAGCCTCAGAAAGATTTTGTGGTTCTCCTGTTGATGTTAGCAGCACAAAATTCTTTTTGTATGGAACAGTACCATCCGTGATTTTTTTTTTGGATGTTTAATACCTTTCTGCAGTCTTGTTCTTGGTTCAGCAGTAGGGAGTGATCCACTCACATCATGCACAGAAGATCCTGCATGCGTGTGCTTCTGTGTGTCGGGTGCTGTTTCTGCATGCAGATGTGCTGCGTCGAGATCCTCCTCGCGTTCCGTGCGAAAAGCGCTGTCGGAATCCCCCTCGCGTCTCGTGCGGGCAGAGCCAGGAGACGGGGACGGGGCATGTGACGCGCGAGACGGGGACAGCGAATGGACCCCTCGCGTTCTGTGTGGTGCATGCGTAGAAGACGACGCAGAAGGCGACGAATGCGAGGGCGCTGAAGACGAGGACGCGGGCTCGCTCCCATCTGACCGCTGGGACGTGGCAGGCACGGATGGGCTACTGCCACCCTGCGCGGAATCTTCTGTGTCGGAAGCCGCAGGGGAGAGATCCAAGGCAGATTCTGCCTGGTAATCTTCTCCAAAATCAGCGTCATTTTGTCCTGTAGTGTTTTGCTCCGAATTTTCACCATTTTGCATAGAATTTGTACTGTTTTCTTCAGAATCTGAACTAGAATTCTCTCCAGCTGTATCCTGCAGGGGAGTGACAATAGGAACAATTTGCAAATAGTCGTTAGTATGCACACCCCTATCATTAGACTCCATGGATTGTTGTTCAGAAGGAAGAAGAAGAATTTGTTCACGAAGACGTCTACCGGTGTTAGGATGAATTGTAGAAAAGGGGAAAACATTCTCATTAAAGACAACATCACAAGAAATATACACACGCCCAGTTGAGACATCTAAGCACTTGACACCTTTATGAATAGGACTATATCCAAGAAACACGCACTGTTTGGATCGAAAGGACAGTTTGTGTTTGTTATGTGGACGTAAATTGGGCCAACAAGGACACCCAAAAACACGAAGAGAATCATAATTTGGAGAGACATTGAGAAGTTTATATGTAGGAGTGTCAAAGTTGAGAACCTTGGTAGGAAGCAAGTTTATGAGAAACGTGGCAGTGAGGAAGGCATCGTCCCAATATTTTAATGGCATAGAGGCATTGGCTAGAAGAGCTAGACCTACTTCCACGATATGTCTATGCTTGCGTTCAGTAGAGCCATTTTGTTGATGGGCATGAGGACATGAGACATGATGAGTAATGCCCACCTTTTGAAAGAAATCATGGAGTTTTTCATATTCACCACCCCAATCAGTTTGCATAGTAATGATCTTGCGATCAAATTTGCGCTCAACATATTGCTGAAAATTAAGAAAGACTTAATACACATCGGATCGTTTCTTAAGCCAATAAATCCAAGTGAACTTGCTAAAATCATCAATTAAGCTTACATAATAAACATGTTTGCTAGCAGAAGGAGTGGCAGGACCCCATACATCAGAGAAGACTTGTTCCAATGGAACAGTGGACACACTAGTAGAGGTGTGATAGGGTAACTGATGACTCTTTGCTTGTTGACATGGATCACATATGTAAGGATTTATTTCTGGAGTGTATGAAAGATTATTCTTCCTAAGAATCTGCTGAACAATAAAAGAAGACGGATGTCCTAATCGACGATGCCACGTAGATGAAGAAGGCTTGATGGTGACAAGTGCATGCTTGGAAGACCCCGTTGACACGGGGACGAGGGGATACAAGCCACCATGACATGGACCTCTAAACATGATTTGATGTGTTGCCTGATCCTTTATCAAGAAAAAGAAAGGATGTATTTCAATAAAGGCATTATTGTCAAGTGCACTTTTATGAGCAGAGAGTAAATTCATGGAGGAGCTAGGAACATGCAAAATATTGCGAAACTGAATAGAGCTATGAGGGTGTGCAAAACTGAATGACCAATATGTGCAATGTACATACCTTGTCCACTAGCATTGTGGACTTGATCACGCCCCTGGTAGTTGTCATGCACCTGTAGTTTGTTGAGTTGTCCATTGACATGATTTGTAGCTCCAGTATCCACATACCAATTAGTGTCTACTCCATATGCATCCTTGGTATCCGTGTTTGTATCATCGTCATCATTATCATCTCCATAGCGCCACCAACAATCACCCGCAGCGTGTCCCTCTTTTTTACAAATCTGACAGAAACTCCCTCCTGCCATGGAGTGGCAACACGATCACGCTAACCACGTCCTCCCTTGGGACGGCGCCCTTGGTCTTGTCTGCCCTGTTGTGGACGTGCTTGGGGTTGTGGGGGGCGAGGTTGAAAGGGTGATGGAGGGGGACGGTGTGGTGGATAGTAGGGTGATGGGTTCGGTGGTGGATAGTATGGGAGTTGTGGTGGAGTGTAAGGAGGATAAAGGGAGGGGCATGGTGCGGGTAGGAGTATGGGGTATACAGGTGTGGGCTTGGCTGATATGGTGGTGGATTGTAGGAGGGTTGGTTCGGTGGGATGTGGTACGGTGGCGTGGGTGGTGGTGGATTGTAGGGTGCGGTAGTGGGGTTTGGAAGGAGAGGCGGTTTTGAAGGACCATTACCATAGCTCGGATTGGGACGACGAGGAGCAGCATTAACCGATGACATGAATGTATTTGAGCCCTGACCAGTAGAGGCAAGCATGGTTTCACGGTATTCATAAGACATCAAATGCGAGCAAAGATCATTGAGCGTGGTAGAGGGAACAACATTAATTGAAGCAACCAGGGGATTAAAGGAACCATCAAGACCATTGAGTATATAATCCTTGAGCTCATCATCATCCACTCCTTTTCCCGCAACAGCAAGCTCAGAAGCAAACCCTTTCATCTTGGAGATGAATTGTTGGGCAGTCATGTCAAGTTTCTTGGTGTTGGTGAGTGCTCCACGAAGAGAAGAGACTCTGGCCTAGGACTGAATGGAGTACAAGTTGTTGATTGCAGCCAAAATTTCTGAAGCATGTTCAAGACCATATGTATTCGGTAGAACATCCTCGGAGATAGAATTGACCAAGAAACTCACAACAAGCTGATCACGAGAGATCCATGTATCATAAGATGGATTGGGAACCACTGTTTTCTTGTTGTGTTCATCCACGGACTCCAAGAACTCGGGCGGGACAACTTCTTTTCCTTCAAGGAGGGTCATAACTTGAGAACCACGAAGAAAGGGCATCACCTGCGCTTTCCATGACAAAAAATTCTCACGAGTTAATTTGGTGGCGGGTGGAGAGCCAAGAACCGCCGGGGTTGATGAAGAGGAAGCCATGGATGTGATCTAGGGGTGGGGAAGGTTTCAGTGTTGTCTAGGATTCTAGGGTTTTCGGGTAGAGGGGTTTTGGGGGGGGGGGGGGGAGGGAGGGATTGAGGGAGGTATTGGAGCTTTGTTGTTTGTGGTCGTGGAAGCTTCGGTCGTGATCCTGTGGCGGCGGCGGCGGTGATCCGGCGCGGCGGCGGCACCTAGAGGCGGGGAAGAAAAGGTGCTCTCGATACCATGTTAGACTTGAGGAAAACGATCGTACCCCTGCTAGGGGGATCAGGTTGCATATTATAGTATCGGGACAAAGCCATGATGGAAGGATACAAGGGGGTACCGTACGGGTCGGAGTACTACTCCGTACCCGTACTGGATACCGGTACAATATGATGTTCAACAGATTTGAAATCTTCCTTCGACGTTTATGGTGAAGAACTTGTGGTTGGCAGCTTGCTCTTGTAGGGGTTCATCCCCGGCCCAAGTATGTTCATCATTCATAGTTTCCCATCTTTTTGGATGGGAGACTGAAGGGGCTTTCAGAACAAAACTTGTCTAGGAGAACGAGTGACCATATTGTTATTCTAGTCTAATTGCAGTCTCTTTACCGAAGCCGTAGCATTATTTCGTTTTGCAAAGATTGATATCATGGTGAGGATGTCTTCGAGAGATTTTATCGCAATTTTTAGGTATAGGAGTTACTCTGTGTACGCGTAATTGTTAGGAGCATGAATAAATTTACAGGCGTTTCTCAAAACAAAACAAAAATTCTAGATCCACAATTTGTTAGATATGCATGATGACAGATGGCATCGCTAGATGAATGATGCATGGCCGTGTCACGGATATATCCACATGGTACAATGGTCCTGGCCCTAAATGTCTGCACGACTCTGACCTCTCAAGAAACAACACAATCAAAATCTATCCAGGCACAAAAAAAGGAAGGCACCGTCTCGACGGGTGCCAAAGGACCGTACAGAACACATTATTTTTGTCCGTCCTTGCGATTTGGCATCTTTCGTGGTAGTATCACATACACTGAACCACGACTCCGGAGCTAATGGTGGACCAGCAGCTAGCCATCCTATAAAGTACAGCATAAAGTAATTAACCAAACACGGCTCAAGCTCAGGCTAGCTAGCTTATCATTGGCCAGCGCTCGAGAAATCTATGCTAGCTCGGTGGAATCTACGCGTCCAGCCAATGCTGGAAGAAGGCAGGTTAGCTTTAACTAGTTTAATTGCAACTGAAGATACCAAAACAATGGGCCGACACGGTCTCGTCGACTGTATCTCCTAGCGGCTTTGGGCATTTTTTAGTAGGGAAAACGCCGTACGGAGTAGTAGTAGTAGCAGCAGCTAGGGCGATGTGCGGCGGTGTGGAGAGATAGTTTAAGACCAACACACGCAAACGCCACGCCTGTCCACGCCGTTTCCTTGCCGACTCCGTGTCCGGCAGAACAGATTGTATAGATCCGACGTCGGGGGAAACTCGACAGAGTGTCGAGTAGCAACGTGCCGTGTGACTTCGACTTCGACCGAACGGCCATGATTCCGTCGAAGTGACAACTCATCTGAAACCGGTAGAAATTTTGCGCTCCTTGCTGTGATATGATCGCATTACAAAGTAAAACTTGGCATGCAGCACAATAAGAACCGGTAGAAACTTTTATGGTGTGATATAGGAGTATTTCGCTGACATTACCATGGTACGCCATGTTGCACGTGCCGACATCTGTTGCGCAACCTAGAATAATGGAGACGAATCATCCCCCTGCGCCCGCCATAGAAAAGTGATATTCTCCATTGCTCCTCCCTCCCGTCGTCAACGCTTTCCATCCCATAGTTTTTTCCTTTTCTTTTCCCGCTTCTTCTTACTCTTCCCCGGTCAAGACATATTTTAGAGCAATCGGACATAGTTTGACACAGGAAACATTTCCATAAATCCAGGACAGACATTAAGCAGAAAGCGGCCAACGACTATTTTTATCCTTTGTCATTTAAAAAGATATCATATCACTATATTAATTAAACAAGCCGTCTCATTAAAAACGTTTCAGTCCCTTTCGATACACCGATAGGGAAAAATGAGTGCGTAAAAAACTTACTAACTTCAGTTACACAATAGATACATCGTTCACCGGCGTACTAATCAACCAGCCTGGAGGCTCATCGATCCAGGTACAAAATTATTGTTATAAAAACTAAAACCTGGATCATGAGCCGCAATGTTGGCTTCACGAGGGCAATGTTTAAAGACGGCCTTTCAGATATTTGTTGTCAAGTCCACGCATTCTGCAAAAATAGTTGTTGCCGCATCGAACCATTGCTCTTGGCCTATACAAAAGTTGATCACCTCGATCGAATCAGATTATGTCTCAACATTATGAAATCCAAGTGAGTTGGCAAGAGCCAAACCATCCTTCGTCGCCCTAGATTCCATAACGAATGCATCCAAGCCTCGGTTAATAAAAGTGCATCATGATGCGATAAAACTTCCATGATCGTCTCTTAGAATTGCAGCCGTGAGTTGCTAACCAATGATTCGGGTTCGGTTTCGCCTATTTCTCCACTCTCTCGAGTTGCTAACCAATGGTTTCTTCTACCCTCTCCATCCCAAATTAGGTGTCGTGAATTTGTCAAAATATAGATGTATCTATATGCTAAAATGCGTCTAGATACATCCATATTTTGACAAGTCTATGACAACTAATTTGGGACGGAGGGAGCAGTTATTAACAATTGATAACACAGTCATAGAGTTAGGTTCGGACTAGGAGTGACTTTTTTCCCGGAAAACTAGGAGCCACCTTCGCTGGCGATTAGGGTTCCGTGGAGTCTAGACGGCGGCTGCTGACAACCTCGTCGGCGGGCCGCATCGTGGAGGGATCGAGATGTCTTCGGATACCGATCCGTCGAAGGGCAAAGGTGCGCTCTCGCCGGGATCGGCAAGGAAGCACCTGGAGGATGCGATGGGAAAGCTAGGGCTTTCCGAGGAAGAGGCGACGCCACTGGTGATTGATGATCTGGAGGAGGAAACGATCAAGAAGTGGACAATTGCGGGGAAGGTGCTGCACCGTACCAATTTGCACATACAGACTATCTCCAGCGCTCTCCGCCCGGCTTGGGGGAATCCTAGAGGGTTGATCTTCCGATCAGTTGGGATAAACATGTTCGTTGCTGAGTTTGAGAACCAACGCGACAGAGATCGTGTGTGGGAGGGCTCGCCTTGGCACGTCAGTAGGAACGCTGTGATTCTTGAGGATTTCGTGGAGTGCATGCGTCCATCGGAGTTGAAATTTGATAAGCTGCAGGTGTGGGCACGGATTCTTAATCTGCCGTTCCACTTCATGAACCCAAAGTGGGGTGAAAAGGTAGCAAAGATGATTGATAAGGATGCAAAGTTTGTTCAAGCTGACCCTGTAGGTGGTTTCCTACGGGCTAGGGTAACAATTGATGTTCGGAATCCTTTGAGGAGAGGGGTTCTGATTGCTTCATCATGGAGGAAAAGCCAAGATTGGTACGATATTCAATATGAGCAAATACCCAACTTTTGCTTTTCTTGTGGTCGGCTAGGCCATGCAGACTCTGTTTGCCCGACGCCGGGTATTAGAGATGCTAATGGTGCCCTGCCGTATTCCACTAACTTGAGGGCGCCTGAGGAGAAGAAGAGATCCTATGCGAGTGATAACTCGAATTCTGATCAGCCGTCAGCTCACTTTGGTAACAAGCAAGGAGGGGGAAGTTCATCTTCAGGCCCCGGGAAGAGTACTGAGGTTACTTCACCTCTCAAAAAGAATCAGGGGCAAAACAATAAAAGAAAGGCTGCTACCCCGAAAGTTTATAGGAAAGTTGATTATCCAGAGGAGGAAGACGCAGCTCAGGTGCCCTCGAAAGAAGGTGCACTGGTTATCTATAGTGGGAAGCCAGCTGTGGCGGTGCTAGAGGGCACAGGTGACACGGTGGAAGTCCAACCGAGGAAGAAACGAGCAACACCAAATTCTTCTGATGTTTCGGCAGAGGCTGCTTCGCAGTCCTGCCGAGAGCAATGAATTGCGTTGGCTGGAACAGTCAGGGGCTTGGGAACCCTATGACTGTTCGAGAGCTTCATAGCTTAGTGAAGCAAGAAGTTCCTGCCTTGTTGTTTGTAATGGAGACAAAGATCAAGGCTAAGAGGGTGGAGGCACTAAAGACAACTTTGGGGTTTTCAGGGTGTTTTGCAGTTGACAGTGACGGCCGCAGCGGTGGTGTTGGGTTGTTCTGGTCAAAGGAAGTGGTGGTTGATCTACAAAACTATAGCATTAACCACATTGATGTTCTTGTTCGCAAGGAGGGTGATTCATCCCCTTGGCGATTCACAGGCTTTTACGGTGAGCCACGGGTTGAAAACAGATTTCATTCCTGGAGATTTCTGCGGACGTTGTATTCGGTTACTCATGCTGAATGGTTATGTCTGGGGGATTTCAACGAAACAATGCATGCTACTGAACACTTTAGCCGAGCTTCACGATCGGAGTGGCAAATGAGGGCTTTTCGGGAGGCAGTTTCAGATTGCTCGCTCCAGGATTTGGGGTGGAGAGGTGTGGATTTTACATGGGATAATAAACGACAAGGTGATGCGAATGTCAAAGCACGCTTGGACAGAGCATTAGCTAATGCTGAGTTTCGTCAGCGATTTGAGGATACTCGAGTACGGCATGTGAGTGCTGTCGAGTCAGACCACTGTTTTCTGGTGGTGGAGGTCACTGACCGTAGGAGCATTATCAATAGCAGAAATTCTAGGCAGTTTCGCTATGAAAATTTGTGGCAATCCCACGCAGACTATGATCAGCTCGTTGCGAACCTGTGGAGGAGATTACACACGGGACAGGGACTTGCTGCGGTTTCGAACACTCTTACTCTGCTCCAAACAGAACTAAGTACTTGGGGGGCTAAGGAGTTTGGGTGTCTAGCAAAGAAGATACGTAAGACGAAGGCCACATTGGAACGTCTTAGGAGGCAGTCAGTGCGACGGGGTCCTTCGGAGGAAGAGCACAACGTGGCGCAAAACTTGAGGAGCCTACTTCAGCAGGAGGAAGTATGGATCCGTCAAAGATCACGGGTCAGGTGGCTGCGGGCAGGTGATCGGAACTCTGCCTTTTTCCATGCCCAAGCAACGCAAAGGAAACGTTTGAATCGTATCCGTGGCCTGGCAAGGACTGATGGCTCAGTGTGTTCTGATGAAAACGAAGACAAGGCTGAGGTGCTAAGTTTCTATCAGAGCTTGTATACGTCCCAAGGTTTCAGTAATATGGATACTATGCTTGAGTGTGTCCCGAGGAAGGTGACGTCTGATATGAACGAGTCCATGGAAAAAGTTTTTGAACCCGAAGAAATTCGAAAGGCTTTGTTCCAAATGGCTCCTTCCAAAGCCCCTGGGGTGGATGGATTTACAGCGGGTTTTTTCCAACGCCATTGGGACCTTATTCAATGCGATCTTGTCCCAGCGATTTTGGACTTTCTGAATGGAGGGGAATTACCATTAGGTATGAATGACACTTCTATTACTTTGATTCCTAAAGTGCTAAACCCTCAATCCATTCTTCAATATAGACCTATCTCTCTCTGTCCGGTAGCTTATAAAATTGCAGCGAAAGTGCTCACTAACCGATTGAGAGTTTGGATGGATGATATTATTGGAGAAGAGCAAAGTGCATTTGTTCCTGGCCGTCTTATCACGGATAATGTGCTTGTTGCTTTCGAGAGTATTCATGCTATGAGGAGGAGGAAGAAAGGCAAAAACTTCTCTTGTGCAGTGAAATTGGATATGATGAAAGCCTATGATCGAGTTGAGTGGCATTATTTGGAGGCTATTCTTCTCCGATTGGGTTTTGGAATCAATTTTGTGAGGCTGATTATGAGATGTGTCAGCTCGGTACGATTTACAGTACGAGTTAATGGGGAGCTTCTTCCCTTTTTTACTCCATCACGTGGCCTTCGGCAAGGAGATCCGATCTCACCATTCCTCTTCTTGCTCTGTGGAGAGGGTTTTACTTCTTTGCTGAATCACTTTGGTGGGAATTATATTGATAGGGGGGTTCGTGTTTCTTATCGATCACCTTGGATTAATCACCTATTGTTTGCAGATGATAGCCTTATATTTATGACCACTAATGACAGAAGTGCTGCACGTTTAAATCAGATATTGGATATCTATGCAGAGTGCTCGGGTCAGTGTGTCAATAAATCAAAAAGTGCGGTTTTCTTCTCGCCTAATACCCCAAGATCTAGAAGAGATGATATGAAGAATTGGCTGGGGATTTCGGTGGAGACTTTCAGTGACAGATACCTCGGTTTGCCTACAGCAGTGGGAAGGATCACGAGTGGAACGTTTGATCATATATGTGACCGGGCTCGTGGCAAGATGCAGGGGTGGTCTGAGAAAAATTTGGCCTGTGCTGGACGGGAAATCTTGCTGAAATCTGTGATACAGGCTATACCAACATACAGTATGAGTTGTTTTAAGTTGACAAAGAAGGTATGCAAGAGTATCTCTTCCAACATGGCGAAGTATTGGTGGAGCAGTTCAATTGATAAGAGATCAATGCATTGGCTCTCTTGGAAAAAACTCTCTACACCGAAATTACGAGGAGGTATGGGTTTCCGTGATTTGGAACTCTTCAATATTGCTTTACTTGGTAAACATGGTTGGAGGTTCCTGGAAAAACCGAATTCTCTTTGCTCTCGGGTTATGAAAACCCGCTATTTCCCTGCGTGTGATTTCATGCAAGCAGGTGTCCCTTCGACTGCCTCCTCTATTTGGTGTGCGATCATAGCAGGTCGGGAGGCTCTAGGTGCAGGGCTTTATAAGACTATTGGTACGGGAGGTACTATCTCGGTATGGACTGACAAGTGGATCCCTTCCACGAATTCTATGTCCCCGATGTTTATTCCTGATCAGCTTCCAATTGATCCACCAGTTAACCTTGTGAGTGACTTGATTGATTCGGATATTGGAGCTTGGAGGACAGAGCTTGTTCGCGCCACCTTTGCAAGGCCAGATGCTGATGCTATATTGAACATTCCCCTTAGGCTGGGTGGAGGCGAGGACTCTTTTGCTTGGGCACACGAACCAAATGGTATATATTCTGTTAAATCCGCGTACCGCTCTCTAATGAATATCAAGGAGAATTTGTCTCCTATGGAAGGGACGGTTACCAGCTCTTCATTGACTAATCAACAGATGTGGGGTTCTCTTTGGAAACTCCAGGTGGTGCCCAAGGTACGGGTTTTCTGGTGGCGTGTTCTTCGGGGCATCCTACCTGATGAAGCTACTCTCAAAAACCGTCATGTAAAACCTATCAGTTTATGTCGGGTATGCTTGGCAAAGGAGGAAGATCTAATGCATGCATTACTTCTATGCTCACACGCCAGGAAATTTTGGGATGAAGCTCAGATGAGATTTGATTTCAGATTACCCAGTTTACATCCCCTCACGTGGGATAAAGATATTATGTGTGATCCAAGATTCTCTCCTTCACTCAGAGCCAAGATTATAACAGTCATGTGGGCAATCTGGCATTCAAGAAACAGAATTGTCCACGAGGAGGAGTCCCTGGATCCGGTTTCTTCCATTATTCGCATAAGGGAAGATTTAGCAATGCTTGATATCCCATCTCCACTTGCATTGGTTCTACCTGGCCATGGTTGGCGGCCACCAGATGATGGGTTTATCAAGATCAACACAGATGCCGCTATTGATTCGGCTCAGGGTAAGGCCGGAGCTGGAGGGGTCGCGAGATCCTCGACGGCTCTCATTGGTGCCTGGTGTAAACCCCATGAGGGTATTACGGATCCGATGATCGCAGAAGCTGAAGCCTTACGAGATGGAGTTATCTTTGCAAAACTCAGAGGCTACACTAAAGTGATCATGGAGACAGATTGCCTGGAGGTGGTGAACCTCTGGAACACTCGCCACAATTCTCGTGCTGTTGTGGCTCCCGTTTTGTTAGACATTGATGAGCTTTCGAGTAATTTCAATTCTTTTAGTATTATTCATGTACACAGACATTCTAATCTACCGGCTCATCTTAGTGCCAAGCGAGCTTGTTCGCTGTTGGTTACGGAGAGTTGGGTGGAGACTGTACCCCCTTTCCTAACAATTAGCCTTATGGCTGATTGTTCTAGGACTGCCTTCTATTGAATAAAGCTCTTTAAACTTCAAAAAAAAAAAAAAATGATAACACAGTCATAGGCTATCTTCCTACAGGTGGTACCGATCCATCGTATGTTACCTGGCGTCGTATTTACCATGGGTATCAACACCCTCTAATATAACTTCTTTAATACCCAGGTTCGGTATAATCATAATAGAAATTGCTATCTATGTTTTACATTTCCTCCAAGATAACTGAGCGGGAAAGTTCAGATTAATTCTCCCTTTAATATACTCAAGAAGACCCATATTCCTCCAAATTTCAGTCGTCGGTTGACATTCAAACAGAATATGTTTCACATCTTCAGCTCCGATATGGCAGATTGGGCATTCCCGGTAGTACTGATGTCTCTATTTGCAAGTATGCATTTTAACGGTAAAATTCCATGCAAGGCTCTCCATCTGAATATTTGAATTTCCGTGCTATCTGAACTTTTCATACGTTTTGCCACACAGAAGGGTGCGAGGAAGTGCCTTCTGAACGAATCGTATGGACACCTAGAGGGGGTGAATAGGTGCTACTTCAAATTTAATATTCTTTCGATTTAAGGCTTAACAGAAAGTTAAATTCTCTAGATATGCAACTACGGTGAATTTACCTATATGGCAAGGGTTATACCAAGCAAGATACAAGCACAAAATAAAGCTAAGGGATAGAATTAACCAAAGTGGAAGCACGCGGAGACAAGGATGTAATCCCGAGTTCCTCCTTTTGAGGGGAGTACGTCTCGTTAGAGGGGTGTGAGTTTTGCCACGAAGGTCTACTCAATGCCGCAAAGGCCTCAACCTATTCTCTGATGAACTACGCCACGAAGTCCGAATTCACCTTCCACTATGGAATCCTGCAAGGAGGAATCCGGAGACTTTAGAATGAGCTTGAGGCACACACCCACAACTAAATCGGGGGATCTCAAGAACACCAAGAATCAGTCACAAATAAGAAGTGAGTAACAACGGAGTTTAGGTTTTCCACAAAGAAACCCTAAACTCAAATTCCTCAAGTTAATGAGGGGGAATAAAGAACAGCTCAATGAAGATGTAGATTCGGGCCTTCTCCTTCACTCCTCCAAGAATCGATGCGTTTGGGTGGAGGAGTTGGGAGAAATCTAGCTTTTGGTGAGCTAAATTAATGGAGACTTGAATGATGTGCGAGCTACATCTTTGGGAAAGAAGGAAAGGGGGTATTTATACCCCCCCCCCCCCGTTCAAATCTGACCGTTTGAAGTGTTTTCGTGCCTGGCGGTACTACCGCTGGTGGCAACGGTACTGTCACTACCTGTAGTCCCAGCGGTACCAGGGAGTACCCCTCACTGGTCCCAGGCGGTACAACCGTGGAAGTACCGATGAGTACCAGGAGCGGTACAACCGGTAGTTTCCCGGTACTACCGCTGGCCACCCACTTGATTTTTAAACCAAAGTGGTTGGCGGTAGTACTAGGCCACTACCGCCCTAGTTCCGGCGAAAACAGAGAGCAAAAGTTACCTGGAGGTACTTTGTCTGGTACCTCAAGGGCTACTACCGCTTTCCTGATGGAAGTGGTACTGCCGATGAGGGTAACGGTACTACTGCCGGGTGAAGCTTGCTCCGAATAAAAACCACACAGCAACGGTGCTACTGGTCCAGTACCGCTGGAAATAGAGAAGAATTCCTAGCTGATGGTACTTCTAGCGGTACCGCCCACGGTACTACCGCTTCCTGGAGGCAGCGGTACTACCGCTGTAGCAAGTCTTTAATCGTTGGCTGAGTTTTTCGGCCTCTTCCTTTTCACGGCGAACTGGTTTTTCCTGAAAGGCTTAGACACGCTGTTAGATGTTTAATCATGTTGTTATCAACTTCCAAACACTAGAGAGAGATCTATGCACTTTCAATCTCCCCCTTTTTGTAGATTGATGACAACACAACTAAGAGAGCTCATAAAATATAGGCATATCACTTTTTCGGGGAGGTTTTATTTTCAGATGTTTGCTTTGGACTGCAAACATCTCCCTTTGTAAGATGAAGCTCCCCCTATCTTTTAGAAGCCTAGTGAGGTATTAAAAGTAGCTATATAGAGAGCAAGGAACCGAGATAATCAACACGATAATGTCAAAGGGAAATACAAGGGAAATACTTAAAGATCATCCAATTGTTCAACTTAAAAATGAGAAAGATAAGGGCTAGGCACAACCACAAGGATAAATAACACGAAAAGAAAGTTTTTGTGACACCCTACACCCATGCAACTAACCACACGAACGCCTAATAGAACTCCCTCTCCCTTTGGCATCAAGATACCAACAAGAGAGAGGCGATGCTAATGACCTTGGGAGATCACTCGCTGGGGCTAGAGGCACTAGCAGGGCTCTTGTTCGCTTCTTCTTCGGTGTTGAGATCTTCAACCCCTTCATCTTCTGAGCCTCCAATGCATGGATTGTGAGAAGTGGTGGCATCATCCTCTAGGTCAGGATCAACCCAGGTCCCACCATGCATGTACTTCCACTCCTTGGATCATGTGATCTCGTCCTCAGACCCAACAACCACAAGAACACCAAGATGAGCAAAGCGGTCTCGAGTCATCTGACGTTCCTTCTTGCTGCGAACATGAGCACGATAGGCTTTATCTTCCATATCCTCCTGGAGACATAACACTTTCTTCAGAGTCGCAGAAACCCACTTGCGAAAGTCATGCTTCTTGGCCTTGTTCTCAAGCTCAAAGTCTGAGTCACTAGAACCATCTGTGTCACTAGCATCATCACCACCACTGAGAAGAGGAGCCAAATGTGTCTTGATGTGGAGTTCCTTGACACATTGAGTAGTGAGCTCTTGGTCATTGTCCAAGAGAGCAGCAGACTACTGAGCACGACACCAAGAGTGAGAAATAAGACGTATCACCATAGGTGCAAACACTATAACTCTCCTCCTCATCACAAAGTTGTACCTTTCATTCCACACAACATCCATGATGTCAAACTTCAAACCATCACCACATCGCCTATGAGTGTAGACCAAGATGTTAGTGAGAGAGAGCCATGAATCTTATCGAAGTTACCAACACGAGGTGCAAGAGTGTTGCAGAAAATCTGTGCAAGATGTCATAAAATGGGAGCAGGTTCTTTGAGAAGCCAACCAAAGCACAACCAGGAATATAGAGATCATAGAGCTCATGAGGAGACATAGACTTCTCCGGATAGGGGATCCTGAAGTGAGTGGAGGCAAAGTTATTATCTAGGACTTCACCATAATCCTGAGGACCAAACAAAGCAGCAAACTCGACCCAAGAAGCGGAGAACCTCTTGTTCTTCGTCATCCAGGTGACTTCCTCTCATCTGTGTGGAAGTACATAGCGGCATAGAATTGGCCCACAAGATTCTCATCATAGTCTTCATTCACCCAATAAAGTCCAGAAGACCAAATTCCTCACAGACCTCAACAGCCTCACCAAAAAAGTCTAGGTTAGCCCTCATGTATGGAACAATGATGGAGAATTGCTTGAAAACCTTGTTCTTGGCAAGTGGATACTCCTCATAGAAGATGTGCTTCCTAGAAGCGCGTCCAGAAGCACTCATTAGATCGAGGATCCCTGGGTTTGACATAAGGATTTGTTCTGCGCTCTCTCCTGGACTGCTCATCTGGCATATTGGATATGTACTCATTCGTAGCAGCCCAAGACTTCAAAAGAATCGAATGCTGCCTACAGGTCATATTGGTCGAAGAGATAACTTCTTATGCTTGATCCTCGTGAGCCCCCTTACGTGCCCTCTTAGTCGGCCGCTTGAGACCTCCACGAGAACTACCTACACCTGAGAAAGCAAAGATGGGAACCTTAGAGGATAAGATGAAACATCATTACAAAGACCTAAGAGAAGATTCAAAATGGTGAAAAACAACGAAGAAAACTCCAGGTACCGGTAGGTACTGCGATAGTACCGCTAGTACTACCTTTCCCATCCATAGCGGTAGTACAGTTGTTGGCGGAGCTGCCATGGTACCCACGAGTAATGTCGTGACCTGGGGGTTTGTGCACAAAGTATTCACAGAGGAAATCTACCCAAAGAGGCACCAAAATGCACGAATTCTGCCAAAAGAGATCTCTAGGAACCCTAACAATTTCTTATTTCAAGATCTACTCAAGGGAGAGAGCGATTGGGGTTACCGGAGCTCATCTTTGTGGAGAAGACATAGGGGAAAGTGCCGAACTCCTCCCGGTGGGAGAGGGGGAATCACCGGCCGGAGAGAGCCTTCCCTGGCGGCAAGACGAAGCGGAGGAGGATTTTTATGGTGTGGGGGTCGGGTGAGGGAGTGGGGGTAAAAGAAACTACCCCCTCCCAGATCCAACTTAACCCCCACGAAATAGACCGTAGCGGTAGTACCGTGATGCGCGTGTAACTGCTACGTCTCAAACGTATCTATAATTTTCGATGCTCCATGCTTGTTTTCTATCAATACCTTTATGTTTTCAAATGTTTTCCTTTGTTTTCCGGACGTTTTCATGGACTAACCTATTGACAAGATGCCACAGAGCTAGTTCATGTTTTCTGTTGTTTTTAGTTTCCGAAAAGCTGTTCTGAAAATATTCTCGAAATTGGACTATTCAAAAGCCAAAAGTCTTAGAATTCCCGACACGTCAAGGAAGTCCAAAAGAGACCCGTCGGGGGGGGGGGGGGCTAGAGCCCCACACCATAGGCTCGAGCGGGCTCCCCCTGGCCGCGCCGGCTAGTGGTATGGGCCCCTTGGGCGCCCACTACCGTTTCCCTTTCACCTATATATTCCCCCCGATGCATAAACCCTAAAGATATCGGGCTCCTTCCATGAAAAGTTCCATAGCTCCGCCACCGCCGCCGACAAGTTTCAGGGGATAGAAATCTCTGTTCCGGCACCCTGCCGGGATGGGGAAGTGCCCCCGGAGCCATCTCCATCGACTCCACCGCCATCTTTGTCGTTGTTCCTGTCTCCCATGATGAGGAGGGAGTAGTTCTCCCCCGGGGCTGAGGGCTCTACCGGTAGCTATGTGTTTCATCTCTCTCTCCCATGGTGTGATCTTTATGTGATCATGAGCTTTGTAATATAGTTGAATAAGTAGATGTTACTCTTCATCTGTTATGCTACTCAAGTGGTTTTGTTATGAGATCTCCGTAGACACTTTGATCACGGTGTACAGGTGACAGTGTGTGCACCGTGTGGTTTAGCATGATATTTATATTTTGTATTGGATGACCCTATGAAATTGTGGCGTTTGTTTAGTACTAATTTGGGGTGCTCATAGTGACAGCGTGGGGTGCCCTAGAGAGGGAATACAGACTTCAGGAGTGTTTCCCTACGCATGGATTGGTATTTGTTATCTGACCGGAGAGTGGTTCAGAGTAGCATAGTGAAGAGATGATATTTATGCATTCAATTATGTTATCATTGTTGAGAGTGTCCACTAGTGAAACTCCCTAGGCCTTGTTTCTAAGCATTGAAATACCGTTTACATTCAGTTCTGCTACATGTTTGCTTGCTGCCATTTTTATTTCAGATTTCTATTTTCACTTATAATCATCCATATTACTTGTATTTCACTATCTCCTCGCCAACTAGTGCATCTATACAACTGACAATTCTATTAGGTGTGTTGGGGACACAAGAGACTTCTTGTATCGTAATTGCAGGGTTGCTTGAGAGGGATATCTTTGACCTCTACCTCCCTGAGTTCGAAAAACCTTGGGTGATCCACTTAAGGGAAAGTTTTTGTTGTTCTACAAACCTCTGCACTTGGAGGCCCAATACTGTCTACAAGAATAGAAGCGTGCATAGACATCAGTAAAACACGTTCGTTGGGAGACCCCAAGAGGAAGGTATGAAGAGCACAGTAGCAAGTTTCCCTCGGAAAGAAACCAAGGTTGAATCGACCAGTAGGAGAAAGAAGAAACTTCCGAAGGTTGATGCAGCTGAGATGTCATGGTGCGCTACCAGTTCAGCAGCAACCTGGAACCTGCACAACACACTCAATTCTCTTTGCCCCAACGAAGCAGTGAGGTTGTCAATCTCACCGGTATTGCTGAACACAAATAGGTTAAACGTATGGTGTAAAAAATAGTATGAGAACAGTATGAAAACATCAGTAGCAGTGTGAAAACAGTGGAAGCAGTGGTTGTATTATCAGAATGAGAAAATGGACCGGGGTCCACGGTCCACTAGTGATGTCTCTCCATAAAAGATAGCTAACATGTGTGGTGAACGATTACAGTTGGGAAATTGATAGATAAAGAAACATGCATGACATAATGATTACTATGAGATTCATGTGGGCATTACAACAAGATACATAGACCGTCATCCAACTGCATCTATGACTAATAATCCACCCTCCGAATATCATCCGAACAAACGTTTGGGTATGTATGGTTGCAAGCAACAAATAATAGCAGTAAGCAAGGTTTGTAAGGGTAAACAAAGTAAACATCATTGTTTTCTCCATCATGGCAACAACACATCCTCCATCTGGTCACGTTTTTGTCCCGAGCACAGATGCCAAAGGAGGGCATCGAACCCCAAGTATCGAGCATAAATACTCCCTCTGAAGTGTCACTAGCATATTACTTGGCAGAGCATCTACTAACAACGGAGATCATGACATGAACTAAATAACATAACCATGAAGACAACATGATAAGATGATAATCAAGAGACATAGCATTCAATAATCATCGGAATCGCCAGCAAACTCAAACATGTAAGCATTACAATAAGATGATCTCGATCATACGTAGCGTCAGCTCACGAGATCTAAACATGAGGCATAAAGAGGAGAGGACAACCATCTAGCTACTGCTATGGACACGTAGTCTAAGGATGAACTACTCACGCATCACTCCGGAGGCGGGCATGGTGGTGTAGAGCCCTGCGGTGATGATTTTCCCTCCCGAAAGGGTGCCGGGGTGAACTCCAGAACCCTCCCGATCTCGGGTTGACGATGACGGTGGCCTCCGGTGTTTTTCGTGGAAAAGTGGTATATCTTTAGGGTTCACGCATCGGGGAGAATATATGTGCGAAAGGGCGATGGTGGTGGGTGCTCGAGGGGCCCATACCACCCCCAGGCGCGGCCAGGGGGCGCGTCGCCCTATGGTGTGGCCCCCATGTGCCCCTCCTCCGGGCCTCTTCGGGCTCCGTGGAACCTTCGGTGATTCTAAGACTTCTGGGCTTCGAATTTTCCAATTCCGCGAATATTTCTAGAACAACTTTATAGAAACTAAAAACAGCAAAAAAAAACAGGAACTGGCTCTGTGGCATATTGTCAATAGGTTAGTACCGGGAAATCGATAAAAATGACATAAAGTTTAAGTAAAACATTTAGCATATGGCATGAAAACAACACGGAACATCAGAAATTAAGGATACATTTATGACGTATCAACATCCCCAAGCTTAGTTCCTACTCGTCCTCGAGTAGGTAAATGATAAAAACACATAATTTCTGAGGTGACATGCTACCAACATAAAATTGATCATCTAAATTGTAAAAGCATAAGCATAGCTAATATCATAGAACTTTAACACAAGCATGATAGATATAATTCTAACAATAAAACATAGTAATCACCTTGCATCATGAAAAGTAACACAAACAAAAGATCATGAATAATAATGCACTCGAAAGTTATAGTTTTTCAAGCATAGAGATAACATAGAAAATTGATATTTCGCTTGTCCTTAAGAGTGGGGCAAAAAATAAATGCCAGGACACCTTCAAAGTTTAAGAGGAAGACTAGAACAAATAATAACACATCATGAATCAGTTAATAATGTTTCTGGGACAAATGCACATTAAACTCAGAATGGCAACTATGCTCTCTCAAGTATGCATAAACTTAGAAGACGGAGACTCAACATAAAAGTAAAATAAAGTCCCTTCACAGAGGGAAGCATGGATTAACTCATGTGCTAGAGCTTTTTATTTTATTAAATAGAGGTATTGAAAACATTTTTTTAAGAGGTGTATGCTTATGTCAACAAATGGTAAACAGAACATATAGTATGTCACAAGCCAACTAGACTTCACAAGAGCGGATCCCATAGAAGGACGCATCTGGGTAGAAGGTCATCCCTCTTTCTCTTTTGTTTATACAATTATGCTTTGACCCATAAACCAGGGGCAAAAATAGTGAAGAGCTTTTGTTGTATTAATTTGGGGTTGGGCACCACGCTGCCAACTCTTCTATCAATTCGATAAGCGGATGAAGCCACTAGTCCAGGGTGTGAAATTCCAATCAACAAGTGAGATAAAGATTCTCTATTTACGTCCTCATGAGCTAAAATAGGAGCACAAAACAGGAGTAATTTTGAAGGTTTTAAAGGTAACACATGAGCAATTTACTTTGGAGTGGAAGTTAAATACCACATGTAGGTAGGTATGGTGGACACATTTGGCAAACTTTTGTTTTTGGGATTTGTATGCACAAGTAGAGCTCATATTCAGTACAGGTGGATTCTTGCAAAAGACTGGGAGCGACAAATCGAGAGAGCAATAATGGCCATAATCATGCATAGCGACAAAAACATCATTAATCAAAGCATAAGTGGTACTACAAGTTTAAAAACTAAATGATCATAGAGTTTATAAGTGACTAGTTGTAGTCATAAACATGGTTTGAGCATGCGCCAAGTCAACCAAATAAAACATTCAAAGGAGAACACCACAAATTTATGCTTCAATATGACAAAAACAACTCATGATTCTTTCAATGTCACATTAAACACTCAGCTATTTGAGACAAACCATGATACAAAAATAACCAATAGGCTTTAGAATTAAAATAACATCTAGTGTGACATGAAAAAGCCTAGCCACAGTCTTTACAAGCTTCTATTTGCACCGTTATAAGCACGAAAACTGTACTACTGCTTTCCAACACCAAGCATTTCATAATAAACAAAAACTCTCCAAGAGATACAGCAATGAAACAACAGATTACTAACACAACTCTAATAAAACTAATAGCTCTGAATAAGAGATGTAAGAAAAACAGGAGCTAAACAGGAATTTTGCAGCTAGAAGAAAAACTAAGAATACGAGCATAACGAGTATTCAAACAAAAAAGCGGAGCGTGTCTATCTCCCACACAAAGAATGATAGGTTTCAACTATATTATTGCATCAATGAAAACAAAATAAAAACAAACAGACGCTCCAAGTAAATTTCATATGATGTGACCGAATAAAAATATAGTTTCACTAGAAGTGACCTGATAAATTGTTGATGAAGAAGGGGATGCCTTGGGCATACCCAACCTTAGATGCTTTAGTCTTCTTATAATTTACTGGGATGAACCAAGGGGGCATCCCCAAGCTTTGACTTTTCACTCTTCTTGATCACATTATATCACCCTCTTCTCTTGACTCTTGAAAACTTCCTTCACACCACACTCAAAGTAATTCGCATTAGAGGGTTAGTGCAGCAACCAAAAATCCATGGGTTCTGAATGGGAACAAGTGTTATTGATACTTTTAAACATTATCTATATCTACTCATGTTTTGTGAAGCAAAGAAATCCACTTGACATAGTAAAAGAGCAAATGCAAGAAAAATGGCAGAATCTGCCAAAACCAGAACGATCTGTAAAGACGAATTTTTTAAGGACACTTACGTTGCTCAGATCGGAAAACATAAATAACAAAAAAGTTTTCGAATTAGCTGAGAAATAAGCACAAAAAGTTTCAGGATATTTTGATCTTTCTGTAATTTATACGATTTTTTACGGTGGACAGCAGAAATCTGTTTCCTGCGCAGAAATCCAAAACCAACTCCAATTCTCGCTAGAAACTTTACTTGTTACAACTAAAACATGAAAATAAAGATACAAAGGAGTTAATATGGAAGTACACAACCCCTTGACTCAAAGAAAACAGAGAAAAACAAAGCAAAAATAAAACCATGGGCTATCTTCCAAGAAGTGCTTTTCTTCGATGCCTTTTAGCTAGGCCCAGAAAAATGGAATCAAGTGTTTTCAAGAGGAGAGACATTCAAATGAAGATAAGACAATTCCTCAATAATGCACTGTATTTTATCTAAATGAGTTTCATAATATCCTCTCTTAGAACTTTTAGGTTTACTACTCTCATCAAATAAATTTTCAGGAACAATCCAATCAAAATTGTTTTCTTGGGCTTCATGCAATGCTACCAATTTAAAGGGGGTTGGTATTTTCTCCTCCTTCTAATTTTTAGTTTCAGCTCTTTCGAGAGCACCAACAACATCTACACATGAGACTAGCATATGGAAACGATCAAAAACTTTTCTAGCTTCTATAGCAACATCTCCAAATTCTTTAAGCATGGTTTCTAAGATAAAATTTCTTTTTTCGATATCTTCAAGATTATTCAAGTTGAGGAACATATGCTGCAGTATGGGATGAAGGTTAACAAATCTAGTTTCTAACATGTGAATTAAAGAGGTTGCAGCAGTTTCATAATTTGGAGCAAGTTCTACTATAGATTTTTCCTCAAAATTATCATGCTTACTAACATGATTAAATAATTCTTTAATGGTATCCTTTCCAAGTATAGAACCACTACCAACTGGAAGATCTTTCAGGGTAAACTTAGGGATCAACATGATGAAGAATAACAACAAGGTAACAAAAGTAACAACTAGAATAAGAACTAATTTTTTTGTGTTTTTGATAAAGGGAAGCAAACAAGACAAAATAAAATAAACTCAGCAAAACAAAAACAAAGTAAAGAGATTGGAGGTGAGAGACTCCCCTTGTTGAAATTGTCTTCCTCCCCGGAAACGGCGCCAGAAATTTAGCTTGATGCGCGTGTAACATACGTTCGTTGGGAGACCCCAAGAGGAAGGTATGAAGAGCACAGTAGTAAGTTTCCCTCAGAAATAAAGCAAGGTCGAATCGACCAGTAGGAGAAAGAAGCAACTTCCGAAGGTTGATGCTGATGAGATGGCAGGGCGCACTACCAGTTCAGCAGCAACGTGGAACCTACACAACACAATCAATTCACTTTGAAGCAGTGAGGTGTTCAATTTCACCGATTTTGCTGGACACAAAGAGGTTAAACATATGGTGTGGAAAATAGTATGAGAACAGTATGAAAATAGCAGTAGCAGCATGAAAACAGTGGAAGCAGTGGTTGTATTATTAGAATGAGAAAATGGACCGGGGTCCACAGTTCACTAGTGATGTCTCTCCATAAAAGAAAGCTAACATGCGTGGTGAACAATTTACAAACTGGGCAATTGATAGATAAAAAACATGCATGACATAATTATTACTATGAGATTCATGCGGGCATTACAACAAGATACATATACCGTCACCCAACTTCATCTATGACTAATAATCCACCCTCCGAATATCATCCGAACGAACGTTGGGTATTAAGTTGCAAGCAACAGATTATCACAGTAAGCAAATTGTGTAATGTAAACAATGTAAACAAAGTAAACATTGTTGTTTTCTCCCTAATGGCAACAACACATCCTCCATCTGTCACGTTTCTGTCACTCGAGCACAGATGCAAAGGAGGCATGAACCCACTATCGAGCATAAATACTCCCTCTTGGAGTCACTAGCATCTATCTGGTCAGAGCATCTACTAACAACGGAGAGCATGCAAGATCATAAATAACATACACATGAAGACAACATGATATATTGATAATCAAGACACATATGATTCAATAATCATCGGATCCCAGCAAACACAACATGTAGCATTACAATAAGATGATCTCGATCATGTGAGGCAACTCACGAGATCTAAACATGAGGCATAAAGAGGAGAGGACAACCATCTAGCTACTTTTATGGACCCTTAGTCCAAGGATGAACTACCCACACATCACTCCGGAGGCGGGCATGGTGGTGTAGAGCCCTCCGGTGATGATTTTCCCTCCCGGCAGGGTACCTGGGAGAACTCTAGAACCCTCCCGATCTCGGGTTGACGATGACGGCGGCCTCCGGTGTTTTTCGTGGAAAAGTGGTATATTTTTAGGGTTCACGCATCGGGGAGAATATATGGGCGAAATGGCGGTGGCGGTGGGCGCCCGAGGGGCCCACACCACCCCCAGGCGCGGCCAGTGGCGCCGCCCTATGGTGTGGCCCCCCTCTGGGCCTCTTCGGGACTTCGCGGAACCTTCGGGAATTCTAAGACTTCCGTGCTTTGAATTTTCCGATTCCGAGAATATTTCCAAAACAACTTTTCTGAAACTAAAAACAGCAGAAAACAAGAACTGGCTCTGTGGCATCTTGTCATTAGGATAGTCTCGGGAAATCGATAAAAATGACATAAAGTGTAAAAAAAACATGTAGCATATGGAATGAAAACAACATGGAACATCAGAAATGAAGGTTACGTTTATGACGTATCATACCGCTGAGTCCGGCGATAGTACCGTGCCGGTATCACCGTTCCTGGAACAAGTGCAGGACACTAGTACAATGGGGGTAGTACCGTTCCTCGTTACCGGTAGTACCGGTTCCTGGGTACTAGTGACAGTCACAGAGGTAGTACCGCTGCAGCTCGCGGTAGTACCGCTAGACAGGCTTCATCTTTCCGACAAGGGGTCTAAGAAGTGATATTTCGAGAAAGAGTTTGTTTCAAGAGGGGAGTGTTGGGATTTATATTAAGACAAAAAACATGTGACGGTACTTCACACTCAATACTTGCAAGATGCAAACTTATAAGGTCCAAGATTGAGCATGTTTCCCAAGAGCCAAAAGACATAAACAAATATGCAATGAAATCTAATCTTAGAACCAACTCTTCAAAGGAAGAGGTTAGTGGACGAGGACACCATGTAAGAGAGTATGGTATGACACTGCGAAGATGTATCTTGGGTGTATTGCCAATTCTCAACATTTTAGCTCACAATTCAACAATAGAAAATGGAGATCTAGATGATTTTTTACTTTGATCATAATGGGTGGAGGGAGAGTCCAATAGTTAGGACAACACTCCCCCTATGTCCATGCCTACACCTAAACCCAAACACATAGTTAACTATAGGCGTGTGTGCAAGATCTTCAAGACAAACTCTTTGAATCGATGATATTTAGCTCATTCCTCAAGAACATGAATCTTGTATCATCAAGAGGCTTTGTGAATATGTCCGCGAGTTGATCCTTGGTTGGGACATAGGATAGCTCAATATCAATTCTTTCCACATGATCCCTAATAAAATAATGACGAATCTCAATATGCTTCGTCCTTGTGTGTTGCACTGGGTTGTAGGCGATCTTGATGGCACTCTCGTTGTCAAATAGGAGAGGCACTTTGTGTCGGATATATTCCAAATGGGGGGTATATCCGGCATCGGCCAAAGGCCGGATTACCAGGGTGGCCCGCGGGTAATGGAACAAATTTCATTGGGTGGCCCAGTAAGCTGACGCACAGGAAGTCGGATTCTAGAAGGACCCGGATCACGGACCCATACGTGGTACGGCTTGGAGAAGAAGCCGGATGGCTTACTTTCCAAGAATAGGAATAATTTTCATAGTCTTCTAGGTTTCCTTCCTGTAATCCCTAGTTCGGCTATCTATATAAAGCCGTACGGGAGCTGTCGAAAGACAGAAGAGAACAAGAGAGGTCGAATAGCTAGAAGCCAACTCGTCGGTAAGTTTATCCTCGTCGAGTTAGCGAAACCATACTCACCCTATACCTTGTATACTTCAGGCTTCAACCCTGATTTAGTGAGATTGCAAGAGTAGGAACTCCGCCTTAGTTGCGACATACCGAACCTGGGTAAATCGTGTCCTCGTATCCAGCTCTCCCACGTTTCCACCCATGGATCTATCAGCAGGCTTATGGCACCCCTTTCCATGAACCTAGCTAAGAACACTCGACACTTTGTCACAATGAACATCATACTCTTTGAGGGTTTTCTTCATCCATAGAAATTGAGTGCAAGCACTAGCGGCCTCCACATACCTACCAAGGAATTGGCAAGCCCCAGAAGTCGATTTCTTATCATCTTGATCACCAGCACAATCCGAGTCCGTGTACCCAGTGAGAGAAAATTGTGCCCCCTTTTGGTGCCAAAAACCAAACCTTGAGGTATGAACCAAATACCAAAAGATCCTATGGACAGCCACCAAATGGCTTTCCTTAGGAGTTGCTTGATACCTTGCACACAATCCTACAGTCAACACAATATCTGGTCTAGATGCACAAAGATAAAGCAAAGAACCAATCATAGAATGATAAATCTTTTGTTCCACATCTTTACCATCCGGATTGTGCTTTAGATGGCACTTGGTTTGCATTGAGTGACCTTCTCTTTAACACCTTGGAAGTTGAACCTCTTGAACATGTCTTGAGTGTACTTGGCTTGAGAGATGAAGGTTCTTCTAGCCAATTGCTTGATCTCAAAGCCAGGAAGAATTTGACCTCTCCCATCATAGACATCCCAAACATGTCAGTCATAAGCTTTGAAAATTCATCATTGAAAGTTGATTAGTTGAGCCAAAGATGATACCATCAAAATATAGTTGGCATATGAAAAGCTCCCCTTTTACCTTTTTTGTGAAAAGGGTGGGATCGATTCCCAACTTCAAATCCATGGTATTTCAATAAATCTCTAAGGTGCTTATACCATGCACGTGGTGCTTGTTTAAGTACATAGAGCGCCTTATCAAGCCTGTAGACATGGTTAGGGAAGTTGGGGTTCTCAAACCCTGGTGGTTTCTCCACTTGAGTAGAGCATAGTTCTTCCCGACCCGCCAAAAGGTGTCCCTCAATGGGGCGGAAAAATCCCACACCCATTCTTCCTTTGGTATCTTGAGGTATTTGAACATCTACATTAGAAACATGAAATTGCGCCGCTTGGGAACCATCATTTTCCTCGAAAACCACACTACTAGTTTTGATGATAATCCGTGAGGACTTGTCAAAGACCCTATAAGTGTGGGATTCGACACAGTAAGCAACAAAATTACCCTCAAGAGATTTGGATTGAAATTTAGGCAAGTGAACTCCTTTTACCAAATATAAACACTTACAACCTAAGACACGGAAGTAGGAGACATTTGGTTTGTTGTCGGTGAGGATTTCATATGGAGTCTTCATTAAGCCTTTGCGTAAGTAGAGCTGGCTTGATGAATGACAAGTCATATAGATGGCTTCGAATCATAGATAGGGATGATATTTATACTCTGCCAACATAGAACTCATTATATCCATGAGTATCTGGTTCTTCCTCTCAGCTACACCATTTTGTTGAGGGGTATACGCAGCGGAATATTGATGACGAATTCCCTCTTCACTAAGATATTCATTTATAGTGTAGTTCTTGAACTTAGATACATTAGCACTCTTAGTGACCAAAATAGGCACATTGTGTTGACGTTGCACTTTGGTGGAGAAGTTGATGACGGCTTGTTGGGTCTGACTCTTCAACTTGAAGAAATAGACCCAAGTATATCTTGAATAATCATCAACAATCACCAGGCAATACTTCTTCCCACCAAGACTCGCCTTGGTCATGGCACCAAAGAGATCCACATGAAGGATTTCCAATATCATCTTTGATGAAATGATGGTCTTGCTTGGGTGGGTGGAATCATGCATCTTGCCTTCAACACAAGCCCTACAAACACAATCTTTGGCAAAGGAAACATTTTCTTTTAGTCCAAGGATGTGGCCACCTTTGTGAAGATTTTGCAAAGTTCTCATGTTGACATGGGATAGGTGACGATGCCACAACCACCCCACATCCTTCTTTCCGAAGAGACACATCGCTTGAGTGTTGGTAGACCCCAAAAAGTCTACGACATACAACTCATTTTATGCATGCCCCATGAAAGCGACGTCTAGAGTCTTGCTCCACAAAAGTACCACGATATTAGGTTCAAAGAAGATGGAGAAACCCATCTTCCCTAAAGCACAAATAGAAAGTAAAATGTACTCGAGAGATTCGACAAGCATGACATTAACAAGGGTGATGTTAGGAGCAACACCAACCTTTCCGAACCCCGTTACCTTAGATCTTGACTTATATCCAAAAGTGACGGTTCCATGATTTATATTTGGTTGGAAATCCGACACTACCTTCTTGCTTACGGTCATATGAATTGTACACCCACTATCAAGTATCCATTTTGACCCACCGGAAGCATAGTCCTACATAAGATCATTGACTTGAGTTAGGACCCAGATTGGGTCCTCTCACATTAGCAATAAGGGTTTTGGGAACCTAAATAGTATATTCAATGTAATCAACTTAAGGACCAACATATTTAGCTTGCACACCACCATAATAATCAACAAATAGAAAGCGGAGATGATTGTTACAAGTGGTTTCATCCCTAATTACAACACCACTCGCACCAACATTCTTTTTACCTTGTGCGGGCTTGGCCTTCTTCTTGTTCTCGGCTACATATCCAAGACCATGCTTGCCATTTTGTGGCCTTGGAAATGCCACACTTGGTGGTTGCACAACTACTTTCTCAACATTAGGGCCCTCGCCCTTATTCTAGCAAGCTATTCCTTCAACCTAGAATTTTCCTCGATGATATTTGCATTATCACAAGAAGAAGTGGAGGTACTAGGCATATTGAATTGAGCTAGTTGAGTTTGAAGTTGTTCGTGTGACTTGGTGGAGGGTAGAGTGTTCGCTCTCCAAGGCCTTGTGAGTCTTGCTGAGCTTCTCTAGCCCCTCAGTTAGTTTATCATGACCAACACCAAACTCAACCTTTTTGTTTGTAGACACTTTATATTTAGCAATGGCACTGTCACTTTGCTTAGTGAGTTTAGACATTAATTCATTATGTGACTCCTCAATAGTCTCAAGTTTCTCCTCAAGAGAAACTCGAAGCTCATGCTCTTCCTCAAGAGAAATGTTAAGATATGCCATTTCAAGAGCATCATCCCTCTCACCTTCACCTTTCTTCTCAAGAAGCTCTTGAGACTCTCCTAATTGGCTCGTGAGAAGATCAAAGTGCTTTTTGGTTTCACCTTGCAAGTTAGACACAAAGAGTTTCAAGGTGTAAATTTCATCTTCTACTCTAAGACTAGCAAGATCATTCTTTTCATGTGGAGTCTTAGATTTGGAAGAATATGATACCTCGGTGGCCTTGTCCATGAAGCGCTTTGCGGATTGATGAGGAAGATTCTTATTGGGGGACTGAAAGAGAGATGGCGATGATGAAGATGCAATTGCAAGAGCGACCACTTCACTTGTGGATTCATCATCATCATCATCATCTTCTTCTTCTTCATCATCATCACCGAATGCATACTCTTCTTGAGTCACCAACACAATCCTAGAGGTTGGATTTTGTTGAAGGAGTTCTTCTTGATTAAAGGTTTCTTCTGATTGACCTTTGACTTGTCATTGAGAACAAGTTTTCCTCCTTGAGTTTCCCTATTCTCGAAAGGACACCCGATCACAAAGTGAAACTTGTCCTGGCAATTGAAGCATGAACTCACTTTTTGAGATCCTCCCTTGGCATAGATTAACTTGGTATTTCCCTCAACATATGCCTTGGACTTGGATGGGTTCTTCCAAAATCTTTCGACTTGGAGAGCCATGAATTCTTTGAGAACCGGATCATACTCTTTAGGCTTGAAGGGAGCCAACTCTTATTCCAATTCAACCTCATCTTATTATTTGTCCACAATGCTGTTCACCACCTTGGCATTCAAAGCAACAGAGGATCCTTTGTGCATTCCAATGGCACGATCACGAGATTCTTGAGAAAGCTTGGTTTGAACTTGAAAGGATGACATCTCTTGCATAACCTCACTCGAGGTCATGAGATGATAGTTGCGTCTTCCTTGGATATTCTTCAAGTCCACATGCTCAAATGACATGAGGGCACTCACATACTTCCTCTTGATGCAAGCATCATTGACATGGGTGGCACCAACACCACTAAATGCGGTATCAAGGGTCTTGAGTCTTCGATACATGTCCTCATGACTTTCACCATCAATCATAGAGAACCCTTCGGCCTCATGGATCAAGGCATCAAGCCTATTCCTCTTCATGCTATAATTTCCTTCATGCATGGAGATAAGATCATCTCGTGTTTCTTTGGCGGTGGAGTATTGTTGAAGATGTGGCATGATCTTCTCACCCACGGCTTGTTGGATCATGTGCAAAGCCACGAAATTGAGTTGACAATCGACCACTTGTCTTCTTGTCAAGTTCTAGGGATCAATGGGCTTGTATCCATATTCAGTTATTCTCCATAGATCAATACAATAAGAGTTCAACTGAGTTTTCATGAAATATTTCCATTGAGAAAAAGAGTGTGCTTCAACTTTGGGTGGATCACCCCTATTTTTATATGAGGGTGGGGGATGATAGGATTGGGAGAGAACCAAGGAGGAGGAAACGGGTACTCCTCCTTTCCATTGGCATGTTTAGGTGGAGATTTGTTTCCATTATCTTCACCCCCTTCCTCATCCCTAGTCCCTTTGTCCGCCAAGGTGTTATTCCCGGTGGACGTGGAGGTGGAAGGATACGAACCCTGGGTTTTCATGAGTTGCGTCAACATGTCGCGCAACACTTTCAGTTGGACTTCCATGGAGGAAGTCAAGGATGTTTCCATCTTATTGAAATCATCCATGGTAGTCGTAACCCCGGACTCGGGGGATTCGTCGCTCATACTTTCTCTTTGGCGGTTAAGCCCGAAATAAGAGCCGATGCTCTGATACCAAGTGAACAGATTGTATTGGCACCTAGGGGGGGTGTGAATAGGTTCCACTCAAAATTTTAATACTTTTCTATTTAAGGCTTGACACAAAGGTAAATTATCTAGATATGCAACTACGGTGAATTTACCTATATGGCAAGGGTTATACTAAGCAAGATACGGACACAAAGTAAAGCTAAAGGATAGAAGTAACCAAAGTGGAAGCACGCAGAGACAAGGATGTAATCCCGAGTTCCTCCTTTTAAGGGGAGTACGTCTTGTTGGAGGGGTGTGAGTTTCGCCACAAAGGCCTACTCAACACCACAAAGGCCTCACCCTATTCTCCTATGAACTACACCACGAAGGACGAGTTCACCTTCCACTATAGAATCCTTCAAGGCGGAATCCAGAGCCTTTAGAATGAGCTTGAGGCACACACCCACAACTGAATCGGGGGCTCTCAATAACACCAAGAATCTGTCACAAACAACAAGTGAGTAACAATGAAGTCTAGGTTTTCCACAAAGGAACACTAGACTCAAATCCTTCAAATGAATGAGGGGGAAATGAAGAATGTCTTGATGAAGAAGACCTGGGCCTTCTCCTTCGCTACTCCAAGAATCAATGCGTTTGGGTGGAGGAGTTGGGAGAAATCTAACTTTTGGTGAGCTTAATTAATGGAGACTTGAATGATGTGCGAGCTACGCCTTTGGGGAAGAAGGAAAGGGGGTATTTATACCCCCTTCCAAATTTGACCGTTTGAAGTGTTTTCGTGCCTAGCGGTACTACCGCTCGTGACATCAGTGTTACCGCTACCTGTAGTCCCAACGGTACCAGGGAGTACCCCTCACTAGTCCCAGGCGGTACAACCGTGGAAGTACCAGTAGCGGTACAACCGGTAGTACTCTCGGTACTACCACTGGCCACCCACTTGATTTTTAAATCGAAGTGGCTGTCGGTAGTACTAGACCACTACAACCCTAGTACTGGGGAAAACAAAGAGCAAAAGTTACCTGGCGGTACTTTGCCCGGTACCTCCAGCGGTACTACCGCTTTCCTGATGGAAGCGGTACTACATGTGAGGGTAGCGATACTACCGCGGGTGAAGCTATCTCCGAATATAAACACACAACGACGGTACTACTAGGCCGGTACCGTTGAAGTACCGCTGGAACACAGAAGAATTCCTAGTTGGCGGTACAGCCCACGGTACTACCGCTGTAGTAAGTCTTTAATCCTTGGTTGATTTTTCTCGGCCTCTTCCTTTCCGCGTCGAACTGGTTTTTCTGAAAGGCTTAGACGTGCTGTTAGATGCTTAATCGTGTTGTTATCAACTCCAAAACACTAGAGAGAGATCAATGCACTTTCACCTTCTCTAGGGATAAAATTTACATAGCTCCTAAAAGTGTGTACCCACTCCGAATGATATGCGGATTTGAACCGAAAACCTTCCTAATCTGTTTAGATCCAAGTTATAAAATCATCGAAGGCTTGGTAATTTAAAGGGATTCATAATCTACGTTCCACATCTATTGAATCACTATATATGTTTCACGTCTATTGAACTAAAAGATACCATTAATTATCTCTTCATCCCAATTGCGGTCTATAAGATCCCTCACCTTCGGGTGATGATCTTCATATCCGGGCTCGAAGGGATCAAAGGGTCTATCCTTCCGTCATTTCTATTCTCTAGCTAGCCGTAGCAATTTAGAACGGTATCCAACCCAGTTATCATCCGCCAAAAAAATTAAATACCAACTTAGAGCAACCACAACGTTGATAGTTCCAGATTTTACATAAAATAGTGTTTGGCAAGAGAGACAAACATAGCCATGACTTCACAATATAGGTGGTTCCAAATTTTTGTGTCATGGGTCCCCTTGCCAAACAAAATGACATAGGAAATTAACCTTCTCTCTTCTTTTTTCACACAAAAAAAATCTCATGTGGCTAGTAGCTGCAAAAGATATGTTTTTTTTTATTGTTTGACAAAGATTTAGCATCGGGGCATGTTTTTACTCCGATTCCCACTTTTCCTAAGTTGGGATCTACCCTCTTAATAATGTTGTGTATAATATGTGGAACTAGTTTTAAAACCCCCAATACCAAAATAGAGCTAATTTTGGCTATACATTGTGGGTGCACTTTAGTTACCAGTTACATAATGTGCCAAACACTAGGGTCAACCCTCTGATCTGTTTGCATAAACCGCAAATGCCGGGGGCTAAACCGCAAGTCCCACGATCGTTTACTGCTGATTTGGCACCTTGTTATTAAACCATCTCATTCGCCTCCGGGTCCTGCCCTTGCTCGCTTCGACTTCCTCGCGTCTTCCAACCAAGTGGGCTCTCCCTCCCTCGACTCGAGTCGCGCGCGGCCGCCGCAGCGCCAATCGGCCAATGGAGGCCCCTCCGACCAGCCACGTCACCACCGCCTTCTCCGACTCCGACAGCGTCTCCATGGAGGTCTCCGGGGACGCCGCCGCGGACGCCGACGTGGAGGCGCTCCGCCGCCTCTCCGACAACCTCGCCGCCGCCTTCCGCTCGCCCGACGACTTGGCCTTCTTCGCCGACGCGCGCGTCGCCATCCCGGGCGCGCCCGACCTGCGCGTCCACCGCTGCGTGCTCTCCGCGCGGAGCCCCTTCCTGCGCGCCGTCTTCGCGCGCCGCGCCGTCGCCGCCGCCGCCACCGGCTCGTTGCCCGCCGCGGACGGCGTCCGGCTCGAGCTCCGGGAGATCCTCGGCGACGAGGTGGAGGTCTGCTACGAGGCGCTGCAGCTCGTGCTCGATTACCTCTACAGCGGCCGCCTCGTCCAGGACCTCCCCAAGTCGGCTTGCGCCTGCGTCGACGAGGAAGGCTGCGCGCACGTCGGCTGCCACCCCGCCGTATCCTTCATGGCGCAGGTCCTCTTCGCCGCTTCCACCTTCCAGGTCGTCGAGCTGACCAACCTCTTCCAGGTCCGACTCTCATCCCCCTCCCCTGCTCTGTCGCGATGATTTCTTCAGCTCAGACGTTTATTGTGCCTTGCTGGGATGCGTATCTGCTCACGCGTTTCGTGTGCCCAATCTGCAAGTCCTAATGCTCCCTTTTGTTACTGCGCACGAGGACGTTTGCTGTATGCGGCAAAATGGGCTTAGATCGTCTGCTGTTCTGCTATTTTTCTTTGATTTCAGTGCATTCTACAAAATAATAGCGTTCAGCATTGATAACACGCTTCAATGGTGTATATTTCAGCCAAATGGGATGGATCAATTTCATGTCTTTTCAGCTAAAATTCTTATTAATTCCAATGATTTCACAAAGTAGCGATAAACATTATGTTTGCGCTGAATATATATGTTGATCGTGGAATTGGTGAAGTTTTTCGATGGGTGCTAGGATTCGTTGAGTGGTTTGAAGATCCGTCCTTGGGTGGCAACAGCCAATCAAGACTCATTCCTTCATGATGCTTTCTTCATTTCAATTTTGTCTTCCACGTTTATTGTGCTTGCTGGGAGATGCGTACTGCTCAGACGTTCCATGTTCTGAAGCCATGAGTTTTAATGCTGCTTTTAAATACTGCGCGCTAGGACGTTAGTTTTATGCTGCAAAATGGGCTTTACATCCCTTGCTATTTCTGGTAAATGTCTCTAGTTTAAATGCTTACACAAAATAGCGTTAAGCATTAGTAGTACATATGCTTAATTAGGAATCTGTGCTCGTTGTACGGTCGTCGTAAAATCGGAATCCTTTGTTTCTAGTGCATCCACAAAATAGCGTTAAACATTATTAGTACATATGCTTAATGAGGATTCTGTGCTCGTTGTACGGTCATCGGGAAATCGGATGCTAGGACATGTTGAGTTGTTTGGAGATCCCTACTAGGGTGCAGTCCCCGCCTAGGTTCAGGAATCAAGACTGACTCCCATCTCAGTTTGATCTAGGGTGGAAAATAAGTCTTCTCTTCTCTGGAAAAAGATAGTCATGTGTGTGGTGGCGTGAATGTCATCTCTCTTTCAGTTTAAATTCTCCGGTTGAATGCAAAATGTTGCAATCGGTATCAGTTAGATGTTATTTCAAGTGGTTCTGTAATTTTCCTTTCTGAAACACTCTGCTTCGGCAGTGTATGTCGCTGCAAGTTTCATTAATGAAGTGGGGGAAACCTGTTTATACAAAAGAAAGATGCTATTTCAAGGATTCTTGTTTTACAAACTACCAAACTGGGATTCTGTGACATGTTATATCTTGGAGTTTTTCCACATAGAAAGTTTTGGATATCAGTATGTTTAAAGTGAAATATCATAACAGAAAAATATTTGAAGCACATACGATTCGGTAATGTTTATGCACATATTAGCTCAGCAATTCGTCATCTGCGTTAGGATCATTGAATTTTAAGCAGAACTATTTACATTGCTGGCCCTTCTTTAGGTAACTAGTCAATAGTCATCAGCTTGTGTATTCGCAGAGGCTAGAATTTTTTCATTGTAAAACAGTTTATAACATTTATTGTATGTAACCACTAACTTGTACATACAGATATTTAAAAAACGTAGTACTTTTGAATTTTGATAGGCTACTTAAGAATAACCAGTGACACTGCTGTAGTTACTATTGGATTTTAACTATTTTTTGCATGTATTCTTAAAATAGTTTCAGATTTGGCTGTTTATGTATATACATTCTTATTCTATTTTTTTCGGGTATATACATTCTTATTCAACCATGTTGCAGTGGTGAGACTTCAGTTGCAATCATTTTTTAACAAATGATATATTTTTCCTTTTTTTGCTTTGTCGGATTCTTAATTGGTATTTTTATATCGACGGTTCTGATTTTGCTGCAGATGAGTTGTGTATATATCGTTTGATGACAATTCTTGTCGGCCTGCAAACTGTAGCAGTTAATGTTATATTGTTTCATGTTTTTAAGAAGCTAGTACTAAGTCATGTTATGTATTTTACCATGCAGCGGCGTCTCCTTGATGTCCTTGATATGGTTGAAGTGGATAACCTTCCATTGATCTTATCTGTTGCAAACTTATGCAAGAAATCTTGCATGAAACTGTTCGAGAGATGCCTTGAAATTGTTGTCCGGTCAAATCTTGACATGATTAGTCTTGAGAAAACGTTACCTTCAGATGTTATCAAGCAAATTACTGATTTACGGCTAAGTCTCGAATTAGTTTCACCTGAAGACATGGGCTTTCCTAACAAACATGTAAGAAGGATACTCAGAGCTCTTGATTCTGATGATGTGGAGCTTGTCAGGATGCTGCTCACGGAAGGGCATACTAATCTCGATGATGCATTTGCATTGCACTATGCTGTAGAACATTGTGACTCAAAAATCACAACAGAACTTCTGGACATCGCAGTTGCAGATGTTAATCATAGAAATCCAAGAGGTTATACTGTTCTTCACATCGCTGCCAAGCGAAGAGATCCTAAAATTGTTGTCTCTCTTTTAACAAAAGGTGCTCGGCCTTCCGATCTTACATTTGATGGAAGAAAAGCAGTTCAAATCTCAAAGAGACTCACAAAACATGGGAATTACTTTGGGTTTACTGAAGAGGGAAAACCGTCTCCTAAAGACAGGTTATGCATTGAGGTACTGGAGCAAGCTGAAAGAAGGGATCCACAGCTTGGCGAAGCATCGGTTTCTCTTGCAATTGCTGGTGACTGCCAACGTGGAAAGTTGTTGTACCTTGAAAACCGAGGTAATATTCGTCTACAAATTGTGGTGTTCAAAATTATCTGTTTGTGTTTGGTGTTGTTTTCAGTTAGGCAAGATAAAAGTTTTTAGTTTACTGTGACCACGGGACTAAACCAGCTGTTTCACCTTTCCTTTTCTTCTAAAAAGTAGTATTTCTTGTTTTTCTCCATGTGCAACTAACCAGCGTGTTACTTGCTTTTTTTTAGCAAAAGTGTGTTACTTTCTTATTCTCTTGGAAGTTTTGTTTTCATACAATTTTTTTCTTTTCATGCTTTGCAGTTGCTTTGGCAAGAATAATGTTTCCAATTGAGGCAAGAGTAGCAATGGACATTGCTCAAGTGGATGGTACCTTGGAATTCACCCTTGGTTCTGGTGCAAATCCACCCCCGGAGATACAACGGGCAACTGTTGATCTAAACGAAACTCCTTTCAAAATGAATAATGAGCACTTGGCTCGAATGAGAGCCCTCTCGAAAACAGGTGAGGCACAGCTTTCCTTAGTATAACCACGTCCCTTCTGTATATCTGTATTTTCAATCTAATAGTATCCACTTCTTAATTGATCTACAATCGAGTGCCTTCTCAATAGATTTACTTCTTGTGTGACATAGTTGTGCACATTTTTTTTGGGGGGGAATTCAGTTATAAAATGGCTATTTTGCCAAGTTTATGTACTAATTGCAAGCTGCATTTTTGTATACCAGTTGAACTCGGTAAACGCTTTTTCCCGCGCTGTTCAAATGTGCTGGACAAGATCATGGATGATGAAGCTGAGCTGGCTTCCCTGGTAAGAGGTACATCCACGTCCACCGAGAAGAAGAGGAGGTTTCAAGACCTGCAAGACGTCCTTCAGAAGGCATTCAACGAGGACAAGGAGGAGATTGACAGGTCCACAGTCTCATCTTCCTCGTCGTCGACATCCATTGGAGCTCGGAATTTGGCAATTCGTCCTAGGAGATGAGCACCTTGGCCATATTCTTGCCATGTCTTTAGCTGATCTTTTGTCTGAAAAAGCTCGTCAGATGTTCCTTTTCTTCTGTTCTTTTTTTGCGTGGAAAAGAAGTTTCTTTTCTGGTTAACGTACTCGAGATAGTACTAGCAGTCTAGCATCCTCATCGGTTAGGGACTAGGGATGATGCCGTTGGATTGGCCCTTTAGATCGCCTAATTTTGCTTGTACAGTAACAATGGTCCGTACAGCTCTGGCTGTGGATGTGCAATATGGACTGCCCAAAATCCATGAGCTCTGAATTATGGTATAATGTATTATGTTGATCGAACACATGGGAGTCCATGTAGCAGAAGGTCTTGGCTTCTGACTTTGATGATTGGTGAGAAAGAGTAGATTGTTTCTGCTCTGTCTGATAATTCTGCCGGAGTGGATAAGTATTTGCCCCTCATAGAAAAAAGGAAAGGACTGAATGTAACTACTCCGTACTAGCATTGTCCCTATAGTTAATGCCTTCTACATCACTTGGATTGCTGGGCTAATATCCAGCAATCCAAGGGGCCGCTTGGATTGCTGGATATTAGCCCAAAACGGGGGTATTTTACAGTTTCCGGATTTTTTCCGATGGAGCCCAGTTTTGTCACTTGGTTGGCCGTTTTTATTACCCGTCCTGCTACTTTACGGCCCATTTACCCCCGTAAATGAGACGGACCATCGGAGGTCCTGTTTTCTTTCCGGTCCAAACCTAGCCGCAAAGAGATCGAGCGAGAGAGATAGGGCAAAAGGAGCGACGGCGGCGGCGGAGGCGCAGGAGCCGCATCTCGACGGCGCTGCGGTTGGAGCGTTCCGCCTCAGCGAGCACCTCGGCGGTGCCTTGCTCCGTGTACTTCCACGACTCCCCACCCCCCCCAACCTGTGTCCTCCCGGCCATCGCCGGAATCGCCGTCCCCAGTTCCGTCTGGCTCCGTCGCGGTGCCCTCCTGGCTGCGCCTCCCCGCCAACGCCGTCTACTACTTGTCTTCCCCGACTCCTCTGCAGTTCACCCTTCTGTGCTCTAGGATGGCCTAGAGTTTCTACCGTAAGAACCCTAAATCCCTTGCTTACTTCTGCCTACAAGAACTCAAATAAGGAAATCTATTTTTATATAGATGGTTGTGTATGGCGTGAGGAGAGTAGATGCAAGCTTTGATGATTACCTTCGTTTCTGTGTTCCCTGTTCTTGACTGGGCTTCTTAACTGGTGGCGAACTGAATTTCTTCTGTGAATAAATTGGCTGCATGTCTCCAAGATTTTCATCGTTCTATCTAGAAGAACGGTGTCCCAGGTTGCTAGTAATAGGCTTTTTCTTAGGTAAGGACGTACAGATCTGGCATCTCTTCAGCTAGCTAGGCAGGGCAACTAACTAGTGTAGCTCCATTTGCAATGGCACGCATGGCCTAGCTATATTCTAGAGCCAGCTTTACGATGGATGGATGGATCGATGGATATGTCACACTGATGCGGCCATGCAATCCGCCAAGTGCAGCAATGATATGACTACATGGTTTTATATGATGTGGCCACTAGAAAAGTACAAGCTTACATGATTGAGCACATGATAATTAAGTATAGATTAGTTCCATTCTAGATTGGAACCGAAGATATCAGGAATTCGTCTACTACTTTGATAATGTTTTCCCCCTTGATTTTTTTAACAGTTCTGAAGGCATCCAACACATATCAGCATGGCCTCTGAAAATTGTTGCTTGCACAGAAGCAGTAGCTAGGCAGGCCTCTGAAAATTGTTGCTTATAGAGAAGCAGTAGCTAGGCAGGCCTCTGAAAAATTGTTGCTTGAATACATATCAACATGTGTGCAGTAGCTAGGACAGCCTAGGGATGTTGTTCCTGATTTCTGAATATAATTTGTTCTCTAAATTACTTCCGTGTCTCTTTACTGGGAATGGCCCAGCTGACACAACCATGTTCCTGTTTTGTTTGCAGGTACTGAATAAAGCCAAACGTAGATGCTCTTGTTTTGTATATTGAAGCCTTTCCTGATTTTAGATTTGTAGATTTTCAAGAACAAGGTACATCTTGTTGCAGCTCATGTTCTTTGAAACAAGCACTAGTACATTTAAATTTATATTGAAGCCAATCGTAGCTGCTCCTGTTTTGTATATCTCTTCCCAATATTATTTCTTACTGTCATACAATTTGATGATTGCTTTCTTAGGATAATATGAGTAATTTGGAAATTTGGGCAATGCTCTTAGAGATGATATAGCAAAGAGGATGTGGGCAGATTATGCAAGAAATAGGACTCGGAGAGTGGAAAGGAGATCTGCTCGATGAAAAATTGCTGTTTTTTTTGTAACTAAGGTTGGTAATTAATCTTTGCAATGTAATTCCTGCATGTTAGTAAATGTTATTTGTTTGTCTTCTGCTGCAATAACTTTTTTGATTTTTTTGTCCTAGGTACAATGACACAGAGAGCGAGATGGACAGCATGGTATGAAAAGGGCCTCGTGGATGCACTTACTGAGTACAATCTTCCTCAATACCGTGGTCAAAATGGATGGACTTCTGAAGGCTGGAACCGGATTGTGAAAGATTTGAACATCCAATTTCCTGAAGCAAAGCTTACCAAGTCTCAGGTTCAAGATAAAGAGGGTCAACTAAAGAAAGATTACAAAGTCATCAAATCCATTATCAATAGAAGTGGCATATCTTGGAATCCAACCACCTGCATGATAAATACCACTCCTGAAAAGTGGGACGAGATCGTTGAGGTATGAATCCCCTATTGGTTGAACTAGGTAACTTATTGCTGCTATGGTTGTTATTGAGTTAACTAACTAACTTGATCTTTCGATGAATTTTTGTAGGAGGACTCCAAGTTGAGAAGATTTGAAGGCAAGAGTTTCCCACTGTTTGAGGCATTGGATCTCCTTTATGAAGGCAACATTGCCCAAGGAAAGCGTTGCTTAAGGTGGTGAGGATGATCAAGATATGCATAGGAGTTGTGATCAAGCCAATTCAAAAAGTGGCAACAATGGAGCACAATCGGCGAGACCGAAGAAACAGAAGGCCATCTCATCATTCTCACGCATTGAAGAGACCATGCAAGATTTTGTTAAACTCAAGAGAGAACAAGCAGGAATGAAAGAACAAGCGTCAATTCAAGGACAACAGTACTCCATTCCAAGTTGCTTACAAGTACTCAATGCGATGGATGATGTCTCCGATGATATCAAGGTCCTAGCCTCTGATGTTTTCAAAGACGCAGCAAACCGGGAGCTTTTTCTATCATATGATCCAAGGCTTCGTGGTCTTTGGTTGAAGAAGGAAGTTGCAAGGCTTGGAATTCAGTTGCCTCAATGTAAGTAGTTCTTTGCCTTGTAATCCTCTCTTGAGTCTTGTCTATGCATTTTGTCCAAATATGTTTTTGTTTGAAAGTACGTGATCAGACAGCATATAAACCTTCAGTAGCTGCAACATAATTTGAGTTTAGCTGCCATTAGTCATATCATGTATAAAAATAAATTTGAGTTTAGATGCAACATAGTTGACAAGGTTTTACAAAATACCATTTTTTAATAACATAGTTGTCTTCTACATCACTTTCTATTGTACTAACCAGATACTTGAAGTACCATTAAACTGAAAGCTCCTTGAGTCATTTGCATGACAATCCAGGATACACGCTTGCATGCCAAACTCAAAATATTCATTCAAGGGCCATTGATAGTGATGTATATAACATACACGTGCTTAGTAATTTTTCTACGAAGCTGGTCGTACTCCTTACAACTCCCCCAGCTCGCCTAGTAGAATATGATCTCTAATAGAGTGCTTAGACTATGACTGTAGTTGCCTCTGGATTTCTGAAATAGTAGATATGTTGCTGCCATCTAATCTCTGTTTTTTTCTGATTGAAACGACGCCTTTTCTGATTGATGTTGCACATGTGTGAGAAAAGACAATTTTGCCTAATTCTCGTTATGGTTACAGGAGTGGATGAAGCTAGCAAGGTTTAACTTGAGAATTTTGTGTCAAAACATGGCAGCCGTCGCCGAGTGCAATTTTCATGACGTGCCATGCCGGCGATACGAAATAATAATGTTTCAGTTATTTTTATGTTAAGTTGCCGACTTTGAGCATTGGTGATTTGGACGGTCTGAATTATGTATTCGTGGATGACAGTTACCTGTAATTTATGGTACAAACTTTGAGCGTTGTTGGTCTGAATAATCTGAATTTCGTATTATTGAATGGCAGTTAGTTGTAATTTAAATGATCGAATTTGAGTGTTTTTCATTTGAGCATCTAAATTTGTATTCAGATGAATGTTAAAATATACAGTTAAACCAGTTTGTTGTGCAAAGTTTGTGCGATTGCTTATGTTTCAGAGACAAGAGGTTGATAGCTTACGTGCTGCATATGATAGTCTGTTTAAATACCGGGCCATCCAAACAGCGCACCTAGTTTCTCTGTTTTCATCCGGGGGAATCACTGTGCACTGACAAAACGAGCCGTGGAAAAAAACTGGTGGGAAATAAAACTGGAATGCCAAGCGGGGCCTGAGCATCTACCACCCAAGAGTCGAGAGTACCCTGTTACCGGCGGATGGCACACTAGAACAGTCCTCGTTGTACTGTTCCTTTCCGAAGGAAAAAATGTCTTGTTGACGAACTGCCGACGCAGAGCCATGTGCAGATAATGCTATGCAGCAGCGCAGGTAGCCCCGAGGCAAAAGCCTGCTCCCTTTTTCCTGGATCGCCTATTCGCCCTTGCCTCCTAATGCCACGACGTCGCGAATCTATACTTTTTATAAAGCAAAACCCCACTAACATCCATTAAATATTTTTATATAGGGAAGTGAGCGTAGCTCAACTGGTTGGGAGAGTGGATGTACGAACCCAACACCCAAGTTCAAGTCCCCCACGGGCACGAATTTAGATTCCTATTTATACTTGAGGACCAGGCCTTCCTGATACTCATGCACTTTATCCTGAGGACCAGGCTTGGTTTGTAACCAAGATAAAAATCTTGGTACTCATGCATATATGGCTATGTGGATCCCTAATTGGTGCAGAGGCCGGGGAAGTGAAATTCTCCCCCCAAAGTTTAAGAAGGTACGTATGTGAGGTGGCAGGTAGACTTGGGAACTGCCCCCGCGTCGCCCCGCACGGGCGGACAACCCTAGCCGCAGGCCGGGAGTCACCACCTCGACCTCCTCCCCTCGCTGCCGCCGGTGTGCACTACCGGGAAAATCCCGTGCAGCTGTGGGTGGCGGTCCGGTGGCGCTCGGTGAGCTCCGGCGTCCTTGGCGGGCACGGTCGTGATTGGTGGTGGTCGGCCAGACTTGCGACATCCCTGCTATCCTCGATGGCGCATCTCTCCCGTCTGGCGGCGCTCCGGCGCCGTGGTCCGTGGGGGCCCTCCCCCTTCGGAGCTTGTTGCCTGCTCGGGCCGGCTGGGTGGGTGCGGCTGTTTGCCCCGACGGGTTGGAGTTGTCCCGGATTGGAGGTTGTGGCGGCGTTCTGGTCGACGTGCTGGTGGATGCCGGGGCAGCGGCCCCGAATTGGGGATTCTTCTCTAGGCTGATCTACGGCGAGGACGTGGCGGACTCCTTACGGCGGCTATGGCGCGCCGGGTGGAGTGGAAGTGGCTGGCCGGTGAGAGCCGGGCTCCGATGATCGGAGTCGACGATGGTGGCGTCTTCCGATGTCATCCCCTTGCTGAAGGTATCGTTGTCGTGTAGCCGCCGTACTTCCTATTGCTCCAGGGGAAACCCTAGATCCGATTTACCGGATCGGATGATGACGACGCCTTGCGCCGTTCTCCCTGTTGAGACATTGTCTTGGAGTAGGGCTGTGTTCCGGGGGAAACCCTATATATGGTTTACCAGATAGGATGATGGCGGCATCTTCGATGTCGTTTACCCTCTCGAGGGCATTGTCTTTGGAGTATGAGCTACCTGGAGGGGGTCTATTGGTGGTGCGGATTGCGCAGGGTGGAGGAGCTGTCTGGCGTCATGGTGGCGTCGATGGCATGTCTCACGGGTGAATGCATCGATTTCTATCCAGAAGATGGGTGAGAGGAAGACGGAGGCGGCATCTTCTCGAGCGTGGACGTCGGTGTGCGCTGCAGGGTGCTGGACCGGTTGTGCCCCTTGCTCGCTATCGGGCGGCTTGGTGTGGCCTTCGGTGTTTCAGATGATGTGCGTTGGTGTGCTGACAGGGAATTCGGCCCTGTTCGGCGACCCCCTTCATTACTAGTGGTGGTAGATCCTAAGTTGGTGGCTCGGGATGGTGCTTTGATGTATTTATTTGTAAGACATTGTGGCTTCTGCTTTTTATTAATAAAAACCGGCTGTGTGCACCATTTTGGTGCAGAGGCTGGGGGTAGTACCCTCCATTTCTAAAAAAAAAGTATTTTTCTATCTCAACATGCAAGCTATCCACATCATTCATTCTCCTATCCAATCAAATGTCCATGTCATCTCCACTAATATTTATTAATTATTACGTGCAAGCTACACATTATCTATTTATTAAACCATCCAATTATTCATATTAATAATTTAAAATATATATACTATGATCAATTACATTTTGTATATTGACTTAGAAAACATAATGTATCCCATCTCATATTAACATTTATTAACATCATATTGTAGTTTCTAAAGAGGCCCCCGCAGCAACGCGCAGAGTATATTTCTAGTTCTCTTGAATGATGCAATTACCTATGGCGTGGAGGCAGTACTGTCATGTTTGATTTTGGCCCCGGATTTGTACTCCCTCCGCACCTCAAATTAATTGTCATTAAGATGGACTCCATTTTTGTCCATCTTAATGATAATTAATTTGAGACGGAGGGAGTATTAATTGATAGGACAATTTTCTTCTACTTAGAATATCTCCACCGGCGGTTTTAAATGAGCGTCCGACAACTGTATCAGACAAGTAGTAATAGATCCAGGGCGCGTCAGGATCAAGCCCCAACGCTCTGTCACCCCTGACATGCAGCCGGGGTCAGGAGTACTCATTTCATAGTTATACACTCAATACTCTGGTTTTTTTTAGAACCTAATAATACACTGCTAATTAGTACATAGCCTACTAGCGAAGCGACTTGGGGTGTGTTTGGTTGCTAGCATGATTTTAATGCCATTTGCATCAGTGGTCCTGAAAAAACGTGACCTGACCCACCTTCTGCATTATGTTTGGTTGCTCGTGAAGTTCTAAACAGTATCGTTTCTCTAGGAGCGAGGAACAAAGGCCTCATTGTTTGGTTGCGTGTGTTCGTTTGACAAATGTAAAATCATGTTGTTTGGTTGCTCAATCACGGTAGTTGCAGTCACCTCTTCTCAATAGTGGTGACCTTACCCCGCAGTGAACTACACAGAGCTAGCTAATCTCGGTGTAACAATCCTAACTACTAGCAAATGACATGTCATCAGTACATAGAAATCTTCCTAGCTACCAGCAAATGGTAGTTCATCACACAATCACAGTTCTCATAGCTACTTGCAAATTGCAGTTATGACACACATACAACATTAGGGGGAGGTATTACAGTAGTGATAATGGGGAAACTTCTTCTTCTTTTGCTTCTTCTTCTTGACACCCAGTGTTACCTTTGGCGTTCCACATTGCATCGGCCCACTCCCACCTTTTGGTTTTCCAAACTTCTTGATCGTGAGCCTCGACACCATGGCCACCATCATCGGTGTCTGGTGTAACATCCTCCTCCTTCGGGAAGTAGTCCTGAATACCCCATCCAAAGATCTAGTAATGAAGAATGCAACATGCAAGAACCATCTTGACTTGAATATCGAATGTGTGGAATGACTTGTGAGCTAGGATTTTAAATATGTTCTTGAGAGCGACAAATGCCCTCTCAACTGTAACTCTAAGAATGGAGTGTCTCAGGTTGAGCAATTCCTTAGCATTGTTAGGACAATGCCTCACAGAGAATTCACTGAGATGGTACTTGGTAGTCCTGAAGGGTGGAAGAACACAACGACGACTTGCATATCCTGCATCTTCAAGGTAGATCTTGCCATCAGGAATATTGACCCCACCTGGTCCAGTCATATTGTCACCAAGGATGCTTGCATCATGGGTAGATGCTTCCCAACCAGCTAGGACACATGTGAACTTCAGATCGAAATCAACATCCGCAAGCACATTCTAGTTGGTGTAATGCTTTCTAACCCCCGTATGCAGCAACCTCCGACCTGGGCACTCTAGCATTCACATGAGTACCATCAATTGCACCAGTAAAGTCATGCTGACATGAACAAAGTGTAATGTTATACTGGATCTTATGAGTGCAAGTAAGAACTGTGAAATGTGATTTGCTCACCTTGAAATAAGGATACCACATGTAGATGTTTTGTATCTTCTGTGGATTTTGGATAGTTGGTGTCTTGATCATCTCTCCTTTGAGATCTCCAACTACATATAGAACTTGCTTGAACTAGCGTGATAGAGTTACTGGTGTACGCTGCAGAATTTAAAATTTATGCCCTATATAACAGTCAAGATCACTGCGCAGATAACGATGCATGCACATACATTCATTGACCAGGATCACAATTCATCGGGTAGCGGAATCGATGTTGTCGTAGAAGAGTTCTGAACAATCGTAGATCCTCACAACTAGGCCTAGTTGCAAGGATGTCGGTAAGACTTTATGGATTGAACCACCTCGGGAGGGTCAATGGTACAATGGTGAGCCTGTGCTCGAGGTAGAAGAATACTAGTGCATGGCAGCTAGCTATCCTCTTGGTGGTATCTAGGGTTTTCTATCAGATTGTGAACCCCTGCTATGGTAGCTATCTCCTCCCTTTTATACACGGCTCTGCACTGTTGGATGTATGCCCAAATGGCAATAATATTTATACATCGGTTTCATAACTATAATTCATATTACTATGGTATAACTGTCGTGGCTCCTGGATATTAGATTCATAGGAAAACTCACGCTCACGTGTAGTAACATGAATACGGTATCAAACCCTAGTCTTGTCTTTTACGACTAATTCATTGGATGCTTAATGGCTATTTTTCATGGTCATGGACATTGTTTATGTCAGCATCAATGAATAGCATATTGTTGCAAGGGAACAATATGGCTGAATATTCCCTAAGTAGATTGATATGTTAAGAGATTCCATTAAGACATATTTGTCCTTAGTGTCATATCACATCACAGTTATATTACAATGTGTCCTCTGACCATGAGGTTACCGGGGTAATATATTCTGGAGGTTTTACTTTGGTACTATCTAGATCCACACAATAAACTGGGTGAACATAACGGTAGCCACTGAGTAATTCTAAAGGAGTATATTGCCTCGATGTTCCGAGATGGGAATTATTCCTTTGTAAAAAAACATAATTTCCTAGGCCCACTCGGTATTCTTGATATCCATAAGTTCCACAGACAATGCATGATGATGATGCATCATGTGGGATATCATAATACAATAATGAGTAAAAGGAAGTTTACTGGTTAACGAGACAGGACAAAGTTATAGTGAATCAGAGATTGTTTCACGGCAATATCAGAATCCATAGTCTCGGGTGAGTTTAGTATCGTGAGTAATGAGAAAATTGTATAATGACCAACATGTTCAACAGTTTATTCATATAGTATGTGGGAGTCGATATGGGCGTCCATACCCCCACTATTGATTATTGGAAAGTAAAGAGTTTCCAGTTTCATGTCCACACACTATCGAACCTGTAGGGGAAACACACTTAAGTTAGGACAGATTTTTGTGTATATCGGTAAATCCGTGTCGGATATATGCCGATTAGGGGTATGTCCGGCATGGGCCTAAGAGACGGATTACCAGGGTGGCCTGTTGGTAATGGATCATAGTCCATTGGGCGGCCCAGTAAGCTGATGCGCAGGAAGCCGGTTTCTAGAAGAACCCGGACCACGGCCCAAAGTGGTGCGGCTTGGAGGAGAAGACAGCTTCCTTACTTTCCAAGTTAGATAATTTCCGTAGTCTTCTAGATTTCCTTTCTATATAAAGCCAGACAAGAGCAACGAACATATAGACAACAATTAGCTAGAAGCCAACTCGTCGAGAGGTTGATCCTCGCCAAGTTAGCGAAACCATACTCACATTGTACTTTGTATACTTCAGGCTTCAGCCCTGATTTAGTGAGATTGCAGGAGTAGAAACGCCGCCTAGTTGCGTCATACCGAACCTGGGTAAACTCGGTTTTATCGTTTGTCGTATTATCACGTCCCCCCGCGGTTCTACCAGTAGGCTCATGGCACCCCCGTCTATGAACTCTACTATGATGTCTCGACAGTTGGCGCCCACCGTGGGGCCAGCGGCGTCAGGAGTTACGTTTCGGTCGGGAATACTCGGCGGAATCGGCAGTACCATAAATGTCGGAAGCCTGAATTTCGACGGCGATGTTGGGCGCTTCCTCGACAACGGATCGTACATGCCAGCACGGAATCACCTGGTAAGTGCCTGCGTTTTACCGATTAGATCTATAAATATTTTTATCGGATTAACAACAGAAACAATGGGATTCTGTGGTGGAAGGAAATTTATCCCACCCGCCCTACACCAATTGAGCAAAACTGTGATACCGGATTCTGCTCAAATCGCCAAAACAGTGCCGAATTTGCCGCCTCTTCGGAGATGCCTGCAATCAGGTCTCACTTCATTGTCATGGTACAGTACGAGGTCGTGGAAAATACGGAAGAAACTAACCTCTTGGAAGAAGCAGAAAAGCATCATCCCACAGAACAAGTGGAAGATCCGACACCCGTCAGTGAAACGACGAACTCGGAAGCTGACTCTGTACTAGCTGCCATAGAAGCAAGATTGGAGTCAGAACCCGGATAAGAAGACATAGATTCCAAAGATGAAGATGTAGACGCTTTCGAGATAAAGGTTAAATTTATGCCGGGAAGCTTTCATGAAGTCCTTATGGCAAAGTCGACTGAAAACCCGGATGCCGAAGTTGACGAAGATCCCAAAACACCTCCATCAGACGAGGAAAGAGAGGAAGGTGAAGCTAGTCCAACTTACCCCGATGTCAAAGAATTGACAGAGGAAGAATCTGGCAAAAAACCTCCTTCTTCCAAAAAGAAAAAGAAGACTGCCAAGAAACTCTAGTATAAACTCCAGAAGAAAAAGTTGGCAGATATTGCCAACTAAAACCTGGTAGTAGGAGGAAGCAGCGGAGTCAAATCTGCGGAGAAGAAAAAGAGAGACATCCCCGTTCCACAAATGTCGGAACAGGACGAAATTGATCTAATTCAAACCCCATTGGGACGATACGAACCCCCGGAAGTGCTAGAAGCCAGGAGACAAGCTCTACAGTGGCAGCAACAACATCTATTCCGTACTCGGGAAAACCTCATGAAAACCCAGGCTGACATTAAATTGCAGCAGGAAGAAATAGAGGAATACGAAAGAAGAAATAGATCTGGCATTAAACCTACGCGGTTACTCGGAATCGCGAAACCGCATGAACTGCCAGCAAGAAAGAGGTTTGAAAACCCTTCTTGGTAAAGGCAGGTTAACGACACCAATGCCAAGGGCGAACGCATATACAAAACCGCAGCTGAAAACGCGGAGGCCGCGTTCGCCATCCTTAATGATGATCTATACTCCAACTTCGAAAAACTTCAGGGAGTGTATGCTTTCCTAGGAAAGGCATTAGAACAACAACAACGAGGAAATGCACGATCATGGAAGTTACACGATGACTCGGCCCTATGCAAACTGCCACATGCGCCACTGGAGCACCTGAACCTGGTGAACCTGGAGATTAAGGCGACTCTAAGAAAAAGAAAGGAGACCCTAAGAAGGACAAGAAAATCCCGGACAATAAGGATGCAGCGTCCAAAACAGGATCCCATCTGCCGAAAGGTAGAAATAATCCCTGTGATTACAAGGAACGGGAAGAACAAAACCGGAAAGACGGTAAAGTTATGCCGCTTCTGAGATGCCCAACCGATAAAGACGGAAGATATGACAATCCTCAAAGGCGTGAGAGATCCCGTGCTCCTCCTAGAAACAAAGAAAGGCCAAGGAGTAGAACTCCACCTTATTCCAAAGGACATGACAACGGATGAAACAGGGATAATCCCGGAAGAGCGCACTCGCGCAACAATGGGCCAGAAAGGAGCAGATCCCCTTCTGTCCATTCAGCCGGTAGATTCCGCTCACGTCGATAAGGCGGAAAGAGACAATCTATACTTTGGACCTAAGTGCTTCACTGACATGATCCAAAGAATCAGTCTACATTCTGACTTCACCAAAATTGGTCCAACTTATCAAAAGTATACCGGAAGTACTAACCCGGATACATGGCTTTCAGATTACTATACTGCCGTCCAGATTAACAAAGGGACATATTTGGAGGCTGTGAAGTTTCTTCCCCTGATGTTGTTGGATGGAGCCAGATATTGGATCAACGGGTTACCGTCAAGGACAGTGGACAGCTGGGAAGACATGGCGAAAGTATTCGCTCAGCACTTTCGGGGCACGTACAAACGTCCTAAGAGTATAAACCAGCTGAACCGTTGCATGCAATATGAGGATGAGTCGTATGTCAACTTTATCTCAAGATGGACTGCAATGAAGAATAGTTTCTCTGGAGCAAGTGATGTACAAGAAATGCATGCTTTCATCAATGGCCTGAAACCCGGCCTTGTACCGTTCATGGTTGGTTCGAAGGAGCACAAAGATCTCGGATCTATGCATACCACCGCCAATGAGCACGCATCGACTGAAGATGATATTAGAGTGAGAGGTAGAAATATTGATGCTTTGGCTCAGGCTAAAAAGACACCTTGTTCTAAAAAGAAGGCTACTCTAGAAGCACGGCCAAAATCCAAAGAAGTAAACTTAACCTTTGGGAAGGATAATGGCAGCAAATGGAAAGGAAGAAACTCAGAGCCAATCTCCTATTCTAAAGAAGAATGGGAAAAGATAAAGTCGGAAAACCGTGTCCACCATTCGCAATTTGGGAAGCCTACCCATACCAATGCATAGTGTCGCCTCAACAAACACATGAAAGGTGATGCAGGATCCGGGAACAAAGGGAAGAATTCCAAAAGGAAGTTCAACAAGCAAAAGCCAGAAGCTGAAAAAGAAGGAAGTGAATCGGACACCGATGGTAAAATCCAAGAACAACATCGGAAAGGCGAGCCAAAATTCCCGAGAGTTGAAGGAGAATGTAACCTAACTTTCCTGGCAACTCCCTCAGTGAAACAGGCGAAAATAACACTTCGAGAAATCAACGCGGTTGTTCCTCCAACACCAAAGTACTTGAAGTATTCAAATACGCCAATTACCTGGGATCAGTCAGATCATCCCGGAAGCATCCCAGAACCCGGCACGCATGCTTTGGTCGTAAGCCCCATTGTTCAAAACACTAGGCTCAAAAGAGTGCTGATGGATGGAGGATCTAGTATCAATATCATGTACTTAAGTACATTAAAGCAACTGCACATCTCCGATACCCAGCTCAAGCACAGTAACATACGTTTTCATGGTATTGTTCCTGGCAGACAAGCACAATCCCCAGGAGAAATTTCCCTAGACGTAACCTTTGGGGACAGAGATCACTTCCGCCAGGAAAGGATCTCGTTCGAGGTGGTGTCGTTCGAGAGTGTTTATCACGCAATACTCGGACGTCCGACTTTCGCCAAATTCATGGCAAAATCATGTTATATCTATAACAAGCTAAAGATGCCAGGGCCAAAAGGAGGAGTAATCACTATATCTGGAGACTTGAAATTGTCGAATGAGCTAGAGAAAGGAAACGCCCTCTGCGTCGAACAGGTGATTCCGAAGAAAGAATTGAAGGAGCTAGCTGAAGAAGTATCGCCGACAGAAATGCCAACAGGAAAAGAAAGACGGAAGTCGATAGATAGTTTCAAAGCTTCGTAGAATACAAGACAGGTTATCCTAGATCCCAAAGATCTGATAAAGTTTGTCTTAATGGGAACTGGGATGACTGACAAATAGGAAAGCGCGCTCATCAAGTTCCTTCGTGAGAACTGGGACATTTTTGCCTGGTGTCCTGCTGATATGCCAAGTGTGCCTAGGAAACTTCCTGAGCACCAACTCAAAGTAATCCCAGGATCAAAACCCGTCAAACAAGGTCTCTGTCGTTTCGATGGAAGAAGATGGAAGGCTATTGGAAAGGAAATTATCCGGCTTTTAGCAGTTGATGTTATTCGGGAAGTTATACATATTGATTGGTCTGCGAACCCAGTATTAGTCCCGAAGAAAGACATTATTGTTCTTAGGATGTGTATAGATTACACCGGCTAGAACAAATTGTGTCCAAAGGATAGGTTTGTGTTACCGCGAATCGATCAGATAATAGATGCCACTGCTGGCTCTGAGCTCTTATGCTTTTTGGATGCTTATTCCGGTACCATCAAATACGTATGAAGGAGGAGGACCAAATAAAAACTTCCTTCACAACCCCATATGGAACATACTATTACATAACCATGCCTTTTGGCTTGAAGAACATCGCAGCAACTTACAAGCGTTGCATGCAAAGATGCTTGCATAGTCAAATCGGCAAAAACGTTCATGTTTACGTGGATGATATTGCTGTAGTTTCCAAGGAAACGGATACACTCCTTGAAGATCTACAAGAAACCTTCGAAAATTTGCGCACTTATAAAATGAAGTTGAATCCATTAAAGTGCGTATTCGGGGTTCCCTCGGGAAAGCTTCTGGGTTTTATTGTTTCTCACAGAGGAATTCAAGTAAACCCCGAAAAGATCAAGGCAATCTTGAACATCACAAGGCCTACGTGCCTAAAAGATGTCCAAAGACTAACGGGTTCTACAGCCGCTGTTAGCAGGTTTATAAGCCAGTTAGGCGACAAAGCTCTGCCATTATACAAACTGTTGAAGAAATCCGACAAGTTTGAATGGACAGAAGAAGCGAACAAAGCATTAACCACCTAAAGGAAACCTTGATGAAAGCTCTGATTTTGGCATGCCCAAAAGACGAAGAACCCATGTTACTGTATCTTACATCAACAAACTGCGTTATTAGTACAGTGATAATCGTGGAAAGACGGAAAGATGAACAAAGTACACCAGATAAACATCCGGTGTATTACGTCACTGAGGTATTCTCCGAGTCAAAGCAAGGGTATCCACATTATCAAAAACTGTCATATGGTGTGTTTTTTGCATCTCGAAAACTCCGTCATTATTTCCAAGGACATTACATAACAGTGATAAGAAAAGCACCACTAGGGGATATCATAAAAAATGCGGACGCAACAGGACGATTCTCCAAATGGGGCATTGAGCTCGCTGTGTTTGACATTAAGTACCAACCCCGGACGACAATTAAATCCTAGGTGTTGGCAGATTTTGTGGCTGATTGGACAGAAGCAATGGGAAACACACCAATGCCGGAGTCGGAATATTGGATCATGCATTTTGACGAATCCAAAATGAAAGAAGGCGCCAGAGCTGGTGTAGTGCTCAAATATCCAAAGGGATACATAATGGAATATGTATTACAAATACATTTCAATGCCAGCAACAATGTGGCAGAATATGAAGCTTTGCTTCATGGCTTGCATATTGCAAAGGAGATAGGCGTCAAGCGTATACTTTGTTATCGTGGCTCAGATTTGGTGCAGCATCAGTTAAACCAAACATGGGATGCCAAAAGCCCCATTATGGCCAAATATCGGAGAACGGTGGATGAGTTTTCCATTTGCTTCCTAGGATTTGAAGTACTTCATATCAAAAGGGAAGATAATTGGAACGAAGATGCCTTAGCCCGCATGGGCTCGGAAAGAGTGAAAACCCTACCACCTGGTGTGTTTGTTCAACATTTGCATGAACCATCAATCAAAGGCGGAGATGTTGATTATCCTCTCGTTTCCGAGTCAATCGAAGTTTTGCTTGTTAACTCGGATTGGACAATTCCATACTTAAACTTCTTAGTCGTTCAGAAGTTCCCGGATGGAGCAGAAGAAGTCTTGCAAAGGCAGATACAACGCCGATGCAAAGGATACACAGTAATCAATGGTTGCCTGTATAAACGCAGTAATATCATAATTTTTCAGCGATGTATTTCACCAGAAGAAGGACGAGAAATTCTGCGGGAAATCCATACAGGAGATTACAGACATCATGCTCAATAAAAAAACATAGTTAAAAAAGCATTCCGTTCAGGTTTTTTCTGGCTTACAACCAAGGCATACGTATAGCACATAGTGAATACATGTGCCGGATGCCAGTACTACGCCAATCAGACGAATATGCCAGCTCAAGCACTCAAAACTATCCCCATAACAAGGCCATTTGCGGTCTGGGTGCTAGATATGATGGGACCATTCAAAACTGCAAGAGGCGGACTTACACATCTACTTGTTGCAGTAGATAAGTATACCAAGTGGGTGGAGGCAAAACCCATAAAAAAAACTTGACGGTGTGACTGCTAGAAATTTTTTCATTGATATAGTCATGAGATACAGCGTTCCACACAACATAATCACGGATAACGGGACAAATTTCTCTATTGGAGAGTTCGCAAAATATTGCCGACAAACGGGAATTCGCCTAGATCTTGCATCTGTGGCACACCCACAATCCAATGGACAGGTTGAACAGATGAATAGTTCAATCCTGCAAGGAATACGCCCAAGACTCGAATCTTCTCTTCGTAGAGCAGCTGGAGCATGGGTAGTAGAATTACCTTCTATGCTTTGGAGTATTCGAACGATGACAAATAGATCAACAGGGCAAACATTGTTTTTCTTGGTTTATGGTGCAGAAGCAGTGCTTCCCACGGACATGATCCATGATAGCCCAAGAGTGCTAGCGTACGATGACTCGGATGCCAAAAACGCACGCCAGGATGCCGTCGATCCCTTAGAAGAAGAACGTGAGCTCGTGCTACAAAGATCCGCTAGTTATCAGCAAGGATTGTGACATTATCATAGTCGAAAAGTCAAACACCATTCTTTTAAATAAGGTGATTTCGTGCTAAGATTGGTACAGGAAAGGAAGCACAAGTTAGCCTTAGTTTGGGAGGGACCATTTGTCATTAGCAAGGCTAAGAAAAATGGATCTTATTACCTTGTAGATATTCAAGATACAGAAGATGATCCTAAAAATAAGAATCGTAAGAGAAAGATAGATGTAGAAATGGGAGAGACAAAGAGACCCTGGAGCATCCAGCAGTTACGTCCCTTTTACACTTAGTTCAAATTCTATGTAAACATCTTTGGGGTCATGAAATAAATTTGTCGGAATTCATGCATTTTTGTCTTGTTATTATTGTTTCAAGCATAATACCGCCTTATCTATTTCCGAGTGATCTTTCAAATTGCTTCAATGTTAACCCGACTTTTTCCTGCATGCTCGGAGTTATAAAACTGAATGCTTTTGTACCCTAAGGAGGCTTAAGGAAACCCAGATTGTGCCCTTGTGCCTGAGTTTGATACTTTTTCAAAATTCCTTGCATTTTGTCCTAAGTATTATCTGATTGTTTGTGTGTTGGGTCACTGGAATTAGTAAGTAAAAATGCCTAAGTACAATCCATGATTCCGAGTTTCGACTGATAGGTTTGAACCCAGTCATTTGGCATGAAGATTAAGTACTATTGAGCCATTTCAACACTAAGGACAGTTAAAACATATAAACCAGAGAACTTAGTAGGAAAAGGAGTTAAAACCCAGAAAAACTTGCAAAGATTCAAACTTTACTGCAAAAGGGATGAATACTTATTTATACAAATAGTAGATAGCATTACAATTTATGTTACATTTGTGAGAACAGTAATGCTTCTATTTTTTCTCGGTCAGCTACGCAGGAATTGGGCGGCATCCTCGGACTCCGAGTCCTCCTCGTCGCTGTCGCTGGGGTTCTCCGGAGTTGGCGGAATCTCTTCCTCCGGGTAGAATGTTGAGATTGACACCATCTGAGCTATCTTGGTGGCATGCCCCTTGACAGAATCAATGATATTGGCTCTCTGCGCTTCCGTGTACCCTTGAGGGATACCGGTAGCAACACACCAGGACTTCGCGGTGGTATAATGCACATGCATCAGCCCAAGGGCCATGCGCGCACCACCGCGAGCAGCAGAGCGAAACCAGAACTCCCTCTGGTTCGCCACCTCTTCTATCGCCTCCGGAAGTTTGCTGACTTCCGAGAAATCTTCAGGTTTGTCGGGAATGTACTTGTTCACAAGTGGCATCCCCGCAGTCTTGAGGTCGGTGAAGATCTTCCCGAAAGCCCGGATTCTATCAATCCGGGTAAGCAAAGGGTTCCCTTCTGTTCAAAATAACAAGAGAAAGTTAGAAACCACAGAAGAAGGAAAATTAAGATGTGCTATAAAAGTACAAGAAAAACCTTAGTAAAAGAGCAAAAAACTTACCCAGGATTTTATCCGTCTCAACGCCTTCCTCAAGACGTTTGTTGAGGGCATTCTCCAAATCCCGGATGGTAGCCTTATCCTTCTCAGCTTGGGAGGAAGCTCGGGACTCGGCAATTCCAATAGCCAGCTGGCTAGCCTCCAGGTCTTTCTGAAGCTTTACCATCATCTTGTAAAGCTCAGAATTTTCCTTGCGGAGGTTTTCGGCATTGCCAGCATCTTCAGCAATTTGTTTGGCTTTGGCCAAAGAAGCTGAAAAGAGTGTACAGTGAAGAGTTTGAAACTTGGAAAATGACTTAGAAAAATTTCATAAAACAGCGGTGCAAATGGAAAAGATATTTACCTGCTGAATCCTTCAGTTGTTGCTGAACTGAGGCCAACTCCGAGTCTTTGTCATTAAGAATGCCAAGGAGAGATTTAACCTCCTTGTTCTTAATGGTAAGCTTGCTGAAAACTTCCATGTTTATGGTCTCGGCAGTTTGCTGAGACATAGATAGAAGAAAAGTTGCTTAGTCAATAAATAAGCAGGCAAAAAAGAAAAGCATTAAGCCAAAAACAGAAAGAATACTTCTGACTTAACGCTTGGGGGCTAGAGGTATTCACCTGGCTCATCCTTTGCAAGCTTGCAATGTTGTCAGAAAATTCCTTAGCATATTCTGCAAAGGTAATTCCCACATGGTGGAGGCCGTCTTGTTTGACATGGCGAGGCGAGAATACGTAATTATTCCTAACAATAAGTACACCTTGTGGCCAAGGACAGATTAAGGGAGCACGAGCAAAATGTTTTTTCGCCCACGGATGAATTCGGGATGTGCTCTTCTTTGGGAACATTTGAAGGCCCAGCCTCTTCCGGCACCGCCCTTTCCCTCGCTTCCGAGTCGGATGCAATGGGCTGGCTGGACTGCATGGGATATTCTCCTTCCCGGGCAGCCGAGTTCTCCTCCCCAGCCGCTGTTAAAGTGTCTGGCGCAACGGCGGGAGATGGCTTCACTACTCTTTGCGTAGCAACCTTATGTTTCTTCCGGCCTTTACCCTTCAATGTAGTAGGGGCAAGGATAGAAAAGAAAAGAGAAGAAAAATCCGACAAGTGAGATTCCGAGAATAAAAAACATGCAACAAAAAGCATACAAATGGAAAACCTGGGTTTTTACCTGGAAGTAGCGATGGCCACGCCGTCAAGATCGATGACCTCTTGAGAAGTGGTTGGCTTCTTGCGCTTTCGCCCTCCAGATTGGAAGTTGGCGCGAAGTGCATCCAATTCCTCATCGGTAGCAAGTTCTGCTTCAGGAAGATCAAGAATCTAACAAAATAAGCAAAGTACAGGTTAGTATAAAAACATCCGAGAAAAAGAAGACAAGGATTCAGGAAATTTCCCAAAGGAAAGAAGTATACCTTCGGAGCAGGGTTTTTGGCGTGGTACATTGGCCAGCTCTCCTCGTATTGGTCACGAGTAGAAACCACCTGGTTGACACGCTTCTTGAAGTCTTTTTTCGACAAGGCGCTCTTCGTCGCCCTCATCGCGTCGTCTGGGCCCCTGTATTCACCCGGGTTCCGTGATATGCAAGGGGTTGGATCTTCCTTCCGAAACAGCAAAGGATTGTATCCATGCCGGTTAGCGGAGGAGTGGTGGAGACGAGTTTGGCGATTCGTCTCTTGATCCTCATCAGCTTTGGAGCCAGAACCTGGACCACGTCCAATGCCCAACTGTCTTTAGGCGTGGCTGCGGAATTGACAAAAGGAGGAGCGCCCGTTTCCTTTCCAGGAAACAGAACATCCGCATGGTAAAAGAACGAGCCCGTCCAAAATTTGACGGACTCGGATGTCTTGATCTTGGGGAACCAATCCTCCCTAAGCCTACTGAGGGTAAATGATATAGTCCCGCAAGTCGGAAGCGCACCCTCAGAGGGGTTGCGTTTAACGCCAAAGTAATACTGCCAGAAATCTAGGCGGGGTTATGTCCCTAGATAACCCTCGAAAAGGGTCTGGAATCCGGCTAAATAGAGAATGGAGTTGGGTGGCAGATTGTGTGGCTGGATCCTATAGTAATCTAGGACTTGGCATAAGAAGGCGGAAGGTGGGAATCCCATACCTCGGTTGATATGGGAAGCCAGGAGAACCCGCTCGCCGGGTCGCGGAGACAGCTCGGAGTCGTCCTCGTTCACCCGCCATTTGTCTTTCACCACGAATCCTTCCTTCTCCAATGCCGGGAGAAGAGAAGGAACCACAGTGCAGTGGGTCCAATTCCCGGCATTGTATTCTCCTTCTTCCTCGCCTCCGGTGGGGGTGGAAGCGACAACGTCATCACCGCCGCGAGTAGTATCCTCCTCCGCAGGCTCGAAGAAGGGAGGAGGAGGAGGAGCAGTGTCCGATGGCGGTGGCGTGTTTCCAGCCACGGGAGGAAGATCCCCGCTAGCCGGCTCGCCGGCGGCCACCTCCGACGCGTTCGCAACAGTGCGAGGCGGGAGTTGAGGAGGGGATCCAGATCGTTGATGATGTCCTCAATATCCATGGTGGCGCTCGCCGAGTCAGAGGCGCGGGGGGAGTCTCCGGTGACCATTTTTCGGCGGTGCGGTCATGAGCTTGAACCTCCGATGGTATTTCCGGGGAAGGGATCGGGGGCTAGTTCTCTGTGTTCTCTCGAGATTGGGCTCTAGTTTCTTAGGGATTGGGGCTCTGTGCGCTCGAGGAAGAAGAAGAAGCGGAAGAAGATACAGCTCCAACGGCTATTTTAGCCGTTGGACGCGCGATGCATGTAACGCCCGAAATTTCCGAGAAATGAGGGGACGGGGTGATTATTGCTATCTCCTCGTTTCCCGCGAGAGACTCTGTCAGAGGATACGTTTTAGGGTTTTGACTGAACCCAAACGTCCGTGACATCAGAAAGATTTCATCGCTGATGCCATGAGGTTCCTTGTCCGCGAAGTATCGTGGAAGAAAAACCATACTTTGGTAAAATCCGAGTTTTGAGTTAAGAGATCTTTGGAAAAAGAAGAATCAAGACAAAATGCCGACATTTCTCAGAATGAATGCTAATAGGCGAAGAGAGGCAGAATGAAGTCTTAATCCTTCTTGGGGGCTACTGTCGGATATATGCCGATTAGGGGTATGTCCGGCATTGGCTTAAGAACCGGATTACCAGGGTGGCTCGTTGGTAATGGATCATAGTCCATTGGAAGGCCTAGTAAACTGATGCACAGGAAGACGGATTCTAGAAGAACCCGGACCACGGCCCAAAGTGGTGCGGCTTGGAGGAGAAGACGGATTCCTTACTTTCCAAGTTAGATACTTTCCGTATTCTTCTAGGTTTCCTTTCTGTAAGCCCCAATCTGGCTATCTATATAAAGCCAGATGGGAGCAACGAACATATAGACAACAATTAGCTAGAAGCCAACTCGTCGAGAGGTTGATCCTCGCCGAGTTAGCGAAACCATACTCACATTGTACTGTGTATACTTCAGGCTTCAACCCTGATTTAGCGAGATTGCAGGAGTAGGAACGCCGCTTAGTTGTGTCGTATCGAACCTGGGTAAACTCAGTGTTCTCGTTTGTTGTATTATCACGTCCTCCTGCGGTTCTACCAGTAGGCTCATGGCACCCCCGTCTATGAACTCTACTATGATGTCTCGATAGTCCATATCAACAAGGAGTATCATCGCAATGGTGTTTCTGCGTGATATATATTCTATATATCGTAGATGATTTATATTGAGGTCATTGGATGTCCCAGAGTAATAGAAAAAATTATATTACTTTTATTCCAGAGCTGTTCTGAGAGATAAATTGAGGCTTCACACTTTATGGAGCAAGTGCAGGGGGCATGAGATGTCCCGGGGTGTTGTAAATATGTTTCTGACATCATCACATAATGTCGATGATTTTAGATAAAGCGATCATAGGGTTCCGGAAGAGTTTCATGTAAAAACCGAGAAGGGGGAGTGGGCAGGAATGCCCCTCATGGCCGCACTTATTTTTAGGGGCTGCCAGGTGGGCCCAAGGGAACCACGCATTGGTACTTGGCATCCCATTATTTTCCCCAGATTTAATTGGAGAGAAAAGGAGAAAGGAAAAAAGGGGAAAAGGAAAAAAAAGGAAAAAGGGAGGTGGAGTTGGACTCCACTTGGGGAGTCCAATCCGAGTTAAGAAAGGAGAGGGGGTATGACCACCTCCTTGGTGCGGATAGCCCCCCTCCTAGCTCAACAAGGACTCCTCCTCCCCTATGGTATGTGTACCCTCCCCTACAACTATAAAAGGACCCCCAAGGCTTGAGGAAAAACAAAATTTTATGAGAAATTGTCTCTCAAGTCTCTCTCTCTCTCTCTAGTATAATTAGAGGGTCTAATTAGACCCCTCTAATTGAATTAGATCTTCTTCTAATAGGGTTTTGAGGTGTCTTCTCCCAAACAAATCTAGCTTCTAATTACTCTTTCTCTATCATGTGTTGAGAACTCCACCTTCATATACACATGTAGCGTCTAGTCCTGGAAGGTGAAGCGCAGCAAAATTAGCCCCGACATATGTGCGCATACTCTCAAAAGGATAACACATGAGACCCTCACTCTACTGGATCAAGGTGCTGGATACGGAGAGTCGGCAATATCCTCACCCACAGGGTTATGCGTGAGGATCTTCTACATGCTTCATCGACATTGTCGTCAACACCTCTTCCGTTTCTATGGTAATTGGTACATGATCTCGAGAACTAGATCTTGGAATTGTCATTCACTTGTCTAGATAGATCTTGGCGGATGCGTAGGTTGCATGGCAAAATTTTGAAATTCACATAAACGCAACCCAGTAATGGTATCAGAGCGGTCTATGCGTAGGTAAAAAATTGATCTAGAGCACCGGTGAGTGAGGGCATTGTATACGTTTGTGCAAGTACGTTGGAAAGTTCTCCAATGTTAAATTATTTATGATTTATTCACAATAAGCTTTGTTGTTTTGTTTCCGACGACATATCAAGATTTAACAAACTTATGAAAATTCTAGAACGTTCGAGTTGCCCCTAGCATGTCTCGTCCAGTCCGAAGAGTGCTTCAGTAGATTTAGGTCTCTTTATAGTTGGTCTCGTTAACAATATTGTGAAAGGGAATGTGGATTGGATCCACATAGGGGTCATGGTTATGAATAAGTTTAGATTGAGTCTCTAGGCATTTTCGTAATGTCTGTGTTTCAATCACCCCACGATGTCAATCTAGCAATGTGAATATCATGCCTTATGGAAGCATAGCTTAGTTAACGTTTCGTTTCGTAGATCCTACAACCACGCTAAAAGATGCAAACGAATGTTTGAGGCATCTAACTCTGTTTCTGTATGAAACATGATGTGGTATAGTCTCGAGGTTTAGAATTTTTAGATGCTTTACCTAACACTATTTGTAGCCAACAAACCATCCAAAACCCTGATCATGGCAATGATGGGAAGGAGAAGGATTTCACTTGTCGTGAACCTTGACATGGCACCACCAACCCAGGATCAGTTGGGGATGAAGGAAGACTATACAACATCACTAGTTATTTTACTTGTGTATGTTATATATGTTTTTCTTTCTATCCTTTGATTGCACAGTAGACGTGATTATTAGGGTGATTCCTCATAAAATATCAAGGTAGATCGTGATCTTACAACTATAGCACCGTCAAACCAATTGGGGTTTGCGTTCATCACTTGTATCTAAGAGTCAACGTGTTCTTATGATTGGGAGGCGGGTGATACCTGCAAGTGCACAAGTTTGTTAAAGCATCATTTCGTGGAAGTATGTTCTTCCGATTTATATCGATCCCACAGAGAGCTGATCTGGTAAGAGGTTTTTAAGGATGTCTTTGTCACACACAAGGTGTTAGACTTATGTGAATTGACTCACAGAAATATTAATTCATTTAAACCCACGATGAACAAAGGGTGAGTTATGTGGAAATAGAAATTTAATAACTTACTAATAATAAATAACCGAAATAAATAAATACAATAAAGTTGTGTTGTATTGCTTATGGATGAAGTAGGTGTGGAGAGATTTCTGGTTCATGGTTCTTGTGAATGTGCTTGATGGAGGTTACGGATATGTGATATGTACTCTCTTCTATTGAATAGTCGGTAGGCGAGTCACCTTGAAATAGTTAAACGTCCCTAGGCCTGAATCTATTTATCACTATTCTCATGCTTCCCTGTTCTATTTCCATGGTCAGTTCAACTATTTAAAACCAATAGGTTAGACCAATGCATTAAGTTCGATGGCTTCTCGTGATCCTCTTGCTGTCTTCACTCCTCATTGATATCTCCACCTGTCACTTAGGAGTTTGCAGAGTTCTTGAACAACAAGTATATGTTTATGTAGGTCTCTACTAGTACCATGCTACCCGTGCCCTAGATAATAGGCATTACGCACACCATAAACACGTAATCATATAACAAATATTGAAAAGACTCTCACACATGAGATGAAATAAATAGCAAAAACACATATTACCAATCCCCTTCATCTCCCATGCCCGCGGGGATTTACTCGCACATGAGAGAGTTAGCAAACATGAACTCGATAATTGAAAGTGGAAGGTTCATCTCTATATTACCTGTGGCAAGCCACAATAATTCTCGGATCAACGAACGCCAAACTAGAGTTCAATCTATGGAGATTTCTCAAAACCCTAAACTTATTACAATGATGATCTCAGTCTCTCTATGGGATGGTGGAATGGATGGTGTGATGGACGGTGTTGAAGATGCGATCTCCGATAGAATCAGACAGGGCTTCTCCTCTCTAGATCTCCTTCTTCTTCCTTCTGGCTCTTCTGGTGGCAGGTTGCATCTGTTTTTTTTGTCACTAGCCTCTTCACGGAAGTTGTCCCTTTTGATGTGCTAGAGGCGGTGGCATGCGGCACGATGATCAGTACAATTAGTACTGACCGTATGAGGTCATTAAGTGTCTCTGCAAATTAGTTCTGATTTTTTCCTTTTTTCTAGAATTGTTGTTTTCCTCCAATTATCATTAATATGCACCATTTCCTTCCTTCTATACCTACTAATAAAGACATTAAGGTAAAAAAAATGTATCCAACATAAAAAGACAGTTATACCCTCCCACCAAACCACATATTAGTGCACTTTTGCCACAAAATGGTTCGAATAGAAAGGAAAACTTGCGTCTTCTACTTCTCCTGTCCGACCGAAGAAATCCACAGTGTCCCACATCCATGGCCGTCCGCCCAGCTGTATCCCCCCAGAGATCTCGGCACGCCATGCCTCCATGCTGCCCGCTTGCACCATTTCACGCGTCTTCTCCACCACCTAGGAATATCCCCATGCCACAGCTCCGCATCCCATCCCAAGCGTGCAACAATGTCACGGATCCGATGGGCATCATGGGGTCTGTCGGGGAGGTGTCCGACAGCGAGGAGCTCCTACCTAGGAAGATCTAATTCGTGATTCCCGAAAAGTTGTTGCCATGTAGCCTCATTCTCGAGGAGGTGGTCGCTAATGTCGGCCTCTACTCGATGTCGAGTGACTATGGGGAGGTTGGAGGGAGGGTTGCGACCAATCTCGATTGCACGGGATGCCCCATGCCAGTGGCCGCCATGCTCCATGGTCATTCTTGCCGCCGACCAGAGTTGCTACGGCTACCTACCGGTGTCCCCAGCCTCAAGCCACCGCCTCCCAACCTTCACCATCGCTTCCTTTTCTCCTCCATCACCCGTCGACCCTGGCAACGTTCTGTCCTCTCCTCTGTCTGGGGTTGGTGGATGAGGTTGAGGGTGTCGGGAACGCACTCACCTCCCTATCAACCATAGAAGAGAAGGGAGAAGGCGAGCTCCATATCCCCTCCTATGCTATGGCAAAGGTGTGTCCATCCTGCACCACCGGCTATGCTTCCGGCCCGCGATTTTGATGCGCGTGTAACCCACGTTCGTTGGGAGACCCCAAGAGGAAGGTATGAAGAGCACAATAGCAAGTTTCTAGAAAGCAACAAAGGTTGAATCGACCAGTAGGAGAAAGAAAATCACTTCTGAAGGTTGATGCAGCTGATGTGGCATGGCACACTACCGGTTCATAAGCAACGTGGAACCTACACAACACAATCAAATCACTTTGCCCCAACAAAGTAGTGAGGTTGTCAATCTCACCGTTTTTGTTGAAACAATGAGGTAAAACGTATGGTGTGGAAAACATTACTTGTTTGTAGTAGATAAAAAGAGAACAATGATGGCAGTAGGAAAACAGTAGTAACAGTATGAAAATAGTGATTGCAGTGGTTGTATTATCAGTATGAGGAAAATGGACCGGGGTCCACAGTTCACTAGAGGTGTCTGTCCAAAACAGATAGGTAACATGTTCGGTAAACAAATTACAGCTGGAAATTGACAGATATAAAGGCTGCATCGTAGTGCATATGCATGATATGATGCTTACTATGTGATTCATGCGCGAATTACAACAAGATACATAGACCGTTAGGCAACTGCATCTATGACTAATAATCCACCCTTGGAATGTCATCCGAGCAAACCTTGGGTATTAAGTTGCAAGCAACAGATAATCGCAGTAAGCAAAGTGTGTAATGTAAACAATGTAAACATCGTTGTTTTCTCCCTAATGACAACATCACATCCCCCACCCGTTTACGTTTCTATCACTCGAGCGTGAGTGAAAAGGGAGGCATGAACCCACTATCGAGCATAAATACTCCCTCTTGGAGTTACTAGCATCTACTTGGCCAGAGCATCTACTAACAACAGAGAGCATGCAAGATCATAAATAACATACACATGAAAAGAACATGATAGATTGATAATCATTTGACATAGCATTCAATATTCATCAGATCTCAGCAAACACAACATGTAGCATTACAATAAGATGATCTTGATCATGTAGGGTAGCTCACAAGATCTAAACATGAGGCATAAAGAGGAGAGAACAACCATCTACCTACTGCTATGGACCCGTAGTCCAAGGATGATCTACTCACGCATCACTCCGGAGGCGGGCATGGGGATGTAGAGCCCTCTGGTGATGATTTCCTCTCCCGGTAGGGTGCCGGGGAGAGCTCGAGAACCCTCCCGAACTAGGGTTGACGATCATGGCGGATGCGGATGTTTTTCATGGAAAAGGCTTCTGTATTTAGGGTCAACCCTTCGAGGAGAATATATAGGCGCGAGGGAAACGTTGGTGGGCGGCCAGGGGCGCGCCCACCTATGGTGTTGGGCCCCTGTGGCTCCCCTCCGGACTCCGTGTGCACGACAACTTTCGAAGACTTGCGGGCTTCAAATCGTTCAATTCTGAGAATGTTTCCAGAACAACTTTTCTGAAACTATAAACGGCAGAAAACATGAACTAGCTCTGTGGCATCTGGTCAATAGGTTAGTCCCAGGAAATCGATAAAAAAGGCATAAAGTGTAAAGGAAACATGTAGCATATGACATGAAAACAACATGGAACATCTTAAATTATGGATACGTTTATGACGTATCAACATCCCCAAGCTTAGTTCTTACTCGTCCTCGAGTAGGTAAACGATAAAAACAAATAATTTCTGAGGTGACATGCTACCAACATAAACTTGATCATCTAAATTGTAAAGAATATGTACGCTCAGATCATAGTACTTTAAACACATGCATGATAGATATAATTTTAACAATCAAAATTAGCAATAACTTTGCATCATGAAAAGTAATACAAATAAAAGATCATGAATAATAAATCACTTGAAAGTTATATGTTTGTTTCGAGCATAGAGAAAACATATCAAAGTGATATTTCGCTTTTCCTTATGAGTGGGGCAAAACATAAATGCTAGGACACCTTCAAAGTTCAAGTGGATGACTAGAACAGATAATTTGAGAGCAAGTAATAACACATCATGAATCAATTAATAATAGTTTCTGTGACCAATGCACATTAAACTCAGAATGGCAACTACGCTCTCTCAACTATGCAAAAAGTTAGAAGACGGAGACTCAACATAAAAGTAAAAGAAATGCCCTTCGCAGAGGGAAGCAGGGATTAACTCATGTGCTAGAGCCTTTTATTTTATTAAACTGAGGTATTGAAAACATATTTTTTGTAGAGAGGTGTATGCTTATGTACTCGAATGGTAAACAGAAAATACAGTACGTCACAAGCCAACTAGACTTCACAAGAGCGGCTCCCATTGAAGGACGCATCTCGTATAGAAGGTCATCCATCAATCTCTTTTGTTTACACAATTATGCTTTGACTGATAAATCAGGGGCAAAAAATAGTGAAGAGAATTTAATAGTAACCAATTTTGGGGTTGGGCACCCCGCTGCCAGCTCTTCTATCATTTGGATAAGCGTATGAAACCACTAGTCCATGTGTGTAAAGTCCAATCAACAAGTGAGATAAAGATTCTCTATTTACGTCCTCATGAGCTAAAACAGGGGCACAAAACAGGAATAATTTTAAAAGTTTTAAAGGTAGAACATAAGAAATTTACTTGGAGTGGCAATTAAATTCCACATTTAGGTAGGTATGGTGGACACATTTGACGAACTTTGGTTTTTCGGAGTTGGATGCACGGGTAGATCTCATACTCAGTACAGGTGGAGGCTAGCAAAAGACTGGGAGCAACAAATCAAGAGAGCAATAACGGCCATAATCATGCATGGCGACAAAAACATTATTAATCAAAGCATAAAGGGTATTACAAGTAAAAAACTAAATGATCATAGAGGCTATAAGTGACTGTTTTGTATCATAAGAATGGTGTAAGCATGCACCAAGTCAACCAAATAAAGCATTCGAAGGAGAACACCACAAATTCATGCTTCAACATGACAAAAGCAACTCATGATTCTTTCAATAGCACAGTAAGCACTCTCAAATATTTGAGACAAGTCATACTGCAATAACAACTACTAAACATAGAGTTAAAATCACATCTAGCATGACATGAAAAAGTCTAGCCACAGTCTATACAAGCTTCTAACTGCACTGTTATAAGCACGGAAATTGTACTACTGCTTTCCAACACCAATCATTTTACACTAAACAAAAAATCTCCAAGAGATATAGCAATTAAACAAGAGATTACTAACATAACTCGACTAGAACTAACCACTCTGAACCAGAGATGAATGAAAAACAGGAGCTAAAAGGATTTGCAGCAGCTAGAAGAAAAACTAAGAATGCGGGCATGGAAGAACGAGTATTCATATGAAAATGCGAAGCATGTCTCTCTCCCACACAAAGAATGCTAGGTTCCAAAAATATTATTGCAGCAAGGAAAAAAAACAAAACAAACAAATTCTCCAAGTAAAATTCATATGATGTGACCGAATAAAAATATAGTTTCACTAGAAGTAACCTGATAAGTTGTTGATGAAGAAGATGATGCCTTGGGCATCCCCAAGCTTAGACCTTGAGTCTTCTTAGAATTTGATGGTATGAACCATAGGGACATCCCCAATCTTTGGCTTTGCACTCTTCTTGATCACATTATATCATCCTCTTCTCTTGACCCTTGAAAATTTCCCTCACACCAAACTCAATTTGATTCGCATTAGAGGGTTAGTGAACAATAAAAAATTCACATGTTCTGCATGGACACAAGCATTATTGATACTTTTTAAACATTATCTACATCCACTGATGTTTTGTGGATCAAAGATATCCACTCGACATAGTAAAAGAGAGAATGCAAGTAAAAAAGGCAGAATCTGTCAAAACCAGAACAATCTGTAAAGACGGATTTTGTCAGGGCACTCAGGTTGCTCAAATCGAAAAATTTACAGAACGAAAAAGTTTAGGAATTAGCTGAGTAATAAGAACAAAAATTTCAGGTCATTTTGATCTTTCAGTGAATTATGCAATTTTTTACGGTGGACAGCAGAAATCTGTTTCGTGCGCAGGAATCCAAAACCAACAACAACTTTTGCTAGAAACTTTACTTGGCACAACTAATACATGAAAATAAAGATACAAAAGATTTGCTACATAAGTATGCAACACCTTGACTCAAAGAAAACAGAGAAAAACAAAGCAAAAAATAAAACCATGGGTTATCTCCCAAGAAGTGCTTTTCTTTAAAGCCTTTCAGCTAGGCATAGAAAGCAAGAAGATGCTCAAATAAGAAATCTGAATTAAGCAAAAGAGAGCGTCAAGTAGCAAGTATGAAACCAATTTAGTTTAACCCACTTCCTATGAATATGAATCTTGTAAATATATAAATTAATGAAGCTCAAACTAGAAATCATAGGAAGGTAGAACAAAAGCAATTACAAAACTTTCAACAAGAAGAGAGGTGTTTTAGTAACATGAAAATTCGTACAACCATATTTTCCTCTCTCATAATAATTTTCAGTAGCACCATGAAAAAACTCAACAACATAATTATCACATAAAGTATGTTTTTCGTGGTCTAAAGCACACAACTCATGTCAAGCTCAAAAACAGTGGGATCAAAATTAAAAATCAGCTCATGTTTCTTCCCGCTTTTAGCAATAGCAAAACAAGATTATTGATCACTCATAAAAGGTATAGGACACATTATAGAAATACTATTTTTAGCATCATTATAATTTATAACATCAAGTAACACAGGACCATCATCTAGAGCATTATCATATAAATTTCGTAAACAAACTTCCTCATTACCATGCATATCAATAGTTGGAGTAAATTGAGGATTATCATAGGATTTATCAAAGTAGCATGGATTATCATAAATATCAGTAGGAATATCATTCTCACAAGTTTCACTCATAGTATAGCATGTATAAATTTCATCAAAAAGGGATATTTCAAAAGAATCAATATGATGATCACAATTATCAATATAACACTCATCCTCCTTTGGTAAGCATGGGGCAATGAAATAAGTTATGAGTTAAAGAGTTACTCTCATTGGGAGGTAGACATGGGTAGCTACTCCATTCTTCCTCCTCTTGATCATCACTCTCCTCTTTTTCATCCAATGAGCTTCCAGATTCAGCAATTTCTTCTTCCATAGGTTCCTGCAAGGCATTAGTCTCCTCCTTCGGGGGAGAGCATCTATTAAGATATTTAAGTATGTAGTAATTACAATACTTGTAATTATCAAAGTAATATTCAAGTATATCATAAATCTCATATTTATAAGGTGAATAATCAATATCTTCAAGGAAATAAGCAATTTTGAATGCACCCTCCCAAGCAATAAATTCTTCAATTTGTTCCACATCATAAAAGTCATAATTTGCCTTAACATAAGAAGATATGATAACATTATCATTATACTCACATTGAAAAGGGAGGTGTTTATACCTCCTACAGCAACAAGCTTTATAAAAGCAATAAGTAACATTATAAGTAGAGCACAAGTTTTTAGCATAGTTATGAAATTTATTAATTTGCTCACATAAGTGTATCCCTTTTTGTGACAGGCGGTGTTCCTTATAATATTTTTGTTGTTCATCCGTGAACACACCTTGTCAATAAGATCAAGTTTCGAAGATATCAAACATTGCTAGCAAGCATGATAAACCAAGTAAAAAGCAAAACAATAACAGAGTAAAAATGATTGGAGGTGAGAGACTCCCTTTGCAGAAATCCTCTTCCTCCCCGGCAAACCCGCCAGAAAAATACCTTGATGCGCGTGTAACACACGTTCGTTGGGAGACCCCAAGAGGAAGATATGAAGAGCACAGTAGCAAGTTTCCCTCAGAAAGAAACCAAGGTTGAATCGAACATTAGGAGAAAGAAATCACTTCCGAAGGTTGATGCAGCTGACGTGGCAGGGCGCACTACCAGTTCAGAAGCAACGTGGAACCTACACAAAACAATCAAATCACTTTGCCCCAACGAAGAAATGAGGTTGTCAATCTCACCGGTTTTGCTGAAAACAAAAGAGATTAACCGTACGGTGTGGAAAAAAAATACTTGTTTGTAGTAGATGAAAAGAGAACAATGATGGCAGTAGGAAAATAGTAGTAATTGTCACATCCCAATTTTGGAATACCTGTTAACACAGTTGTTTTGCTAATTGATTTACTAATAAACCTTGGTTGTGTTTGTTTGTGGTTGTTTAAGTGCAACTAAACAAACTAATTATATAAACTTGCAAACTTAAAAGGATAGCAAAGCAGTGAACTAAAAATATTCAACATATTGTTCCAATGACCTTGGCAATATTTTCTAAAGTAAATATTGATCAAAGAGTTTTCCAAAAACATCTTATGAATCTCATACTTGTTGAATATTATTCCAAGACATAAATTAAGAAAGAGGAAACACTTAATAAAATTTTCCTAAAAGATTATCAGAAAAAGAGGCATTCTTAAATGCTTCACCAAAATTTTATCAAATGTTTTTCCAACCTTCCAAGCTTAAAAAGAAAATTATTGGAGAGCATTGACTTGTTATCTCTAGTCATATAAATATTTTGGCAAAGCATTGCTAAAGAAAAGCCAAGTGCTTTATTAAATAGAAATTCCAATATTTTCAGAGACAGAAAACTAAAACAAGTTACTATTGGAAACTTTCTTAAAATGATCTGAAATTAATACCATTGCTTCCTTATATCAAATAAGGAACACACACAAGAGGAGACCAAAAATTGAATCCATTAAAGCCCTGAAAACATGGTTTTTCTCCACAGCAACATTTGGGATTTTGAACAAGTTTGTTCTACAAACTTTTTCCAAATGCCATGAAATAAATACCACATGCTCTATATCATAAATAAGGATGAAAACCAAAAGGTCACAAGTTTTTGAATAATTTAAGTTGCCAAAAACACCTGTTTTCTTGACAGCACCTTTTTGAAATTTGAACAAGTTTGTTCTATGAAGTAACTCAAAATGACTTGAGTTTTCTACCACATAAGGGACACATGAAATAAAGAATGTGTGCCAAAAATTATCATTTTTGGAAGCTCCTAAGTAGGTTAATAAATTCAATGTCCATTTATGTAAGAATTCAAATTTGAACAACTTTGAATTATCATGTTTATCTAATTGAGCCAATTTTCACATATGTTGTGTATTTTAACCAATAAGAATTTTGGGAAAAAGGATTTCAAATTTTGACTTTGTTTGCTTAGGGAAAACAGCATTTTTCAGAGATGACAGGGACCTATTTGTAAATTCCAGGGACCAAATTGAAAGCTGAGTCACACCTTCTTCTACCTCTAGCTCTCTGTAGCAAACAGCACCCCTAGCCATGGCTTCGAAGGGAAGGAACCCTTGAGGGATAAGAGGCCCCCCATGTGCCTTGTCTCCCCCAGGCCCCCCTCTATCTCTCCCCCCCCCCTCGAGCTCTCTCCCACTGTACAAAAAGAACCCAAAACCGAAACCCTAGATGTGCTCGCCGTCGATTGGGCCGTGTACGAGCTCGCCGCCGGCCGCCGTGTGTGCCATTAGCTCCGCCTCGTCGTTGTGAGACTCCGTGCGGAGGGAATCGAGCCGGAGTGCACCGTGGTGGCCGCGCCATCCGTTTCCCTCTCCGGCACCGATGAACTCCGGCGGGAGATTGCGGCCTCCACGGACCTCCTCCTCCCTATCCGAGCCCTCCAACGTGTTCACGGTGAGCAGGAGATTCTCCCGGTACCTTTTCCCCTCTCTCTCTCCCTCCGAATCGTCGCCGTGCCGTGCCGCTGTCCGGCCGCCGCCGCGCGTCGTCGCCGGCCGCCCTCCGGTCGTTCCCCGGAAACGGCGCAGGCCCTACAATGTTCCCCTCGTCGAGAGTGACTCACGGGTGTCTTTGGATTGCAGATTGGTGGCCAGAATCGTTTGATTCGAGCTCGCCGGAGACAGATCCCGCCGGCGATGACGTCGGGGTGACGCAGCGCTCGCGTCATCCCTTGACCCGCGCGCACCGCTAGTCAAACTGGCCAGTGGGGCCGCGCTAGCCCGCGTGGATGCCACCGTGGCGTCCTGGCCCGCTAGTCAGCCCCTGAGGCTAGCTCAGGCCGCGGTAAAGATCAGATCTGACCGGCCCTTTAGCAGATCTGGCCCATGTGATGTTATTTTTCTCATTTTATTTTTCACAGAAACTTGTGTGTTTACTTTAGGCTCTAAAAGGCAACCAAACAAATTAATTTGACCAAACCAAAAATCACAGTTGTACATCAACTAAATTTGAACCACCTCCAACTTGTAGATCTACTTTTGGATGAATGTTTTTGAAATGAAAAATGTTTTGGTAACAGCTACCAGAAACACCAAAATGAGCACCATTTTTATTTTACAACTCAGAATGAAGTGAGGCAAATTGCATTGGAAAGCCCTTGAAATTTCCTAACAGGATCAATTAACCTTGCTTCCAAATTCATTGTATTTTTGAAATGGAATGCAATTTGGTAAAACACCAGAGAGCACTTTAGTGATTTTAATAAAATTATTAAAAATTAATTTTGATGCAAACTCAATTGGATGGTCTTGTATAGGTTTAGTACTATCAAAAACTAGAAGGGTTTAATTTTTAGAGCATCCTATAAAATTTGGTGGACATATCTTTGTTTTGCTTGTTTCTGCCATTTTGGCATTTTAGTTAATTAATTTGTGTGATGATATTTTTGTGTTGCAATATTGTTTTCTAGCATGTATAAGTTGTGTGAACTTGCTTTCTAAGTATTACTTAGCTATTTTATCATGTTAGAATGTGTGTACTTGAGTTGAGAAGAAATAGGGTTTATATTAATATCATATATTCATCTCTAGTTTATTACTTGCATATAATTTTTGATTGATTAATTTGTGTGCAAGTGATTGAATTGTTGTGTTGAGATATTAGATTCAGTACCATGTTGGTACTTATATTTTGTTAGTATCACCTCTGCTATCTTGCATTTGAGTTGGTAGAGAAGCATGAGTAAGTTAGTCATGACTATGAAATTGTTATGGAAAAATTCCCTCATGTGCGGAATTTTTGACATAATCATTTGTGGTTGTGTAGCCACATATTTTTGTGTTATGTTCATAGGACCAGTAGAATTTTGATGATGTTTTTATGAGTACTTGACCCCTAGAATTTCCACTTGTGTGAAAATAATAGCATGAGTAGCATTGCCTTGCTTATTTAAGCACCCTATTATTTTCTGCTAGTATTGTTATTGCACTAGGGGCTAGTTTAGGTTTTTGCTAATTTTTGTCAAGTATGACCAGAGGCATTGTGACCTCTTAATGCTTTGATATGCTAGTGGAACACCCACTGGTGTCATTGCATTTTTGGTGGAAACATTATTTCCCCAAACTAGATGCATTTCTCTTATGTAGTTTCATAACTAATGAGTGCCTAGTATTTTTGCTTTGGGAATTTTTGTGCTAAATGAAAATGGGTATGCTTCTGTTTGTAAGTGGTTGTAATCATGTGTGGCTTGCTAGGAAAAATTCATCTCTGAAGTGTTGATTGATTCCTCTGAGTAATGCCCTTTTCATTACCACTAGTATGTAGGAGTTGCCCTGCAAATTGATGTCTTGTTTTATCAAATGGGATATTTTTGTTATAGCAAGTATATATATATTTTTCACTACTGTTTTTATGACATGGACCCTCTGGTTGTATTTCAATTACTTGATTAAAATACATCCATTGATTCTTCATGTGTGAGTAGTACTAGTTTTCCTTAGCATTTTTGTATTGAATTGTTTTTCCTGCCAACTTGTGTTTGGTAGATGTTTATGTATCCTTGCATAAAGACATGTTCATTTACCATAATGATAACATGGTTCCATGTTTGCATGTTAGTACTTTACATATTATGCATGCTTGCATAGCAAACTTTTAGTAGAAGCATGTCTATAGGATTCCTCCTTTTAGTCATTATTTCTATTGTTCTCACTATGAGAAATTGTGTGTTTTGTGATGAGTCTATTACTTTGTTACATTTGTGTAGGCTCAATGATTTGTAAAAGTAACTTTTACAAATCATGTGTTTCATTTATTCTTGAGGTCAATTTAGACTTAATAGATTGGCTATCTTGTTCTTTTGGTGGTGTGGTTGATAGACCCATTGCCATGCTTATTTTTGTGCATGTTTTATATACTTTTAGTAGTCTCACCCTTGTGAAACTAGGTGTATTTTGGGTTTACTAATATATTGGTATGAGAGTGGCACACCCACTGAATCCATGATATTAAGGTTGTGAGATATGTCCCTCCAACCTTAAGCTGTCTTATTAAATGGCATTTCTGCCAAGTAGGTTTGTTTGATTGTTTGCCTAAATTAATAATTGTGTGATTGGTTATTATTAGTTTCCTTGCTGTATGTATTGTTACGTATGGTTGCTCGCCTTGATTGGTTCTGAATGTGTGTCCTTTATTCTTTTTACGACGTTAGAAAACGAAGAGGAAGGAAGTGTCGTGAAGCTCTGTTTCAAGTTCCAGTCACTTCAAAACCAGGGACACAAGGAGATACCAGGCAAGCCATCCTGATTGCTTGCTGATACAATACTTACCATTATCTATCATGCATGTTTTACCTCTGAAGTTTTACAAAAACTTGATTATCAAAACTATTTTTGAGGTGGAAATTACTACTATACTATATTATAGGTTACTATCATGCCAATAGTTAAACTTGGTAATACCAAGCCCATAAGCCACCACATGGTATTTATTACCATCAAATATACTAGTCCCTAAGTGGACACCCTAAAATTGTGATTCTAGAAAACAAAGGCTTTACGGAAAAACCCGGAGAAAAGGCGGATCCTTGTTCTCCGGAGGAATGTGGAAGTGGTCATTTTTGAGAAAGTGGTGTTTTCAAAAATGACACATAACCTAGTCTTCGCCGGACAACCTTTACCGTACTGCCACCCTACCCCAACATGGGCAAGGGGCTTAACTTGAAGTTTGTTCTTATTAGTGTGTGCTATCTCAATGTGCTATAGGGGATGCGATCCTCTGAACCGAATGTCGTGGAGACATATAAAGTGTGGGATTAATTTTCCCTCCGGATGCATCAGTTGAGGCATCCTGGCTTGGCGGGGATTAGCTCGGTGCCGGGGATGTGGTAAAACTCAACTGAGAGATAGGCATATTCTAGCTTGAACATAGTGGATGGTTATGATCAGATACCTGATGTTTACATACTGTTGTTACAGTCCGTGATTGTTCACGGGAGGTGTACTGGATCTGGTGGATGTGTACACCTCTGCAGAGTATAACTTTTTCGAAGAAGCCGCGTCCTCGGATATGGACAGTTGAATGGCCATGTAGCTAGCATTGTGTCAATGTTTTCAAAAAGGAAGTTTTTGAAAAGGAACTTTGGAAAGGAAGTATTGAACTTGTGAAGTTCGGAAAGGAAGGAAAACGTATACCGTGGAGGTATCGTCGATGACGAAAAGCCAGATGATGTTATACAGAACAAAATGTTTTGCAAAGAAAACCTTTTCTACTCTAAGCAAGAATTCTGGAAACTGATTCCAAGAAGTTTTGCAAAGAGAAAATATTCTTTAACAAAGTTTTACAAAACCTCTTGTACATGTGATATCTGCAAGAGAAATAAAACTATATTATTTTTCTTCTGAAGTATCTTCTTCAACGAAGATACAGATAAACTTGACTGCAACTGTGGTGTCATCATATATGAACACCATTGGTAGTGAACCCTATTTATAGCCTACCTAATCCACCATATAAGCATACTTGCATGTTGGTAAGTGACATGATGGATGTCTTGCTGAGTACATTCAAATGTACTCATTATGGTTTCGCCCCTGGTATCTACTTATCAGATTTGGAGAAGGAGCCTCCGAAGGAGTTCTATGAAGAGAAGTACGGAGTTGACGGCTTTGCGAACTAGGATCGTCTCCGGGTCAGCAGCCTGTAGGTTAAGGCGTGACTTGGGCTCAACTACGTTGTGGTTTAATTGTCTTCCGCTGTGTTTGTTAAGTTGCCTGCCCTTTTGGCAGTTGCTTTAAACTTGAACATGTGATCATTTGTGTAATACCTTTATGTATTCGTGTAATGGATGATGTATTTCTGTGTGCCAACTGTGTATGTTGTTCACGACTGATCTTTCTGGGATCGTGAATGTATGCATACGTAGGGTTTCAGACTGCTGGTCTGGGGTCCTTACAGAGTTGGTATCAGAGCCATCCTGACCTTAGGAGACCTTAGTTAGCATGGACGTCAGATAGGAAAGAAAAGTATTTTTGAGTAAAAACCTATTTACTATCTGCATTATTTTTATCTAAGGGATTTTTAGTATATTTTCCCTCCATATTATCTTTTCAAAAGATTCTAAATGCATATCAAGGGCGTCCTTGAACAGTGGTTCGAAGGGCGGGCCTTACAAAGTTGGTATCTCTCTCGGTTAAGAGTTTATTTCTTACTTGTTTGCAACTGCTCCGCTCTGTTTTTGAAACATCTCTCGTCTTTGAAGTTTTCTGTTCAGAAAATAGTTGGGGTTTCAAAAACAGATTGTTGTGTAGTTTTACCTCTCTCAGTTAAAAGTTTATTCAAAAACCTTACTTCTATTATCTTGTATACTTGCCGATGTCCCGAGAAGACCAAAATAATTGCCTAGCTCTACAGTAATGTTGGTCAGCAGTAGAAATAGTTCTTCAGCCACTACTAGGATTTTGGATCATCCCCCGACGTAGCTCCAATGGAGCCTTGCTTGTGTGTTTTGGCTTGCTTATGTGTGTCCGTAGGACTTTGTGCTATTGTGTGGTGTAGAATTTGGTTCATCTAGGCTTCTATATGTTTGTGGGGTGCTCAAATTTTGCAAATTTGTGATTGCCCCGCTCTTGTTTTTGAATCGCCTCCTGTTAAATTTTTGCAAGCAAAAATGTTTGTATAGCATTCAAAAACAAGAATTTGTTGCTTAGACTTATACTAGTTTTCGCTTCATAATGCGACCCGTCGTGAACCACCACCATTCCCCCACAATTAATGAAAGCACCATTGGACCTATAAAGAGGACCATAAAGCCACATGAGCTGCTAGCGTTTCTAACAATGCTGCACTCCAACATATAAAGCTCCAACAACGACAACCCTCAAAGAAGAAAAGGCGTGAAGAAAACCAACCAATACTGACCTAAACCTCTATGTTTAGTCTGTTTGCAAAAGACTCGTTTTGCCCTGTTGGCTAAACGTTGCACCTTTTTTTTTTATGTCCCCTTTTAAAAGACCAAACAAGAGAAATCCCCTTTTAAAAGTTATATACCTCCCTCCTATGGAGAAAGGTGCAAAAGAAGTCTTCACATGCCATGATGCGCAACCCTCTCAAAAGCAAATCAAAAGAGCACAATTCAATATTCGACGTATGACACTAGTCGTATCTTGTCGGACAAACATTATTAATTGGAAAGCTAACAAGACTAACATGCTTTGGTCTAATCTTAGGTTGACACCTAACCAAATCATGCAAACTAATGACAACTCTTTCTAAACCAAAGAATTAAGTGGCTTACGACACTTTTTAATCTAGTTGGTAAAAAGGAGAAGTCACGAGAAAATAAGATGTTGACCTATTCGTTTACTAGTCAATAGGATATCATGTGTATCTACTTTGGAAACCAAATAGTAGTAGACATTGTAGGTACTATGAAATTCTAGGTTTAAAAATTAAGTGAACGATGGAATGGATATGATAGATCTAGAAAACAGCAGTTTTCCTGTTGTTGTTTCTTTGTGCGCTCTTGATTGAAATGAATTTGTGTTTTATTCGATCTTGCTTCCTAACTTATATGGAGTTGTTAGGACTTGTTATTATGTTGTTTTCTTACAATAAATCTACCCTAGAAAGTGTGTGCATGATTGAAAACTCGAATAAAAATGAATTAGCATTTGTTACCTTCTAGTTTATTAATTGGAAGTATTGTGAGAACTAGATCTGTGTATACTTTCTTAGTGGATTTTGTGCTATGTTTCTTTGAGTCAAGTAACATTTAGGTACTGTTATTTTGATGCTTGTACCTATGTTAGCTTGCATGTCTCTTAAAAATAAAGCATGTGTAAGCATGGCTATCATTATGCACTAGTATTGCTTCACTAGATTAAATAGCCTTATATTTTTATCTTGTATGCAAATTTTTTCATGAGTAACCAGGGGATTAGTACCTATTTTTCCTTGGTATTAATAGGCCATAGCCCACTGGTCCCATTGCATTTTGGCTTGAGGATGAAAATCCCCAACCATACACATGTGTGAAAATAGCATGTTTCACTATGTGATTGATTTCTATTTTCCACCATGGAAAATATAATTGTTTGTTTTCACTTATGCAAGTGAGAAATTTATCTATTATTCGTAAAGACTAATATGTTTAGGTGTGATCCTTTGTTAGCATAATATTCCTTAGGGGTATCATGTTAAGAAATGTTTCACTATCGTGTGCTAAAATTAAATTGTTCGCAAATAAAATAAATTCCTCTTGATTGGTAGATTGTTTGTGAATAATTTTAAATCGAGTGTATGGATTTTTGAAGAGGTTTAGATAAATTTTCATTAATTGCATAGCTACTGGTTGTGTGAGTTATACCTTACTTGTTTGCTAGTAATTGTTTAAGAAAAACATAAATTGCTAGAATTAATTTATGCATGTTTAATAGTTGTATCATAGGATTGTTTTGATGTTTGTGCTTACTAACATGAGTAAGTTTTGTGTACTGATATTAGGTACATTTATATTCATGACTTGCTTGTTTAAGTTTAAACATCATGATAGCATTGTTTGCTTCTCTAGAGTGAAGCTAGTTTCACCACTAGAAAATGGTGATTTTTGCTCTAGTATTACCCTCTTTTTATTTTATGAGTATATGTGTTGATATAGCATGTTTAGGAAGTTATTACTTCTGTTATCATGCCATGAATTATTTAGTTTCATGTTCTATGGTTATAGGATATGATTATCCCTTATAGCATGCTGGTGTAGATTTTCCATACTAGTGTGTTATTTGTGCAGTTTTTTTTATGCCTATGAAATAGGAGTTTTATCTTGTGTGAAGATGGTATTTTAGAGTACCTTTATGATTGTATTCATTGGTTTTTAGCTACTGGTTGTTTGCTAATTGTTCATGATTGGTGGATTCCAAAACCTCTAATAAACAATAACCTAGTGAATAAATAGTCTATTCATCTGTGGTGTTGTTTGCTTGCTTATTGGATTTTAATTAAATGTTTTATCTTAGCATGAGTTTATACTTGTGTTATGATTGTGCTTAAGAGTATATTATGAAACTAAAACATCCAACTAAAATCATGAACACATTAAGTGATAGTTGCTTGTGGTGAGTAATACCCACTGCCATGGGTATTATTCTGTCTGTTTGTTTTACCTTAGCAACCTAACCTTTGCACCCACAAGCTATATGTTTAGCTTCTTATATACCTGGTTATGAGAATGGTATACCACCCCATATGTGTTATGTAAGATGTGGGATATAGCTAATAACTCATGTAATAATTGACGGTATTTTTCCAGGTAGTTCTGCACTAACCTTAATTTTTGTTCAAACTAGGAAACAAAAGTTTTGGACCTAACACAGTGCTGGTGTACTTTTAAAAATGAATTTGCTAATTTAGGTATGTGCCCCACCTCCCAAGAAAAGTCAAAGGGGGGAAGCACCTGCACTCCAACACTAACATTGAGTTTGTTGGCCCTCCCTTAGTCCTCGCTTGCGAATATCGGGGACGAGATTCTTTTTAAGGGGGGAAGACCTGTCACATCCCAATTTTGGAATACCTGTTAACACAGTTGTTTTGCTAATTGATTTACTAATAAACCTTGGTTGTGTTTGTTTGTGGTTGTTTAAGTGCAACTAAACAAACTAATTATATAAACTTGCAAACTTAAAAGGATAGCAAAGCAGTGAACTAAAAATATTCAACATATTGTTCCAATGACCTTGGCAATATTTTCTAAAGTAAATATTGATCAAAGAGTTTTCCAAAAACATCTTATGAATCTCATACTTGTTGAATATTATTCCAAGACATAAATTAAGAAAGAGGAAACACTTAATAAAATTTTCCTAAAAGATTATCAGAAAAAGAGGCATTCTTAAATGCTTCACCAAAATTTTATCAAATGTTTTTCCAACCTTGCAAGCTTAAAAACAAAATTATTGGAGAGCATTGACTTGTTATCTCTAGTCATATAAATATTTTGGCAAAGCATTGCTAAAGAAAAGCCAAGTGCTTTATTAAATAGAAATTCCAATATTTTCAGAGACAGAAAACTAAAACAAGTTACTATTGGAAACTTTCTTAAAATGATCTGAAATTAATACCATTGCTTCCTTATATCAAATAAGGAACACACACAAGAGGAGACCAAAAATTGAATCCATTAAAGCCCTGAAAACATGGTTTTTCTCCACAGCAACATTTGGGATTTTGAACAAGTTTGTTCTACGAACTTTTTCCAAATGCCATGAAATAAATACCACATGCTCTATATCATAAATAAGGATGAAAACCAAAAGTTCACAAGTTTTTGAATAATTTAAGTTGCCAAAAACCCCTGTTTTCTTGACAGCACCTTTTTGAAATTTGAACAAGTTTGTTCTATGAAGTAACTCAAAATGACTTGAATTTTCTACCACGTAAGGGACACATCAAATAAAGAATGTGTGACAAAAATTATCATTTTTGGAATCTCCTAAGTAGGTTAATAAATTCAATGTCCATTTATGTAAGAATTCAAATTTGAACAACTTTGAATTATCATGTTTATCTAATTGAGCCAATTTTCACATATGTTGTGTATTTTAACCAATAAGAATTTTGGGAAAAAGGATTTCAAATTTTGACTTTGTTTGCTTAGGGAAAACAGCATTTTTCAGAGATGACAGGGACCTATTTGTAAATTCCAGGGACCAAATTGAAAGCTGAGTCACACCTTCTTCTACCTCTAGCTCTCTGTAGCAAACAGCACCCCTAGCCATGGCTTCGAAGGGAAGGAACCCTTGAGGGATAAGAGGCCCCCCCATGTGCCTTGTCTCCCCCAGGCCCCCCTCTATCTCTCCCCCCCCTCGAGCTCTCTCCCACTGTACAAAAAGAACCCAAAACCGAAACCCTAGATGTGCTCGCCGTCGATTGGGCCGTGTACGAGCTCGCCGCCGGCCGTCGTGTGTGCCATTAGCTCCGCCTCGTCGTTGTGAGACTCCGTGCGGAGGGAATCGAGCCGGAGTGCACCGTGGTGGCCGCGCCATCCGTTTCCCTCTCCGGCACCGATGAACTCCGGCGGGAGATTGCGGCCTCCACGGACCTCCTCCTCCCTATCCGAGCCCTCCAACGTGTTCACGGTGAGCAGGAGATTCTCCCGGTACCTTTCCCCTCTCTCTCTCCCTCCGAATCGTCGCCGTGCCGTGCCGCTGTCCGGCCGCCGCCGCGCGTCGTCGCCGGCCGCCCTCCGGTCGTTCCCCGGAAACGGCGCAGGCCCTACAAGGTTCCCCTCGTCGAGAGTGACTCACGGGTGTCTTTGGATTGCAGATTGGTGGCCGGAATCGTTTGATTCGAGCTCGCCGGAGACAGATCCCGCCGGCGATGACGTCGGGGTGACGCAGCGCTCGCGTCATCCCTTGACCCGCGCGCACCGCTAGTCAAACTGGCCAGTGGGGCCGCGCTAGCCCGCGTGGATGCCACCGTGGCGTCCTGGCCCGCTAGTCAGCCCCTGAGGCTAGCTCAGGCCGCGGTAAAGATCAGATCTGACCGGCCCTTTAGCAGATCTGGCCCATGTGATGTTATTTTTCTCATTTTATTTTTCACAGAAACTTGTATGTTTACTTTAGGCTCTAAAAGGCAACCAAAAAAATTAATTTGACCAAACCAAAAATCACAGTTGTACATCAACTAAATTTGAACCACCTCCAACTTGTAGATCTACTTTTGGATGAATGGTTTTGAAATGAAAAATGTTTTGGTAACAGCTACCAGAAACACAAAAATGAGCACCATTTTTATTTTACAACTCAGAATGAAGTGAGGCAAATTGCATTAGAAAGCCCTTGAAATTTCCTAACAGGAGCAATTAACCTTGCTTCCAAATTCATTGTATTTATGAAATGGCATGCAATTTGGTAAAACACCAGAGAGCACTTTAGTGATTTTTATAAAATTATTAAAAGTTAATTTTGATGAAAACTCAATTGGATGGTCTTTTATAGGTTTAGGACTATCCAAACCTAGAAGGGTTTAATTTTTAGAGCATCCTATAAAATTTGGTGGACAGATCTTTGTTTTGCTTGTTTCTGCCATTTTGGCATTTTAGTTAATTAATTTGTGTGATGATATTTTTGTGTTGCAATATTGTTTTCTAGCATGTATAAGTTGTGTGAACTTGCTTTCTAAGTATTACTTAGCTATTTTATCATGTTAGAATGTGTGTACTTGAGTTGAGAAGAAATAGGGTTTATATTAATATCATATATTCATCTCTAGTTTATTACTTGCATATAATTTTTGATTGATTAATTTGTGTGCAAGTGATTGAATTGTTGTGTTGAGATATTAGATTCAGTACCATGTTGGTACTTATATTTTGTTAGTATCACCTCTGCTATCTTGCATTTGAGTTGGTAGAGAAGCATGAGTAAGTTAGTCATGACTATGAAATTGTTATGGAAAAATTCCCTCATGTGCCGAATTTTTGACATAATCATTTGTGGTTGTGTATCCACATATTTTTGTGTTATGTTCATAGGACCAGTAGAATTTTGATGATGTTTTTATGAGTACTTGACCCCTAGAATTTCCACTTGTGTGAAAATAATAGCATGAGTAGCATTGCCTTGCTTATTTAAGCACCCTATTATTTTCTGCTAGTATTGTTATTGCACTAGGGGCTAGTTTAGGTTTTTGCTAATTTTTGTCAAGTATGACCAGAGGCATTGTGACCTCTTAATGCTTTGATATGCTAGTGGAACACCCACTGGTGTCATTGCATTTTTGGTGGAAACATTATTTCCCCAAACTAGATGCATTTCTCTTATGTAGTTTCATAACTAATGAGTGCCTAGTATTTTTGCTTTGGGAATTTTTGTGCTAAATGAAAATGGGTATGCTTCTGTTTGTAAGTGGTTGTAATCATGTGTGGCTTGCTAGGAAAAATTCATCTCTGAAGTGTTGATTGATTCCTCTGAGTAATGCCCTTTTCATTACCACTAGTATGTAGGAGTTGCCCTGCAAATTGATGTCTTGTTTTATCAAATGGGATATTTTTGTTATAGCAAGTATATATATTTTTCACTACTGTTTTTATGACATGGACCCTCTGGTTGTATTTCAATTACTTGATTAAAATACATCCATTGATTCTTCATGTGTGAGTAGTACTAGTTTTCCTTAGCATTTTTGTATTGAATTGTTTTTCCTGCCAACTTGTGTTTGGTAGATGTTTATGTATTCTTGCATAAAGACATGTTCATTTACCATAATGATAACATGGTTCCATGTTTGCATGTTAGTACTTTACATATTATGCATGCTTGCATAGCAAACTTTTAGTAGAAGCATGTCTATAGGATTCCTCCTTTTAGTCATTATTTCTATTGTTCTCACTATGAGAAATTGTGTGTTTTGTGATGAGTCTATTACTTTGTTACATTTGTGTAGGCTCACTGATTTGTAAAAGTAACTTTTACAAATCATGTGTTTCATTTATTCTTGAGGTCAATTTAGACTTAATAGATTGGCTATCTTGTTCTTTTGGTGGTGTGGTTGATAGACCCATTGCCATGCTTATTTTTGTGCATGTTTTATATACTTTTAGTAGTCTCACCCTTGTGAAACTAGGTGTATTTTGGGTTTACTAATATATTGGTATGAGAGTGGCACACCCACTGAATCCATGATATTAAGGTTGTGAGATATGTCCCTCCAACCTTAAGCTGTCTTATTAAATGGCATTTCTGCCAAGTAGGTTTGTTTGATTGTTTGCCTAAATTAATAATTGTGTGATTGGTTATTATTAGTTTCCTTGCTGTATGTATTGTTACGTATGGTTGCTCGCCTTGATTGGTTCTGAATGTGTGTCCTTTATTCTTTTTACGACGTTAGAAAACGAAGAGGAAGGAAGTGTCGTGAAGCTCTGTTTCAAGTTCCAGTCACTTCAAAACCAGGGACACAAGGAGATACCAGGCAAGCCATCCTGATTGCTTGCTGATACAATACTTACCATTATCTATCATGCATGTTTTACCTCTGAAGTTTTACAAAAACTTGATTATCAAAACTATTTTTGAGGTGGAAATTACTACTATACTATATTATAGGTTACTATCATGCCAATAGTTAAACTTGGTAATACCAAGCCCATAAGCCACCACATGGTATTTATTACCATCAAATATACTAGTCCCTAAGTGGACACCCTAAAATTGTGATTCTAGAAAACAAAGGCTTTACGGAAAAACCCGGAGAAAAGGCGGATCCTTGTTCTCCGGAGGAATGTGGAAGTGGTCATTTTGAGAAAGTGGTGTTTTCAAAATGACACATAACCTAGTCTTCGCCGGACAACCTTTACCGTACTGCCACCCTACCCCAACATGGGCAAGGGGCTTAACTTGAAGTTTGTTCTTATTAGTGTGTGCTATCTCAATGTGCTATAGGGGATGCGATCCTCTGAACCGAATGTCGTGGAGACATATAAAGTGTGGGATTAATTTTCCCTCCGGATGCATCAGTTGAGGCATCCTGGCTTGGCGGGGATTAGCTCGGTGCCGGGGATGTGGTAAAACTCAACTGAGAGATAGGCATATTCTAGCTTGAACATAGTGGATGGTTATGATCAGATACCTGATGTTTACATACTGTTGTTACAGTCCGTGATTGTTCACGGGAGGTGTACTGGATCTGGTGGATGTGTACACCTCTGCAGAGTATAACTTTTTCGAAGAAGCCGCGTCCTCGGATATGGACAGTTGAATGGCCATGTAGCTAGCATTGTGTCAATGTTTTCAAAAAGGAAGTTTTTGAAAAGGAACTTTGGAAAGGAAGTATTGAACTTGTGAAGTTCGGAAAGGAAGGAAAACGTATACCGTGGAGGTATCGTCGATGACGAAAAGCCAGATGATGTTATACAGAACAAAATGTTTTGCAAAGAAAACCTTTTCTACTCTAAGCAAGAATTCTGGAAACTGATTCCAAGAAGTTTTGCAAAGAGAAAATATTCTTTAACAAAGTTTTACAAAACCTCTTGTACATGTGATATCTGCAAGAGAAATAAAACTATATTATTTTTCTTCTGAAGTATCTTCTTCAACGAAGATACAGATAAACTTGACTGCAACTGTGGTGTCATCATATATGAACACCATTGGTAGTGAACCCTATTTATAGCCTACCTAATCCACCATATAAGCATACTTGCATGTTGGTAAGTGACATGATGGATGTCTTGCTGAGTACATTCAAATGTACTCATTATGGTTTCGCCCCTGGTATCTACTTATCAGATTTGGAGAAGGAGCCTCCGAAGGAGTTCTATGAAGAGAAGTACGGAGTTGACGGCTTTGCGAACTAGGATCGTCTCCGGGTCAGCAGCCTGTAGGTTAAGGCGTGACTTGGGCTCAACTACGTTGTGGTTTAATTGTCTTCCGCTGTGTTTGTTAAGTTGCCTGCCCTTTTGGCAGTTGCTTTAAACTTGAACATGTGATCATTTGTGTAATACCTTTATGTATTCGTGTAATGGATGATGTATTTCTGTGTGCCAACTGTGTATGTTGTTCACGACTGATCTTTCTGGGATCGTGAATGTATGCATACGTAGGGTTTCAGACTGCCAGTCTGGGGTCCTTACAGTAATAGTATGAAAATAGTGATTGTAGTGGTTTTATTATCAGTATGAGGAAAATGGGCCGGGGTCCACAGTTCACTAGAGGTGTCTCTCCAAAATAGATAACATGTTGGGTAAACAAATTATAGCTGGGCAATTGACATATATAAAGGTTGCACTGTAGTGAATATGCATGACATGATGATTACTATGTGATTCATGCGGGCATTACAACAAGATACATAGACCATTATCCAACTGCATCTATGACTAATAATCCACCCTCGGAATGTCATCCGAGAAAACCTTGGGTATTAAGTTGCAAGCAACAAATAATCGCAGTAAGCAAAGTGTGTAATGTAAACAATGTAAACATCGTTGTTTTCTCCCTAATGGAAACACCACATCCCCCAACCGTTTACGTTTCTGTCACTCGAGCGTGAGTTAAAAGGAGGCATGAACCCACTATCAAGCATAAATACTCCCTCTTGGAGTTACTAGCATCTACTTGGCCAGAGCATCTACTAACAACAGAGAGCATGCAAGATCATAAATAACATACACATGAAAAGAACATGATAGATTGATAATCATTGGACATAACATTCAATATTCATCAGATCCCGGCAAACATAACATGTAGCATTACAATAAGATGATCTTGATCATGTAGGGAAACTCACAAGACCTAAACATGAGGCATAAAGAGGAGAGTATAACCATCCCTACGGCTATGGACCCGTAGTCCAAGAGTGAACTACTCACGCATTACTCCGGAGGCGGGCATGGTTATGTAGAGCCCTCCGGTGATGATTCCCCCTCCCGGCAGGGTGCCGGGGAGAGCTCCAGAACCCTCCCAAACTAGGGTTGACAATGACGGCGGCTGCGAATGTTTTTCATGGAAAAGGCTTCTGTATTTAGGTTTAACCCTTCGAGGAGAATATATAGGCATGAGGGCAACGTCGGTGGGAGTCCAGGGGGCCACACCTCCCCTGGGCGCGTCCAGGGGAGGGGCGCGCCACCCATGGTGTGGTGCCCTTGTGGGTCCCCTCCAGACTCCATGTGCGTGGCGAATTTCTAAGACTTTCGGGCTTCAAATCGTCCAATTCCGAGAATATTTCCAGAACAACTTTTCTAAAACTAAAAACAACAAAAAAAAAAGGAACTGGCTCTATGGAATCTTGTCAATAGGTTAGTCCCAGTAAATCGATAAAAAAGGCATAAAGTGTAAAGGAAACATGTAGCATATGACATGAAAACAACATGGAATATCAGAAATTATGGATACGTTTATGACGTATCAGGTTTCTGCTCCGGCTCCCGGCCGCCGGTGATGACTCCGTAATAAACCGCGACTGCCGGACATCCACTTTCCTCTACCCCGTCATGCAGATCGCCAAGTTGCTGTCGTGGAGGATTTGAAGCCGCCATCCTCCTACCATAGATGAAGGTGAGCACACAGACTTACGGTGGATTGTCTGTTGTAACTGCTAAGTATTTCAAAGGCCAGGCTCTCCCCATGCAGTAGCTTTGGTCTCCCCTCAATCACTGCGATGGATGTGTCCTGTCCGACGGTAGTCCACCACGCTGAGAAATTTTTATTCATAAGCGCGCCTAATCTAGTAAGATCTAATTCGTGATTTCCAATTTTTTTTTGCCATGTAGCCTCATTCTCGAGGACGTGGTCGCTGATGCCGGCCTCTGCTCGCTGTGGAGGGACTGTGGGGAGGTTGGAGGGAGGGTTGCTACCAATCTTGATTGCACGGGATGCCCCGTGCCAGTGGCCGCCGTGCTCCATGGTCTTTCCAACCGCCGACCAGAGGTGCTCCGGCTACCCACCGGTGTCCCCAGCCTCAAGCCACCGCCTCCCAACCTTCACCATCGCTTCCTTTTCTCCTCCACCACCCTTCCACCCTGGCAGCGTTTTGTCCTCTCCTCTGTCTGGTATTGGTGGATGAGGTCGAGGGTGTCGGGAACGCGCTCAACTCCCTATCAACCGTAGAAGAGAAGGGAGAAGGTGAGCTCCAGATCCCCTCCTATGCTATGGAAAAGGGTGTCTGATACGTCATAAACATATCCTTAATTTCTGATGTTCCATGTTGTTTTCATGTTGTTTCCTACATGTTTTCTATACACTTTATGTCATTTTTATCGATTTTCCGGACTAACCTATTGACAAGATGCCACAGAGCCAGTTCCCTGTTTGCTGCTGTTTTTAGTTTAAGAAAAGTTGTTCTGGATATATTCTCAGAATTGGAAAATTCAAAGTCCGGAGGTCCTAGAATTCCGGAAGGTTCCACGGAGTCCCGAAGAGGCTCGGAGGGGGGCACAGGGGGCCCACACCATAGGGCGGCGCGCCCCTGGCCGCGCCATGGGGTGGTGTGGGACCCCCCAGCCTCCACCGCCTTTGCCCTTTCTCCTATTTATACCCCCCGACATATCAACCCTAAAAATATACCACTTCGTCCCGAGAAACACCCGAGGCCGCCGTCATCGTCATCCCGGGATTGGGAGGGTTCTGGAGCTCTCCCCGGCACCCTGCCGGGAGGGGAATTCATCACCGGAGGGGTCTACACCACCATGCCCTCCTCCAAAGTGATGCGTGAGTAGTTCATCCCTAGACTACCAGTCCATAGCAGTACCTAGATGGTTGTTCTCTCCACTTTGTACCTCATGTTTAGATCTCGTGAGCTGCCTCACATGATCGAGATCATCTTCATGTAATGCTACTTGTTGTGTTTGCCGAGATATGATGAATGTTGAATGCTACGTCTTCTGATTATCAATCTATCATGTTATATTCATTCTTATGTTATTTATGATCTTGCATGCTCTCCGTTATAGGTAGATGCTCTGGCCAAGTAGATGCTAGTAACTCCAAGATGGAGTATTTATGCTCGATAGTGGGTTCATGCCTCCTTTGCATCTGTGCTCGAGTGCCAGAAATGTGACGAATGGAGGATGTGATGTTGCCATTAGGGAGAAAACAACGGTGTTTACCTAGTTTACATTCTTTACATTACACACTTTTCTTACTGCGATAATCTGTTGCTTGCAACTTAATACCCAATGTTTGTTCGGATGATATTCGGAGGGTGGATTATTAGACATAGATGTAGTTGGATGACGGTCTATGTATTTTTTTTATAATGCCCGCATGAATCACATACTCCCTCCGTCCACTTTTATAAGGCACACTTCTTGGCATTTTAATAGTAAGAAGTGTGCCTTATAAAAGTGGACGAAGGGAGTATTAATCTTTATTTCTTGCATATGCACTACGGTGCAGCCTTCATTTCTGTCAATTGCCCAAGTGTAATTTGTTCACAACGCATGTTATTTATCTTTTATGGAGAGACACCTCTAGTGAACTGTGGACCCCGGTACATTTTCTCATACTGATAATACACACACTGCTTCTACTGTTTTCACACTGCTTTCATACTGCTGCTACTACTTTCATACTATTTTCCTACTGTTTTCCACACCACACGTTCAACCTCTTTGTGTTCAGCAAAACCGGTGAGATTGACAACCTCACTGCTTCGTTGGGGCAACGTGATTTGATTGTGTTGTGTAGGTTCCACGTTTCTTCTGAACCGGTAGTGCGCCCTGGCATCTCAGTTGCTTCAACCTTCTGAAGTTACTCCTTCCCCCTATTGGTCGATTAAACCTTGGTTTCTTTCTGAGGGAAAACTGTTGCTGTGCTCATCATACCTTCCTCTTGGGGTCTCCCAACGAACGTGTGTTCACACGCATCAAGCAAACTTTTCTGGCGCCGTTGCCGGGGAGGAAGAGAATTTATGCAAGGGGAGTCTCTCACTTCCAATCTCTTTACTTTGTTTTTGTTTTGCTTAGTTTATTTTATTTTGTCTTGTTTGCTTCTCTTTATCAAAAACACACACAAATTAGTTCTTATTCTAGTTGTTAATTTTGTTAGCTCGTTGTTATTGTTTGTCATGTTGTTCCCTAAGTTGACCCTAAAAGATCTGCCAGTTGGAAGTGGTTCTATACTTGGAAAGGATACCATTAAAGAATTATTTGATCATGTTAGTAAGCATGATAATTTTGAGGTAAAATCCATAGTAGAACTTGCTCCAAATTATGAGACTGCTGCAACTTCTTTAGTTCACATGTTAGAAGCTAGGTTTGTTAACCTTCATCCCATATTAAAGCATATGCTCCTCAACTTGAATAACATTGAAGATGTTGAGAAAAGGAACTTTATCTTAGAAACCATGCTTAAAGAATTTGGAGATGTTGCTATACAAGCTACAAAAGTCTTTGATCGTTTCAATATGCTAGTATCATGTGTAGATATTGTTGGTGATCTTGAAAAAACTGAATCTAATAATGAAAAGGAGGATAAAATACCAATCCCATTTAAACTGATAGCGCTGCATGAAGCCCAAGAAAAGAATTTTGATTGGATTGTTCCTGAGAATTTATTTGATGAGAATAGTAAGCCTAAAAGTTCTAAGAGAGGAGCTTCTGAAACTCACTTAGATAAAAGACAATGCATTATTAAGGAACTTCCAAATCTTAATTTGGATGCTTCTTTACTTGAAAACACTTGATTTCACTTTTCTGGGCCTAGCTAAAAGGCGTTAAAGAAAAGCACTTCTTGGGAGATAACCCATGGTTTTATTTTTGCTTTGTTTTTCTCTGTTTTCCTTGAGTCAAGGGGTTGTACACTTCTATAGCAAATCCTTTTTATCTTTATTTTCATGTTTTAGTTGTGCCAAGTAAAGTTTCTGACGAGAGTTGGAGTTGGTTTTTGATTTCTGAGCAAGAAACAGATTTCTGTTGTCCACAGTAAAAAATCGCATAATTCACAGAAAGATAAAAATGACCTAAAATTTATTGTTCTTATTCCTTGGATAATTCTTCAACTTTTCTGTTCTTTAAGTTTTTTGATCTGAGCAACGTAAGTGCCTCGAAAAAATTCGTCTTTACAAACTGTTCTGTTTTTGACAGATTCTGCCATTTTTCTTGCATTTGCTCTTTTATAATGTCAAGTGGATTTCTTTGCTTCACGAAACATCAGTGGATGTAGCTAATGTTTAAAAGTATCAATAGAACTTGTGCCCTTATAGAACCCATGGATTTTTGATTGTTTCTCTAACCCTCTAATGCGAATTACTCTTTGAGTGTGGTGTGAAGGAAGTTTTTAAGGGTCAAGACAAGAGGGTGATATATGTGATCAAGAAGAGTGCAAGGTCAAAGATTGGGGATGCCCCCGTGGTTCATCCAAGCATATTTTAAGAAGACTCAAGCATATAATCTTGTGTATGCCCAAGGCATACCCTTCTTCATCAACAATCTATCAAGTCACTTCTAGTGAAACTATATTTTTATTCGGTCACATCATATGAAATTTACTTGAGCGTCTGTTTGTTTTTCTTTTGTTTATTTTGTTTTCTCTTGTTTTATTTTGTTTTCTTTGCTGCAATAATATATTTGGACCCTATCATTCCTTGTTTGGGAGAGAGACACGCTCCACTTTTTCGTTTGAATACTTGCTATGCTAGTATTCTTAGTTTTTCTTCTAGCTGCTGCAAAAAATTCTGTTTAGCTCTTGTTTTCATTGCATCTCTTGTTCAGAGCTGTTAGTTTTAGTAGTGTTATGTGAGTACTCTCATGTTTGATTGTTGTAGCATTTAGAGAGTTTTTGTTAAAGCATGTTTTGTATGGTGCTTGTTGGGAAAAGAAACTGCTCCTCGTAGTAGAATTTATAACGGTGCAAGTAGAAGCTTGTATAGATTGTGGCTTGAATTTTTCATATCATGCTAGATGATATTTTAATTCTAAAGCCTTATGGTTATTTAGTAGCATGATTAGCCTCAAATATCTGAGAGTGTTTAATGTGGCATTGAAATAATCTTGAGTTGTTCTTGTCATATTGAAGCATAAATTTGTGGTGTTCTCCTTTGAGTGTTTTATTTGATTGACTTGGCGCATGCTCACACCATGTTTATGACTATGAACCAGTCACTTATAGCCTCTATGATCATTTAGATTTTGAACTTGTGGTACCACTTATGCTTTGATTAATTATGTTTACGTCGCTATGCATGATTATGGCTCTAATGCAGTCTTTTGCTAGCCTCCACATGTACTGAGTATGAGCTTCACTCATGCATCCAACTCCCCAAAACCAAAGTTTTCCCATTGTGTCCACCATACCTACCTACATGTGTTATTTAACCTCCACTCCAAAGTAAATTGCTCATGTGTTACCTTCAAACTTTCAAAATTACTCCTGTTTTGTGCTCCTATTTTAGCTCATGAGGACGTAAATAGAGAATATGTATCTCACTTGTTGATTGGACTTTCATACCCTGGACTAGTGGCTTCATCCGCTTATCCAATGATGGAAGAGCTGGCAGCGGGGTGCCTAGCGCCAAATTAGTAACAACAAATTCTCTTCACTATTTTGCCCCTGATTTATCAGTCAAAGCATAATTGTGTAAACAAAAGAGAAAGAGGGATGACCTTCTACCCAGATGTGTCCTTCTATGGAAGCCTCTCTTGTGAAGTCTAGTGGGCTTGTGATGTACTGTATTTTCTGTTTACCATTCGTTGACATAAGCATACACCTCTCTAAAAAATATACACTCCTCCACGGTATGTGATTGTTCGTAGGCACCCGAGGATTCGGTTAGCCATGGTTTGTGTAAGATGGATGGGAGGAGTGTCAAGCTTTTATACCTCTGTTTAATAAAATAAAAAGCTCTAGCACATGAGTTGATCCCTGGTTCCCTGTGCAAAGGGACTTTCTTTTACTTTGTTGTTGAGTCTCCATCTTCAAACTTTATGCACAATTGAGATAGCACAGTTGCCATTCTGAGTTTTATGTGCATTTGTCCCAGATTTTTTATTAATTGATTCATGATTGAACTATTCATCCGTTCAACCTGTTCATTGGTTTGTGGGTGTGCCACAGATGTAAGATCTAGGCGAATTCCTTTTTGTTGGCAATATTTTGCCAACTCTCCAATAGAGAAATTTGTCCCGTTATCCGTGATTATGCTGTGTGGAACGCCGTATCTCATGACTATGTCAATGACGAAATTTCTGGCAGTCACACCGTCATGTTTTTTGATGGGTTTCGCCTCCACCCACTTGGTATACTTATCTACTACAACAAGAAGATGTGTAAGTCCGCCTCTTGCAGTTTTGAATGGTCCCATCATATCTAGCCCCCAGACCACAAATGGCCATGTTATGGGGGTAGTTTTGAGTGCTTGAGCTGGCATATTCGTCTGCTTGGCGTAGTACTGGCATCCGACACATGTATTCACTATGTGGTCCGCGTCCGCCTTGACTGTAAGCCAGAAAACCCTGCACGGAATGCGTTTTTAACTATGCTTTTTGATTGAGCATGATGTCTGCAATCTCCTGCATGGATTTCCCGTAGAATTTCTCGTCCTTCTTCTGGCGAAATACATCGCTGAAAAATTCCGATAGAACTGCGTTTATACAGGCAACCATTGATTACCATGTATCCTTTGCATCAGTGTTGTATCTTGCTTTGCAAGACTTCGTCTGCTCCATCCGGGAACTTTTAATCGACTAAGAAGTTTAAGTATGGAATTGTCCAATCCGGGTTAACAAGCAAAACTTCGATTGACTCAGAAATGAGAGGATAATCAACATCTCCGCCTTTGATTGATGGTTCATGCAAATGTTGAACAAACACACCAGGTGGTAGGGTTTTCACTCTTTCCGAGCCCATGTGGGCTAAGGCATCTTCGTTCCAATTATCTTCCCTTTTGATATGAAGTACTTCAAATCCTAGGAAGCAAATGGCAAAATCGTCCACCGTTCTCCGATGTTCGGCCATAATGGGGCTTTTGGCATCCCATGTTTGGTTTAACTGATGCTGCACCAAATCTGAGTCACCATAACAAAGTATACGCTTGATGTCTATCTCCTTTGCAATATGCAAGCCATGAAGTAAAGCTTCATATTCTGCCACATTGTTGTTGGCATTGAAATGTATCTGTAATACATATTCCATTATGTTGCCCTTTGGAGATTTAAGCACTACACCAGCTCCAGCACTTTCTTTCATTTTGGATCCGTCAAAATGCATGATCCAACATTCCAACTCCGGCATTGGTGTGTTTTCCATTGCTTTTGTCCAATCAACGACAAAATCTGCCAACATCTGGGATTTGATTGCAGTCCGGGGTTGGTACTTAATGTCGAACGCAGTGAGCTCAATGCCCCATTTGGCAACTCGGCCTGTTGCGTCCGCAATGTTGATGATATCCCCTAGTGGTGCTTTTCTTACCACTATTATGGAATGTCCTTGGAAATAATGACGAAGTTTTTGAGATGCAAAAAACACGCCATATGCCAGTTTTTGATAATGTGTATACCTTTGTTTTGACTCGGAGAATACCTCACTGACGTAATACACCGATGTTGATCTGGTATACTCTGTTCATCTTTCTGTCTTTCCACAATTATCAGTGCACTAATAACCCTGTTTGTTGTTGTAAGATACAGTAACATGGGTTCTTCGTCTTTTGGGGATGCCAAATTGGATCTTTCATCAAGGTTTCTTTTAGCTGGGTTAATGCTTTGTCCGCTTCTTCTGTCCATTCAAACTTGTCGGATTTCTTCAACAATTTGTATAATGGCTGAGCTTTGTCGCCTAGCCGGCTTATAAACCTGCTAACAGCGGCTGGAGAACTTGTTAGTCTTTGGACATCTTTTAGGCACGTAGGCCTTGTGATGTTCAAGATTGCCTTGAGCTTTTCCGGTTTTACTTCAATTCCTCTGTGAGAAACAATAAAACCCAGAATCTTTCCTCACGGAACCCCGAATACGCACTTTAATGGATTCAACTTCATTTTATAAGTGCGCAAATTTTCGAAGGTTTCTCGTAGATCTTTAAGGAGTGTATCCTTTTCCTTGGAAACTACGGCAATATCATCCACGTAAACATGAACGTTTTTGCCGATTTTACTATGCAAGCATCTTTGCATGCAACGCTGGTAAGTTGCTCCGGTGTTCTTCAAGACAAAAGGCATGGTTATGTAATAGTATGTTCCATATGGGGTTATGAAGGAAGTTTTTATTTGTTCCTTCTCCTTCATACGTATGTGATGGTACCCGGAATAAGCATCCAAAAAGCATAAGAGCTCAGAGCCAATAGTGGCATCTATTATCTGATCGATTCGCGGTAACGCGAACCTATCCTTTGGACACAATTTGTTCAAGCCGGTGTAATCTATACACATCCTAAGAACAATATTGTCTTTCTTCAGGACTAATACTGGGTTCGCAGAACAATCAGTATGTATAACTTCTCGCATAAAATCAGCTGCGAAAAGCCAGATATTTTCCTTGCCAATAGCCTTCCGTCTTCTTCCATCGAAACGACGAAGACCTTGTTTGACGGGTTTTGATCCTGAGATTACTTTTAGTTGGTTCTCAGCAAGTTCCCTGGGCACACCTGGCATATCAGCAGGACACCAGGAAAAAATCTCCGAGTTATCACGAAGGAACTTGATGAGTGCGCTTTCCTATTTGTTAGTCATCCCAGTCCCCACTACGACAAAATTTTTCGGATCTTTGGGATCTAGGATAACCTGTCTTGTATTCTCTGAAGCTTTGAAACTATCTGCCAACTTCCGACTTTCTTTTCCTGTCGGCATTTATGTCGGTGATACTTCTTTAGCTAGCTCCTTCAATTCTTCCTTCTGAATCACATGTTCGGCGCAGAGGGCGTTTCCTTTCTCCAGCTCGTTCGCCAATTTAAAATCTCCATATATGGTGATTACTCCTCCTTTTGGCACTGTCATCTTCAGCTTGTTATAGATATAACATGATCTTGCCATGAATTTGGCGAAAGCTGGACGTCTGAGTATTGCGTGATAAACACTCTCGAACAACACCACCTCAAACGAGATCCTTCCCTGACGGAAGTGATCTCTGTTCCCAAAGGTTACGTCTAAGGAAATTTCTCCTAGGGATTTTGCTTGTCTGCCAGGAATAATACCATGAAAACGTATGTTACTGTGCTTCAGCTGGGTCTCGGAGATGTGCAGCTGCTTTAATGTACTTAAGTACATGATATTCATACTAGATCCTCCATCCACCAGCACTCTTTTGAGCCTAGTGTTTTTAACAATAGGGATTACGGCCAAAGCATGCATGCCAGGTTATGGGATGTTTCCGGGATGATCTGACTGATCCCTGGTAATTGGCGTATTTGAATACTTCAAGTACTTTGGTGTTGGAGGAACAACCGCGTTGATTTCTCTAAGTGTTCTTTTCGTCTGTTTCGCTGAGGGAGTTGCCAGGAAAGTTAGGTTACATTCTCCTAAAACTCTCGGAAATTTTGACTCGCCTTTCCGTTGATGTTCCTGAATTTTATCACCAGTGTCCGATTCAGTTTCTTCTTTTCCAGCTTCTGGCTTTTGCTTGTTGAACTTCCTTTTGGAATTCTTCCCTTTGTTCCCAGATCCTGCAGAACCTTTCATGTTTTTGTTGAGGCGACACTATGCATTGGTATGGGTAGGCTTCCCAAATTGCGAATGGTGCACACAGTTTTCCAACTTTATCTATTCCCATTCTTCTTTAGAATAGGAGATTGGATCTGTGTTTCTTCATTTCCATTTGCTGCCATTATTCTTCCCAAAGGTTAAGTTCACTTCTTTGGGTTTTGGCCGTGCTTCTGGACTAGCCTTCTTTTCAGAACGAGGTGTCTTTTTTAGCCTGAGCCAAAGCATCAATATTTCCACCTCTCGCTCTAATATCATCTTCAGCCGTTGCCTGCTCATTGGCGGTGGTAAGCATAGATCCGAGATCTTTGTGCTCCTTCGAACCAACCATGAACGGTACAAGGCCGGGTTTCAGGCCGTTGATGAAAGCATGCATTGCTTGTACATCACTTATTCCAGAGCAACTATTCTTCATTGCAGTCCATCTTGAGATAAAGTCGACATACGACTCATCCTCATATTGCACGCAACAGTTCAGCTGGTTTATACTCTTAGGACGTTTGTACGTGCCCCAAAAGTGCTGAGCGAATACTTTCGCCATGTCTTCCCAGCTGTCCACTGTCCTTGACAGTAACCCGTTGATCCAATCTCTGGCTCCATCCAACAACATCAGGGGAAGAATCTTCACAGCCTCCAAATCTGTCCCTTTGTTAATCTGGCGGCAGTATAGTAATCTGAAAGCCATGTATCCGTGTTAGTACTTCCGGTATACTTTTGATGAACCACGGGGGGAGTTCATAGTAGAACCGCGGGGGTGCCATGAGCCTACTGGTAGAGTTCATATACGGGGGTGCCATGAGCCTACTGGTAGAACCGCGGGGGGACGTGATAATACGACAAACGAGAACACCGATTTTACCTAGGTTCGCTATGACGCAACTAGGCTGTGGTCCTACTCCTGCAATCTCACTAAATCAGGGCTGAAGCCTAAAGTATACAAAGTACAATGTGAGTATGGTTTCACTAACTCGACGAGGATCAACTTCTCGACGAGTTGGCTTCTAGCTAATTGTTGTCTATCTGTTCGTTGCTCCCGTCTGGCTTTATATAGATAGCCAGATTAGGGCTTACAGAAAGGAAACCTAGAAGAATATGAAAAGTATCTAACTTAGAAAGTAAGGAATCCGTCTTCTCCTCCAAGCCGCACCACTTTGGGCCGTGGTCCGTGTTATTCTAGAATCCGGCTTCCTGCGCATCAACTTACTGGACCACCCAATGGACTATGATCCATTACCAACGGGCCACCCTGGTGATCTGGCTCTTAGGCCAATGCCGGACATACTCCTAATCGCTATATATCCGACAGTAGCCCCCAAGAAGGATTAAGACTTCATTCCACCACTCTTCGTCCATTACCATTCTTTCTGAGAAATGTCGGAGTTTTGTCTTGATTCTTCTTTTACCAAAAATCTCTCAACTCAAAACTCGGATTTTACCAATGTCCGGCTTTTCTTCCACGAGCCTTCGAGGAGAAGGAACCTCATGACATCAACGATGAAATCCTGCTGATGTCACGGACGTTTGGTTTCACACAAAACCCTGAAATGTATCCTCTTACAGATTCTCTCGCGGGAAACGAGGAGCTAGCAATAATCACCCCGTCCCCTCATTTCCCGGAAATTTCGGGCGCACGCGTCGCGCATCCAACGGCTAAAATAGCCGTTGGGGCTAATCTCTGCGCGTCCCAGCTATAAATAGCTGTCTCGGGGCCTCCGTATCTTATTCCGCTTCTTCTTCTCCCTCGAGCGAACAGAGCCCCAATCCATTAGCAACCAGAGCCTGAGCTCGAGAGAACGTAGAGAACTAGCCGCCGAGCCCTTCCCCGGAAATACCATCGGATGTTCAAGCTCATGACCGTGCCGCCCGAAAATGGTCACCGGAGACTCCCCCGCGCCTCTGACTCGGCGAGCGCCGCCATGGATATTGAGGACATCATCAATGATTTGGACCCCCTCCTCGATTCCCCGCCTCGCACCGTTGCAAACGCGCCAGAGGGGGCCGCCAGCGAGCCAGACAGCGGGGATCTTCCTCCCGTGGCCGGAAACACACCGCCGCCATCGGACACTTCTCCTCCTCCTCCTCCCTTCTCCCAGCCTGCGAAGGAGGATTCTACTCGCGGCGGCGAGGATGTCGTTGCTTCCGCCACTGCCGGAGGTGAGGACGAAGGAGAAGAGAATGCCGGGAATCGGAGCCACTTCAATGTGGTTCCTTCTCTTCTCCTGACATTGGGGAAGGAAGGATTCGTGGTAAAAAGACAAATGGCGGGTGAACGAGGACGACTCTGAGCCGTCTCCGCGACCCGGCGAGCGGGTTCTCCTGGCTTCCCATATCAACCAAGGTATGGGATTCCCACCTTCCGCCTTCTTCTGCCAAGTCCTAGATAACTATAGGATCTAGCCACACAATGTGCCACCCAACTCCATTCTCTATTTAGCCGGCTTCCATGCCCTTTTTGAGGGTTATCTAGGGATAGAACCCCTCCTGGATTTCTGGGAATATTGCTTTGGCATTAAACACAACCCCTCTGAGGGTGCCCTTCCGACTTGCGGGACTATCTCCTTTACCCCCCTAAGGTTTAGGGAAGATTGGTTCCCCAAGATCAAGACATCCGAGTCTGTCAAATTTTTGATGGGCTCATTCTTTTACCATGCGGATGTTCTGTTTCCTGGAAAGGAAAAGGGCATTCCGCCTTTTCTCAATTCCGCGGCCACGCCCCAAGACAATTGGGCGTTGGACGCGGTCCAGGTTCTGCCTCCAGACCTGATGAGGATCAAGAGACGAATCGCGAAACTCATATCCGCCACTCATCCGCTAAACGGCATGGATACAATCCTTTGCTGGCTCGGAAGGTGGATCCAGCCCCTGGCATATCACGGAACCCGGTTTATGTGTGAATACACGGGCCTAGACAACGCGATGAGGGCGACGAAGAGCGCCTTGTCGAAAAAAGACTTCAAGAAGCGCGTGAACCAACTGGTTTCTACTCGTGACCAATATGAGGAGTGTCGGCCAATGTACCACGCCAAAAACCCTGCTCCAAAGGTATACTTCTTTCCTTTGGGAAATTTCTTGAATCCTTGCCTTCTTTTTCTCGGATGCTTTTCGATACTAACCCGGACTTTGCTTATTTTGTCAGATTCTTGATTTCCTGAAGCAGAACTTGCTACCGATGAGGAGTTGGATGCACTTCGCGCCAACTTCAAATTTGGAGGGCGGAAGCGCAAGAAGCCAACCGTTGCTCAAGAGGTCATCGATCTTGACGGCGTGGTTGTCGCTACTTCCAGGTAAAAAACAAATTTTCCATTTGTATGCTTTTTGTTGCACGTTTGTTGTTTCTCGGAATCTCACTTCTCGGGTTTTTCTTCTCTTTTCTTTTCTAGCCTTGCCCCTACCACTTTGAAGGGGAAAGGCTGGAAGAAACATAAGGTTGCTGCACAAAGAGGAGTGAAGCCATCTCCCGCCGCTGTGCCAGACACTCCAACAACGGCTGGGGAGGAGAACTCGGCTGCCCGGGAAGGAGAATATCCCCTGCAGTCCAGCCAGCCCATTGCATCCGACTCGGATGCGAGGGAAAGGGCGGTGCCGGAAGAGGCGTGGCCTCCAAATATTCCCAAAGAAGAGCCCATCCCGAATTTTGACAACGAGTTTAAGGTAAAGCAAGAAGATTGTTTTGACCAACATGGATATATTCATCTGTGGGCAAAAAACATTCTCGTGCTCCCTTAATCCGTCCTTGGCCACAAGGCGGACTTATTGTTAGGAATAATTACGTATTCTCGCCTCGCCAGTGTTACAAATCGTAGGCGCACAATTGATCTACCGAGAACCAAGCAATCACAACACGATGACGACACCGAGATTTGTTAACGCAGTTCGGCGAACTCGCCTACATCTGCGGGGCATGACTACGGGCGCACCCCTCCATTGATACCGCTGCACCGGCCGCCTTGGTCGCCGGCACAAGCCGCCGGCTCCCCTTGCGCGCCTGCTGCTATCAAGTCGTCATTGGTTACACGTGTGGTGCCCCCCTCATTATATGAGAGGCCAAATCTACTAGTGTCCGATTCGAACACTATCCGTATCTATCCACATCTATTATAACTCCTAGTCCAAACGTAACCTAACACGTACACTATATTCGACACAAATACAACAAACTCCACCTTGGCGAATATACTCCGCCACCTTGAATTCATCAATGTGTCAAACCTCCATGTACTCCGGACTTGAGTTATCTTTCATGAGCTTCACTGCTACTCCCAGACTCCTCGTGACTCCACCTGCAACTGTAGTCCCTTCTTCCCGTTCAACGCCGTCACATACCGACCACTGGTCTATGTGAAGGAGCTTCAACTTGAAGGAATTTCATCGTCACCCTTTAGACACACCTTGAGTCAAATTCGCAGTTGTCTCATCCTTTTCTTGGATAGTATTCTACATGTCCCACAGCTATAGCACTTCGCCTCCTTATGTATCTTGTCAACCCGCCCTTTGCCATGTGCGCTGAACATCACAAAATATACGGCCATGTACTCTCCAAGCTTCCGACATTATAGATTTTCCAGCACTTTCTCAGATTCCCCATGGCTGACTCATGTCTATCAATTGAGGCCAATCTCCATAGACCTAGTCACCAACTTGAATCTGGTACTCGCCAACACTACTTCAGAACCCCCTGCACACATGTCAAACCTCATGTCTGACTGCCCCCTGGTCCGTCGCCGTGTCCCATGCTTACCGCACGCCTCACCGCTATTACCACGCCGAGCATCCACAATCTTGGCCAAGATCTCAAGGGTCGCTAACCCACACCATCTCAGGCCCCACTGCAGATAACCATCAGTCATACCCGACCGATGCCGAGTTCCACGTATCTCTCGAACTGTGACGTCCAGTCCGACCAACGTGCTTCTCGCCTTCCCGTTGACTAGGCTTCGACTCTCCGCGCTTACGCCGTAGCCCCTCCATCAGCCGAGTGTAATCTTTAGACTCCAGCTCCACCTTCAACATGCCTCCATGGTAGATGATCAGTCCACCCCGCGCCCTGCCGACCTCAAGATATCATGTGTACACCATCTTGAATCAACCCCGCGCCACCGCATATCGAAGCGCGCATACCCATGCGCCGCGTGTTGCCACGCCACAGAATTCGGACACCACCAGCCGTCACGCTCCTACGTCGTCATCGCCGATCTTCACCGTCTTCTGTCCGTCAGACTGTCCAGTCCAACATAACCGAACGAATCCGACTGCAAGCATGCTCCACCTTGCGTCTAGTACACCCGCCATAATGGCGTGCACTGTCCGACGCCCTGTATATGCATGATCCTCCACGACGTACTCCAGACTGCTCCAAGCCTTATACGCACATCTTCGACCCGCAAACTACATGGTAGAACCTCGTGTGCATTTAGCATCTAATCAAATTAAAGAATTGCTTTTCTAGTAGCTTGCATGGTCACCAATCTTGTGTCCCACAACTATCCAGTGCTCTTCTCTTTTCCTTTTTCAAGTTGCTATCCAATGCACCGTAACAATCATGCTTGCATGTGCAGGTCCCTTTTTTATTCTTTAACAAATCTCTTACATGCTGCTTCCGCATTGATTTCGATTTGGCCTGCATGCCTCACGTAACACCACATATGGCCTGTCATACGTATGTCTGCCTGAACACCGAGCTACATGCTGCTGCTATGCTCCTTCCAGCCTTGCCGTACGTCTGCTTGGCTATCCGAGCCAGCCCTGCTGCATGTCCAGCTCCTGGCATCCACGAGCACAAGTATGGCTACATGCCTCTTGCGGTCCTACCGCCGCGCAACACCTCGGTTTTCACCGATCGAGTGACCGCATCCGCTGCCGTGCCAAAAATATTGCTGCGATGCTGATCCAATGATCTGGATCGCTGTCCGTCGAAACCTACCTCGAACCTGCAGCCTGCTGTTTCTGATTGCTACTACGGAATAATCCACGCCAACCCGATCGATCTGCTTCCGTCGCTTGCCCCTACCGTCTCTATACGAACGGATCAGAGACAGGCTCCACCAGTTACCTGCATGATTAATCCGACGAATATTCCTCTTCCTCTAGATCGACATCCGTGCCCTTCAACCTTGCTCTGATACCACTTGTTACAAATCGTAGGCGCACAATTGATCTACCGAGAACCAAGCAATCATAGCACGATGACGACACCGAGATTTGTTAACGCAGTTCGGCGAACTCGTCTACATCTGCGGGGCATGACTACGGGCGCACCCCCCCATTGATACCGCTGCACCGGCCGCCTTGGTCGTCGGCACAAGCCGCCGGCTCACCTTGCGCGCCTGCTGCTATCAAGTCGTCATTGGTTACACGTGTGGTGCCCCCCTCATTGTATGAGAGGCCAAGTCTACTAGTGTCCGACTCGAACACTATCCGTATCTATCCACACCTATTATAACTCCTAGTCCAAACTTAACCTAACACGGACACTATATTCGTCACAAATATAACAACCATGTCATACAAGACGGCCTCCACCATGTGGGAATTACCTTAGCAGAATATGCTAAGGAATTTTCCGACAACATTGCAAGTTTGCAAAGGATGAGCCAGGTAAATACCTCTAGCCCCCAAGCGTTAAGTCAAAAGTATTCTTTCCATTTTTGGCTTAATGCTTTTTTCTTTTGCCTGCTTATTTTTTGACTAAGTAACTTTTCCTTCATCATGTCTCAGCAAACTGCCGAGACCATAAACATGTAAGTTTTCGAAAAGCTTACCATTAAGAACAAGGAGGTTAAATCTCTTCTTGGCATTCTTAATGACAAAGACTCGGAGTTGGCCTCAGTTCAGGAACAGCTGAAGGACTCAGCAGGTAAATGTCTTTTTCATTCACACTGTTGTTTTATGTAATTTTTCTAAGTCATTTTCCGAGTTTCCGACTCTTCACTTTCCACTCTTTTCAGCTTCTTTGGCCAAAGCTAAAGAAATTGTTGAAGATGCTGGCAATGCCGAAAACCTCCGCAAGGAAAATTCTGATCTTTACAAGATGACGGTAAAGCTTCAGAAAGACCCGGAGGCTAGCCAGCTAGCTATCGAAATTGCCGAGTCCCGAGCTTCCTCCCAAAGCTGATAAGGATAAGGATACCATCCGGGATTTGGAGAATGCCCTCAACCAACGCCTTGAGGAAGGCGTTGAGATGGATAAAATACTAGGTAAGTTTTTTGCTCTTTTACCAAGGTTTTTATTGTACTTTGACAACACATCTTAATTTTCCTTCTAGGGTTTTCTAACTTTTCCTTGTTATTTTGAAAAGAAGGGAACCCTTTGCTTACTCGGATTGATAGAATCCGGGCTTTCGCAAAGATTTTCGCCGACCTCAAGACTGCGGGGATTCTACTTGTGAACAAGTACATTCCCGAGGAGGCTGAAGATTTCTCGGAAGTCAGCAAACTTCCGGAGGCGATAGAAGAGGTGGCGAACCAGAAGGAGTCCTGGTTTCGCTCTACTGCTCGCGGTGGTGCGCGCATGGCCCTTGGGCTGATGCGTATGCATTATACCACCGCGAAGTCCTCGCGTATCACTGATACGTCCATTTTGCATCACTATTTTATATCATAATTTGCTGTTATTCATTGATATATTTCATATTGGATCATGATACTTATGTTATTTCACCTATTTTGCATGTTTTCCAATAATTGGAGAGTTGAACCCCAGAGTCAGAATTCTTGCTGGAAAATGGAGCGTCAGGATACCATATTCGCGAAGATCAGAGCACCCGGGAAATCATCGGAAAGTTCCTATTTCACCCGAAGACGGAGGAAGCCAAAAGGGGAGCCGGGGGAGGGCCACCAAGGGACCTCACCATGCCCAGGCGCGGGCCCACCTCTGGCCGCACCTGGGGGTGGTGAGGAGGCCCTGGCCCACCTCTGGCTTGCCCCTTCGACGTACTTCATCCCCCGGGAACACTAAGACACGGAGAATCATCGAGGAGTCTTTCCACCGCCTCTGTGGGACGGAAAACAACAGAGAGAGAAAAGCTCTCCGGCAGGGAGAAAAATCTGCCTCGAAAATTCCTTCCTAGAAGGGGGAAATCATCGCCATGGTCATCGTCATCGAGCTGGACTTCATCAGGATCATCATCGTCATCATCATCATCATCTCCACCATCATCACCCTCAGCTCCACTCCGTTCCTCTGTAACATATAGGGTTGCATCTTGTCTATTTCATAGGGGAAACTTTCCCGGTGTTGATTACTACTTGTAGTTGATGCTATTGAGTGAAACCATTAGATTTGGTTGATGTCCATATTGTTAATCACCATTATATCACCTCTGATCATGATCCATATGATTTCTTGTGAGTACTTCGTGTTGTTCTTGAGGACATGGGAGAAGTCAAGTTGTTAGTAGTGAAGTAATGTTGAGTAATATTTAATGGTTTGATATTTAAGTTGTGGTGTTATTCTTCTAGTGGTGTCATGTGAACGTCGACTACATGATACTTCACCATTTATGGGCCTAGGGGAATGCATTGTGTATCTGGCTACTAATTGTGGGGTTGCCGGAGTGACAGAAACCTAAACCCCCGTTAGGAAACCATTGCACGAGGGAGCGTAGGATCCCAGAATTTAAAGCTGTGGTTAGATTTATTTCTTAATTAGTTTCTTGTAGTTGCGGATTCTTGCAAGGGGTATAATCACAAGTATGTATTAGTCTTGGATGGGACTGTACATTAGCATAGGTTCACCCAAGAAACACTTATCAAAACACTAAAGATTATTCAGCGGCATGAAACAAAAGCACTTGACAGAAACCTCCCGTGTGTCCTCGAGAACGTTTGTTAATCATAAGTAAACCCACCGGCTTGTCCTTTGTTGAAGAAAGGATTGGGCCACTTGCTGAAATTATTATTATTGCATTTTATTTACTCACACTTTATTTATCTGCAATATCAAAAACGCCTACAAATTTATCTTTCAGTATTTACAATTATTCCTTCATCGAAACTGCTTGTCAACACCTTCTGCTCCTCGTTGGGTTCGACACTCTTACTTATCGAAAGTACTACGATACTCCCCCTATACTTGTGGGTCATCAAGACTATTTTCTGGTGCCGTTGTCGGGGAGCTAACCGCTATTGGGAAGTGGAATTGATAAAGGAAGCTTCTGCTGTAAGTGTTATTTTTATTACTGTCTACTGCTTTATTACACTATGTTTGGATCTCCTTTTGAGTCCTTATTTGCGGGCACAGCTGCCAATGCTAGGGTAGTAAGTGACCCGCCGCCTAATGATTTGGATCCTTATAAAATACCTATAAAGATTGTTAAACATGTTATGAATAACTGTTATTCAGGTGATGGAACTGTCCATCCTGGTGATCATTTGCTCTTTTTACATGAATTATGCGAGTTGTTCAAGTGTGCAGGTATTACAATAGGCCAAGTGAAGAGGAAATAATTCTCTATATCATTGACAGGCCGAGCCGCTGAATGGTTCAAACTGCTGAAAAATAGCCAGACTATTGGATGGGAGGAAATTGTGCCTCTCTTTTATTCTAAATTCTATCCTCCCAGTGAAATTCATAGAGATCAAAATTATATATATAATTTTTGGCCTCATGACGGAGAGAGTATTTCCCAAGCATGGGGGAGATTGAAGTTACTAATGCTCAGTTGCCCCATTCATGAGCTCCCCAGTAATATTGTTATTAATAATTTCTATGCAAGGCTTTCTCTTCATGATAAGGATTTATTGGATGCTTCTTGTTCTGGATCATTTACACGTATGAAGGATGAAGCTAAATGGGATCTTCTTGACCGTATTCAAGAAAACACTGAAGGATGGGAGAATGACAAAGGTAGAAAGTCAGGTATAAATTATGATTATAAATGCATTAAAACTTTTATGTCATCCGATGATTTTCACAATGTTAGTATTGTTTATGGTCTTGATTCTCAAGTTGTTGCAAACTTATATAAGGCTTTTGCTTATTATATTGATATTCCCAAAAAGGAATGGGATAAGTACCATGCACCTTATAAAGATACTGTTAGTTGTGTTCCCGCTAGAGATAAAGAAGTTCATACCATTGATTCTATTGTGCCTAAACCTTATATTGAGAAAATGCCTTTCCCTGCTAAGGTAAAAGAACATTCTATGTTAGCTAGTGTGGTTAATAAAAGTGCAAGGAAACTTGTAGAACCCGAGGAACAAATAACTGTAGAACCTACAGTAGCAATAGTAAAGGACCTTGTTTCTGGAAATGTAGAAGAGGGACACATTATATTTTGTGAAGATGCTTCTAATATTGCCTCTCATCCTAGTAAATTTAGGAAACCTAGCGTTCCTATGCTATTTGTTAGGATAGTTGATCATTGCTATTATGGTTTGTGTGATATTGGTGCTAGTTCTAGTGCTATTCCTTATGAGCTTTATAAAGAAATCATGCATGAAATTGGTTCTTGTGGACTTCAAGACATTGATGTGATTATTCAACTTGCTAATAGGGAAACTATTTCTTCGATTGGTATTGTTAGAGATGTGGAGGTCTTATGTGGTAAAACTAAATATCCTGCTAATTTTCTAGTACTAGGCACTTCTGCTAGTGATACTTGTCCTATTATATTTGGTAGACCTTTCTTAAACACTTATGGTGCTGTTATAGATTGTAAAAAGGAGAAAATCCTTACAAAGTTTGATGGAGCGTCTTATGAATTCAATTTCTCCAAATTTGCTAAAGCATCTTATGAAGCCGAATTATCTAATGAGAATTATAGAGTTGAACAATTGGCTGCTATTGCCCTTGCTCCTAACAATCCTTTGCAGCAATACATGGAAGACCACGAAATTGATGTCTTTATGGAAGAAAGAAATGAAATTGACGAGATTTTCCTACATCAGCCAGCGATGCTGAAACATAATTTACCGGTGGAGGACTTGGCTACCACATTACCACCCAAGGAGGATCCTGTTTTTGATTTGAATCCTTTGCCTGACGATCTTAAATATGCTCATATTGATGATAAGAAATTATATCTTGTTATTACTGGTTCTAAACTTTTTGGTAAAGAAGACGAGAGATTATTGGGAATATTGAGGAAACCCAGAGGTGCTATTGGTTATACTCTTGATGATTTGAAGGGGATTTCTCCTACTATATGCCAGCATGCGATTAATATTGAACCTGATGCAAAGCCAGTTGTTGAACATCAACGCCGTTTAAATCCTAAGATGAAGGATGTGGTAAGAAATGAGGTATTGAAATTCCTTGACGCTGGTATTATTTATCCTATTGATGATAGTAGATGGGTTAGTCCTGTGCATTGTGTCCCCAAGAAAGGAGGTATGACTGTTGTGCCAAATGAAAATAATGAACTTATTCCTCAAAGAGTAGTGGTTGGTTATAGGATGTGTATTGATTTTAGGAAACTTAATAAGGTTACTAAGAAAGATCATTATCCTTTGCATTTTATTGATCAAATGCTAGAGAGGTTGTCCAAGAAAACTCATTTCTGCTTTCTTGGTGGTTATTCTAGGTTCTCTCAAATTGCTGTTAGAAAGCCTGATCAAGAGAAAACAACTTTCACTTGTCCTTATGGAACCTATGCTTATAGACGTATGCTATAGATGTATGACTTTTGGTTTATGTAATGCTCCTGCTACTTTCCAAAGATGCATGTATGCTATCTTTCATGGTTTTTGTGAAGAAATTGTGGAAGTCTTCATGGATGATTTCTCTGTCTATGGAACTTCTTTTCATAATTGTTTGCAGAATCTTGATAAAGTTTTGCAGAGATGTGAGGAGACTAATCTTGTTCTTAATTGGGAGAGATGCCACTTTATGGTAAATGAAGGAATTGTACTTGGACATAAAATTTCTGAAAGAGGTATTGAAGTTGATAGAGCTAAAGTTGAAGCCATTGAGAAAATGCCATGTCCCAGGGATGTCAAAGGTATTCATAGTTTTCTTGGTAATGCTGGTTTCTATAGAAGGTTTATTAAAGATTTCTCTAAAATATCAAAGACTCTTACTAATCTTCTTCAAAAGGATGTACCTTTTGTTTTTTATGAAGATTGTAAAGAAGCTTTTGAAATTTTAAAGAAGGCTTTCATATTTCCCCTATTGTTCAACCCCCTGATTGGAATTTACCATTTGAAATTATGTGTGATGCTAGTGATTATGTTGTAGGTGTTGTTCTTGGACAACGGGTAGATAAGAAGTTAAATGTTATTCATTATGCTAGTAAAACTCTTGATGCTGCTCAAAAGAATTATGCTACCACTCAGAAAGAGTTCCTAGTTGTAGTTTTTGCTTGTGATAAATTTAGGCTGTATATTGTTGATTCTAAAGTTACTATTCATACTGATCATGCTGCTATTAAGTACCTTATGGAAAAGAAAGATGCTAAGCCTAGGCTTATTAGATGGGTTCTTCTCTTACAAGAGTTTGATTTACATATTGTGGATAGGAAGGGTGCTGAAAATCATGTTGCTCATAATTTGTCTAGATTAGAAAATATCTCTGATGATCCTATTCCTGTTAATGATAGTTTTCCTAATGAACTGTTGGATGCAATAAAAGTGAGTTCTCAAGAGAGTCCATGGTATGCTGATTATGCTAACTTTATTGTTTCCAAGTATTTGCCTCCTACCTTTACAACTCAGCAAAGAAGAAAATTCTTCTATGATTTGAGGCATTATTTTTGGGATGACCCACACTTATATAAAGAAGGTGTTGATGGTATTATGCGAAGATGTGTTCCTGAAAAATGAACAACGAGAGATATTGAAAAAATGTCATAGTAGTGCTTATGGAGGACATCGCGCTGGAGATAGAACTGCACATAAGGTTCTACAATCAGGTTTTTATTGGCCTACTCTCTTTAGAGATGCTAGAAAGTTTATTTTATCTTGTGATCAATGTCAAAGGGCTGGAAATATTTATAGACGTAATGAAATGCCTATGAATTATTCTCTTGTTATTGAACCGTTTGATTTTTGGGGTTTTGACTTTATGGGTCCTTTCCCTCCTTCACAAGGCTACACTCATATTCTTGTTGTTGTTGATTATGTTACTAAATGGTTAGAAGCTATACCTACTAAAAGTGCTGATGGTGAAACCTCATTAAAAATGCTTAAAGACATTATTTTCCCTTGGTTTGGTGTGCCTAGATATCTTATGATTGATTGGGGTTCTCATTTTATTCATGTTGGTTTTAGAAAGACTCTTGCTAAATATGATGTTAATCATAGAATTGCCTCACCCTATCATCCTCAAACTAGTGGGCAAGTAGAATTATCAAATAGAGAATCTTGCAAAAGGCTGCTAACAAATCTATAAAAAATTGGGCTAGTAAATTAAATGATGCTCGGTGGGCTTATAGAACTGCTTATAAAAATCCCATGGGCATGTCTCCTTATAAAATGGTTTAGGAAAAGTTTGTCACTTTCCTTTGGAATTAAAACACAAAGCTTATTGGGGAGTGAGAGACCTTAATAGAGATTTTAAACTTGCTGGTGAGAAAAGGTTTGTAGAGGCCCCAAACCGGATGGTCCAGAACCCCTCATATGCATACATTCACGATCCCGAGAAAATCAATCGTGAACAACATACGAAGTGGTACACAGATACATTATCCATTACACGAATAACAACAGTCTTACAAGCCAATGGTCACATGACCAGGTCTTTATTAGCTGTCACGCAGGACAGGCAAAGTCTCACAACTCACACACACAACGGAAAAGAAACACAGGTAGCCCATGTCACGCTGTCACCGACAGGCTGCTGACCGGGAGCCGGGCCTAGTTCGCATATCCGTTAGAGTAGTACCCTTCCTCGTATTCTTCCTCCAAAGGCGTATCCTCAAAGTATGGCCAAGTAAATAGCCAGGGGCGAAACCAATATGAGTACTTTTGAATGTACTCAACAAGTCATCCTTCATACACTTACAAAATGCATCATGCTTATATGGTGGATAGGTAGGCTATAAATAGGGCTCACTACCCATGGTGTACATCTAAGATGACATCATAGTTGCATTCATGTTATCTGTATCTTCGTTGAAGAAGATACTTCAGAAGAAAATAACATAAGTTTTCTTTCTCTTGTAGATATCGCATGTACAAGAGGTTTTGATAAAACTTGTTTCATAAAAGAAAGTTTTCTTTACAAAACTTCTTGGAACAACATGTCCAGATCCTTCACCGGTACCTCTCAGGTACAAGTCCTTGTTTAAAAACACATTTTTGAAAACCTGACACAATACTAGCTACATGGCCTTTCAACTGCCCATATCTGAGGGCTTGGCTATTCTGAATAGTTTTACTCTGCAGAGGTGTACACATTCCACTAGATCCAATCATCTTCCATGAACCACCCATGGATCGACATAGCGATATGCAAGCATAAGAAGAATGATCCTAACTGTCCACTCTGAAACAAGCTAGTATATTCTCATCCCTTTAGTTGGGTTGTTCTCCCCGGCACCAGGTCCCACCCTGCCTTGTCAGGATACCCAACAGTCGCACCCAGAGGAGAACTTAATCCCTCACTGTGTATATCCTGTTTCTCACTCCTGGCGACACTTCGGTTCAGAGAATCATCCTCTCTATAGCATCTTGGGATGTAACACACACTAACAAGATCAAGTATCTAGATAGGCCCCATACCCATGTTGGGGTAGAGTGGCAGTACTTCTTGGTTATCCAGCGAAGACTAGGTTATGTGCCTTTCGTTAAACATTTGGCAAACAACTCCTTAGCTTCCCCGGTGAACAATGTCCCACCTCTCCACCGTGGACTTTTCATAACTCCTTTTGTTTGCAAAAGCACATTTTAAAAGCGTCCACTTAGGGACTCAAGATTATTATCTTAGGAGGTATTTATATACCTTATGGTGGCTAAAGGCTTGGTAACACCAAGTTGACTAATGGCAAAGTGATAGTATAACTATATAATATTAATAGTAATATGATAGTCACTCAATAGTTTTGATAATCAAGTGTTTTGTAAAACTTCAGAAGTAGATAATGCATGATAGATAATGATAAGTATGAATAACATCAAGCTTTAAGGATGGCTTACCTTGAAGGAAATGATGGTCTTGTTCGTGATCACAGCAGGAGTGGTAGTAGTAACCTCCTGCTCCAACTACCTCTTCTTCGGTTTCTATCATCGTAAAATAAAAATAAGGACACTCAATCAGAACCAAACTAACCAAGCAATGAAATTATCTGCACCATACAACAAGCAATGCACACACAAAAATAACACACAAGTTCACAAAACAATCTATACCAACATACACCCAAAGTAATAATATTCATTATTATTACTACAACTACTATGGTTGAGATAAATCATTTCTCAACAAAATGAGATGGAACCAGTGGGTGTTCCACTAAGTTTTCAATGTCATTTAAGAGGTATTTAGCCTCTGGTCCAACTTGTGGAAAACAAAAATATTTCCCTAGCAAAAAATACTACTAGCTATTCTAGTGACAGCAACACTATGGACAATAAACAATTAAACCTACACATGCATCTCTAAAGAACAACTTGCATCCTAACAAAGATGAAAACAAGTAATAACCAGTACCAAAATGGTACTGGATCCACATGAAAATACTCATAGTAACTTGTATAAAAATCTAGCTAAGCAATCTCATCACAAGATTCAATAAAAATTAAACTAGAGAATACCCCTATTCTCATACTAGTTTCCAAACAAATCCTAAACATGCATAAACTTTCTAACATGCTAGATCTGTGATAAAACAACATAATAACACTAAGCAAAACATCTAAACATGCTAGAAAACAAAATAACACTAGCAAGAAATTATTCTAAGATTAAATCTACACATTTTATTCCTAATAGAAAAGTACAAAACCTTAGATCTCTTGCCAAAATAAATCTAGAGCTTTAAAAATTACACAAAGCTAGGATACAATAGATCTATCCAATATCTAACAGTTCCAATTGGATTCATATCAAAAAGTGTTGTAAAATAAATCCTAAAACTCACAGAACATGCTATTGGACTTTTACCAAAGTGGATGCCATTTCCAAAAGGTAGCTCACCTTGATGTGAGCTCAAGTTCTACTGGTAGATCTAGTCAAGGGATACTCAAGGAATTTTAGTTTGCACATTTTGAACATTCCAAGCAAAAGTTATTGCATTTTTGCTCTAACAGACAGTGTGCAGTTCATATTTTTTCATTTGTTCATACAAGGTTCAAATCCAGTTCTGCAAGTTGCGTCCGTTCAAGATTTTGTTCATCCACCTCAGGTAATTTTGGTTGATTTTAGTTTTGAGTTTAATTTTTTTTAACACGATTAAAGCAAAGTGGCAGATCCAGTGCATTTTCAAAAAGGAAAAAGAATTGGTTCAACGGGCTGAGCAGCACACGGGCGCGCGGCCCGCTAGCGCTCTGCGGCCCACCATGCTTCCACGGCATGCGGCGCGCGCGTACTGCTTCGCGGTTTAAACGTGGCCGTTTATCTCGCGATCAACGCCGCACGACCATCGTCCTCTTCCTCTCTCTCTCTTTTCTCTCCCGACTAAACGACGCGCGGCCGGCGGCAAACTCGGAAGCGATTGCTCACCTAGGGGGGTTGCAGGCGGGTGGCGAGTGGTTGAGGGAGTCGCAGGTGCTCGGGGCTGTGCAGGGGCGCTGAGATTGCGGCGTGAGGCAGTTGATGGGTGCAGGTGTCCCGCGGCGGCTCCGACGAGCTCTCCGGTACTTATGGAAGCGAGGAACCACGGGAAGGCGTCAGGCTCGATCCACGGAGGGTGAAGAACACGATGAGAGTGAAAGGAAGGGCTGGGGTGGCCTCAGGGGTGCGCATCCTACCTGGACTGTCCGCGGTGGCCGCGGTGCTACTCTGGCAATCTAGGCTAGCTGGGGTCTTATCGAGCTCGTGGTTGGGTCTGGGGTGAGTGAGTGAGCGTGTGCGTGAGTGGTAGCGAAGGCCAGGGCCTTGTTGTGGCTTTATAGGGGCGGGGCGGCCGTGTGCACGATCGGGTGGCCTCAGGCGTTAGTGAGACGCGCCCGTGCGCGCCCTGGCGTGCCCATGCCGTGCCCTTGCCCTTTGGGAGCGCCCAGGGGCACGACTTGGAGTGGTCAAAGGTTGCAAAGGCGAAGAAACGAAAGAAAATCAGGGTGCACTGTAACTCGCAACAGCGGCGTTCTGTGAGGCCGTGCCCATGCCTCTCCCTCCCGTTTCACCCTCTGAATCTCACCCTCTCTCTCCCTCTGTGGTCAAAGTGACTTGGTGACTAAGGGATAGAAGTGATGGGTGCTGACTAGGCTTCTAGAAGGTCCAAACCGTGCAGCATATGTATCATCCAATTAAAAGTTACAAGCATTTGAATTTGGTGCCATTTCACTGTTTCTGCAGAAAATTCAGTTTCAGGTTCAGACTTAGGAATTTTCTAAGTGTTGGTTTAACAGAGTGGATTAGCCATATGTTGCAGTTGTTTTCATGAACCAAATCATATTCAAAATTTGTTTTCCAAGTATGGTTGTGTTAAGCAACATTAGTACTTTCATAAACAGCAAAAGAAACAAAATTTTAAATTCAAATGATCAATGAAAACAAGGTGGAAACAGCTAGTTTGGGTTTTTCTCTGTTTTCTAGAAAACGCTAAATCTGTCTTATTTTCTTAACACAAAAACATCAAGCAATTGATTGTTTCTGTAGTTCCAATTTTCAAAACAAGTTAACCATTTTGTAGTCCATATAATAGAGATCACATCCATGCCAAGAAAACACAAAATGTGACTCTCTAGCATATAGATAACAAGGGTGAAAAACACCTAATTGGCTTATTTTTCAGAAGTGAGTTTCAATAGAAATTCCTAAGGAGAACATTGGTGTAGTCTTTTGCCAAATCGTTTTCTTGATTGTAATCAAGCCAAAAAATATTAATAAGTTGATTACAACATTGCCACATGAATTTTGATGAACAAGTTTGGAAACACCAGATGGAAAACAATCCAGAAATATTCAGAAAACATCAGAAAACAAAGTGAATGATTTTGAATCAAATTTGCTTGCATTCCATAGATAAACATGGTTCAATACATAATGTTGGATTACACAAGGGTATTAAAAAAAATTGTTGGCCTGCAAAAAATTGTCTCCCTCATGTGTTACAAGTGTCCCAAATCTGGGGTGTGACAGATCTCCCCCCCCCCTTAAAAGAATCTCGCCCCGAGATTCGCGGGTTTAGTCTTTAAGGAAACCAGGGAACTGCTTCCTGATATAATCTTCACGCTCCCAGGTTGCTTCCTCCTCTGAATGATTCGTCCACTGAATCTTAAGGAACTTGAAAGCATTTCTCCTGGTAGCACGAACATTCTCCTCAAGTACACGCAGGGGTCGATCACGGTAGGTCAAATCATCATTGATGTCAATGGTCTTGAAGTCAATGTCTTGGTAAGTGAGATTCTTCTCAGGTACATGAAGATACTTCCGGAGCAATGACACGTGAAAAAAATCGTGAAAGGCTGACAGCTCTTCAGGTAGCTCCAGCTGATAAGATACCTCTCCACGACGGGCTAGTATCTTAAACGAGCCAATATACCGGGGTGCAAGCTTTCCCTTGACATGAAAACGCTGCATCCCTTTGAGCGTCGTAACACGAAGATACACGAAATATCCTATAGTGAAAGATACATCGCGACGCTTAGTGTCCGCATAACTCTTCTGGCGTGATTGTGCGGCTTTAAGACAGTCACGGATTAAATGCACTTGTTCCTCTGCAGCTTTTAGAGTGTCAACTCCAAAGATTTGACTGTCTCCTGTTTCAGTCCAGTTCAGAGGTGTTCGGCACTTCCATCCGTACAAGGCTTCAAAAGGTGCCATCTGCAGGCTTGATTGATAGCTGTTATTGTAGGAAAAATCTGCAAACGGCAGACAGTCTTCCCACTTAACTCCATAGGACAAAACACAGGCACGAAGCATTTTTTCCAATATCTGGTTCACACGCTCTGTCTGTCCATCAGTCTGCGGATGGTAGGATGTGCTAAAGGCTAGCTTGGTTCCCAAGGCTTTGTGTAACTTCTTCCAGAATCGAGAGGTGAACTGTGATCCTCGATCTGACACAATCCTGCTGGGAACTCCATGTAGGCTGACTATCCGAGAAATATAGAGATCAGCAAGCTGGTCTCCACGATATGTGGTCTTGACAGGTATAAAGTGTGCAACTTTGGTGAGCCTGTCAACGAATACCCATATCGAATCATTTCCTCGACTGGACCGTGGCAGTCCAGTAATGAAGTCCATCCCAACTTCATCCCATTTCCAAACAGGTACTTGCAACGGCTGTAACAAACCAGTGGGACGCTGATGTCCACCCTTCACTTGCTGACAAACATGGCACTTGGCTATAAACGAGGCAATACCTCGCTTCATTCCGTGCCACCAAAACTTATCCTTCAGATCTTGATACATGTTAGTTCCACCAGGGTGAATAGAGTACAAAGTGTCATGAGCCTCAGTCATGATTGTTTGCTTCAACTTAGATTCAGCCGAAACACAAATGCGTCCTTCATACCATAAGACTCCATCAGAATCAATGGTAAAACCGGCAACTTCTTTCTTCTCCATGCGGGTTTTAATTCCCTCAATACTTTTCTGGCCCTTCTGAGCTTCTTTGATTTGATCAACTAGAGTTGGTTTAAATTCCATGGTTTCCAACATGCCATAGCTGACCACCTCGATACCAAGCTGGTCAAGTTCTTTCCACAACTCCGGTTGTCTGATCTGAATCATAGAATTTAGAGAGGTCGGCTCTCGACTAAGAGCATCCGCAACAAGATTCGCCTTTCCAGGGTGATAGTGGATACTAAGATCATAGTCCTTGATGATGTCTACCCAACGGTGTTGCCTCATATTGAGTTCACGATGTGTGAAGATATACTTCAAACTCTTATGATCTGTATAGATTTCACACCTCTTCCCAATAAGGAAATGTCGCCATGCTTTGAGAGCATGTACAACTGCAGCAAGCTCTAAGTCATGAGTAGGATAATTCAACTCATGTGGTCTCAGTTGGCGTGAGATAAACGAGATGACCTTTCCTTCTTGCATGAGAACACTTCCAAGACCAAGCTTAGAAGCATCACAATACACATCGAAACTCTTGGTGACATCCAGCATAATGAGTACCGGGTCCGTCACTAGTCGACTCTTCAACTCTTGAAAATTCTTAGCACATTTGTCCGTCCAAACAAACTTGCTATCCTTCTTGAGCAACTAAGTGAGTGGCCTGGCTATACTGGAAAATCCTTGAACAAACTTGCGATAATATCTGGCTAATCCCAGAAAAGATCTGACTATAGTCTGATTAGTCGGGGCAACCCGATTAGCGACAGACTGAACCAGAGCAGGGTCGACAGAGATTCCACCTCCGGATACTACGTGTCCAAGAAATCCAACTTCTTTCATCCAGAATTGGCACTTACTGAACTTAGCATACAGTTGATGTTGTCGAAGTGTTCTGAGAACAATTCTCAGATGTCCTTCGTGTTCTTCCTCACTCTTGGAGTAAATAAGAATGTCGTCAATAAAAACCACGACAAACTTGTCCAGGCATTCCATGAAAACCTTATTCATAAGATTCATGAAGTAGGCGGGGGCGTTGTTTAGACCAAAAGACATCACAGTGTACTCATACAATCCGTAACGTGTGGTGAAGGAGGTCTTTGGAATATCGGTCTCACGAACCTTCAACTGATGATAACCAGTACGAAGATCGGTCTTTGAGAAAATTCTTGCCCCATTTAGCTGGTCAAACAGGTCTTCAATTTTGGGCAGCGGGTATTTGTTCTTGATGGTAACATCATTCAACTTACGGTAATCCACACATAGACGTGAGGAACCGTCCCGCTTGTCCACAAAAATGACAGGTGATCCCCATGGTGATGCATTAGGGCGAATCAAATATTTCCTTAACATGTCATCCAGCTGCTTCTTCAACTCATCTAGCTCTTTCGGGTTCATCCGGTAAGGTTTCTGTGCTATGGGTCCAGTGAAGGGTATCAACTCAATAACAAACTCGATATCCCGATCAGGCGGCATACCGGGTAACTCCTCAGGAAACACATCCGGGTATTCACATACTACCGGAACTTCCTCAAGTGCAGGTGTGGCTATACCAGTGTGGCAGTGAGTCTCTGACTTTGACTTGGTTGCGGCGAAGGCAACCCTTTCCCCATCACTGGCAGTCAATGATATGGACTTTCTGGTGCAGTCAATCACACCACTATACTTGGTCATCCAATTCATGCCTAGTACTACTTCTATCCCTTGGGATCCCGGTACTATCAGGTCGGCATGAAAAATTTTCCCTTGCATGTCCATGGGTACTTCCTTGGAAACACGGTTGGTCTTTGTGCTGGCTCCGGGTATTTGTACTAACATTGGGTTCAACAAATGGCATAGTAACAAAGGAATGCGATGCACCCGAATCAAACAATACTTCAGCAGGTACAGAGTTGACAGGAAACGTACCCATCACCATCTCTGGCGTGTCCTGGACCTCCTCAGTAGTGAAGTGATTCAGGTGTCCTCTGGTCACATTCTGCCTCTTGGGCACTGGTGCATGTGTCATCTTGGTAGCATTGTTCTAAGCTGGGGCAACATTCTTGGTCGGGCAGTCATGAGAAAAATGCCCTTCCTTGCCGCAGGAAAAGCAACCTCCACTGGGTTTGGTGTTCTGGTTTGGCTTGGCAGCATGGTTGGGCTTGTGTCCATTCCCATTTACATTCCCACTGCCTCCAGGCTTGGGTGCATAGCATGCACGGTTTTTGTTGTTGTGGTGGTTGTTGTGGCCATGGTGGTGGTTGTTGTTGTGGTTGTGGCTGTTATGGTGGTTTCTTGGCGCAAAAGTAGGCGCCCTGTGTGTTGGTGGTCTTGCATATGGTGTGGGGCAGTGTCTGGGTGCACTAGGTCCACCTTGGAACTGCGTCTTTCTCTTCCTGTTTTCAAAGACATTCTGTCTCTTGTGCTCCATCATCATCGCGGCATCCGCGAGTGACTCCAGATCCGCAAATGGAATGACCACAAGGGTACACTGAAACTCATCGTGCAGCCCATTCAGGAATCTCTCCTACTTCTTAGCTTATGTGTTAACTTCATCTGGTGCATACCGGGCTAGCAGAGTGAATTCCTCCCAGTATTTTGACACGAACATACTTCCCTGGCTCAGTTTCAGGAACTTGTCCTTCATGATGCTCATCACACCCTGAGGGATGTGATACTTGCGGAACCGGGCAGTGAAATCATCCCAGGTAAACATGTAATCAGGAGCGACGGTGTCACAGGTGGTCTCCCACCAATTCCTCGCTGGTCTAGCAAGAAAATGGGTGGCGAAAAGCACCTTGTCATTCTCATCCACTCCTGCCACTTTCAGATTGTTGGCAATGGTACGAAGCCAATCGTCAGCGTCAAGTGGCTCCACGATCTTGGTAAATACCGAAGGATTGGTCTGCTGAAATACCTTTAGCTTCGAGCGTCCGCCATTACCGTTGTCATCGCCATTGTTGTTATTGTTGTTGGCGCTGGCAGCGGCCAACTGCTGCAGGGCAGCAATTGTGGCAGCACTCTCGGCTCTAGTGGCCTGGCAATCCTCCATCATAAGTGCTAGCAATGCCTCCATTGACGGCGGGGGTGGTGGTTGTGGTTCCCAACGCGACGGCATGCTGTTTAGTGAAACATGTGTAAGACTATGTAGCAAGACTTGTTTGTTTTTAGAACACCAAAAATTCGAACAACCAAAAGAGTTTCGAAAAACCAAACGGAAAAGACAAGTGATTTAATTAGGGTAACGAATTTTAAGGGTTGAGACAATTTCCAAACATAGTTATCATACAACCAAACATCATACTCATAGCATCAAGTCCTACATAGCACAACACACCAACAGACATCTACCACAACTACGCTCCTCAGAGCTACATCGAAGGGATTCGCCTTATAGGGTCGGCGTACATCTCACTGGCACAACTCCACAACTAAGAGGCACTACGACTAGTCCTAAGTGTTGTCTCCGTCGAAAAGGAGCTCCTCGGGGTCCTCCTCCTCAACTGTGTCATAGTCCTCCTGCAGACTCTGCTCTCTTATGTCCATCACCTCTGCATCAGACAAGATGTCGTCATCGACGAGGAGATCCACGTTCTCCCTACGCAGCTCGGAGTTCTCCTCCTCTAGCTCCTCGAGTGTGGAGTCTCGAGTGGCTAGGTCCTCTCTAGCAGTCTTCAGGCTCTCACGCAGAATTACGTTCGCCTCCTGAAGTGATCCCACCTTGGTGGTGAGACGGGTACGGGCCCGACGAGTGGTCCGTAGCTGACTCTCCAAGGCTCGGATCCGCGCGGTAGCTGTCTCAAGGTCGAGCATCGTCTTACTCAGATGGGTACAGAGGAGACGACACTCTGCAACAGTGGTGTGCTGCAGGATGCTCATATCATTGAGACGACGCTGCGTGCGGTAAAGTAGAACCTCCATGTCATCCATGTGCGCACCGATACCCGCGAAGTCCTGAGACACGACAACAGGTGTGCCGGTCTTGTCCCTCCTCCCGAGGAACTCGTAGCTAGACCCCACGAACTGGTAGTCCCTCGTGTGCCAGGCGCGCAATGGCCTCCTGGATCACTCGCACTGCTCCCTCCTGCCAGGAGCGCTCGAAGGTGGCGAATACAAAAGTCTCCGCGGAAGGAGTGGTAAGCGGAGGGCGTACGGTGCACTCCACCAACCACTCTCCTTCTATGGGAGTCTCGGTGATCATCCCTCCCCGCAGCTCGGGAACAGGGCGATCGAGAAACTCGGTCATCGCGACGAGCCTCCGCTCGAAGCAAAAAGGGAAGTCCCTAGCCAGTCCCAACTGGCACGCCTCCGTGAAAACAACGTCCATCTACACAAAAATTTAAGTAAGATTTACTTAGACCCAAGTGTGCAAAATTTTAGAGTCGAACATGATATAACTTAATGTAAGTAGAGTTTGATAAAATAGGGAAGATAGGTATAAGAATCTTTAAAGCTTAGTCACTTAAGTATATTATGTGTATATATATAGAGAGAGAGTACTAGTTGACGTTCATGCTAACTAAGGGATCCTAGGGTCAGGATAGCTCTGATACCAACTTTGTAGACTCCCCAAACCGGATGGTCCAGAACCCCTCATATGCATGCATTCACGATTCCAAGAAAATCAGTCGTGAACAACATACGAAGTGGTACACAGATACATTATACATTACCCGAATAACAACAGTCTTACAAGACATGGTCACATGACCAAGTCTTTATTAGCTGTCACGCAGGACAGACAAAGTCTCACAACTCACACACACAGCGGAAAAAAAACACACGTAGGTAGCCCATGTCACGCCGTCACCGACAGGCTGCTGACCAGGAGCCGGGCCTAGTTCGCATATTCGTCAGAGTAGTACTCTTCCTCGTATTCTTCCTCCAAAGGCGTCTCCTCAAAGTCTGGCCAAGTAAATAGCCAGGGGTGAAACCAATATGAGTACTTTTGAATGTACTCAGCAAGTCATCCTTCATACACTTACAAAATTCATCATGCTTATAAGGTGGATAGGTAGGCTATAAATAGGACTCACTACCCATGGTGTACATCTAAGATGACATCATAGTTGCATTCATGTTATCTGTATCTTCGTTGAAGAAGATAATTCAGAAGAAAATAATATAAATTTTCTTTCTCTTGTAGATATCGCATGTACAAGAGGTTTTGATAAAACTTGTTTTATAAAAGAAAGTTTTCTTTGCAAAACTTCTTGGAACAACATGTCCAGATCCTTCACCGGTACCTCTCAGGTACAAGTCCTTGTTTAAAAACACATTTTGGAAAACTTGACACAATACTAGATACATGGCCTTTCAACTGCCCATATCCGAGGGCTCGGCTATTCTGAATAGTTTTACTCTGCAGAGGTGTACACATTCCACTAGATCCAATCATCTGCCATGAACCACCCATGGATCGACATAGCGATATGCAAGCATCAGAAGAATGATCCTAAATGTCCACTCTGAAACAAGCTAGTATACGCTCATCCCTTTAGTTGGGGTGCTCTCCTCGGCACCAGGTCCCACCCTGCCTTCTCAGGAGACCCAACAGTCGCACCGGGAGGAGAACTTAATCCCTCGCTGTGTATGTCCCGTTTCTCACTCCTGGCGACACTTCGGTTGAGAGAATCATCCTCTCTATAACATCTTGGGATGTAACACACACTAACAAGATCAAGTATCTAGATAGGCCCTGTACCCATGTTGGGGTAGAGTGGTAGTACTTCTTGGTTGTTCAGCGAAGACTAGGTTATGTGCCTTTTGTAAAACATTTGGAAAAAAACTCCTTAGCTCCCCCGGTGAACAAGGTCCCACCTCTCCACCGTGGACTTTTCATAACCCCTTTTGTTTGCAAAAGCACATTTTAAAAGAGTCCACTAAGGGAATCAAGATTATTATCTTAGGCGGTATTTATATATCTTATGGTGGCTAAAGGCTTGGTAACACCAAGTTGACTAATGGCAAAGTGATAGTATAACTATATAATATTAATAGTAATATGATAGTCACTTAGTAAAAATAGTTTTGATAATAAAGTGTTCTATAAAACTTCAGAAGTAGATAATGCATGATAGATCATGATAAGTATTAATAACAACAAGCTTTAAGGATGGCTTTCCTTGAAGGAAACGAGGGTCTTGTTCGTGATCATAGCAGGAGTGGTAGTAGTAACCTCCTGCTCCAACTACCTCTTCTTCGGTTTCTATCGTCGTAAAATAAAAATAAGGACACTCAATCAGAACCAAATTAAGCAAGCAATGACATAATAAACACCATACAGCAAGCAATTCACACACAAAAATAACACACAAGTTCACAAAACAATCTATACCAACATACACCCAAAGTAATAATATTCATTATTATTACTACAACTACTATGGTTGAGATAAATCATTTCTCAAGAAAATTTGATGGAACCAGTGGGTGTTCCAATAAGTTTTCCATGTCATTTAAGAGGTATTTAGCCTCTGGTCCAACTTGTGGCAAACAAAAATATTTCCCTAGCAAAAAATACTACTAGCTATTCTAGTGAAAGCAACACTATGGACAATAAACAATTAAACCTACACATGCATCTCTAAAGAACAACTTGCATCCTAACAGAGATGATAACAAGTAATAACCAGTACCAAAATGGTACTGGATCCACATGAAAATACTCATAGTAACTTGTATAAAAATCTAGCTAAGCAATCTCATCACAAGATTCAATAAAAATTAAACTAGAGAATACCCCTACGCTCATACTAGTTTCCAAACAAATCCTAAACATGCATAAACTTTCTAACATGCTAGATCTGTGAGAAAACAACATAATAACACTAAGCACAACATATAAACATGCTAGAAAACAAAATAACACTAGCAAGCAATTATTCTAAGATTAAATCTACACATTTTATTCCTAAATGAAAGTACAAAACCTTAGATCCGTTGCCAAAATAAATATAGAGCTCTACAAATTACACAAAGCTAGGATATCATAGATCTATCCAATATCTAACAGATCGAATTGGATTCACATCAAAAAGTGTTGTAAAATAAATCCTAAAAATCACAGAACATGCTATTGGACTTTTACCAAAGTGGATGCCATTTCCAAAAGGTAGCTCACCTTGATGTGAGGTCAAGTTGTAATGGTAGATATAGTCAAGGGCTACTCAAGGAAATTTAGTTTGCACATTTTGAACATTCCAAGGAAACGTTATTGCATTTTTTCTCTAACAGACAGTGTGCAGTTCATCATTTTTTATTTGTTCATACAAGGTTCAAATCCAGTTCTGCAAGTTGCATCCGTTCAAGATTTTGTTCATCCACCTCAGGTAATTTTTGTTGATTTTATTTTTGAATTTAATTTTTTTTAACGCGATTAAAGCAAAGTGACAGATTTAGTGCATTTTCAAAAAGGAAAAAGAATTGGTTCAACGGGCTGAGCAGCACACGGGCGCGCGGCCCGCTAGCGCTCTGCGGCCCACCACGCTTCCACGGCACGCGGCGCGCGCGTACTGCTTCGCGGTTTAAACGTGGCCGTTAATCTCGCGATCAACGGCGCACGGCCATCGTCCTCTTCCTCTCTCTCTCTCTTTTCTCTCCCGACTGAATGACTCGCGGCCGGCGGCGAACTCGGAAGCAATTGCTCACCTAGGGGGGGTTGCAGGCGGGTGGCGAGTGGTCGAGGGAGTCTCAGGTGCTCGGGGTTGTGCAGGGGCGCTGATATTGCGGCGTGAGGCAGCTCCAATCGATGGTGCGGTGCAGGTTTTCCGCGGCGGCTCCGACGAGGTCTCCGGTGCTCCTGCAGGCGAGGAACCACGGGAAGGCATCGGGCTCAATCCACGGAGGGTGGGGAACACAATGAGAGTGAAAGGAAGGGCTGGGTGGCCTCAGGTGTGCGCATCCTACCTCGACTTTCCGTGGTGTCCGCGGTGCTACTCCGGCGATCTCGGATAGCTGGGGGTTTCTCGAGCTCGTGGTTGGGTCTGGGGTGAGTGATTGAATGTGTGCGGGAGTGGTAGCGAAGGCGGGGGCCTTGTTGTGTCTTTATAGGGACGGGGAAGCCATGTGCACGCTCGGGTGGCCTCGGGCGTTAATGAGACGCGCCCTGGCGTGCCCATGCCGTGCCCTTGCCCTTTGGGAGCGCCCAGGGGCACGACTTGGAGTGGTCAAAGGTTGCAAAGGCGAAGAAACGAAATAAAATCGGCGGGGTGCACTGTAACTCGCGACAGTGGCATCCTGTCAGGCAGTGCCCATTCCTCTCCCTCCCGTTTCACCCTCTGAATCTCACCCTCTCTCTCTCCCTCTGTGGTCAAAGTGACTTGGTGACTAAGGGATAGAAGTGATGGGTGCTTACTAGGCTTCTAGAAGGTCCAAACCCGAATGGATCATCCAATTAAAAGTTACAAGCATTTGAATTTGGTGCCATTTCACTGTTTCTGCAGAAAATTCAGTTTGAGATTCAGACTTAGGAATTTTCAAAGTGTTGGTTTAACAGAGTGGATTAGCCATATGTTGCAGTTGTTTTCATGAACCAAATCATATTCAAAATTTGTTTTCCAAGTATGGTTGTGTTAAGCAACATTAGTACTTTCATAAACAGCAAAAGAAACCAAATTTGAAATTCAAATGATCAATGAAAACAAGGTGGAAAAACAGCTAGTTTGGGTTTTTCTCTATTTTCTAGAAAACGCTAAATCTGTCTTATTTTCTTAACACAAAAACATCAAGAAATTGATTGTTTCTGTAGTTCCAATTTTCAAAACAAGTTAACCATTTTGTAGTCCATATAATAGAGATCACATCCATCCCAAGAAAACACAAAATGTGACTCTCTAGCATATAGATAACAAGGGTGAAAAACACCTAATTGGCTTATTTTTCAAAAGTGAGTTTCAATAGAAATTCCTAAGGAAAACATTGGTGTAGTCTTTTGCCAAATCGTTTTCTTGATTCTAAACAAGCCAAAAAATTATTAATAAGTTGCTTACAAAATTGCCACATAAATTTTGATGAACAACTTTGGAAACACCAGGTGGAAAACAATCCAGAAATATTTAGAAAACATCAGAAAACAAAGTGAATGATTTTTGAACCAAATTTTCTTGCATTGCATAGATAAACATGGTTCAATACATAATGTTGGATTACACAAGGGCATTAAAAAGTTATTGTTGGCTCACAAAAATGGTCTCCCTCATGTGTTACAAGTGTCCCAAATCTGGGGTGTGACAAGGTTGCTTGACTTAAGTACTTTAGATGAATGGAGAAGTGAAGCATGAAAATGCTAAGCTCTTTAAAGAGAAAGTTAAAAGGTGGCACGATAAGAGAATCATTAGAAGAGAATTTCATGTTGGTGATAAAGTGCTATTGTATAGGTCTCCTCTCAGATTTTTTGCAGGAAAATTACTCTCAAGATGGGAAGGACCTTTTGTTATCCAAGAGGTATGTCGTTCGGGGGCAATTAAAATTGTTTCCCTTGAATACAAAACTTCACAAGTGGTGAACGGCCAAAGACTCAAGCATTATATTTCTGGAGATCCTTATAATGAAAATGTTGACTGCATTCAAGCCATGATCCCGGAGGAATTTATTAAGAAGCATATTTCAGAAACTGCAGAGTTAGATTTCGAATAGGTATCATTTTTGGTAAGAGAACGTTCGCGAATCATCTTCCAACTTTTATTTTTACTGTTTTTGGAAAATATGAAAAATTATGAGCCGAAAACGAGGCGGAGACGGAGCCCGGAGGCTCCTCACCCTGCCCAGGCACGGGCCCACCACTGGTCGCGCCTGCCTATGGTAAGGACACCTCGGAGTCCGTCTCCGATCCGTTTTCACCCAGTACCTTCCTTTCATTATCAAACTTTTTGCTATATAATCCCTCGGACCCCCCGAGGTCCGTATATCATTTTCTCGTCGTGTTTTTGTTTCGAGCTGTTTTCTGTCAGGAAGTGCTCTCAGTTTTAGAAGCACCATGGTCTCCGACAACAACGAAAGGGTTAAGGAGCTTAAGGAAGATGACCCACAAGATCCTAAGCCGGAGGAGGAGATGAAGAGTGAAGCTGAAGAAGAAGTGGAAGAAACTCCGAGTGCGTACCCTCGCGCTACCGTCGCAAGCATTAGAGTGGTGGCTAATTCCTTGAAGCTCAAGAGAGGCGCCCGAATGAGCACCAGAGGGAAGGTTCCACGTCACTCCTTAGCTTCGAGGACACCTGCTTCGGGCATCAAGAACCACTTCCACACATTAATTCATGATTATCAGTACAAAAAGGTGCCCCATAGGGATTTTCCCTCTATGTGGGATATCAATCATTCTAACCACGCAAGAAAGACAGTGGAGTGGGGAAGTAACTCCAAAAGCGGGGATACGAAGGCCGAAAGTCACTCCAAGAGTTGGGACTCGAAGGCCGACATGCTCATGAACTGTGTTGAGAACAATACGGAGATGATCCGTAATCTCACCTACCTGATTCCGGATGGCACCCATCGGGTTCGGGGACGGGTCGGCGCCCCCCATACCCGCCCCATTTAACTTGTCGGGTCTCATTTCTTACCAGATCCACGACACGGCCGGGTTCGGGGCCCCAACGGGTACCCATTTAAGGAGCGACACCGACACATGTGGGGAATAAAACAATGAAATATTAGGATGGGGTTGGTGGGAATAGACACGTGTGTACATGTGTTATCTCCAGGACTCTAGATTCCAACGCGTCCATGTGACGTGTGAGGTTTGTGGTACATAGCTCGTGCACGTGTGGTTAGGCATAGGATCATTAGGGATATGATTAGGAGTTAGAGCGGGTCTGCGGGTACGGGTTTGCCACCCCCATACCCTCCCCATTAGACCTGGCGGTTCAAACATTTTACCAAACCCTCCCCATTTAAGGCGGGTACCCGTCGGGTTTGCGGGTTTCGGGGCCCCATTGCCATTCGTATACCTGATTGAAGAATTGAAGGAACTAGTTGAAAAGATCATTAAGGATTCTTCATCACCACCGAAGAAATAATCCGTCATTGGTTTTGGCATCCCCTCGGCTTGTTCCAAGCTTGGGGGAGTGCCGCGGTATCACATCACTATCTTTCATCTTTTTACTTTTTCAGTAGAGTCATATCATGAGTAGAGAAGTTATCATATAGGATGGTTTGCAGTATGGAAGTATCTCTCCTTAGTTGGTTATCATTGTATCCCTTGGTGTGAGTTGCCGGTTTGAAATATTAATGAGAAGATCGTGCAGCTCTCCTCGCCGCTGCCACCTCCTCGCGGCCGCTCTTCGGGGTGGATAAGACCTGGAGGAGGCCGTACTCCAAATGCTCACTCTCTCTTCTCCCTCGCTCGTTGCCTCTCCCTCCCCTGTATCACTGAACCCGGAAACGAAACCCTAGCTCCGCCGGCCATCACTCGCTGCCGTCGTCTCCGGCCACTCCGGGACGAACTGAGGCCACCCTCTGGTGCGCCATGACCTCCTCTATCCCTCCACCAACCCTTGTTTGCTGGGACGGCCGGGAGCCCGGGAATTTGGCCGTTCCCTTTGCTCTCTGCTCCGGCCGCCGCGGAAGCGCACCGTCGCTGCAGAGCCCGCCGTGACCAGTCATCGACACCAGCACCTTCCTGGTGAGTCACCGCACCTCGTGGTGCTTTTGCTTTGGATTTTCATCTACGAAATCGTCGGATCGCCGGAGGCCGTGCCTCATCGCCGGCGGCTCCGGTGACCAAATGGTTCCGCACGCCGCTTCCCAGAACCGTTGTGAGCTGCTCTTGCATCTCACAGTATTAATTCAACGAATTAATCAGCCAATCCCTCGATTTGGAACCAACAGGGAGAATCAGGTACATCTGATGTCACTTTTGACGTCAGCATGACATCATAAGTAGCTTCCATTTTATTTTCCTTTTATTTAATTGAATTTAAACCTGACAGGTGGACCCCACCTGTCAATTTAAAAAACAGAAAAAGCATTAATCTTATATATACAATAACTTTAATTCCATAAATGAGAAAATATAAATTATACACCAAATTAATCAGAAAAATATAATCTATTTGTTTATGAACTTTTCAAAAATGTTTGATATAAAATTAAACATTTTCTGTATTAAATTAAATCATTTAAAATTGAGAAAAATAATAAATAATTCATAAAATCAGAAAAATACAAGTTATATGCCAAATTGCTCAAAATAACAAATGCAATTCATCTATGGTGTTTTCAAGGTCATTTGATCAAGTTTTCATGTGTGAAATATTTGCCTAGCCATTTAATTCATTTAAAATTAATAAATTAATAACTTATTCAAATATTTTCAGAAAACATAAAATGTTATATCAAATTAAAGAGAAAAGCATTTCCAACTCAAATATGTCAAACATAAAACATTTTGTTTAACTTATAAACTCGTTTCTAAACATATAATGGAATTCTATTATATTGAATTATGACAAGAAATAACTGCCACAACATTATTTTCCTTATTAATAAAACTCACATGTTTTCACACCTACTAAATCTATCATCACAAGTCATTAGCAAGTATTGTGATGATAGAGTTCGTTGTACTAGTTCATCGTTTTCAACTAAACTCATTGTCATTAGCTCTACACTTTTGGAACATAAAATCAAACATGTTTGTTACCGTTTCAATAATTGTTTTCCATGTGCTATTGTCTTGTTACCTCACCAAGTAATCAACACTTCTACCTAAACACGATAACAATTGTTTGCTAAGTAAAAGTGAAACACATGTAAGTCTAAAAGAAGTAATAACCACATCACCACAAGTAATGAAACATTTCACCTAAAACTTGTGTGAATAAGTTATCGTATTAAACATGGCTTACACTTGTAAGCTGGGGTGTTTTCCAGGGTATTTCACGATGCATCTCATTACTATGCATGTATCATCCTTGCCAATGTTTTATGTAGTCCTTACCGGGACTACTTTGCTATCTTTCAAATGTAGGGATTTCTCTATGCGACCCTCGAACCCCGAAGATGTTGATTATTATGGTTCTTTCAATCTCAGGCAAGTTCATCACTTGCTCATATCCTTTGCAGTATTTCATAACGGACTATTTGCAAAAACCCTATCGTATTATCACCTACCCTCAAAATAATGCATGATCCTATTTTTATAATAATATGACTAATTGAATGACTACCCGAGTGGTAGTGTTCTGTTTGGTGGGCGGATGGGACCATTGTAAGATGAATAGGTCAAAGGAAGGTTCCATCTGCATGGGAAAGTATTACCTAGGAATTAATAACAACTGCCGTTAGGATTCTTGCGCCGTAAATTCGCGTTAACCATGGGTCTTCTATGGGGGGAGTAAGTCAGCTGTGATCTTCTCTCGTTCGCATGTCAACGGACTGCCAGAGACGTACGTTGTAGGTCTTGCGGGACTACAGGCACATGGGTGGGAGCCCTTACGTCCCACGGACTCTGGGGTCTATGAGTGTCTGCCAGGGGCATGTAGATCTCCATCGTGAGGGGTGGAATCAGGCGTTCAACCTGCTGGTGGAAATGAGTGGGCATGCGTTGTGCGGAGAAGCACGGTTTGGCTTGGACCAACAACCAGGCCCCACACCTGAGTGGGAGTGGACATGAATGTACACCTGGTTGTGCAACATGGTCTTGGTCGCCCATGGGTAAAGTAACGCACCTTTGTAGAGTGTAAAAGGATGTGGCATGTTAACCCATGTTCCGGGAAGGAGCTGCGAACGCTGCATGAAAGGCAACTCCATGAAGTTCTAGTCCTGTGAAGATCTGGCGGGCATAGTTTTCAGAATTAAGACCAACCTCTTGAAGAAAGATTTACAAAAACCCTGCATTAGCTTATGACTCTTTTGAGTCTAAAGATGTAGTTAGTGCATCAAACTACCCACTATATATCATGAATTTGCTGAGTAACGCTCGTTACTCATTCGTTCCCGTTTGACCCCTGCTTAGAGTTAAAGCCTATGTAAGTCTTCATCGTGAAGCCATCGCTATACCATGAAGCTTGGTGGAGTCATCTCTTACTTAGCCAGTAAAACATCCTCATCAACAAAGCTGGAGGAGGAGAAGCTATCAAGATGTAGGTGGAGTCCATTCTTGGACTTAGCTGTTACAAGCCTTAGATTAGGGCTGACATCAGCCGTAGTAGATTAGTTCTGAGCTAGAGTTCTTCTCCAGCTTGGAGCTTTGAATTGCTTCTTCCGATGTTTCATTTGTATGAGATCTTCTTTTATTCTTCAAAGAGATTCTCGAGATTTTGTAATGAAGTTTGTATTGTATAGCTTTGCTTGGACCCGATGTGTTTCTGTTGTACCACCCTGAGAGATGTAATATTCACGAAAAAGTCCTTCTGTGAGTATTATGTCACCGACTTGCGCACTACACATGCAGTGGTGTGCTGGGTCACAACAATTAACGATTGATTGGTTGGCACCCGAGGATTCGGTTAGCCATGGTTTGTGTAAGCAAAGGTGGGGGAAAGTCCCAATGATGTGGAAAAGAGAAAAAGTATCAATAGAAACCGCTCTCGAAAGACCGACAACCTTGCTTGATATGGGATATGATAAGTTTTTCGTTGCCATTCGTTGACATAGACATACACCACTCTCAAACTTTATTTTCATTACCTCTGATTCATTTAAAACAAAAAGCTCTAGCACATGAGTGATCCCTGCTTCCCTCTGTGAAGGGCCTATCCTTTACTTTTATGTTAAGTCAGTAAAGCCATTCCTTTCTATCTCCAGCAAGCATTTGAGTTGTTGTGATCTCACCATCTATATGTTGATTTATTCAATCATGTTTTCTATCCTTCTTTGTTTAGCACATGCTTTATTATCTGAATGAATATTACTTTGAAAGTTATGAATCACTGTAAAAGGATCTTTATAATTAAACATGTTAAGATCTACAATATAAGCCTTGTTATGAAGACTTCACCTAAGATAAGTATGATATCATTAAGTGTTCTCTGACCAAGAACAAAGTTTGCCTTCACCAATTTTAATTCTCTCTTTCGAATATTTGTTTGTGACTCCCATTACTCGTTTCAAGTTAAGTTATATGAGAGGAAGTTTCTGTCTATAATGATCGGTGCATAGATAAATGTGATGCTTCTTGTCTATATTTTATTTATCGACTCTTCACTCCATTAACCCGTGGTCATGTTTACTGAGTTCAGTTTCGCTTGGGGACAAGCGAGGTCTAAGGTTGGGGGAGTTGATACAGCCATTTTGCATCACTATTTTATATCATAATTGTTGTTATTCATTGATATATTTCATATTGGAGCATGATACTTATGTTATTTCACCTATTTTGCATGTTTTACAATAATTGGAGAGTTGAACCCCGGAGTCAGAATTCTGCTGGAAAACGGAGCGCCAGGATACCATATTCGCGAAGATCAGAGCACCCCGGAAATCTTCGGAAAGTTCCTATTTCACCCAAAGATGGAGGAAGCCAAAAGGGGAGCCGGAGGAGGGCCACCAAGGGCCCTCACCATGCCCAGGCACGGGCCCACCTCTAGTCGCGCCTGGGGGTGGTGATGAGGCCCTGGCCCACCTCTGGCTTTCCCCTTCGACGTACTTCATCCCCCAGGAACGCTAAGACACGAAGAATCATCGAGGAGTCTTTCCGCCGCCTGTGCGGGACGGAAAACAACAGAGAGAGAAAAGCTCTCCGACAGGGAGAAATCTATCGGGGAAATTCCTTCCCGGAGGGGGAAATCATCGCCATCGATTTCGTCATCGAGCTGGACTTCATCGGGATCATCATCGTCATCATCATCATCATCTCCACCATCATCACCCTCAGCTCCACTCCGTTCCGCTGTAACATCTAGGTTTGCATCTTGTCTATTTCATAGGGGAAACTTTCCCGGTGTTGATTACTACTTGTAGTTGATGCTATTGAGTTAAACCATTGGATTAGGTTTATGTCCAGATTGTTAATCACCATTATATCACCTCTGATCATGATCCATATGATGTCTTGTGATTAGTTCGTGTTGTTCTTGAGGACATGGGAGAAGTCAAGTTGTTAGTAGTGAACTAATGTTGAGTAATATTTCATGGTTTGATATTTAAGTTGTGGTGTTATTCTTCTAGTGATGTCATGTGAACGTCGACTACATGATACTTCACCATTTATGGGTCTAGGGGAATGCATCGTGTATTTGGCTACTAATTGTGGGGTTGCCGGAGTGACAGAAACCTAAACCCCCGTTAGGAAACCATTGCACGAGGGAGCGTAGGATCCCGGAGTTTAAAGTTGTGGTTAGATTTATTTCTTAATTAGTTTCTTGTAGTTGCGGATGCTTGCAAGGGGTATAATCACAAGTATGTATTAGTCTTGGATGGGACGGTACATTAGCATAGGTTCACCCACACAACACTTATCAAAACATTAAAGATTATTCAGCGGGATGAAACAAAAGCACTTGACAGAAACCTCCCATGTGTCCTCGAGAACGTTTGTTAATCTTAAGTAAACCCACCGGCTTGTCCTTTGCTGAAGAAATGATTAGGCCACTTGCTGCAATTATTATTACTGCATTTTATTTACTCGCACTTTATTTATCTACAATATCAAAAAACCCTACAAATTTATCTTTTATTATTTACAGTTATTCCTTCATCGAAACTGCTTGTCAACACCTTCTACTCCTCGTTGGGTTCGACACTCTTATTTTTCGAAAGTACTACGATACACCCCCTATACTTGTGGGTCATCAGTCGCTACCTGTATCCCTCAAGGATACACGGAAGCGCAGAGAGCCGATATATTTGAGTCTGTCAAGGGGCATGCCACCAAGATAGCTCAGATGGTGTCGATCTCGACGTTCTACCCGGAGGAAGAAATTCCGACAACTTCGGAGAACCCCAGTGACAGCGACGAGGAGGACTCAGAGTCCGAGGACGCCGCCTAATTCCTGCGTAGCTGGCTGAGAAAAAACGGAAGCAATACTGTTCTCGCAAATGTAGCATCAATTGTAATGTTATCTATCTTTTGTATAAACAAGTATTCATCCCTTTTGCAGTAAAGTTTGAATCTTTGCAATTTTTTCTGGGTTTTAATTCCTTTTCCTGCTAAGTTCTCTTGTTTTTATGTTTTAACTGCCCTTAGTGTTGAAATGGCTCAACAGTTTTTAATCTTCATGCCAAGTGACTAGGTTCAAACCTATCAGTCGAAACTCGAAATCATGGATTGTACTTAGGCATTTTTACTTACTAATTCCAGTGACCCAACACACAAACAATCAGATAATACTTAGGACAAAAAGTAAGGAATTTTAGAAAAGTATGAAACTCAGAAACGCAGGCACAATATGGGTTTCCTTAAGCCTCCTTAGGCTACAAAAGCATTCGGTTTTATAACTCCGAGCACGATTCGGGTTAACATTGAAGCAATTTGAAAGTTCATTGGGAAATAGATAAGGCGGTCTTATGCTTTGAATAATAATAACAAGACAGACAAAAAATGCATCAATTCCGACAACTTTATTTCACGATCTCAAAGATGTTTACATAGAATTTGAACTAAGTGTAAAAGGGATGTAACTCCTGGATGCTCCAGGGTCTCTTTGTCTCTCCCAGTTCTACATCTATCTTTCTCTTTCTCCTGCGATTTGGATTTTTAGGATCATCTTCCGTATCTCGAATATCTACAAGGTAATGTGATCCATTTTTCATAGCCTTCCTGATGATAAATGGTCCCTCCCAAACTGGGGCTAACTTGTGCTTCCTTTCATGTACCAATCTTAGCACCAAATCGCCTTCTTTAAAAGAATGGTATTTGACTTTTCGACTATGACAACGTCGCAATCCTTGTTTATAAATGGCGAATCTTTGTATCACAAGCTCTCGTTCTTCTTATAAGAGATCGTCGGTATCCTGCCGTGTGTTTTCGACATCCGAGTCATCGTACGCTAGCACTCTTGGGCTATCATGCATCATGTCCGTGGGAAGCACTGCTTCTGCACCATAAACCAAGAAAAACGGCGTTTGCCCTGTTGATCTATTTGGCATCGTTCGAATACTCCAAAGCACAGAAGGTAATTCTTCTACCCATGCTCCAGCTGCTCTATGAAGAAGAGATTCGAGTCTTGGGCGTATTCCCTGCAGAATTGAACTATTCATCTATTCAACTTGTCCATTAGATTGTGGGTGTGCCACAGATGCAAGATCTAGGCGAATTCCCATTTGTCGGCAATATTTTGCCAACTCTCCAATAGAGAATGTCCTGTTATCCGTTATTATGCTGTGTGGAACACCGTATCTCATGACTATGTCAATGACAAAATTTCTGGCAGTCACACCGTCAAGTTTTTTGATGGGTTTCGCCTCCACCCACTTGGTATACTTATCTACTTCAACAAGTAGATGTGTAAGTCCGCCTCTTGCAGTTTTGAATGGTCCCATCATATCTAGCCTCCAGACCGCACATGGCCATGTTATGGCGATAGTTTTGTGTGATTGAGCTGGCATATTTGTCTGCTTGGTGTAGTACTGGCATCCGACACATGTATTCACTATGTGCTCTGCGTCTCCCTTGGCTGTAAGCCAGAAAAATCCCGCACGAAATGCTTTCTTAACTATTCTTTTTGATTGAGCATGATGTCCGCAATCTTCTGCATGGATTTCCCGCAAAATTTCTCGTCCTTCTTCTGGCGAAATACATCACTGAAAAATTCTGATAGTACTGCATTTATATAGGCAACCATTGATTACCGTGTATCCTTTGCATCGGTGTTGTATCTGCCTTTGCAAGACTTCATATGCTCCATCCGGGAACTTCTGATCGACTAAGAAGTTTAAGTATGGAATTCTCCAATCCGGGTTAACAAGCAAAACTTTGATTGACTCGGAAACGAGAGGATAATCAACATCTCCGCCTTTGATCGATGGTTCATCCAAATGTTGAACAAAGACACCAGGTGGTAAGGTTTTCACTCTTTCCAAGCCCATGCAGGCTAAGGCATCCGCGTTCCAATTATCTTCCCTTTTGATATGAAGTACTTTAAATCCTAGGAAGCAAATGGCAAACTCGTCCACTGTTCTCCGATATTCGGACATAATGGGGCTATTGACATCCCATGTTTAGTTTAGCTGATGCTGCACCAAATTCGAGTCACCATAACAAAGTATATGCTTGGGGCCTATCTACTTTGCAATATGCAAGCCATGAAGCAAAGCTTCATATTCTGCCACATTGTTGTTGGCATTGAAGTGTATCTGTAATACATATTCCATTATGTCGCCCTTTGGAGATTTGAGCACTACACCAGCTCCAGCACCTTCTTTCATTTTGGATCCGTCAAAATGCATGATCCAACATTCCGACTCTGGCATTGGTGTGTTTTCCATTGCTTCTGTCCAATCAGCAACAAAATCTGCCAACACTTGGGATTTGATTGCCGCCCGGGTATGGTACTTAATGTCGAACGCAGCGAGCTCAATGCCCCATTTGGCGACTCGGCATGTTGCGTCCGCATTGTTGATGATATCCCCTAGTGGTGCTTTGCTTACCACTGTTATGAAATGTCCTTGGAAATAATGACGGAGTTTTCGAGATGCAAAAAACACGCCATACGCCAGTTTTTGATAATGTGGATACCTTTGTTTTGACTTGGAGAATACCTCACCGACGTAATACACCGGATGTTGATCTGGTATACTTTGTTCATCTTTCCGTCTTTCCACGATTATCACTGCACTAATAACCCTGTTTGTTGCTGTAAGATACAGTAACATGGGTTCTTCGTCTTTTGGGGATGCCAAAATCGGAGCTTTCATCAAGGTTTCTTTTAGCTGGGTTAATGCTTTGTCCGCTTCTTGTGTCCATTCAAACTTGTCAGATTTCTTCAACAGTTTGTATAATGGCTGTGCTTTGTCGCCTAGCCGGCTTATAAACCTGCTAACAGCGACTGCAGAACCCGTTAGTCTTTGGACATCTTTTAGGCACGTAGGTCTTGTGATGTTCAAGATTGCCTTGATCTTTTCTGGGTTTACTTCAATTCCTCTGTGAGAAACAATAAAACCTATCCTTTGGACACAATTTGTTCAAGATGGTGTAATCTATACACATCCTAAGAACACTATTGTCTTTCTTCGGGACTAATACTGGGTTCGCAGACAAACCAGTATGTATAACTTCCCGGATAAAATCAGCTGCTAAAAGCCGGATAATTTCCTTGCCAATAGCCTTCCGTCTTCTTCCATCGAAACGACAGAGACCTTGTTTAACGGGTTTTGATCCTGGGATTACTTCGAGTTGGTGCTCAGCAAGTTCCCTGGGCACACCTGGCATATCAGCAGGACACCAGGCAAAAATGTCCCAGTTCTCACGAAGGAACTTGATGAGCGCGCTTTCCTATTTGTCAGTCATCCCAGTCCCCACTATGAAACAATTTGTCGGATCTTTGGGATCTAGGATAACTTGTCTTGTATTCTCCGAATCTTTGAAACTATCTGCCGGCTTTCTACTTTCTTTTCCTGCCGGCATTTTAGTCGGTGATACTTCTTTAGTTATCTCATTCAATTCTTCCTTCCGAATCGCCTGTTGGGTGCAGAGGGCGTTTCCTTTATCCAGCTCGTTCGCCAATTTGAAATCTCCAGATATGGTGATTACTCCTCCTTTTGGCCCTGGCATCTTCAGCTTGTTATAGATATAACATGATCTTTCCATGAATTTGTCGAAACCCGGACGTCCGAGTATTGCGTGATAAACACTCTCAAACGGCACCACCTCAAATGAGATCCTTTCCTGACAGAAGTGATCTCTGTTCCCAAAGGTTACGTCTAGGGACATTTCTCCTAGGGATTGTGCTTGTCTGCCAGGAACAATACCATGAAAACGTATGTTACTGTGCTTGAGCTGGGTCTCGGAGATGTGCAGCTGCTATAATGTACTTAAGTACATGATATTGATACTAGATCCTTCGTCCATCCGCACTCTTTTGAGCCTAGTGTTTCGAACAATAGGGATTACGATCAAAGCATGCATGCCGGGTTATGGGATGTTTCCGGGATGATCTGACTGATCCCAGGTAATTGGCATATTTGAATACTTCAAGTACTTTGGTGTTGGAGGAACAACCGCGTTGATTTCTCGAAGTGTTCTTTTTGCCTGTTTCGCTGAGGGAGTTGCCAGGAAAGTTAGGTTACATTCTCCTTCAACTCTTGGGAATTTTGGCTCGCCTTTCCGCTGTTGTTCCTAGATTTTATCATCAGTGTCCGATTCACTTTCTTCTTTTTCAGCTTCTGGATTTTGCTTGTTGAACTTCCTTTTGGAATTCTTCCCTTTGTTCCTGGATCCTGCAGCACCTTTCATGTGTTTGTTGAGGCGACACTGCGCATTGGTATGGGTAGGCTTCCCAAATTGCGAATGGTGGACACAGTTTTCCGACTTTATCTTTTCTCATTCTTATTTAGAATAGGAGATTGGATCTGTGTTTCTTCCTTTCCATTTGCTGCCATTATCCTTCCCAAAGGTTAAGTTTACTTATTTGAGTTTTGGCTTTGCTTCTGGACTAGCCTTCTTTTCAGAACGAGGTGTCTTTTTAGCCTAAGCCAAGGCATCAATATTTCCACCTCTCGCTCTAATATCGTCTTCACCTGCTGCGTGCTCATTGGCGGTGGTAAGCATAGATCTAAGATCTTTGTGCTCCTTCGAACCAACCATTAACGGTACAAGGACGGTTTTCAGACCGTTGATGAAAGCATGCATTGCTTATTGATGCATGTAAAATGCATAGATGAATTTTGCATATTTTCACATGGTTTTCTGTTACATATTGCATCATATAAGGGTATAATTCAATGTTTTATAGTATTTTGGGGTGAAATTACAAAGTCCCCCAACTTTTATGGAATTAACCCTGCCTGTCAGAAACCCCGTTTTCTATATTTTTGACGTTTCAGGGGGCAAACTTCCGCGAAATCACCTGAAAATCTGCGGGGGTCATTTTCTTGGAAGGAGAAGACTTGCGGGCGAAGGATCCACGAGAATTGGGCAAGGAGGCCCAAAAGAGGACCCTCCACGCGGCCAGATTCCTTGGTCGCGTGAGAGGCCCCCTTTTGGCCCATGTGGCCCCAATTCCTTCCATCTTCGACTTACCGACTCCGTCTTGACCTAAAACCGACTATAAAAAGGGTCCCCCGTACCCTTACGGACAGGAGCGCCGTCGAAACACCGAAACAGAGACCAGAAGTTCCAGATTGGAGGGGGAAAACTCCGGCGGGGCGCCGCCGGTGTGATCTCCTACCCCTCCAACGTCATCTCCGTCGACATCTCCATGAAGAGGGAGTAGTCCACCCCAGGGCTATGGGTTTGTGGAAGTAGCACTTGTATCTCTCTCTCTCTCTCTCTCTCTCTATGTGATTCACCAATTAGATCCGTATGAGCTGCCTCACATGATTACGGGCATCGTTGTAATTCCTTTGTGGTGGATCTTTTCTATGAGTTATTGAATCTGAGATTGCAATTGTTTCTCTTGAGTTATTTGAGTAGATGTATCTTATGTACCCCGTTCTTATTTGCTAGCTTTGATCAATCTAGTTCTTGAGAGCGTGTGTGGGGTGATGGGTGCATTAGTTGCAGTAACGGGGGGTGGCTAGTGCTGTGAAAGTGACAGAAGTTCAGCGATCCACTTAGGTTTTGTTAAACCTTTCTTAGTTACCTCACTAGGGATAAAAAGGAGTAACTTGTTACCGGGGATTTGAAGTGACACTAATCAATCTCCATGACTAGATCTAGCAAGTTCTTACTTCAACTTCATGTCACATTGCTTAAAGCTATACTCTGGTTTTTTCCTTAATTATCGAGGTGTTATGATTTATTTCGCATCTTGGTGGAGTATAAGAGGGATCAATATGACCGTAGAGATCTCTATGCTAGGACGTGATGCCCATATGAAAGTACTCAATGTTAAACATGTTATTGTAATCTCACATGTAATTCTTTATGTCCACCGTCTACCACTTTATTTGAGAGAATGCAAGTGTGAAACCATGAACCCCGGTCCTATTTTAATTATAAGGAAACACTCTAGTTACTTTGCTGCAATTTACTTTACTTGCACTTTACTTTACTTGCATCTCCAATTCGAATTTACATTATCTCCATCACCACTTGCATCACAAAAATACAAAAACCAATCCACTGCATATTTATTTTCTCATTTGCATTTAGTAGTAGATTTAATTATTGCACATTTACTTTCAGTTTTGCATTGCAATTTAGAAGTCTCACACCTTGTGCTTGACAACCACTTGGTGAGGTTGAGGGCACAAAATTCTCTACTTGTTTGTAGGATCCTGGAGGAAGCTTGGAAGACAACTGCTGAAATACTGGCTCCCCAAGAGTTCGATATAAACCCTCGAGTCACCCTCGTGGGGAAGAAGGCTTGCCACTAGCTACACACTCTGCACTTGGAGTCTCAACCTAGCCATCACTTGTACATCACTTACTCCAGAGCAACTATTCTTCATTGCAGTCCATCTTGAGATAAAGTTGACATACGACTCATCCTCATATTGCATGCAACAATTCAGCTGGTTTATACTCTTAGGACGTTTGTACGTGCCCCGAAAGTGTTGAGCGAATACTTTCGCCATGTCTTCCCAGTTGTCCACTGTCCTTGATGGTAACCCGTTGATCCAATCTCTGGCTCCGTCCAACAACATCAGGGGAAGAAACTTCACAGCCTCCAAACCTGTCCCTTTGTTAATCTGGACGGCAGTATATTAATCTGAAAGCCATGTATCCGAGTTAGTACTTCCGGTATACTTTTGATAAGTTGGACCAACTTTGGCAAAGCCAGAATGTAGACTGATTCTTCGGCCTGTTAGTGAAGCACTTAGGTCCAAAGTATAGATCGTCCCTTTTCGCCTTATCGGCGTTACCGGAATATCTGTCGGCTGAATGGACAGAAGGGGATCTTCTCGTTTCTGGCCCATTGTTGCGCGAGTGCGTTCTTCCGGGATTATCCATGTTTCTTCTGTTGTCGTGTCCTTTCGAATAAGGTGGAGTTCTACTCCTTGGCCTTTCTTTGTTCCTAGGAGGAGTGCGGGATCTCTCACACCTGTGAAGATTGTCATATCTTCCGGTTTATCAGCTGGGCGTCTCGGAGGCGGCATTACTTTTCCATCTTTCGGTTTTGTTCCTCCCGTTCTTTGTAATCACGGGGATTATTTCCACCTTTTGGCAGATGGGATCCTGTTCTGGACGCTGCATCCTTATTGTCCGAAATTTTGTTTTCCTTCTTAGGATCTCCCTTTTATCCTTAAAATCGCCTAAATCTCCAGGTTCACCAGGTTCAGGTGCTCTAGCGGTGCATGTGGCAGTTTTGCATAGGGCCGAGTCATCGTGTAACTTCTCAGATCGCGCATGTCCTCGTTGTTGCTTTTGTAATGCCTTTCCTAGGAAAGCATACACTCTCTATAGTTTTTCATCGTTGGAGTAAAAATCATCATTAAGGATGGCGAACGCGGCCTCTGCATTTTCAGCTGCGGTTTTGTATATGCGTTCACCCTTGGCATTGGTGCCGTTAACCTGCCTTTGCCAAGAAGGGTTTTCAAACCTCTTTCTTGCTGGCAGTTCATCCGGTTTTGCAATTCTGGGTAAACGCGTAGGTTTAACGCCAGGCCTATTTCTTCTTTCGTACTCCTTTATCTCTTCCTGCTGCAATTTAATGTCAGCCTGGGTTTTCATGAGGTTATCCTGAGTACAGAATAGATGTTGCTGCTGCTGCTGTAGAGCTTGTCTCCTGGCTTCCAGCACTTCCGGGTGTTCATCGCGTCCCACTGGGTTTGAATTAGATCAATTTCGTCTTGTTCCAACATTTGTGGAACGGGGATTTCTCTCTTTTTCTTCTCCGCAGGTTTGACTCCGCTGCTTCCTCTTAGTTCTAGGTTTTGGTTGACAATATCTGCCAACTTTTTCGTCTGGAGTTTATACTGGACTTTCTTGGTAGTCTTCTTTTTTCCTTTTGGAAGAAAGAGGTTTCTTGCCAGGTTCTTCCTCTGTCAATTCTTTGACATCGGGGTAAGTTGGACTAGCTTCACCTTCCTCTCTTTCCTCATCTGGAGGAGGTGTTTTGGGATCTTCATCATCTTCGGCATCCGGGTTTTCAGTCGTCTTTGCCATAAGGACTTCATGAAAGCTTCTCTGCATATATTTAACCTTTCTCTCAAAAGCGTCTTCATCTTCATCTTCGGAGCTATGTCTTCTGATCCGGGTTCTGACTCCAATCTTGCTTCTATGGCAGCTAGTACAGAGTCAGCTTCCGAGTTTGTCGTTTCACTGGCGGGTGTCGAATCTTCCACTAGTTCTGTGGGATGATGCTTTTCTGCTTCTTCCACGGGATTAGTTTCTTCCGTGTTTTCCACGACCTCGGACTGCACCATGCCAATGAAGTGACACCTGATTGCAGGCATCTCTGAAGAGGCGACAAATTCGGTATTGTTTTGGCGATTTGAGCAGAATCCGGTATCATAGTTTTCCTCAATTGGGTATAGGGCGGGTGGGATAATTTACTTCCAAAATAGAATCCCATTGCTTCTGCTGTTAATCCGATAAAAATATTTGTAGATCCAATCGGTAAAACGCAGGCACTTACTAGGTGATCCGGTGTTGGAATGTACGATCCGTTGTCAAGGAAGCGCCCGACGTCGCCATCGAATTTCAGGCTTTCGACAGTTATTGTACTGCCAATTCCGCCGAGCATTCCCGATCGAATTGTAACTCCTGACGATGCTGGCCCCACGGTGGGCGCCAACTGTCGAGACATAATAGTAGAGTTCATAGACGGGGTGCCATGAGCCTACTGGTAGAACCGCGGGGGGACGTGATAATACGACAAACGAGAACACCGATTTTACCCAGGTTCGGTACGACGCAACTAGGCGGTGTTCCTACTCCTGCAATCTCACTAAATCAGGGCTCAAGCCTGAAGTATACAAAGTACAATGTGAGTATGGTTTTGCTAACTCCGCGAGGATCAACTTCTCAGCGAGTTGGCTTCTAGCTAATTGTTGTCTATCTGTTTGTTGCCCCCGTATGGCTTTATATAGATAGCCTGATTAGGGATTACGGAAAGGAAACCTAGAAGACTACGGAAAGTATCTAACTTGGAAAGTAAGGAATCCGTCTTATCCTCCAAGCTGCACCACTTTGGGCCGTGGTCCGGGTTCTTCTAGAATCCGGCTTCCTGCACATCAGCTTACTGAGCCGCCCAATGGACTATGATCCATTACCAACGGGCCACCCTGCTAATCCGGCTCTTAGGCCAATGCCGGACATACCCCTAATTGGTATATATCCGACAGTTATTACTTGTTCTCTAATTATTTGTTCTAGTATTCCTCATGAACTTTAAAGGTGTCCTGGCATTTATGTTCTGCCCCACTCTTAAGGACTAGCGAAATATCATTTTGACATGTTTTCTCTATACTTGAAACAAACGTATATATTTCGTTGCATTCTTATTCACGATCTTTTATTTGTGTTACTTCTCATGATGCAAGGTGATTGCTATGCTTTATTATTAAAATTATATTTATCATGCTTGTGTTGAAGTTCTATGATCTCGGCTTACTTATGCTTTTACATTATTGATGATCAAGCTTATGTTAGTAGCATGTCGCCTTATAAATTATGTGTTTTTATCGTTTACCTACTCGAGGACGAGTAGGAACTATGCTTGGGGATGTTGATACGTCGTAAACGTAACTTTAATTTCTGATGTTCCATGTTGTTTTCATGTTGTTTCCTACATGTTTGCTATTCACTTTATGTCATTTTTATCGATTTTCCGGACTAACCTATTGACAAGATGCCACAGAGCTAGTTCCCTTTTTCTGCTGTTTTTAGTTTCAGAAAAGTTATTCTGGAAATATTCTCAGCATTGTAAAATTCGAAGTCCGGAGGTCCTAGAATTCCTGAAGGTTCCACGGAGTCCCGAAGAGGCCCGAAGGGGGACCACAGGGGGCCACACCATAGGGCGGCACGCCCCCTGGCCGCGCCATTGGGTGGTGTGGGCCCCCAGTCCTCCACCGCCTTTGCCCTTTCTCCTATTTATACCCCCCCCCCCCCGACATATCAACCCTAAATATATACCACTTCGTCCCGAGAAACACCCGAGGCCGCCGTCATAGTCATCCTGAGATCGGGAGGGTTCTGGAGCTCTCCCCGGCACCCTGCCGGGAGGGGGATTCATCACCGGAGGGGTCTACACCACCATGCCCTCTTCCGAAGTGATGTGTGAGTAGTTCATACCTAGACTACGGGTCCATAGCAGTAGCTAGATGGTTGTTCTCTCCACTTTGTACCTCGTGTTTAGATCTTGTGAGCTGCCTCACATGATCGAGATCATCTTTATGTAATGCTACATGTTGTGTTTGCTGGGATCTGATGAATGTTGAAAATCCTATGTCTTCTGATTATCAATCTATCATGTTATATTCATGCTTATGTTATTTATGATCTTGCATTCTCTCTGTTATTAGTAGATGCTCTGGCCAAGTAGATGCTAGTAACTCCAGGAGAGAGTATTTATGCTCGATAGTGGGTTCATGCCTCCTTTGCATTTGTGCTCGAGTGACAGAAACATGACAGATGGAGGATGTGCTATTGCCATTAGGGAGAAAAAACGGTGTTTACCTAGTTTACATTGTTTACATTACACACTTTCCTTACTGCGATAATCTGTTGCTGGCAACTTAATACCCAACGTTTGTTCGGATGATATTCGAAGGGTGGATTATTAGACATAGATGCAGTTGGATGAAGGTCTATATATTTTGTTGTAATTCCCGCATGAATCACATAGTAATATTTATGTATAAGATACATAGATCGTCATCCAACTGCATCTATGACTAATAATACACCCTCCAAATAGCGTCCGAACAAATGTTGGGTATTAAGTTGCAAGCAACAGATTATCGCAGTAAGAAAAGTGTGTAATTAAACAATGTAAACAAAGTAAACATCGTTGTTTTCTCCCTAATGGCAACAACACATCCTCCATCCGCCATGTTTTTGTCACTCGAGCACAGATGCAAAGGAGGCATGAACCCACTATCGAGCATAAATACTCCCACTTGGAGTCACTAGCATCTACCTGGCCAGAGCATCTACTAACAACGGAGAGCATGCAAGATCATAAATAACATACACATGAAAACAACATGATAGATTGATAATCAAGAGACATATAATTCAATAATCATCGGATCCCAGCAAACACAACATGTAGCATTACATAAGATGATCTCGATCATGTAAGGCAGCTCACGAGATCTAAACATGAGGCATAAAGAGGAGAGGACAACCATCTAGCTACTGTTATGGACCCGTAGTCCAAGGATGAACTACTCACGCATCACTTCGGAGGCGGTCATGGTAGTGTAGACCCCTCCGGTGATGATTTTCCCTCCCGGCAGGGTGCCGGGGAGAACTCCAGAACCTTCCCGATCTCGGGTTGACGATGACGGCGGCCTCTGGTGTTTTTCATGGAAAAGTGGTATATCTTTCCTTGGTGTCATATGATACCCAACCATTTTGTTGGTGTGCATGGGGGCATCACTCATGATGGGAAATACCAACTTTAGTGAAAAAGGAGTTTAGTTTTTCATACTCGCCACGCCAGTCTGATTGCAAAGCAAGAATTTTCCTATTGAATTGTCGCTCAACAAGATTCTGGAAATCATGAAACTTTTAGAACATCAGACTTATATTTAAGTAAATAAATTTACGTCAATTTACTGAAATCATCAATAAATCTAGGATAATATTTCTTCTGTCTAACAGACTCAATAGCAGGACCCCAAACATCCAAAAAAATAACCTCTAAAAGAGCACTAGATTCACTAACAGACTTTGGATAAGTAATTGACGACTCTTGCCCTTTTGACATGCATCACAAACAAAATAATTGTACTTACTCTAACAAGGAAAATTATTTTGACTAATGATTGTCTTAACTATGATCGATGACTGATGAGCTAAATGAGAATTCCACCTCTCCGATGATGGTTTGATGGCACTGATGATATGCTTACTTGAACTGGACGATGTGTATGGAAGGTTGTATAGACCATGTCTACACCTGCCTCAAAGAAGAGTTATCTTCATTGCCTGGTCCTCAATTGAGAAAAAATGCGGGTGAATTTTCACAAAAGCATGGTTATCGAAAGCAAGACGATGTGCGGATAATAAGCTTTATTTGCTCGTGGAACATGGAGAATATTTCTAAGATGTAGATCATGATCAGGGGTACTAAAAATAGAATTACCAACACAACTATTGTCCATACCTATCACACCAGCATTGTAGACTTGCCCATTGCCATTGTACTTGTCGCGGATGGTCAGATTGTGGAGGTCCCCGGTGACGTGGTCGGTGGCTCAAGTCTATGTGCCAGTTAGTGTCGACGTCGTGCGATGTCGTGGCTGATCCAACGCTTTTCTCCGCAGGAGGGGTGTAGTTGGCATTGAATCTTTCCCTACACTTGATCACAGTGTGACTGATCTTTCCACACAACTGGCAGCATGGCTTGGTGGCATTTCCTCTATTGCCGCCATTGTTGCGGCTGTAACTACCACAACTGTTGTTGTTGTAGTTGCGGTGATTGCCATTGTTGTTGTAGTAGATGTCGTTGTAGCCACCCCCGCCCCCCTAGTTGCCGTGGCCACCATTGCCACGGCCTTGCACGGGAGCTCCATTGCCATGGCCTGGATATCCGCGTCCTTGACCACCATCACGTCCATTGTGCATAGCGGTGTTCACCGAAGATTGGGAGCCGCCCTAGAGAAAATCAAGGCGTGTCTCAAAGCTACTGCGCTGAGCATACAACTCAGCCATGGTCACAGATTCCGCGCGACCACACATTGTCGAGACCACCGAATTGTATTCAATGTCAAGGCATGCAAAGACGTAGGAGACAATTTCTTCCTCGTCAAGATTCTTTCTGGTAGCGGCCATGTTGTCCGCCAGAGATCTAATCTTGCTAAAATTTTCGGCAATGCTCATGTTCCCCTTCTTCATGTTTGCAAGGGCGATGCAGATGTTCACCGTGTGGGCACGGGTCAGCGACGAGAACGTGTTGTTGACCTCCGCCCACAACGTCGCTGATGTGGTGTTGGTGACGATTTGGATCTGTACCTCCCTCGACAGAGTTATCAAGAGGAAGCACATCAGATGCTTGTCCTGTGGTAGCCATGTGGAGTAGAGGGGATTCAGTTCCTTCACCATCTTTTTCCCCTTGGTGACGGCGATATCCTTGGAGGGGGCTGCCCGCCCTGTGTGGAGGAAGCTTTCCATCTGAGCGCATCGTATCACTGACATGACCTTCTCCTTCCATAGAACATGAGTTCCCTTGGTCAGTTTCTCGGTCACCATCGTGACGAAAACAAAGCTGGGAGGCTTGAAGGTGGACGAGCTCTCCAAGATGGGTTGTGGAGGACGAGCTCTGGCACTATATCAAAAACAAAGACATGTTGGGTCTAAGAGATGCATTTGGTCTCGGCTCGTGTTATATGTTAAACAGAGGACCAAACATCTGAGATTTATAGGATCCTATTACAATCAATTTGCACAAAATGCAAGGCAATTTATATCTACAAGATACAATTTTAAACATTCCATTGTCGTGTTACAAGTTAAATAAGACATCTATTCTAGAATGCCTACGTTTGGGGGTCACCGCTGAAGACAGTACCTACCATTGCGACGGGCATATGTCCGGCGCCTCCTAAAGAGGGCATAATTGGGGATGCCAGACACAAATTTGGTGGGTGTTTTCTTGGAGATTTTTGTTTGGTTTCAGAATCTAATCATGGGTTTAAAGTATTGTCATCTTGTGGGTGTCGTTGCTTTGTACATAGTTTTCCCTTTACCGCTGATATGTCGCAAACTTATCAAAAAAAATTGATGCTCCATGCTTGTTTTCTTTCCAATGCCCTATGTTTTTTCATGTTTTCACATAATTCCCTTTGTTTTACATATGTTTTCATCGACTAACCTATTAACGAGATTCCCCAGGCCAGTTGCTGGCTTTTGTTGTTTTTCTATTTCAAAAAAGTCTGAAGGAAATATTCTTGGAAAGAGCTGAAAATTCACGGAAGGCATTTTTTACCCAGAACAAAGATAGAGTCCAAAGGGGACCAGAGGGGAGCCCCGGCTGCCCTGGCCACCGCCTCAAGTACCCCCTTCGCCTATAAATTGCCTTTAACCCTAAAAACGTCGGAGGCAAATTTATTTTCCACGAAACATACAGAGCGGCTCCGTCACCTTGAAAGTCCAATCTAGAGCTTCTGGAGTCCTGCTCTGGCACCCTGCTGGAGGGGGAATCGTCACCGGAGGCCTCTACATTGCCATGATTGCCTCCGGTCAGATGCGTGGGTAGTTCATCTCGGGACTACGGGTCCATAGCAGTATCTAGATGGTTGTTCTATCCCTACGCATCCATGTTTAGTCTCGTGAGCTGGCTCACATGATCGATACCATCGTTATGTAATTGTGCATGTTGTGTTTGCTGGGATCCGATGAACTATCAAATTATGATTATTTTGTTCATGTCAGTCTAAGATGGTTCATTTATATTTGTAGACAGTTTTAATACTGTCTTGCAATGCTCTCCGGTGTTTACGATTACCTTGGCCAGGTAGTTGTTTTCGCCTCCAAGAGAGGGTTTATATGCTAGATAGTGGGCTCATGCCTCCTTGTTGCATGTGCTCAAGCAACAGAAACGAGCGCGGGGGGGGGGGATGTGTTGTGCCACTATGGAGAAAACATCGGTGCTCTTCTCTATGGTTGGGAATCACTGCTTGTATTGCATATTGATCTTAATGCATTTGTCGGTTGCACACATAGAAATCACTTAGTTGCTGCAAATTAATATCAATGGATTTGCTATATAGCTTTCTTGAAGCGGACTTTTAGATATGGATGATTGCTGGATAGCGGTCCATGTGCCTTCACGTGATGTCTACAATGTTAGAACTCGCGAACTTTATCTCGTCATAATGGTATTGTTATACATTCATGATTTGTCAATTGCCCAGCTGTAATTTGTTCACCCAACATGTTTGTTTTCTTTGGAGAGACACCACTAGTGAACCTATGCCCCCCGGTCCTATTTTCCTCATACGTACAACCTAATTTTAAGCATTTTCATTATTATTTTCCTTGTGTACTGTTTTTATTTTAATTACGTGCCTAGACTCTATAGTTTAATTCATCTATTTTCAGCAAGACCAGAAGATTGTCAACCTTTTGAAAAGTTTGGGCAAGAGTTTGTGCTTGTTTGCAGGTTCCACGCTTGATCAACATCGATAAAAGGCGTCGTTGATACAAGTAAACTTATTCAAGACTATGAAATCCTACTGGATCGATAAAACTCTGGTTCCGTACCGGGGGGAAATTTACACTAGACTACATCATACCTTCCGCTTGGGGTCTCCCAACGAGCGTGTGATCACGCCAGCATCAAGTACTTTTTCTGACGCCGTTGCCGGGGACTTCTAGCTTGCTGCAAGGGGAGTCTCACACTTACACTCTCTTCCTTTTGTGGTGTTCTTTCTTAGTTTAGTTTTGTTTAGTCTTGTTTTATCTTTATCAAAAACCCCAAAAAATTAATTCTCTAGTTTCTAGTTTGTTATTCCTGTTATTAGTTTATTTTGTTTTATCCTGCAAGCATGGCTAACAATGGTACTAATAAGCCATGTGATTTTACTAGTACCAATAATAATGATTTCACATGCACACCAATTAATCCACCTGCTGCTACAGCAGATTCTTATAAATTAAACCTGCATTGTTGAATCTTGTCATGTAAGATCAATTTTTTGGTATTGGAGAAGATGCTGCCTCTCATTTAAATAATTTTCTAGAGTTATGTGACATGTAAAACTATAAATAGGTAGATGGTGATATTGTGAAATTAATATTGTTCCCTTTCTGTTTAATAGGGAGAGCTAACGAATGGTTACTGTCTTTGCCTAAAAATAGCATTAATTCTTGGACTAAATGCAAAGATGCTTTAATTGGGAAGTATTATCCACCTGCAAAAATTATACAACTAAGGATTAAAATTATGAAATTTCAACAAAATTATAATGAACATGTTGCTCAATCTTGGGAAATAATGAAAACTATGGTTAAGAATTTTCCCACACACGCACTAACTACATGGATGGCTGTCCAAACTTTTTATGAAGGATTAAATTTTTCTTCAAGGAATTTATTGGATTCAGCTGTAGGAGGAATCTTCATGAACCTCAATTTAGGTGTAGAAAACTAATTATGGATGATCTATGACAAACTATTCCCAATGGCACACAGAAAGGGCTCCAATAGGTAAAAAGGTAAATTTTGTTGAGGAGGTCACTTCTTTGAGTGATAAGATTGATATGCTTGCTTCTTTGCTAGCTAAACAAGTGCCTATGGATCCTAATAATGTTCCCTTGAACTCTCTGGTTGCTAATTACAATGATCAATTGGTGTGAATTTTATTGCTAGAAACAGTTTCAACAACAGTGCTTACAAAAACAACTTTGGTGTTAACAACTATAGGCCATATCCTAATAATAATGGGAGTTCATATGGGAATTCTTATGGAAATGCTAACAACAATCCTAAAAGTTCCACCTCTTTTCTTGAGAACATGCTTAAATAATTTATCACTTCACCAAAAGATTTCAATAAAATTGTTGATGAAAGGCTTGCAAAAATAGATAATCTTGTGCTAAAAGTTGATAGTCTTGCTCATGGTGTACAAATTTTAAAAATTAGGACTACACCTCTTGAGGCCAAGAAAACTGAACCTATAAATTCTATACAAGTTCAGATAAATTAGAACATAAGAATGTTATCTCAAATTCGTGCTAGAAGAGAAAGAAAAGCTGAAATTGCTGAAAAAACTGCTAAAAGTGAACATGTTAAAATTTATACTATCCAACCCTTTGAAGAATTTAAAACTTTCAATACCAAAAAATATCTAATGCTTCTAAACATGTTTATTCAAAACAAATGGGATTGGAGAGGTCATGACTTTAGGTAGAAGGAGTCCCAAAAGTTCGGAGTTTGAGATAATTTATAGTGAGAAAATTGTTGCAAGTGGGATTGAGGATAATATGACTTTAGGAGAAACTTTTCCCACTATGTTTGAGGATGATAAAATTGATATTTATAATTGCACCATCTCTGATGTTATTAATTTCTTACAAAAATTAGCTAAATATCCTAATGCTAGTAAGATAAATATTTCTTTCACTAAAACATATCACTGATGCTCTCATTGAAGCTAAGGAAGAAAGTCTTAAACTTGACGCCTCTATCCCTAGAAAATTACAAGATGGATGGGAGCCCACTATAACAATAAGAGTGAATGATTTTGATTGCAATGATTTATGTGATGTTGGTGCAAGTTCTTCTGTTATGCCTACAAGTTTATATGATTTGCTTGATTTGAAACCAATGGATGAGAGTATTTTGGGAGTGCATCTTATAGAACCCACTGTTAAAAGGCCTTTGGGAAGGATTGATAATGTTCTTATTATTGATAATAATAATTATGCCCCCGTTGATTTTCTTGTTTTGGATATTGAATGTAATACTTCTTGTCCTATCATTTTGGGGAGACCTTTTCTTCGCACTGTTGGTGTTGTTATTGATATGAAAAAGGGAATTATAAGATTTTAGTACCCCCTTAAAAAGGGCATGGAACATTTCCCTAGAAATAGAATGAAGTTGCCTTTTTAGCCCCTCATGAGGACTATCTATTATTCTATTGATAATACTTGATTCGTTCTTCATGCCTAGCTAAGAGGCGTTAAAGAAAAGCGCTTGTGGCAGGCAACCCACTTTGTTTTCTTTTGTTATTTCTTTAATTTCTTATGTTTTATTTTTTATTTTTGTGTCTTGGAAGTTCTTACCTTTGTAATACATGTCCTTATCCTTTGTGCCAACAGTAGCCTCTAATAGAGAGTTAGTATGATCTGGGGAAATTGCTGTTTTCTCTCCATATTTTTGCGCTTCACCAAAAACCTCGGTTCTCTCAACCAGAACCCAAGGAATTTTTATATTTTATGGTAATCTGCCCCAAGTTTTTATCTAACTTTCATTAGCTTCCCACTTTTTGATTTGTGTAACAGAAATTTTTCGAAAAAATTCATATTTCCCAACTCTTCTGTTTTGACAGATTTCTACCAATAATTGCATTTGCGTCTTAATCTCTTTATTTTGGTGTTCTTTTGAGGGACAGAGCTTTAAAATAAGTTGTGACAGTAGCTAATGTTTTAAATGGAGTGTTATACTTTTGTTTTAACTTAACCAAGTGGACGCATTATTTTTATTACACTAATGTTGCTAATGAAGATTGTGAGAAGTTTTAGGTGGAGTAAGTTTTCAAGTGTAGGGAGAGAAGTATGATGTGGTGAGATGAAGGATGGACAAAATCTCAATCTTGGGGATTCCCATGTCATCGCAAGACATATTAAATAAGTACGAGCGTAAAAGCTTAGGGATTCCCAATGTCGGATATATACCAACTAGGGGTATATCAGATGGTAGTCTAAAGTGCCGGATTACCAGGGTGGCCTAAATGGTAGTGGGCTATGGTCCATTGGGCGGCCCAGTAAGCTGACGCATGGAAGCCGGATTCTAGAAGAACCCGGATCGCGGCCCACGTGATACGGCTTGGAGCAGAAGGCGGATTTCTTACTTTCCAAGTTAACACATACCGTAGTCTTCTAGGTTTCCTTATCTATATGCCCTAACCCGGCTATTATATAAAGCCGGACGGGAGATAAGATAGATAGACAAGAAGCTAAAGGCTAACTCGCCGAGAGGTTGATCCTTGGCGAGCAGCTAATAGAACCTCACATTGTACTCTGTATCCCAGGCTTTAGTCCTGAATAGTGAGATTGCAGGAGTAGGAACGCCACATTACTGCGTCGTACCGAACCTGGGTAAAACCCTGTGTCCTTGATCATCGTACAATCACGTCCCCCCACGTCTCTATCGGTAGTCTCATGGCACCCCCGTCTATGAAATCTACTACGATGTCTCGGCAGTTGGCGCCCACCGTGGGGCCAGCGACGTCAGGCGTTATGTTTCGATTGGGGATACTCGGCGGAATCGGCAGTACAATAACTGTCAGAAGCCTGAAATTCGACAACGACCTCGGGCGCTTCCTCGACAACGGATCGTACATGCCGGCGCGGAATCACCTGGTAAGTGCCTGCGTTTTACCGTTTGGATCTGCAAACATACTTATCGGATTAACCGCAGAAGCAATGGGATTCTGTGGTGGGAGAAAATTTAACCCACCCGCCCTATACCCAGTCGAAGACGACTATGATGCCGGATTTTGCTCAGATCGTCGATATACTGCTAAATCGCACTTTATCGGCATGGTGCAGTCCGAGATCGCCGAAAACACGGATGAAAGCAATCCCGTGCAAGAGGCAGAAAACAACACTCCCACAACAGAGGTGGAAGATCTGACATCCGCCGACATCACGACGCACTCAGAAGCCGACTTTGTATTAGCCGCCATCGAGGCGATATTAGAGTCGGAACCCGGATCGGATCACTTCGATACCGAAGACGAATACATTTTCGAAAGAAAGGTCAAATCCTTCCGAGAGGGATTCCACGAAGTGCTGATGGCAAAACCGGCTGAAAACACGGATGCCAACAGTCAGGAAAGCCCTAGAACGCCTCCGCCAGAGGAAGAGAGAGAAGAAGGAGAAACTTCTCCAAAATTCCCCGACATCAAAGAATTGACAGAGTAAGAACCCTGCAGGAAACCTCCCTCTTCCAACAAGAAGCACAAAGCTGCTAAAAAGCTCCAGTATAAGCTTCGGAAAAAGAAGTTGGCCGATCCAGCCAATGAAAGCCCGGAAGTAGGAGACGCAAGCGGAGTAAAACCTGCGGAGAAGAAAACAAAGGAAATCCTTGTTCCGCCATTGACAGAACAGGACGAGCAGGAATTACTCCAAACACCAGTGGGACCACATGAGCCCCCTGAAGTGCTGGAAGCCCGAAGACAAGCTCTCCAAAGGCAACAACAACATCTATTTCGAACTCGAGAACACCTCCAAAAAACCCAGGCTGACATCAAGCTCATGCGGGAAGAAATCGAGGAATGCGAGAGAAAGAATAGATCTGGCATTAAACCTACGCGGTTACCCGGAATCGCAAAACCGTAAGTACTGCCGCCAAAAGAAAGGTTCCACAACCCATCTTGGCAAAAGCAGGTAAACGGCAAAGATGCCAGAGGCGAGCCAATATACAAAACCGCAGCAGAAAACGTGGAAGCGGCATTCGCCATTCTCAACAATGATATGTACTCCAATGGTGAAAAACTTCAAGGGGTGTATGCTTTCTTACGTAAAGCATTGAAACAGCAACAGCGGGGGCAAGAGCGATCAGGGAAGTTGGATGACGACTCCGCCCTATCCAAGACAGCTACATGCGCCGCTGAAGCACCTGGACCTGAAGAATCTGGGGACTCGAACAATTCGAAAGAGAAGAAATCAGATCCGAGAAAGGACAAGAAAAAACCCGACAATAGGGATGAAGCGTCCAGAACCGGATCCCATCTCCCGAAAGATGGAATTAATCCTCGCGATCGGGAAGAGAAAAACCGGAAGGAAGAAAAATTAATGCCGCCTCCGAGACGCCCTGCAGAAAATGCGGGAAGACAGGATATACCTCACAGACGTGAGAGATCCCGGACGCCCCCCAGGAATAAGGAAAGATACAGGAGTAGAACTCCACCTTATTCCAAAGGGCAAGGTCACGGAGTAAATAGAGATAATCCCGGAAAAGCGCGTCCGTGCCACAATGGAAAAGAAAGGAGTAGATCCCCTTCTGTCCATTCAGCCGGCAGATACTCCGCACACATAGATAGAGCGGAAAGAGACGATTTATACTTTGGACCCAAGTGTTTCACTGACAGGATCCGAAGAATAACTCTGCATTCTGGCTTCGCCAAAGTTGGTCCAACATACCAAAAATACACCGACAGCACAAACCCGGATACCTCGCTCTCAGACTACTATACAGCCGTTCAAATCAACAATGGGACAGATTTGGAGGCAGTAAAATTCCTCCCCCTAATGTTACTAGATGGTGCCAGAGATTGGATCAATGGATTACCATCAAGGACTGTGGATAGCTGGGATGATATGGCTAGAGTATTTACTCAGCATTTCCGGGGAACTTACAAGCGACCAAATAGCATCAACCAGCTAAATCGCTGCACCCAGTTTGAGGACGAACCATACGTGGATTTCATCTCAAGATGGACGGCAATGAAGAATAGTTGCTCTGGAGTAACTGACGTTCAAGCAATGCATGCTTTCGTCAATGGCTTAAAACCCGGACTCGTACCGTTCATGATCGGTTCCAAAAAGCACAAAGATCTCGGATCTATGCTTACAACCGCCAATGAGCACGCAGCGGCCGAAGACGACATCAGAGCGAGAGGAGGCAATATCGACACTTTGAGCCAAGCCAAAAAGACCCCTCGCACAGAGAAAAAGCAATTCCCGAAGCAACACAAAATCCCAAAGAAGTTAATATAGCCTTTGGAAGAGAAAATGGGAACAAGTGGAAAGGACGAAGCACAGAGCCGATAAATTACACCAAAGAAGAGTGGGAAAAAATAAAGTCGGAAAACTGTGTCCACCACTCGCAATCTGGGAAGCCCACCCATACTAACGCACAATGCCGCTTGAACAAGCATATGAAAGGCAGTGCAGGATCCGGAAACAAAGGGAAGAACTCCAAGAGGAAATTCTCCAAGCAAAAGCCAGAAGCTGAAAAAGAAGACAGTGAAACGGACACTGACAAAAAAAATCCAGGAACAACAGCGAAAAGGCGAGCCTAAGTTTCCGAGAGTTGATGGAGAATGCAACCTAACTTTCCTGGCAACTCACTCAGCAAAGGTGGCAAAGAGATCGCTTTGAGAAATAAACGCGGTTGTCCCTGCAACCCCGAAATTCTTGAAGTACTCAAATACACCAATTACCTGGGATCAGTCTGATCATCCCGGAAATATCCCGGAACCCAGCACGCAAGCTCTGATTTTAAGTCCTATTGTTCAAAACACTAGGCTAAAAAGAGTGCTGATGGATGGAGGATCCAGCATTAACATAATGTACCTGGATACACTGAAGCATCTGCGAATCTCGGAGACCCAACTCAATCATAGCAACATACGTTTTCACGGCATCGTCCCTAGCAGACAAGCACGATCCCTAGGAGAAATTTCCCTAGATGTAACCTTCGGAGACAAAGATCACTTCCGTCAGGAAAAAGTATCCATCGAGGTTGTGCCGTTCGAAAGCGTGTATCACGCAATACTCGGACGCCCAACTTTCGCCAAATTTATGGCAAGATCGTGTTATATTTATAACAAGCTGAAGATGCCAGGGCCAAAAGGAGGAGTAATCACCATAATGGGACACTTCAAATTGGAAAACGAGCTGGAAAAATAAAACGCCCTTTGCGCAGAAAAAGTGATAGGAAAGGAAGAATTGAAAGAGCTGGCAAAAGAAGTATCGCCGACAGAAATGCCGGCAGGAAAAGAAAGTCGGAAGCCAGCAGATAGCTTCAAAGCTTCCGAGAACACAAGACAAGTAATCCTAGATCCTAAAGATCCGACAAAGTTTGTCGTAGTAGGAACTGGGATGACCGACAAATAGGAAAGCGAGCTCATCAAGTTCCTCCGTGAGAACTGGGACATTTTCGCATGGTGTCCTGCGGACATGCCAGGCGTACCCAGGGAACTTGCTGAGCATCAACTTAAGGTGATTCCAGGATCTAAACCCGTCAAACAAGGTCTCCGTCGATTTGACGGAAGAAGACGGAAGGCCATCGGCAAGGAGATTATCCGGCTTTTGGCAGCAAATTTTATCCGGGAAGTTATACATACTGAATGGTCAGCAAACCCAGTATTAGTCCCGAAGAAAGACAGTATTGCCCTTAGGATGTGTATAGATTATACCGGTTTGAACAAGTTGTGTCCAAAAGATAGATTTGCGTTACCGCGAATCGATCAAATAATAGATGCCACTGCTGGCCTGAGCTTTTATGTTTTTTGGATGCATATTCCGGGTATCATCAAATACGCATGAAGGAAGAAGATCAAATCAAAACCTCCTTCATAACCCCGTATGGGACGTACTATTACATAACCATGCCGTTCGGCCTGAAGAACGCTGGGGCAACTTACCAGCGTTGCATGCACCGATGTTTGCATAGTCAGATTGGCAAAACCGTCCATGTTTACGTGGATGACATTGCTGTCGTGTCCAGGGAAACAGATACACTCCTTGAATATTTGCGAGAAACCTTCGAAAATTTGCGCACTTATAAGATGAAGCTAAATCCATTAAAGTGCGTATTCGGGGTCCCCTCAGGAAAACTTCTGGGTTTCATCATTTCTCGTAGAGGAATGGAAGTAAACCCAGAAAAGATCAAAGCAATCTTAAACATCTCCAAGCCTACGTGCGTAAAAGATGTATAAAGATTGACGGGTTCTGCAGCAGCCGTTAGCAGGTTTATTAGCCGGCTAGGGGACAAAGCTCTGCCACTATACAAGTTGTTGAAGAAATCCGACAAATTCGAGTGGACAGAAGAAGCAGATGCAGCATTAACCCGGTTGAAAGAAACTTTGATGAAAGCTCCGATTTTGGCATCCCCAAAAGACGAAGAACCTATGTTACTGTACCTTACGGCTACAAACCGGGTTATTAGTGCGGTGATAGTTGTGGAAAGGAAGAAAGACGAACAAAGCATACCAGATCAGCATCTAGTATACTATGTAAGCGAAGTTTTCTCCGATTCCAAACAAAGGTACCGACACTATCAAAACTGGCATATGGCGTATTTTTCGCATCTCGGAAACTTCGTCATTACTTCCAAGGACATTCCATAACAGTGGTATGTAAAGCACCGCTAGGGGATATAATAAACAATGCGGAGGCAACTGGCCGAGTAGCCAAATGGGGCATCGAGCTAGCAGCATTCGACATTAAGTACCAACCCAGGGCGGCAATAAAATCCCAGGTTCTGGCAGATTTTGTCGCCAACTGGACAGAAGCAATGGAAAAAACACCAATGCCGGAGTCCGAGTACTGGATCATGCACTTTGACGGATCCAAGATGAAGGAGGGCGCTGGAGCTGGTGTAGTCCTAAAATCCCCTAAAGGAGACACAATGGAGTATGTATTACAAATACACTTCAATGCCAGTAATAACGTGGCAGAATACGAGGCTCTGCTTCATGGCTTGCATATTGCAAAGGAAATAGGTGTTAAGCGCATCTTATGCTATGGCGACTCAGATTTGGTACAACACCAGCTCAACCAAATGTGGGACGCAAAAAGTCCCATCATGGCCGAATATCGGAGAACGGTGGACGAGTTTGCAATCTGCTTCTTGGGATTTGAAGTACTCCACCTCAAAAGGGAGGAAAACTGGAACACGGACGCATTAGCCCGCATGGATCAGAAAGGGTGAAAATTCTACCACCAGGTGTGTTTGTCCAACATTTGTACGAACCATCGATAAAAGGTGGAGATGTCGACTATCCTCTGGTTTCTGAGACAATCGAAGTCATGCTCGTTAACCCAGAATGGACTCCATATTTAAACTTCTTAGTTGATCAGAAGTACCCGGAGGGAGCAGACGAAGTCTTGCAAAGACAGATACAACGTCGATGCAAAGGATACACGCTAATCAATAGTTTTCTGTATAAACGCAGTACTATCGGAATTTTCTCTGCGGTGTATTTCACCAGAAAAAGGAAGAGAAATCCTGCAAGAAATCCATGCAGGAGATTGCGGACATCATGCTCAATCAAAAAGCATAGTGAAAAAAGCATTCCGCGCAGGGTTTTTCTGGCTAACAGCTAAGACAAACGCCGAGCACATAGTAAACACATGTGCCGGATGTCAGTATTACGCCAAGCAGACAAATATGCCAGCCCAAGCACTCAAAACTATCCCTATTACATGGCCGTTCACGGTCTGGGGGGCTAGATATGATGGGACCATTCAAAACTGCAAGAGGCAGACTTACACATCTACTCGTTGCAGTGGATAAATATACCAAGTGGGTGGAGGCCAAACCCATCAAAAAACTTGATGGTGTAACTGCCAGAAATTTCATTATTGACATAGTCATGAGATATGGCATTCCACATAGCATAATAACTGACAACAGGACAAATTTCTCTATTGGAGAGTTGGCAAAATATTGCCGACAAACGGGAATTCGCCTACATCTTGCACCTGTGGCACACCCGCAATCCAATGGACAGGTTGAACGAATGAATAGTTCAATCCTGCAAGGAATACGCCCAAGACTCGAATCCCCTCTTCATAGAGCAACTGGACCATGGGTGGAAGAGTTACCCTCTGTGCTTTGGAGCATTCGAACGACGCCAAATAGTTCAACAGGGCAAACCCCGTTTTTTCTAGTATACGGTGCGGAAGCAATTCTCCCGACGAACATGATCCATGACAGCCCGAGAGTGCAGGATTTCGATGAATCAGATGCCGAAAGCGCACGGCGGGATGCCGTCGATCTCTTAGAAGAGGAACGAGAACTTGTGCTTCAAAGATCCGCCATATATCAGCAAGGTTTACGACGTTATCATAGTCGGAAAATCAGGCATCGTTCTTTCAAAGAAGGTGACCTAGTGCTAAGATTGGTGCACCAAAGAAAGCATAAACTGTGCCCAGTATGGGAAGGACCATTCGTCATCAGTAAAGCCATGAAAAATGGATCATACTATCTTGTATACATTCGAGATACGGAAGATGATCCCGACAAGCTGAATCGCAAAAGAGAAAGATAGATGATGAATAGGAGAGACAAAGAGGCCCTGGAGTATCCAACAGTTACGTCCCTTCTATACTTAGTTCAATTTCTATGTAAACATCTTTGAGATCATGAAATAAAGTTGTCGGAATTCATACTTCTATGTTTTACATATTCCGCCTTTTCTATTTCCCAATGATCTTTCAAAATACTCAATGTTAACCCGAATTGTGCCTGAGTGCTCGGAGTTAAAAAAACTGAACGATTTTCAGCCTAAAAAAGGTTTAAGGAAACCCAGACTGTGCCTGCGTGCCTGAGTTTCATATAAAAAAAATTCCTTGGTTATTCTCTAAATATTATCTGATTGTTTTTGTGCTGGGTCACTGAAGCTAGTAAGCAAAAAATGCCTTTATCATGATCCATGTTTCCGAGTTTTTGACTGATCGGTAATACCCAGTCACTCGGCGTGAAGATTAAAACGCTATCGAGCCATTTCAAGCACTAAGGACAGTTAAAGCATACAAAACCAGAGAATTTAGAAGATAAAGGAATGATAACCCGAAAAAACTTGCAAAGTAGTTATATAATATTAAACTGCAAAAGGCGGAGTACTTGTTCATTCAAAAGGATAGAAGCATTACAATAATGTTTACAACATAAAGTTCGGCAATGCTCCTATTTTCTATTGCCCCAGGACCCGGATTTTTCCTTCAAGCATCTGAGTCATCTTCGATGGAGGATTCTTCTGGAGTTTCCGGGATTGCCTCCTCCGGGTAGAAGATGGAGAGGTTGACCATGGAAGCAATCTTGGTTGCATGACCCTTGATCTCGTCGAAAATATTGGTCCGCTGGGTGTCCGTATATCCTTGTGGGATGCCGGACACCACACGCCAAGATTTGGCAGTGGGGTAATGCATACGCATAAGGCCTAAAGCCATGCGTGCACCACCCCATGCTGCGGAGCGCAAGGTGGACTCCTTGGACTCCGCCACCTCCAAGATAGCCTCCAGAAGTTTCTCAACTTCCGAGAATTCCCTAGTCTTTGCGGGAAGGTACTTGTTAATCAGCTGCATGCCCGCAGCCCTGAGCGCGGTGAAGACCTTCCCGAAAGCTCGGATTTTTTCAATCCGAGTAAGAGCAGGGTCATCTCCTGTTTTCAGACAAATAACCAAAGAGTTATAAAGAAAGCAGGGAAAGATTGTAAAAAGTTGAAAATCCGGTAAAAGTCAAAAAAACTTACCGAGAAACTTATCCATCTCGGAGCCTTCTTCCAGCCGAAGGGTCAAAGCATTCTCCAGATCGCGGATAGTTGCTATGTCCTTCTCAGCTTGGTTGGAGACATTGGATTGCGCAATGCCTACAGCTAGTTGGCTGGCCTCCAGTTCTTTCTGAACCTTCATAAGATTCTTATGAAGGTCCAGGTTTCTCCCGGCGGAGGTTCTCGGCATTGCCAGCATCTTCAGCAATTTGTTTGGCTTTCGCCAAAGCAGCTGAAAAGCGAGAAAAAAATACCGAGTTAGAAAACTCGGAAAAGTACTTAGGGACAAAGAATAAAAGTGAAATCACGGGGAATAAAATACCTGTTGTTTCCTTCAGCTGATGCTGAGATGATACCAGCTCCGCTTCCTTAACTTCAAGAATAGAGAGAAGGCTTCTAACCTCCTTATTCTTGACAGTTAGTTTGCTGAAAACTTCCATGTTGATGCTTTCAGCGGTTTGCTGAAACACGGAAATGAACCAGAACGCTTAAGTTAGAAACAAGCATGATAAAGTTGAAAGCATTAAGTTAAAAGCATGCATTTGACTTATTGCTTGCGGGCTAGAGATATTACCTGGCTCATCCGCTTCAATCCTGACAAGTTCTCGTTGAATTCCTTTACATATTCAGAAAAAAGAATTCCAACATGATGCAGGCCGTCTTGGATGACCTGACGAGGTGAAAACACGAAGTTATTTCGGACAATTAGCCCGCCTTGTGGCCAAGGACGGATCAGGGGAGCAGGAGCGAAGAACTTCTTAGCTGCCGGACGAATGTATCCGAGATCGTCAAAAGGTTCTTCCTTTACCTGGAAGTCCTTGTCAAAAGTAGGGATGTGCTCGTCTTCTCCAGATGTCCGAGAAGGTCCGCCCATCTCCGGTTCTGCCCTTTCCCTCGCAACCAAGTTGGATGCAATAGGCTGGCTGGACGGCTGGAATTGTTTGTCCGGGTTTGCGGTTTTATCTTCCCCACCAAAAGTTGTTGGAGTGGGTGGAGCTGCAGCTGAAGACGGCATTCCCTTGCCAGCAGTAGCCTTATGTTTATTCAGTTTCTTTGACTTCAAAGGAACTGGTGCAAGGCTGAAAAGGAAATATCCGAGAAGTAAATACCTCGAAGAACTAGAACGGAATGAGAGATCAAAAACCTCAGAAAAATACCTGGATGTGGCGATGGGAACTCCATCAAGATTTATCACCTCCTCTGTGATCATTTGCCTCTTGCGTTTGCGACCGCCATAAAATCTGGCGTGCAATTCGTCAAGTTCGGCGTCGGATGCAAGATCTGCTTCCGTGAGATCGTCGAACTACAGAGAGAGCAAAAAATGCGACTAAGTCTGAGATATCCGGTAAAGATAAAAATCCGAGAGAATGTCAAATCAAGGAAAACCAAAATTACCTTAGGGACAGGGTTCTCCTCATGATACATCTCCAAGCTCTCCTTATATTGGTCGCGAGTAGCGACCAATTGGTTAACTCGTTTCTTGAAGTCCTTTTTTGTAAAGGCTTTGTCTGTCCCTCTCATTCCGTCTTCTGGACCTTTGTATTCACAAAGAAGCCGGGGGCGGAGGGCAAGAGGTTGGATACGATGACCGAGCCAGCACAAAATTGTGACTGTTCCGGTCAGAGGAGACTGTGAGGAGGTAAGTTTGGCAATGCGCCGTTTGATCTTCAACAGATCATCTGGCAAGGTATGTACGGCTTCGACTGCCCAACTCTCTTGTGGAATGGCGGCGGAATTGATGAATGGAGGAGCCCCGTTTTCTTTTCCGGGAAACGGGATGTCGTGGTGATAAAAGAAAGAACCCGTCCAAAACTTGACGGATTCTGATGTTTTTATCTCTGGGTACCAGTCTTCCCTAAATCTCCGAAGAATGAAAGAAATGGTCCCGCAGATGGGAAGAACACCCTCTGTAGGGTTACGCTTTACTCCGAAGCAGTACTGCCAAAAGTCTAATCTAGGTGCTATTCCTAAATACCCTTCGATAAGGGCTTGGAAGCCAGCTAGATAGAGAATGGAGTTTGGGGGAAGATTGTGAGGCTGAACACCGTAATGGTGGAGGACTTCCAGAAAAAAGGCGGAAGGCGGTAATCCCATACCTCTCGCGATGTGGGAGGTAAGGAGAACACGCTCCCCGTCCTTTGGCGCTGGCTCGGACTCGTCCTCCGGGCTCCGCCATTTGCCCTTCAGCAGCAGCCCCTCCTTCTCCATTGTCGGAAGGAGGGAAGGCGGAATACTGCTCTGGCTCCAATTGCCGGCAGTTTCCCCTTCGTCTTCCGCCCCGGTGGCGGCGGACGCGGCCGCAAGCTCCTCTCCGACGAGGATGATTTTTTCCTCCGCCGTCTCGGGCGCGAGTGGTGGAGATGGCGCGGAGGAGGTCCCGGCGAGGTTGGTAGCGGCGAGAGGAATTTCCTCGCCCGCTGCGCTGCTGGCAGCTTTCTCCGGCTCGTCGCCGGTTGCACGCAGTGGGGAATCCACCATGGGATCCATGGTGTTGATGATCTCGTCGATTTCCGCCGCGACGGAGCGTGCCGGAGAAGAGTTCGGAGATGCCATCTTTTGGCGGCGCGGTGAAGATCGTGAGCTCCGGTGAGGTCCCGGACGGCGTGCGTTCGTACGTTCGCTGGAAGTTCGCTCTGCTCACAGTGTGCTTGGGCGTTGTGGATGCGAGAAGAGAGCTGGGAGCAGAAGGTTTGCAGGAGAGGACGGAGACGGCTATTTATAGCCGGAAACCCGTCACAATGCGTGCTAACGGCTCTTTTGACCGTTGGATGATCAACGCGTTTCACTCGCCGAAAATTTCTGGAAATGAAACGACGGGTGATTATTGCTATCTCCTCGTTTCCTGCGAGAATCTGTCAGAGATACGTTTCAGGGTTTCCCGCTCGACACCCAAACGTCCCTGACGTCACCAAGATTAAAGCGCTGACGTAGGAAGTTCCTTCTCCGCGAAGATTCGTGGAAGAAAAGCCGGATTTTCCGAAATCTGAGTTTTGCGTTATGAAATTATTCTGATAAAAAGAAGAATCAAGACAGAGAGCCTATATTTCTCGAAAAGAATGCATTCTTAACGAAAGATGGCAAATCGGAGTCTTAATCCTTCTTGGGGGCTACTGTCGGATATATACCAACTAGGGGTATATCAGATGGTAGTCTAAAGTGCCGGATTACCAGGGTGGCCTAAATGGTAGTGGGCTATGGTCCATTGGGCGGCCCAGCAAGCTGACGCACGGAAGCCAGATTCTAGAAGAACCCGGATCGCGACCCACGTGATACGGCTTGGAGCAGAAGGCGGATTCCTTACTTTCCAAGTTAACACATACCGTAGTCTTTGTTGGGAATATGCCCTAGAGGCAATCATGTATGATGTAATTCCCACTGTATTCATAAAGTTATTAAGTTGTCCTTGTTTTGAACATCTGATATATGTCATTGAATATGTGATTCGATTGTGGAACTATATATTCATGTTGTTCATACTAGATTGTCCTTGGTCATTTAGGTTGTGCTGGACACACACCCTAGACTAATGTGAGTGTTGGCTGATGACACGGTTCCACTTGTCATGGGCATGGTGATGCCATTCCAACGTTCACGGACTTGGCTAAAGAGTTTAGCAAGTCGGACTGACCCACATTGAGATGCAACGATCAAGTCATCATTTGCATGTCTCAATCAATGTAATCCTTAGACCTGAGGTTGTCTCACAATCCGAGTTGTGGATCACCGACTTAGGTTCTGTCAAACGTTGTTCTGTGACAAGGCAACTATAAAGGCAGAGTTCGGGTCGAATGAGAAGCAAGCTGCGTGATGTGGATAATCAAGATGGGATTTTGCTCCTCCGAATGGAGAGATATTCTCTGGGCCCTCTCGAGTGATATGATTCAGGAAGCATGGCCATGCGCGACTCAGTTAAGTGTTAACTGTGTCGGTTGACTAAGAGTTAGTCAGATGAATCACATGTCACAGATCGAGAAGAGAGTTGAGCTATTCAAGGGATGACGATAAATCGCCTATAGCTCGACAAGGTATATCGTGAGGCAAAAGGGACTAAGATGAATATCACATTGAAAGGTATGTCGTCATGACTCAATGGTACTTGGGAGTCGGCACGTTCTGCTAGGAGCCGCTACCGATTGATCGATTGGGAGTTGGACTCCAATTGTGTCCAAGTCGCCATGAGCCTGCAGGGTCGCACACTTAAGAGCGGGAGCAAGTATTGGTCGGGTTGGACCCGAACCGGAAATGGAATGGTTTTGTGAGTCGGACTCACAGAGGGAATGGGCCACAAGTGTTGTGAAGCCCATTACCATACGCTATATAAAGAGGGGCGCAGGTTGCCCAGCGGGCACGCTAGTCCACTCTCCCATGCGTTGGGAACCCTAGGCCCACTCAGTCCAGCCGCCGCACCGGACCTAGCAGTCCTCCGTCGGAGCTCCTCCTCGTACGTGTGGATACCGGCAGAGGTGCTGTACGTTCAGCACTTCGACGTTCGAGGGATTGGATCGGCCGGACCGGATCGTGGGACTGCACTGCCCCGACGCGCTGCATCGATAATCCGCACCTGCGCGTCTAGTGGTAATACTCGTGGCCTTCTACCTCGGCTAGATCTTGGAAGCATCGCGTAGGAAAAGTTTTGTTTATCTCTATGCGTTCCAACAGTCTTCTAGGTTTCCTTATCTATATGCCCTAACCCGGCTATTATATAAAGCCGGACGGGAGATAAGATAGATAGACAAGAAGCTAAAGGCTAACTCGCCGAGAGGTTGATCATTGGCGAGCAGCTAATAGAACCTCACATTGTACTATGTATTCCCAGGCTTTAGTCCTGAATAGTGAGATTGCAGGAGTAGGAATGCCGCATTACTGCGTCGTACCGAACCTGGGTAAAACCCTGTGTCCTTGATCATCGTACAATCACGTCCCCCCCACGTCTCTATCGGTAGTCTCATGGCACCCCCGTCTATGAAATCTACTACGATGTCTCGACACCCAAGGCATCCCCTTCTTCATCAACACAAATATCAGGTTTCTCTCAAAACACTATATTTTTATTGCTTCACATGATATGTGTTATTCTTGGAGCGTCATGTTATTTTGGTTTCAGTTTGTTTTGTTTCTTTGCTGTAGTTTATGGTTGGATCCTAGCATATTTTAGTTTGGAGAGAGACACGCTCCGTTTTCATTGCCTAGAACACTCTAGTTTTCACTCTTATTGTTTTGTGAGTGTTCAATTTTGCTAGTACTACGTTTTGCTCTTGTTTTTCACTCGAATTTTGTTCAGATAATGTTGGTTTGCGTCAGTTATGTATGATTAGTTCTTTGGTCTTTAATGATTATTTGATTTGGGAGTTGTTCCAAATAAGTTAATTCGTGTTGGAAAAGAGTAAATTGTTTCATGCTTATAGTGGTGCAAAAGGAAGCTTGTATTGACTGTGGCTTAGACTTTGGCATGTCATGTTAGATGTTATTTTAATTTTGTGCTTAGTTATTTATAGTGTATCATGACTAGTCTCAAATAGCTGAGAGTGCTTAATTGACATTGAATTTAATCATGTTTTGTTTCCTCATATTGAAGCATGGTATTGTGGTATTCTCCTTTAAATGCTTTACTTGGATTGACTTGGCGCATGCTCACACCATGTTATGACTATAAAAAAATTCACCTCTAGCCTTGATTATCATTTAGTTTTTTACTTGTAATATTGCTTCATGCTTTGATTAATGATGTTTTTTCGCTATGCATGATTATGGCCATTATTGATCTCTTAGTTGGTCGCTCCCAGTCTTTTGCTAACCTTCACCCTATACTGAGTATGAGCTCTACTTGTGCATCCAACTCTAAAAAAACCAAAGTTTTCCTAATGTGTCCACCATACCTACCTATATGTGGTATTTCACCGCCACTCCAAGTAAATTCCCTCATGTGCTACCTTTAAACCTTCAAAATTATTACCTGTTTTGTGTTTCTGTTTTAGCTCATGAGGAAGTATTGAATGCTTTATTACGTTTTTATGTTTGATGGCTTCACACCTGACTAGCATGAATAAGGTGCTAGTCCATAATTGTGCAAAAAGAGAAGGCATCTGGGTGCCCAGCCCAAACTCAGCTACAACAATAACAATAAAATCTCCTCACATTATGGACATGAGAAATCATGTACTTAGCTTGGGCAACCAAGGAGACAGGCGAACGTTATGATTCTCCTATGAGAGCCGCTCTTGAAGCCATTAAACATGACAAGATAATAGACAATTTGATAGCATTCGTTGACATAGACATACACCTATCTCAAAATCGTTTTCAATATCTCTGTTTTATTAAATAAAAAGTTCTAGCACATGAGTAATACCTCCTTCCCTTTACGAAGGGCCTTTCTTTTCCTTTTATGCCGAGTCTTCATCTTCTTACTTTATGCACCAATTGAGAGAGTATAGTTGTCATTCTGAGTATAGTGTGCATAGTCCCAAAACTTATTATTGACTGATTCATGATTGTGGTATTGCTTGTTCTTAAATTATTTGTATCTAGTTACCATTTGAACTTTGAAGGTGTCCTGGCATTTATGTTTTTCTATTCCACGAGGGACAAGCAGGATAACATGTTTTTTTAATGATTGAAACAAACTTATTGCTTTCAATGTTTCATTATTCATTGTTTGTGTTACTTTTCATGTGCAACATGGTTGCTAAGTTTACACTAGTTGAAATAATATTTAGTATGCCTTTGTTAAAGTACGTTGATATCAACTTGTAATGCTTTTACATAACGTTGATCAAGATTTGTGTTGGCTTCATGTCAGCTCAAAAATTATTTTTGTTATCACTTACTTACTCGAGGATGCGCATGAGTTAAGGTTGGGGATGCTGATACGTTGCAAACGTATCTATAATTTTTGATCCTCCATGCTTTTTTTGCTTTCCAATATCCTATGTTATTTTCATGTTTTCACATGGTTCCCTTCATTTTCTGGATGTTTTGATCAACCCTATTAACGGGATGCCCCAGGCCAGTTGCTGTTTTTTGTTGTTGTTCACCCAACATGTTTGTTTTCTTTGGAGAGACACCACTAGTGAACCTATGACCCCCGGTCCTATTTTTCTCATAAGTACATCATTCTTTTAAGCATTTTCATTATTGTTTCCTTTCTGTACCGTTTTTTACTTTAATTACTTTCAAGACTCTATACGTTTAATTCTCCCGTTTTCAGTAAGACCGGAAGATTGATAACCTTCCAAAAAGTTGGGGCAAGAGAGATTTTGTGCTTGTGTGCAGGTTCTACGCTTAATCAACATCGATAAACGGCGCCGTCGATACAAGCAACCTTCTTTTAAGACTACGATGTCCTACTAGATCGATAAAACTCTGGTTCCATACTGGGGGGAAATTTACACTAGACTACATCAGACCTTCCACTTGGGGTCTCCAAACGAGCGTGTGATCACATCAGCATCAACCACTAAGAGCATCTCCACTCGCGCCCCCAAAGCCCTCCCCCCAAAGCCTATTCCCGTCTGGACCAGCCCCGAGGCCGCCCACTCGCGCTCCCCAATGGGCCTGCCCGTCCAGACGACCCCAATTCCCGTCCGAAAAAACTAGGCCAAACCCGCCTCCCAGGGGTTCCGGTGGGGGCTCCGGGTGACTCGGCGCGCACCGTGGAACCGCCCTGTCACCGATACGGACCAAGACCACCAAAAAGATCCACACGAAGCGCCCCTCTGTCCACTTGCCCCGCCCCGCGCCTCTCTCCATCGTCGACGACCTGCCTCGGTCGACTGCTCCTCCATCCCTCCTTCGCCCTTTCCACGCCGCGCCTCCATCCCCCGTCGTTCTTCCAGCTTCGTAGGTCGCCGGCGCCTCGCCTCGCCTGCGCCGCCCCCGGCGACCAAGGGTGTCCACCTCGCCCCAAAGGTGTTCTTCATTTTGACTAGTAGGGCGCCGAATGTTTTTCAGTGTCTCTTGTTGCCCACCGGCGACCATTTTCTGATGCCACTTTTATTTCGATAGATGGACAAGAACGATGAGTTGTTGGTGAACTTTCTCCTCGAGGAAGAAGTCGATATCGACGACGAGGAAGATGAGAACTTGCTTGTTCTTGCTTGTCTTGCACAACTCCTCCACGACGATGATGCCAATAGTGAACCAAAGCGAGGAGGCTCCAAATTTGGGAGGAGAAAGACGAACCCGAGGATGAGAATGGAGGGCCACTGCATGCTCTTCGCCCACTATTTGCCGATGAGTCAATATTCGATGCAAACGACTTTCGACGGAGATTTTGGATGATTCGAAGATTGTTCGTCACGTTGGTGCAGAATGTGCGGGAGCACGACACCTGGTTCAAAACGAAGAAATACGTCGTGGGGATGGTTGGTTTCTTGTCAATTAAGAAGTGCACTGCTGCTATGAGAATGCTTGCATATGGAGCCGATGGTCAGGACGACTATGTGCGCATGTCTGAGTCGACGGCTATCAAAGCCATGTACAGGTTCTGCAAGGCGATATTGGATGTGTTTGACCCAAACTAGTTGAGAGGACCAAACGAGCAAGAAACTTCTCGGATCCTGGCAACAAATGAAACAAGAGGCTTTCCTGATATGTTTGTAAGTATCGATTGCATGCACTAGATCTGTAAGAACTGTCTATTTGGTTGGCAAGGATTATACAAAGCGGGGAATCACGGAGTTTGCAACATGGTACTTGAGGCTTGACAGATCATGCGACTTGGATTTGACACGCTTTCTTCGGCATGGCAGGATCTCAGAATTACATCAATGTGTTGTAGTGTTCCCATGTGATCGCGAAACTTGTTGAAGGCTATGCTCTGCCAGTGAACTATGTTGTCAATTGCCACGAATACAACAAGAGGTACTACATAGCGGATTGTATCTATCCAAGATGGCCAGCAAAGGTTTGCCATTTTTCGGTATCCTTCTCACTTGGTCGGCCGAGTAGATGGGGAGGTCATAAATGCATGTGTATTCATGCACAACAGGATTATTGAGGATGAGTGTGCAAATCCAGTGCATTATCATTTTTCGTTTGAGTTTCAGGATCCTCTCGTCAATGTGGATCACAATGTGGCAGCGGATTACGTCGCAATGCATATGGAGATCCGAGATGAATCTACTCATGATCAACTCCAAGATGACTTAGTGAAACATTTGTGTGTTCGCAAAGACTTACGGACGACATAGTTCAATTCTAATTTATTTTTAGTTGTATGCGTGAACTATATATGTATTATTTAAAAACTAGGTTAATTATATATAAAGACTCTAAAAAATTGTATAAAATATTGTTTAGATGTTTAGAACGGGGCAGCAAGTGGAGAAGGCCGCCCCCAAATGGCGGCGTGCCGGACAGCCAAAGTCTCCCTCAGGCGCCGATATGGACGGTCTGTTGGGTCCGGCGAGCGGAGATGCTCTAAATCGTCAAGTAGTGATCTTCCTAAGTCAAAAGAGAAAAGCTGCGTGCTGCACTTTCCACTTCCACTGCCATTACCCACCCCGCCACCGCAATTTCGACCGACGGTGGTGTAGGCGTGTAGCAGCACGAGGCAACGGCGACAGCAACCGGGCGACGTCAGGTGACGGTGAAGAATCATGCGCCTTCTTCTCCTTTAGTTGTCTCGGTTTTCTTTCTGCTGTTCTTGAACCGTGCGAATCCTCATTCTGAGTTAGATGATAGATCGGGTTTAAACCTTGAACCAGATGGATCGACTGGTATCGAGATTCGATGGAGTTTGCCGCGAATCCGGCTTTGAAACTACTCTGTCCTTTTTCTGGAATCTGAAACTACTTCTTCGAGTGAATGAATTTGATGCGCATAACAAATTTTTTTTTGTTCTTTTCTGCAGCTATCTGGATTTAGCTCCACGATTTACTGAGGAGGCACCATATATGCAACTCTGCTGAAGGCAAACAGATGTTCGCTATCTTCTGGACGTGTTTGTGTATTTAGAAGGAAAAAAAAAAGTCCTCCGACTCTAGCAAATATGATAACATCGAGTGCATACTACATGGTCAAAGTTCGAAACCGGACGCTGTACCATTGAGATATTTGAGACAGATCACAAACAAGTTCTCCCATGAGCGAGTACTTGGTACCGGTGGTACTGGCGTGGTATATAAGGTAAGATTAAAGCTTGTCCATTTAGTCTTCTAAATATATGTAACCTGTGTTGAAAAAGACATGTTAAACAGGGTGTGCTACCAAGTGGGAAAGAAATCGCTGTGAAGAGGCTAAAGCCATCAATGGTGTGCGCCCAGAAGTTATTTGAGAATGAGGTTCATCATCTTATGAGGCTTAATCACCCAAATATTGTGCGATTTATGGGCTACTGCTATGAAACAAAGAGGCGTCGTATGGAATACGAAGGGAAAATGGTATTTGCCGAGACCTCAGAAATGTTGCTCTGCTTGGAGTATCTCCCAAAAGGAAGCCTTGATGGGTATCTTTCAGGTATTAAAAATCAATGTAGGACTAGTGTTTCTAAGTTTTTAGTTTTTCCTCTGAGATTGTTTGAGCAGAGCTCCTGCGAACTGAATCTTGTTCACATATGCTACGAATATTAAAACTAATTAACATGTGGTCCTGATGTACGAATAATAAATGAGAACATACAATAGAAATTTATAGTCCTTTCACATGTTATCTAGAGCAAAGCAACTGTTGCAAAGATAAACGATAATTACAATGTTGAAGATAGCCTTACGTCATGGTCTTAAGGGACTAGATAGACATAGGCTAGACAAGAGAATATTTGGGAGATATGTTATATTGATTTTTTGCTTGACTCTGGAGTACAAGCATGGCATCTCCTAATATGGTTGGACTTCTTAGATATTTCCTAGTACTGTTGGACTCTTCGATAAACATGTACTTCCCTAATAGTCTCTTGTAGTTTACTAGTATTCTCTCTCAAGGGTTCCTCCCCTGCTGCTGCCCTTGCCTTGATACAGTGGACCCATGTAACAACAACAACAACAACAACAATAGATTTTCAAATAACTATGTAAAATTCTCTTGTTTGGGTGACAAATGCAGATGGATCCTTTGAACTTGATTGGCACAAGCGCTACAAAATAATTGAAGGGATTTGCAGTGGTCTGCACTACCTTCATGAGCAAATTGATAATTCTATTCTTCATTTGGACCTAAAGCCCGGGAACGTATTGCTTGATGACAATTTGGCACCAAAAATTACAGATTTTGGGCTGTCAAAACTCCTTGATAAGCAACAAACTATTTCCAGTCCAAATCGTGTTGGTACATTGTAAGTTTAATGCCTCTTTATAATCCGGTTTTGTTTAGTCATCAGAAATATTTGCTTTCCCTGGTCTCTTTACCACTAAAAAGTGCACTCATCTTATAATGCAGTGGCTACATGGCACGTGAATACATCCATGAAGGTATAATCACATCTAAGTCAGACATATTCAGTCTGGGTGTGATAATCATGGAACTAATAACGGGAGACAAGAACTACCCAGAAGTTGCCGGAACATCTTCAGAGAGATTTATTGAGCTTGTATGGGAATTCTGCTTCAGTTTTCATGATTGATTACCTTTTAGTTGACCAGGTCATGCTTTACTTTGCACAGTGACATTCTAGATTCTCGTTCTGATTTTGCAGCAACTTGAGAAATGGAGAAAGACGCTGGAGAAAGCGCATGGTTACATAAAGCTAGAAGTAGTCTGCCAACAAATTAAAAGATGCATCCAAATCGGTCTAATCTGCGTGAATCGGGACTGGACCAAAAGGCCTACAACAACAAAAATTATCAAGATGCTGCAAGGATTGGAAAGCTCGGACTATAGCATTAGCAATGAGGCAATGCCATCGACAGTTCAGGTACGATCACTTTAAGGGTAATGCATTCGTGGAATATGTACTATTTCTTAGTCTTTGTTGTTCTTTAAAAAGATCATTATAATATATAACCTCTTAAAGTGCATAAAACATTGTAGTTTGATATCTATATTTACAATATTATAAATGCTACAAAACACTACTGCTCACTCACATTTACTATTGAGAAAAGCAAAGAAACTATAGTTGTTAGTCCTCAAGTATCTTTTTTTTTTAAAAAACAACGAGCCCCCTTGTCGATTTCCGTTAAAGAAACCACCGGTTTTCTTAATAATATTGCTCTGCATACAACAGTAACTGTCGGGCATGCATCCGACGTTTTCCTTTGGCCGTGAGATTGGCTAGCAGCCATCAGACCCGACGGATTGATTTTGATGTCGTCATGTCGGACAAGTATCGGACGCAAAAACGTCGGACGTGTAGCAGCGTTCTTTTGTTAATGCTAAAGCCAGACACTTAGTGCCCTTCTAAAAATAATTGCAACTGATGTCGCTCCCTCCAGTTTAGTAGAAGTGTTGTCATGCAAAAGTAATTCTGGCAACTTACTATATTTAATGGCTTACATACTCGAAAAAGATATGCAGAAATTTGTCAGAGGAGGTACTTTCACAAGTTTATATGTTTATTGGGTTTTATAAATATGGTTCATTAGAATTAGTAGTCAGAGTTGTTCCTTTTAGACGGTCAATGGGAGAGTTGTATTTATATTCTCTCCACCAATTGTCAGATCTCAAATGGACTCACAGAGTACGGTGCTTACTTTGGGGCTACTGAAGAAGCTAAACAAGCTTCTAATAATACGTTATGTATCGAGAATTCGGAGGAAGTTGAAACAAGGGAATCACAACTTGGAGAAGCATCGGTTTCTCTTGCAATGGCTGGTGACTCTCTACGTGGAAAGGGGCTGTGCCTCGAACACCGAGGTAACCTTTTGTCTACAAATCGTTTAGTGTCGCTGGATTTCTTGTTCAAAATTTATGTTCTCTATGTTTACACTTGGAACTATTGCATGCAGAACGCAGTTCTCCACGGGCAACTAACAAGTGTATTTCCCCGCAAAAAAGAAAAAGAACCAGCAACTGTTCTAGGGATGCACAAATTGGAGAAGCATCTGTTTCTCTTTCAACGGAGCGAGCTGAAAGAAGGGAACCACAACTTGGAGAAGGATCGGTTCTGGGCTGTCTCGAGTTGCGCGCGGCTGCCGCAACAGTAATAGAAGCTCCGACTAGCCACGGCAGCACCGTCTTTTCCTGACCCTGACCACGTCTCGGCGCCACAAGTGGAGGCGTTCCGCCGCCTCTCCGACAACCTCGCCACCGCCTTTCGCTCGCCGACGGAATTCGCATTCCTCACCGACGCGTGCATCGCCGTGCCGGGTGCGCCCGACCTGCGCTGTGAACCGCTGGGTGCTCTCTGCCCGGAGCCCCTTCTTTTTTGACTTCTTCGCATGTCACAGGGGCCATGATGCCCCCGGAGCGAAGGGCATCCGGTATGAGCTCCAGGAGCTCCTGGGCAAGGAAGTCGAGGTTGGGTATGAGGCGCTGCTGCTGGTACTCGACTACCTGTACAGCGGCCGCGCCGTCTTTGACCTCCCTCAGTCGGCGTGCTTCTGCGCCGATGAGGACGGCTGCGTGCACGATGGCTGCCAACCCGCCGTCTCCTTCCTGGTGCAAGTCCTCTTCGCCGCGTCCACCTTTCAGATCACCGATCTCACCAGCCTATTTCAGGTCCGCCTCTTCCCCACACCTTCATATCAGAGATTTCAGCTTCAAGTTTATTGTGCTTGCTGGATCGTATTACTCAGACGTTTTAATGCTATATTTCAGCCGAATCGGATAGACCTTTTTCATTATTAGCAATATTGCATGGAATACTCTCCATTTTATTTTAAGATAAAACAGCTACTGTAAGGGCATCTCTAACTGATCCCTCAAATTTTAGTCCCTTACACTAGGTCACAAGCGCGCACAACCTGCAGTGTATTTGGGCACTTCGCTACAGGTGTGGTGTGCTTGCACGTTCTTTTGTCTGCTTCCCTGATGGTTGTCACACGTTTAGTAATTATTTTCAGTGCAACCCATAAATTAAATAGGCGGGCATCTGATGATAGCTGGTTTTGATCAAGCACGTACTCTCTGAGAGAACCAAATTGTGGCAGATCTTGAAGAATTTTTTTACGAACTACATAGCTGTTACATTGAATAGCATTTACACTCAATTCTATAACAAGGGTATAAGTGATGCACTGATCAAGAAAGTAATAATGATAAACCAAGGAACAAAATGGAATGCCATAATAGGAACTTGCAGCAGTACATATATAATAATGCTCCAGCTCTGCTCTACTCCACTAAAATTTTGTCGGCTCCACTGAATTTTCCCTTGCTGATATATCCATACTTCTTTGACTTGCAAAATTCGCTATAACACTTTGTGTCCGTGCCTTGAAATGCCCTATTAACACCACTTAGTAAGGGGAACAAAGCAATAGTCTGACCTATAATCATGCAAGGTCGAGAAATTTATTAAGAGTAAACAGCTAAGAGAAACACATATAAAGGTAAATGGTGTTTGTTCAAGTCAGGTTATACACACTAAACTTGAAGCATATATAGCCTCCTAAAACTTACATGCGGAAATCAACATTCTTCGACGTGAAACAATATAGCCATGTAAGAAAGTTGCAGGCCTGGTTTGATAACAGCAACATCACATTCTTTATGGATGATTGTTTTTATTTAATTTTATGTAAGGAAGTTGCATACTGGCTTAACAATGCCAAAACCCCATTATGTATAACTAGTTTAATGTCTGTGCGTTGCAACTGGATAATAAACAAATGTATATGAAGATATTATCTAACTTGGTTTGAAATCTTGTAGATACGTGTGACGAGTGCAGTTTTGAACATATCTAGAACCCTAGGAATGCTTTACTAATTATGACATAATATACTCCAACCATTTCTTTCAACCACAAAAATAATGATACTGGGTGGCAATTGGCAAAAGCGATGACCTCCCCACAACAAGTTAAATCTAATTTATCTCAAAAAAAGGGGAGAGGGGGGGGGGGGGGGGGGTCTTAGCTTCTCCACCGCATCTTTCTCTCTCTATATTTTGCTCTTTTATTGTCTAATAAAATTGATAGTTCATTTGTACTTAAAAACATAAAAAGGAATTTGGTTTTTAATTGCATGGCTATCTCTGATACATTACATATATGTAAGTTCTTTTCTTCTCATGCTAGTGGTAGCAAGTGCATCAAAGGGTCGACATGACCTCGTGTATGGAGATCGATTGATAGTCCAATACCAATCTTTACTATTAAAAGGAAATAGGCCCGAGCGTTGCCACGTTCTCTCAAGTTTTTTTTTGCTCGTTCCACATGTAAAATACGTAATAATAATATATATATGTATAATAGGTAGTTATTTTTAATCTCTTAAAAAGTAATGTTCCACATTTCTTGAAATTTATTTGAAAAAGCTTACATTTATTTAAAACGAGATATTCCATTTGTAACCAAAGTTTCTGGAATTTTGAAATTATTTCACAATTCCAATCATTTTTTGACTAATTGATTTAATTTGAATCTAATAAAAAAATTGCAAGGTAAAGCAATCAAATCATCAATAATTTAAACCCTATAGATCTTCCAATTGCCTTTCTTACTGTGGATGTAATTTCTTTAGTAGGTGACGGTTGTTGCCTCTAGTGGCATCGATCCGATTGTCATTGCCGATGGTAGCAAGGGGCCTAGAAGTATTAACATAGAGGATCTTTGAATATTCTTTTAATCATGAGCATTCACATAGGCAACCCCCTTTTTTAGGTAATTAGGTGTCAATCCGTGCATCTTCACAAGCTAGAAACTTCTCGAGGGAGGTTCATTAAATTTTTCTTTTTCAGATTCTGATTTCAGATTTGTACTTTATAGTTCAGGCTTTGCTGCAGATGAGATGCGTGCCCATCATTTGATGATATTTTTGTCGAGTTCTCACTTTTAACAGTTACTGTCGTATTGAAGTGAGTACTAAGCCGCTGTATGCCCTTCTTTTCCACGCAGCGGCGTCTCCTAGACGTCCTTGATACAGTTGAAGTGGATAACCTTCCGTTGATCTTATCTGTTGCAAACATATGCAAGAAATCCTGCATGAAGCTGCTCGAGAGATGCCTTGAGATGGTGGTCTGGTCAAACCTGGACATGATTAGTCTTGAGAAAGCGTTGCCTCCAGATGTTATCAAGCAAATTTCTGATTCACAGCTAAGTCTCGGATTAGTTTCACCTGAAGACAAGGGCTTTCCTAGCAAACATGTAAGAAAGATATTGAGAGCTCTTGATTCAGATGATGTGGAGCTTGTCAGGATGCTTCTCGAGGAAGGGCAGACTAATCTTGATGATGCATTTGCATTGCACTATGCTGTAGAACATTGTGACTCGAAAATCACAACAGAACTTCTGGACATTGCACTCGCAGATGTTAATCATAGAAATCCAAGAGGTTATACTGTTCTTCACATCGCTGCCAGGCGAAGAGATCCTACAATTGTTGTCTCTCTTTTAACCAAAGGTGCTCGGCCATCAGATCTTACAACTGATGGAAGAAAAGCAGTTCAAATCTCAAAGAGAGTCACAAAACATGGGGATTGCTTTGGGATTACTGAAGAAGGAAAACTGTCTGATAAAAAAAAGTTATGCATTGAGATACTGGAGCAAGCTGAAAGAAGGGATCCACAACTTGGAGAAGCATCGGTTTTTCTTGCAGTTGCTGGTGGCTGTCAACATGGGAAGTTGCTGTACCTTGAAAACCGAGGTAATATTCATCTGCAAATCATGTAGTGCTCAAAATTATATGTTTTTTATGGTTTGCACTTGGTGGTGTTTTGCACGTGGGTGAAGTTCTCATGGTAACTAGCCAATGTGTTACTTTATTTATTTTCTTTGAAGTTGTGTTTTCACAAAATTATATTCATGCCATGTAGTTGCTTTGGCGAGGATAATGTTTCCAATTGAGACAAGAGTAGCAATGGACATCGCTCAAGTGGATGGTACTTTGGAATTTACCCTTGGTTCTGGTGCCAATCCACGTCCGGAGATACAACGGGCAACTGTTGATCTAAAAAACACTCCTTTCAGATTGAAGGATGAACACTTAGCTCGGATCAGAGCCCTCTCCAAAACAGGTGAGGCGCAGCTTGCCTTTTAACTAAGCACTTTTACATATTACCCAGTATCTATATTTCCAATCTAATAATATTAAATCGTTTAGCTTATCTGCTTGTAACATTCTCAACAAGAAAGCTGGTGTAAGTGTGTAGCTGAAGTTGATAGGTGTACTGTCTAGAGCCTTAAAATATTTACATAATATTTTTTTTTCGAGGAAAAGGAACCCCGAAGGGGTTCCCAATTTCAGTTAAGAAATTGATTTTTTTGGTCATCCAAAGCGATCCACACTTATTACAGACCGAAAGAACAACACTCCACCGGCAGCACGAAACTAAAATAGGAAAGAACTTTTTTAAAACTGAAACATAAACCTCTGTTTTCTAATAATTACAGTCCAAACTAAGGTGAACAGACTTCATCAGCTGCAGAACAAAATGATGTAGGTGAAGCAGGATTGGATTCTGAGCAGAAGTTTCTTCACTGCTCAATCCTCCGCCAGATCGGATTCCAGCCAAATTTCTGCCAAAGCTTTCCTGTGCAACCCGGGCCAGCTTGGTAGCCCCCTACTACAGCAGCGTTCTTCGAAGTCCGCTTTTCTGTAGTGTCTCCCAAGTGTGCAGAAAATGGCACACAAGAAAAATGACGTTAGTAGGATCTCCATTTCCAATTCTTTGAAAACAAGACTTATTCCTTTTCTTCCAAATTGGCCAAAATATGGCTACAGTACTAATAATAATAGAGAATCTATCTTTACCAATAAAAGACGCAAACCAATTATCATATAAACCTGGGAAACTGACAGGCATATGATCAATGCCCAAAGAGCAAAAAGAACAAATGCTCAGTAGTTTCATGCCAGTAAAAAAACTCACATAGTTCTATTTTTTCCACCCCTTTTTTTTTTTTCAAATTCTCCTTGGTCAGAACTCTGTTTCTGATCAGCAACCAGCTAAAGACTTCAACTCTCAAAGGAAGTTTAAGTTTCCACAGCTTAGAATAAGGGAAAGATACTTGCTTTACATAATGTTACTCATCAAATGGAAGATTATAATTATTGGCACGACATCAATATGTGAATGATGGCCATTGGCTCTTTTGTGCTCTTTAAGAATATTAATCCATATGACATAAAGATCTGAAGAGTGAAAATTAGATGTTTAGACCAGAATGTACACTTGAAATAATCATACAACATGCTAACCGGGGATTGAATTGCTAATGATTTTTCTTGCTTGTGTGTGTGGAGGGTAGCGGTTGACCTAGTTGTGCACTTGTGCATAATCTTTTTTGGATTTCAGTTATAAAATGAAAATTTTACCAAGTTTATGGACTCACTGCAAGCTGAATGTTTATACCAGTTGAACTCGGTAAACGCTTCTTCCCGCGCTGTTCAGATGTTCTGGACAAGATCATGGATGATGAAGAGCTGGATTTCCTCGTAAGCAATACATCCACGTCCACCGAGAAGAAGAGCAGGTTTCAAGGCCTGCAAGACGTCCTTCTGAAGGCCTTCAACGAGGACAAGGAGGATTTTGAGAGGTCTAGTCCTCATCATTGGTGAGGACGTAGGAGCAATGAGTTTCAGCCCACGAGATGAGCACAATGACCCCATTCTTGCCATATCGGTGGCTGATTTTTTGTCTGAAAATGCTCGCCAGATGTTCTTTTCTCCTATTCCCTTTTTTGGGTGGAAAAAGGTGTTTCTATTCGTTTAACGTACTCGAAATAGTACTAGCAGTGTAGTACCATCAACAGATAGGGTAGGGACCTAGTTATGCTTTATTTTTTTGCCTGCACAGTAGTTACAGTAATCCATACAGCTCTCACTCTAGGCAAAATCCATGAATTCTGCATTATGGTCTGCAACAGTATTTTTTGTTGATTGAACAAACGGACTACATGTGGTAGCAGTTCTTGGCTTCCGAATTCGATGATTGGCGAGGAAGAGTAGACGGTATCTGCTTCTGCAGGACTGAATAAATACTGTAGTACTCCGCTGTAGTTAATCTGTGAAGCGCATCTACCACTAATATGGGGTAGTACACTGTTTTCACCCTGGCAACAGGGCGCAACGGCAACGGCAACCGCGCCGCAACGCGCGAAGAAAAAGGGACAAAACTAGATGCACCGAGTAGTGCGTGGACCTTCAGCAGTGCCATAACTGAAGAAAAAGTAGCAGTGGAAGGACCTGTTTGTAAGAAAAAGGAATAACCAGCGATGAAGAAGGAAGGCATGGGGGCTATCTGCAAGATGCCAGGGACCAGCGTGCAAAATCTCAAAAAAATTTGGACCATTTCTCGATTTGTGCGTGTCATCCTTGCGCAGGGGCCATGCTAATCTTCTCTGTATCGTTCCAATTTTATCGGATGTCCCCGAAGGGACAGTCTGTTTACAAAAGGCGCACATTATAAACTGGTCAGAACTTTCCTAACTTTCCGAGGTTGGACTAAAGAAACGTTACCGCGCCAGGAGCCAGGGATCCCCACCCAACAGCTAGTGGGCCGCATCTGCGTGCGAGATAGATCTTCTTCCTCTATCGGCCCAGCTAAGGAAGCGAGCTGGAAACATACATATGGCCTGGGCCTGCTTGCAAACGAGCATGTTCTGCGCGAGTGTGCGTCAGCTCATTCCACGGGATCATCGAGGATAAATCCGTGCATAGCCATCCTGGAAAAAGAAAAACATATGTATTCCTCGTGCAGCTCTGGCACAGTTGTGCAATAGAACACTTTGAGCATTGAATTGCGGTCTACAACGTTTTGTTGGGTGGGATCTACACTAATGCACTTGATTATTCTGCATGACTGGGTAAATACTTGTGCTGCACTGCCTCTAAGTTTAATCTCTGAAGCATCTAGCAGAGGGGTGTGTACCGTAAAAAGGAGTACACTGTTTTTACCTGCATCCGGCACGGGCGCACGGCAGAGCAGCCCTTCTGGCCGAGGGGGAAAAAATGCCATGTTCCACACTTGGACTGAACCAAACGGAGGCAGGCGGAGCAAACTCAAGAGCAAAAACTATGTGCCGTTAATGCGAGGCAAAGTCCGCGCTGAAGCCAGAGGTAGCGTGAGGCAAAAGCCTGCGCAATTTTCCTAAATCCGCTCTACTCCTACAGCGGTAGGTGAAATTTTAAATAAATAACCTTTAAGCGTAGCAATTTCACATGTTAGAGATATATTAGGCGTACGTATCTTTGGCAGTTTAGGATTTGTATTCAATCTCCTACTCTATCTCTACGAGGCTTCTTGTCCTCCAAATTTGTACCCCAATATATACTCTCATGAGGCTCAATAATACAATCCAACATATTCCGCCAATCTCATCCTTCTACATGGTATCAGCCTAAACACGATCTAACCCTAGCCGTCGCCGCCGCTTCTGTCTCGCGCCGCCCCCGGGACGGATCTATGATCGTCGCCGGGGGCCGCGCCGCCCATACCTAGGGTTCGTCCGCCGGTCCCGTGGATCGGCTGCCCTAGAGCGTCTTTCTCTCCGCCGGTCGCTTGGCCGACGTTTTATTTTTTGGTTTTCCGATTCAAGATCGGTTTGCGTCGCCCGCCGCCACCGTCGACCCTCACGCGCCTCTACACCGACACCGGCGCGACTAGCGGCCTCTTCACCGACACGGCGGAGTCACACGCCACGCGGCGGCCGTAATGCCCATTGTTCATGTGGCCTTTTCGCCACCTCGGCGGCTTCGCGCGATGCGGCGGCCTTAACGGCCGCCTTCCGTGCGTCTACCCGCCCGTCGCTTTGTCGGTCGTCATCGCTCCTACTCCGATCGGGACTCCTCCACTACCCCGCCCTCACCGTGGCTGCCTCACGCACAGAGCTGCCTTGGCCGCTCAGGCACGGCGCTACATTTGCCGCTCGGCCTCCACCACCCAGCCTTACGTCATCATCAGCGTGCTGAGCGGCGCATCCTCCACCTCGCGAGCAAGCGGATTGATCACCCGCCCGCCCGCGATCCGTTCCATCCAGGCTGTGCGGCCGACCCGTACAGTCGTCTGCGTGCGCCTCCGCAGGTTCCCGTGAAGACCGTCCCTGAGTGTGCGTCTATCACCGATCGAGCAAACGGGCTGCCGCTGCGTCGTCCCATCGGGCCGTAGCGCCGCCTCCCCGTGGTTCTCACCGCGGCTGCATCACCCCCGCGCGTCGCCGCTGCGTCGCTCCTCCGGGCTGTAGCGCTGCATCACACTGTCCCCGCCGTCGCCCCGAGCTGTTCCAGCGGTGCGCTGCCGCTGTGTCGTCCCTTCGGGTCGTAGTGCCACAGCACGCGGTGCCCGCCGCCACGAGGCCGTTCCCGCGGTTGCCCTGACGGCGTGCTGCTGCTGCGTCACCCCTTCGGGCTATAGCGCCGCAGCACACGCGGTCCAGGTCGCCGCCCCGAGGTCTTCCCGCCGTCGCCGCTGCGTCGCTCTTCGAGCCGTAGCGCCACGACGTGCGGTCCACTCCGCCGTCCCCGCGCGTTGACCTCTTCGCCGTCCACCTCTTCCTCTGCTCCGATAACCGTGGTTGACATCGGCACCTTCTCCCCCACGCCGACTGGCGCTGCAACCGTCGTCGAGCCTTCGTCCACGACGTGTCCCCGGGCCCGGCAAGCCTGGTGCGACGCCTCGTCAACATCAACTTCGTCCTTCTACGCATCGCCGTCATCTTCCTCGACCACTTCCTCTGCTCCGACAATCGTGGTTGACATCGGCACCTTCTACCCCCACGCCGACTGGCGCTGCAACCGTCGAGCCTTCGTCCACGACGTGTCCCCGGGCCTGGCAAGCCTGGTGCGTCGCCTCGTCAACATCGACTTCGTCCTTCTACGCATGCCCGGTGCTGGCAACACTGGCGCGTGCCTTCGTCCACGACGCGTCCACGGGCTTGGCAAACCCGGCGCGACGCCTCGTCCATACCGTCTTCTTCCCGGCGCACCACTACTTCAACACCACTGCGCCTATGTCTAACTTGGCGCCTCCTTGCGCCCCGCGGCTACACGGCGACTACCTCGACACCGGCTAACCCCACTCGACATCGACCTCGGCAACCCTCGCACGGCTACCTCGACCACGGCTACACCACCCTACGCTCTCGGCTACCTCGACCTCGGCACAAAGGGCTATCATCTCGCCTTGAGCTCTCATCAGCTTCCTCTACGGTCCAAGCTCCAGCGCCGTGACACCATCTACGACGTCAGCCCACTGGATTCTACTTCGGTTTCTCTCCAGTCTGACCGTCCGCGACGCTCCTGTTGTTCGCAACGCTACCGCTACGACTGCGGGGGGATGTTAGAGATATATTAGGCGTACGTATCTTTGGTAGTTTAGGATTTGTATTCAATCTCCTACTCTATCTCTACGAGGCTTCTTGCCCTCCAAGTTTGTACCCCAATATATACTCGCCCATGAGGCTCAATAATACAATCCAACATATTCCGCCAATCTCATCCTTCTACATCACACTCTAACGCCCACGAACCAAAAATTTCGAAAAATAACCCTTCTGCTTAATGCCCGCCCCAAAGCTGTTATGATCTATAACATAACGCCAGGTCAAAGACGTTATAGATCCTTCCCGGTCAACGTACCGGGACCCACAGCTCTACACCTTAACGCCTACTACACCTTAACGCCTTGGTCCAAAGCGTTATGCTTTTTTTATAATTTTAATCAATCTAACTAACTTTTTTGGCGTAAACTAGTAGTACTACTAATGTTCATCGGTCAACTCCCAAAAAATATTGCTCTGATGCGGGATTAGTTTTTACTTCAGTGTGAGTCATATAGAAAGTAGAAGCGTGTAACCATAGAGCAAAATAAATTATGACGTATATTTTTGTCACCGGTATTTCAAATAAAATCACACAATTGAAAATACCACTATCAAAAGTGCGTGAAAAAATATAACATACCAAAATAAAAAAAATTAGGAGTCTTACCGCTTCTAAACGTTCATACCTTTGTATATCCAGTGATTTGACTTGGATCTTTTATATTTCAATATCTTATAATATCAAAACAAATATCGGGGCAAGAACTCGGTACTTGGTGTGGACATACTGATTAGGCTAGATTATATGTTTGGTATATTGCACGCACGCTTTGATATCTGACTCTAAAACATGTCGACTAACCCAATAGAATAGAGACGTCTCGAACACCCCAACATCTATCCAAGATAGTCCATCCAGGTTACATGCATACTTTTTTAATATTCTACCTGCATACCTTATTATTGAGAAACCTAGATACACATAGTCTACATTCTAACTAAAAAAAGATGCCAAATACCAGTAACTAGTTGGTTAATAAGCAAAACATTAGCACATATATCTATAATAATTGCCATCGCAAACGTTATCCGTTCAAATCGTTATCATCACCTACATCGATAAGTACAGGCACCTTGAATGGCGACGTCCACCAAATTTGGCGCTATACATACATCGGTCTATTCAGTCAGAGTTCTCGAGTCTGGCGATCAACGAGCCGCTCTATACGATTGCACACTTTTAAAATATTGGACTTGATTAAGTGAAATACTCCCTCGTTCTAAAATATAAGGCACTCTTTAATTTCGTTGGTCAACAACGTCCAACTTTGACCATGATTTGTCTTTATAATATGTTCATATAATTAGTAGAAATATATATATATATATATATAGGGAAAATGGTTTCTACTCCTGGGTGTAACTACACCCACGTCTCATATACTATCGTACGAAGAAAATGTGTCATACTTTTTCGGTCTGAGTATGTCCATATACTATATTTAAGATACTCCAAAACAAGTTACGTGAAAATTATAAAATTGAGCATGTAGTTTGCACTATATATTCAAAATACCGATATATATGTATGTATAAAAGGAGTATGTAGAAAAATTACACATAGTACATAAAAAGTAGTATATATACTGCCAAAATAGTAATATATGCTGCATACTACCTATACATACTTTTCGGTATGATAGATACTACATACATCATACTAAACATATGTGGGTGTAGGTACACCCGGGAGTAGCATAAATTTTCCTATATATATATATATATATATATATATATATATATATATATATATATATATATATATGACTCCTATTACATACTCCTAGGTGTACGTACTCCCATATACAATATACCTCGCATACATGCGTTTTATACTTATTTATTATTTTTCATATACCTCGTTAATTATTCTAAAATACCTCAATGCAAGTTGTATCAGAAAGGTATCACCAAACTCCTTAGTTTTTTTAATATACCATTTTTACGTACAGAAAAGCAGTATATAAGTAAATAGTATTAAATACGTAGATTCAGTTGGATTTTTTCATAAATTTCATTTTGAGGTGTCTAGTATTTAATATTAAAGTATATTAAAAATGCTAAATAGGTATAAGCGATTGTGGTATGTGGTATATTGAATGTGTGAGTACGTACGCCTAGGTGTACAGAACCATTTTCATATATATATATATATAAAATAAAAGAATTTTACAATACGAGTTCAACGGTACCGGTTATACATTCTCAATCCATATACTATGTTATATATTTATGCTTCCATCAAAGATCACCACACAAAAAACGTGTCTTCTATTTTTAGACGGAGGGATACTTTTGTATTATGTATGTTTATGTATTTCTACTTGTATTTTATTTTTCGCTTTTTATTTTGGTCGTCTCAAACTCAAACCGGGTGATTCAGTTATGCTAACATTCTTTTTTACCTTTGTATGTTTTTATTGAAATATAAAAGATCCAAGTCAAATCACTGGATATACAAAGGTATCAACGTTAAGACTCCTAATTTCTTTATTTTGGTATGCTATTTTTTTTTCATGCTTGTATTTCTACTTGTATTTTATTTTTCGGTTTTTATTTTTGTCATCTTGAACTCAAACCGGGTGATTTAGTTATGCTAACATTCTTTTTTACCTTTGTATGTTTTTATTGAAATATAAAAGATCCAAGTCAAATCACTGGATATACAAAGGTATCAACGTTTAGAAACGGTAAGACTCCTAATTTCTTTATTTTGGTATGTTATATTTTTTTCATGCAATTTTGATAGTGATATTTTTAATTATGTGATTTTATTTCAAATACTGGTGAAATACACGTCATAATTTATTTTTCTCTATGGTTACACGCTTCTACTTTCTATATGACTCACGTGAAGTAAAAACTAATCCGGCACTGGAGGAATATTTTTTGAGAGTTGACTGATGAATATTAGTAGTACTACTAGTTTATGCCAAGAAAATTAAGTTAGATTGGTTAAAATTATAAAAAAGCATAACGTCTTAAACCAAGGCGTTATGCTTGCTAGCTTCACGCCTTGGTCCAAGGCATTAAGGTGTCAAGGTGTGGGTCCCGGTACGTTGACCTAGCAGATCTATAACGCCTTTGACCTGTCGTTATGTTATAGATCATAACGTCTTTGGGGCAGGCATTAAGCAAAAGGGTTATTTTTCGAATTTTTTGATTCACGGGGTTAGAGTGTGAAATTGTTGCGTCAAAAGGTTATTTATGTAAAATCTAGCCCGCGGTAGCCTTTTGATGCTACGACGCCACGACTAATCTAAACTCTCTCAAACGGCAGGCACCCATGCATGCACGACCACGGCCAGAGAGCCACAGGTGTCGGATATATACTGAATAGGGGTATATCAGATGGTAGTCAAAAGTGCCGGATTACCAGGGTGGCCCAACTGGTAGTGGGCTATGGTCCATTGGGCGGCCCAGTAAGCTGACGCACAGAAGCCGGATTCTAGAAGGACCCGGATCACGGCCCACGTGATCTGGCTTGGAGGAGAAGGCGGGTTCCTTACTTTCCAAGTTAGAAGTTACCGTAGTCTTCCAGGTTTCCTATTCTGTATGCCCTAACCTGGCTATTATATAAAGCCGGACGGGAGATAAGATAACTAGAGACGAAGCTACAGGCTAACTCGTCGAGAAGTTGATCCTCAGCGAATAGCTAAACAGAACCTCACATTGTAATTGTATACACAGGCTTTAGCCCCGATTAGTGAGATTGCAGGAGTAGGGACGCCGTATTATTACGCCGTACCGAACCTGGGTAAATCCTGTGTCTTTGTCTTCAACGCGATCCCGTTCCCCCACGTCTCTACCCGTAGTCTCATGGCACCCCCGTCTATGAAAACTACTACGATGTCTCGACAGTTGGCGCCCACCGTGGGGCAAACGACGTCAGGCGTTAAGTTCCGATCTGGGATACTCGGCGGGATCGGCAGTTCCATAACTGTCGGAAGCCTGGAGTTCGACGCTGACGTCGGACGCTTCCTCGACAATGGATCCTACATACCGGCGCAAAATCATGTGGTAAGTGCCTGCGTGTTACCGATCGGATCTGCTAATATCTTTATCGGACTAACTGCAGAGGCCATGGGGTTTTGCGGTGGAAGCAAATTTATCCCACCCGCCCTATACCCAGTCGAGGATGACTATGATCCCGGATTTTGCTCAGATCGCCGACATGAAAGTGATACACACTTTATCGGATGGTGCAGTCCGAGGTCGCCGAAAACACGGATGAAAGTAATCCCGTGCAAGAGGCAGAAAACATCAAACCCACTACAGAAGTGGAAGATCCGACATCCGCCAATCCAGCGATGAACTCGGAAGCTGACTCTGTGCTAGCCGCCATTGAGGCGAGATTAGAGTCAGAAACCGGATCAGATGATTTTGATTTCGAAGACGATGACGTGGACGCCTTCGAAAGAAAAGTTAAATCTTTTCAAGAGGGATTCCATGAAGTACTAATGGCGAAAACGGCTGAAAACACGGACACCGGCAGTCAGGAAAGCCCTAAAACCCCTCCGCCAGAGGAAGAGAGAGAAGATGGAGAAACTTCTCCGATATTTCCCAACGTCAAGGAATTGACAGAGGATGAACCTGCTAAAAAACCTCCCTCTTTCAAGAAAAGGAACAAGGCCGCTAAAAAACTCCAATACAAACTCCGGAAGAAGAAATTGGCCGATCCAGCCGACGAAAGCCCGGAAGTAGGAGATGCAAGCGGAATAAAAATTGCGGAGAAGAAAACAAAAGAAATCCTTGTTCCGCCAATGACAGAGCAAGAAGAACAGGAATTGTTACAAACACCAGTGGGATTGCATGAACCCCCTGAAGTGCTAGAAGCTAGGAGACAAGCTCTCCAAAGGCAACAGCAACATCTATTCAGAACCCGTGAACACCTCCAAAAAACCCAGGATGACATCAAGCTCATGAAGGTAGAAATCGAGGAGTACGAGAAAAAGAATAGATCTGGCATTAAACCTACAAGGTTGTCCGGAACCGTAAGACCGGAAGTACTGCCGCCAAAGGAAAGGTTTCACAACCCATCTTGGCAAAAGCAAGTAAACGTCAAGGATGCCAGGGGCGAACCAATATACAAAACCGCAGCAGAAAATGCGGAAGCAGCGTTCGCCATCCTCAACAATGACATGTACTCCAACGGTGAAAAACTCCAAGGGGTGTATGCTTTCCTAGGAAAAGCATTGCAACAACAACAGCGGGCCCAAGAGCGATCACGGAAGTTGCACGACGACTCTGCCCTATGCAAAACAGCTACTTGCGCCGCTGGAGCACCTGGACCGGAAGAACCTGGAGATTCCGACAATTCAAAGGATAATAAAAGTGGATCCGAGAAAAGATAAGAAAAATCCCGACAACAGGGATGAAGCATCCAGAACCGGATCTCATCTCCCGAAAGGTGGACGCAAACCCCACGATCGGGAAGAAAAACACCGGAATGATGGCAAAGCAATGCCACCTCCGAGACACCCTGCTGAAAAAGCCGGAAGACATGATGTACCTCACAGGCGTGAGAGATCTCGGACACCTCCCAAGGATAAAGAAAGGCACAAGAGTAGAACTCCGCCTCATCCAAAAGGGCGTGATCTTGAAAGAAATAGAAATGATCCCGGAAAAGCGCGTCCGCGCAACAATGGAAAAGAAAGGAGTTGATCCCCTTCTGTCCATTCAGCCGGCAGGTATTCCGCACACATGGATAGGGCGGAAAAGGATGATCTATACTTTGGACCAAAGTGTTTCACTGATAGGATCCGAAGAATAACCCTGCACTCTGGCTTCGCCAAGGTCGGTCCAACATACCAGAAATACACCGGCAGCACAAACCCGGATACCTGGCTCTCAGACTACTATACATCCGTCCAGATTAACAATGGGACAGACCTGGAAGCTGTAAAGTTTCTTCCCCTAATGTTACTGGATGGAGCCAGAGATTGGATCAATGGATTACCATCAAGAACTGTCGACAGCTGGGATGATATGGCTCGAGTATTTACTCAGCATTTCCGGGGAACTTACAAACGCCCGAACAGAATCAACCAGCTGAACCGTTGCACCCAGTTTGAGGATGAACCATACGTGGATTTCATCTCCAGATGGACTGCAATAAAGAATAGTTGTTCTGGAGTAACTGACGTACAAGCAATGCATGCTTTCGTCAATGGCCTAAAACCCGGACTTGTACCGTTCATGGTCGGTTCCAAACAGCACAAAGATCTCGGATCTATGCTTACAACCGCCAATGAGCACGCTGCAGCCGAAGACGACATCAGAGCAAGAGGAGGCAATATCGACACATGATACTGGCCAAGAAAAATCCTCGCCCTGAGAAAAAAGGAACTTCGGATGCAACAGCAAAACCCAAAGAAGTTAACATAGCCTTTGGAAATGAAAAAGGGAACAGATGGAAAGGACGCAGTTCAGAACCAATCAACTACACTAAAGAAGAGTGGGAGAAGATTAAGTCGGAACCCTGCGTCCACCATTCGCAATTTGGAAAACCCACCCATACGAACGCACAATGCCGGCTGAATAAGCACATGAAAGGCAGTGTAGGATCCGGAAACAAGGGGAAGAGTTCCAAAAGGAAATTCTCTAAACAAAAGCCAGAAGCTGAGAAAGAAGATAGTGAATCGGATACTGACGAAAAAATCCAGGAACAACAGCGGAAAGACGAACCCAAGTTTCCGAGAGTTGATGGAGAATGCGCCCTAACTTTCCTAGCAACTCCATCGGCAAAGGTGGCGAAAAGAACACTTCGAGAAATAAACGCGGTTGTTCCGGCAACCCCGAAATTCTTGAAATATTCGAACACGCCAATCACATGGGATCAGTCTGATCATCCCGGAAATATCCCTGAACCCGGCACACAAGCTCTTATTGTAAGCCCTATTGTCCAGAACACTAGGCTAAAAAGAGTGCTGATGGACGGAGGATCCAGCATCAACATAATGTACCTGGATACGTTGAGACATCTGAAAATCTCCGAGACCCAGCTCAATCACAGCAACATACGCTTCCATGGCATTGTTCCCGGCAGGCAAGCACGATGCCTAGGAGAAATTTCCCTAGATGTCACTTTCGGAGAAAAAGATCACTTCCGTCAGGAAAAAGTATCCTTCGAGGTGGTGCCGTTCGAAAGCGTGTATCATGCAATTCTCGGACGTCCAGCTTTCGCCAAATTTATGGCAAGATCCTGTTATATTTATAACAAGCTGAAGATGCCAGGGCCGAAAGGAGGGTAATCACCATAACTGGAGACTTCAAGCTGGCGAACAAGCTGGAAAAAGAAAACGCCCTTTGTGCTGAGAAGATCATAGCAAAGGAAGAGCTGAAGGAGCTGGCTAAGGAGGTATCGCCGACAGAAATGCCGGCAGGAAAAGAAACCCGGAAGCCAGCAGATAGCTTCAAGGCATCCGAGAACACAAGACAGGTAATCCTAGATCCCAAAGATCCGACAAAATTTGTCGTAGTAGGAACTGGGATGACCGACAAATAGGAAGGCGAGCTCATCAAGTTCCTCCGTGAGAACTGGGATATTTTCGCCTGGTGTCCAGCTGACATGCCAGGCGTACGCAGGGAACTTGCTGAGCATCAACTCAAGGTAATTCCAGGCTCCAAACCCGTCAAACAAGGTCTCCGTCGATTTGACGGAAGAAGATGAAAGGCTATTGGCAAGGAAATTATCCGTCTTTTAGCAGCAGATTTCATCCAGGAAGTAATCCACAATGAATGGTCTGCAAATCCGGTATTAGTACCGAAGAAAGACACTACCGCTCTTAGAATGTGTATAGATTACACCGGCTTGAACAAATTGTGTCCAAAAGATAGGTTCGCGTTACCGCGAATCGATCAAATAATAGACTCCACCGCAGGCTCTGAGATTTTATGCTTTTTGGATGCTTATTACGGGTATCACCAAATACGCATGAAAAAGGAAGATCAAATTAAGACTTCTTTTATAACCCCGTACGGGACGTACTATTACGTAACCATGCCATTTGGCCTGAAGAACGCAGGTGCAACTTACCAGCGTTGCATGCAACGTTGTTTGCATAGTCAGATTGGCAAAAATGTCCATGTTTACGTAGACGATATTGCTATCGTAACCAAGGAAAAAGACATACTCCTTGAGGATTTGCGAGAAACCTTCGAAAACTTGCGCACTGATAAGATGAAGTTAAATCCATCAAAGTGCGTATTCGGGGTTCCCTCAGGAAAACTTCTGGGTTTCATCGTTTCTCACAGAGGAATAGAAGTTAACCCGGAAAAGATCAAAGCAATCTTGAACATCTCCAAACCCACGTGTGTGAAAGATGTCCAAAGATTGACGGGTTCCGCCGCTGCCGTCAGCAGATTTATTAGTCGGCTGGGGGATAAAGCCTTACCACTTTACAAGTTGCTGAAAAAATCCGACAAATTCGAGTGGACAGAAGAGGCCGATGCAGCGTTAACCCAATTAAAGGAAACTTTGATGAAAGCTCCAATTTTGGCATCCCCAAAAGACGAAGAACCTATGTTATTGTACCTCACGGCTACAAACAGGGTTATTAGTGCAGTAATGGTTGTGGAACGGAAGAAAGACGAACAAAGTATACCAGACCAGCATCCGGTATATTACATAAGTGAAGTTTTCTCCGAGTCCAAGCAAAGGTACCCACACTACCAAAAACTGGCATATGGCGTATTTTTCGCATCTAGAAAGTTACGCCATTACTTCCAAGGACATTCCATAACAGTGGTATATAAAGCACCACTAGGAGATATAATAAACAATGCGGAAGCAACTGGCCGAGTAGCCAAATGGGGTATCGAGCTAGCAGCCTTCGACATTAAGTATCAGCCAAGGACGGCAACAAAATCCCAGGTTCTGGCAGATTTTGTCGCTGACTGGACGGAAGCAATGGAGAAAACACCAATGCCGGAGTCCGAATACTGGATCATGCATTTTGACGGATCCAAGATGAAGGAGGGCGCTGGAGCTGGTGTAGTCTTAAAATCCCCTAAAGGAGACACAATGGAGTATGTATTACAAATACACTTCAACGCCAACAATAATGTGGCAAAATACGAAGCTCTGCTTCATGGCTTGCACATTGCAAAAGAAATAGGGGTTAAACGCATTCTGTGCTACGGCGACTCGGATTTGGTACAGCACCAGCTTAACCAAACCTGGGACGCAAAAAGCCCTATAATGGCCGAATATCGGAGAACGGTGGACGAGTTCGCCATTTGTTTTTTTGGATTCGAAGTACTCCATGTTAAAAGGGAGGAAAATTGGAACGCGGATGCGTTAGCCCGCATGGGGTCAGAAAGGGTAAAAATCCTACCACCAGGTGTATTCGTCCAGCATTTGTACGAGCCATCCATAAAAGGTAGAGATATCGATTACCCCCTGGCTTCCGACTCAATTGAAGTTATGCTCGTTAACCCGGACTGGACAATTCGATATTTAAACTTCTTAGTCAACCAGAAGTACCCGGAAGGAGCAGACGAAGTCTTGCAGAGGCAATTTCAGCGTCGATGCAAAGGATACACGGTAATTGACAATTGCCTGTACAAACGCAGTACTTCCGGAATTTTTCTGCGGTATATTTCACCAAAAGAAGGACGAGAAATCCTGCAAGAAATCCACGCCGGAGATTGCGTACATCATGCTCAATCAAAAAGCATAGTTAAAAAAGCATTCCGTGCCGGGTTTTTCTGGCTAACAGCCAAGACAGATGCTGAGCACATAGTCAACACATGTGCAGGGTGTCAATATTACGCCAAGAAGACTAATATGCCGGCCCAAGCACTCAAAACTATCCCAATTACATGGCCGTTTGCGGTCTGGGGGCTAGATATGATGGGACCGTTGAAAACTGCGCGAGGCGGACTTACACATCTACTTGTAGCTGTGGATAAGTATACCAAATGGGTGGATGCTAAACCCATCAAAAAGCTTGACGGTGCAACTGCCAGAAATTTCATCATTGACATAGTCATGAGATATGGCGTTTCACACAGCATAATAACCGATAACGGGACAAATTTCTCCATTGGAGAGTTGGCAAAATATTGCCGACAAACGGGAATCCGCTTAGATCTCGCATCTGTGGCACACCCGCAATCCAATGGGCAGGTTGAAAGAATGAATAGCTCAATCCTGCAAGGAATACGCCCAAGACTCGAATCTCCTCTTCATAGAGCAGCCGTAGCATGGGTAGAGGAGATACCTTCCGTGCTTTGGAGTATTCGAACGACGCCAAACAGGTCAACTGGGCAAACCCCGTTTTTCCTAGTTTATGGTGCAGAAGCTATCCTTCCAACGGACATGATCCATGATAGCCCAAGAGTGCGGGATTTCGACGACTCGGATGCCAAAGAAGCACGACAGGATGCCGTCGATCTCTTAGAAGAGGAACGAGAGCTTGTGCTTCAAAGATCCGCCATTTACCAGCAAGGTTTACGACGTTACCATAGTCGGAAAATCAAGCATCGTTCTTTTAAAGAAGGTGACTTAGTGCTGAGATTGGTGCAGCAAAGAAAGCACAAATTGGCCCCAGTATGGGAAGGACCATTTATAATCAGCAAAGCTATGAAAAATGGGTCATATTATCTTGTAGATATTCGGGACACGGAAGACGATCCCAAAAAGCCGAATCGCAAAAGAAAGAGAAAGATAGATGATGAACTAGGAGAGACAAAGAGGCCTTGGAGCATCCAGCAGTTACGTCCCTTCTATACTTAGTTCAATTTCTATGTAAACATCTTTGAGATCATGAAATAAAGTTGTCAGAATTCTTATATCCATGTTTTTTACAAGTTTATTATAGTACAAAACATGATTCCACCTTATCTATTTCCCAATGATCTTACAAAATACTCGATGTTAACCCGAATTGTGCCTGCGTGCTCGGTGTTTAAAAACTGAATGATTTTCAGCCTGCTAACGGCTAAAGGAAACTCGGATTATGCCTGCGTGCCCAAGTTTCAAAAAAATTCTTACTTTTCTCTAAGTATTATCTGATTGTTTACGTGTTGGGTCACTGGAGCTAGTTAGTAAAAATGCCTTTAGTATGATCCATGTTTCCGAGTTTAAACTGATTGGTTATACCCAGTTACTCGGCATGATGATTCATAGTACTATTGAGCCATTTCAAACACTAAGGACAGTTAAAACACATAAGCCAGAGAACTTAGAAGACAAAGGAATATTAAAACCTGGAAACCTTGCAAAGAATTTCATAATTAAAACTGCAAAAGGCGGAGTTCTTGTTTATATAAAAGGAATAGAAGCATTACAATATAAATTACATTGTAAAAGTGCAGTAATGCTCCTATTGTCTACTTTCATTATCCAGGTTAAAGACAGCCCTTCAAGCATCCGAGTCTTCTTCGCTGCTGTCATTCTTGGGGGCTTCGGGGATCTCCTCTTCTGGATAGGTGATGGAGATGTTCACCATGGAGGCGACCTTGGCGGCGTGGCCTTTGATCTCATCAAAGATGGTGGATCGCTGGATTTCCGTGTATCCTTGAGGGATACCGGACGCCACGCGCCAAGACTTTGCACCAGGGTAGTGCATACGCATAAGGCCAAGTGCCATGCGTGCACCACCCCGTGCAGCGGAGCGTAGGATGGACTCCCTGGACTCCGCCACCTCCAAGATGGCACCCGGAAGTTTCTCAACTTCCGAGAACTCCCCAGTCCTTGTGGGAAGGAACTTGTTGACCAGCGGCATGCCAGCAGCTCTGATCGCAGTCCACGTCTTCCCAAAGGCTCGGATTCTGTCAATCCGAGTGAGATCTGGGTTACCTCCTGTTTTTTCAGACAAAACAACCAAAAAGGTTAAGCGAAAAAGCAGAGAATGAAAACAAGACATGGAAAAATGGTAAATAAAGTAAAACTTACCGATGATCTTGTCGATTTCGGAGCCTTCCTCCAGGCGAAGGTTTAAAGCATTTTCCAAGTCCTGGATAGTGGACTTATCCTTCTCCGCCTGTTCGGAAGCCTTGGAATGAGCAATTCCAAGGGCCAGATTGCTGGCTTCCAGATCCTTTTGGGCCTTCATAAGCTGCTTATGAAGGTCCAGATTCTCCTCACGGAGACTGGCAGCATTGCTGGCATCTTCAGCTATTTGCTTGGCCTTAGCCAAAGCATCTGGAAAGCAAGGAAAATTCCGAGTTTAGAAAAATCCCGGAAAAGTACTTAGACAAAAAGCTGAATCAAAAACTTCAGAGGAAAAAAGTTTACCTGTTGTTTCCGACAGCTTCAGCTGAGACGATGCCAGCTCCGCATCTTTCACGTCAAGAATGGAAAGAAGATTTCTAACTTCCTTGTTCTTGACGGAAAGTTTATTGAAAACTTCCATGTTAATGGATTCAGCGGTTTGCTGGAACACGACAAGGAAAAGAGTAACTAAAAAGCATCAAGGCGAAAGTATACATTTTGCTTAATGCTTGGGGGCTAGAGTTAAATACCTGGCTCATTCGCTGCAACCCCGCCAAGTTTTCATTGAACTCTTTTGCGTATTCCACAAAAAGAATTCCGGCCGCGCTTAGGCCATCATTGAGGTTCTTGAAGTCCTTGTCGAAGGTGGGAATCTCCTCATCGGTTGTCCGAGAAGAATTTCCCACCTCTGGAGCCGCCCTTTCCCTCGTGTCCGTGTCTGACACAACGGGCTGGCTGGGCTCCAACGACTCGGTGTTGGGGGCTGTCGCATGCTCTTCCGCCATCGTGGATGGTGTGTCCGGTGCGATGACGGGAGAAGGTTGAGAGCCTCTGCTGGTCACAACCTTATGCCTTTTCAGCTTCTTTGGCTTTAAGGTAGAGGGAGGCAGGCTAAAGGCAAAAAACAAAAAATCCGGAAAGAGTTAAAACTCCGAAGATGAAAGAAAACTTCGACAAAAGAAAATAACCCGGACGTTCTAACCTGGAGGTGGCGACGGGAATCCCGTCAAGATCGATGATTTCCTCAGAGGAGGAAATCTTCTTGCGCTTTCGCCCACCTGCAAAGGCAGCGCGCAGCGCCTCCAGTTCAGCTTCGGAGGCCAGCTCCGAGTCAGGAAGTTCAGCAATCTGTCGAAAAGAAAAAGCAGAGTTAGAAGCGAAAAATCCGAGAAAGTATGACAAAATTCCACCCAAATGACGGAAAAAAACCTTGGGAGCCGGATTGTCGGCCGTATACATTGGCCGACTCGCTTCGTATTGGTTGCGTGATGCGACCAACTGGTCCACGCGCCGCCGCAGATCCCTCGCGGCCCAGTCTTTGCTGGTTGTCCGCATTTTTTTGTTGGCGCCCGTGTACTCGCAAAGGAGACGGCCGCCATGGTTGGCTAACGGCTGGATCCGCCTGTCCAACCAGCAAAGGACCGTGTCCATGCCGGTTAGAGGCGGATCAGAGGAAGTGAGCTTGGCAATGCGCCGCTTGATCCTTAGAAGATCAGGCGGCAGAACTTGGATGGCTTCAGTTCCCCAATTCTCTTGGGGAACGGCAGCAGTGTTTGAGAAAGGTGGAACCCCGATGGCCTTTTTCGGGAAAGGGACATCGGGATGATAAAAGAAGGAACCCGTCCAGAATTTGACGGATTCCGAGGTTCTGATCTTGGGGAACCAATCTTCCCTAAATCTCCTAAGAGTAAAGGAGATGGTTCCGCAAGTCGGGAGTGCGCCCTCCGAAGAGTTCCGCTTAACCCTGAAACAGTACAACCAGAAATCTAACCTAGGTTCTATGCCTAGGAAACCCTCGAAGAGGGCCTGAAAGCCGGCCATATAAAGAATAGAATTTGGTGGCAGGTTATGGGGCTTGATATTGTAGTGGGAGAGGACCTGGAGGAAAAAGGCAGAAGGTGGCAATCCCATACCTCGTAGAAGGTGGGAGGAGAGAAGAACCCGTTCGCCGTCGTTCGGCATGGGTTCGTTCTCGTCCTCCGGAAGCCGCCACTTCCCTTTCAGCACTAGCCCCTCCTTTTCCATGTTTGGAAGGAGGGACGGGGGAATGCTGCAGGCAACCCAGTTGCCGGCAGTCTCCAGCTCTTCACCAGCTCCGGCGGCGGCGGACGCGGCAGCCTCCGCGACCGCGAGCTCGTCGCCAACGAGCGTTATCTTTTCCTCCGCCGTCTCGGGAGCGAACGGCGGGGTAAGCGCGGAGCTCGAATCCGCAAGATCCGCGGCGGCGGAAGCGTTTCCCTCGTCCGCTGCGGTGCCCGTAGTCTTCACCGGCTCGTCGCCGGCGTGCGTTGGGGAATCCAACTGAGGGTCCATCGTATTGATGATGTCCTCGATGTCTTGCGTGACGTTGCGGGCAGGCGAAGACGGCGGAGATGCCATTAAGTGGCGGTGCTGGCTCGCCTCCGGTGAGGTTTTGGGCGCAGTGTGCGTTTGGTGCTCTCTCTCTCTCTGCGGGAAGCTTGGGCGCTGTAATGGCGTTCGAGTGGTTGCGGAAGGTTTTTCGGGAGGACGAAGAAGGCTATTTATAGCCGGAAATCCGTCACGATACGTGCTAACGGCTCTTTTGACCGTTGGATGAGCAACGCGTGTCGCTCGCCGAAAAATCCGGGAAATGAATCGACAGGGTGATTATGGTTATCTCCTCGTTTCCCGCGAGAATCTGTCAGAGATATGTTTCTGGGTTTCCCGCCTGGAACCCAAACGTCCCTTACGTCAGTAGGATTAAAACGCTGACGTAGGAGGTTCCTTCTCCGTGAAGGATCGTGTGAGAAAAGCCGGATTTTCAGAATTCCGAGTTTTACGTTATCATCTCTTTTCAAAGAAGAATAAGAAGAATCAAGACTGCTGGCCAATATTTCTCGGACGATATACATTTGGCGAAAGACGGCAAATCAGAGTTTTAATCCTTCTTGGGGGCTACTGTCGGATATATACTGAATAGGGGTATATCAGATGGTAGTCAAAAGTGCCGGATTACCAAGGTGGCCCAACTGGTAGTGGGCTATGGTCCATTGGGCGGCCCAGTAAGCTGACGCACAGAAGCCGGATTCTAGAAGGACCCGGATCACGGCCCACATGATCTGGCTTGGAGGAGAAGGCGGATTCCTTACTTTCCAAGTTAGAAGTTACCGTAGTCTTCTAGGTTTCCTATTTTGTATGCCCTAACCTGGCTATTATATAAAGCCGGACGGGAGATAAGATAACTAGAGACGAAGCTACAGGCTAACTCGCCGAGAAGTTGATCCTCAGAGAATAGCTAAACAGAACCTCACATTGTAATTGTATACACAGGCTTTAGCCTCGATTAGTGAGATTGCAGGAGTAGGGACGCCGTATTATTACGACGTACCGAACCTGGGTAAATCCTGTGTCTTTGTCTTCAACGCGATCCCGTTTCCCCACGTCTCTACCCGTAGTCTCATGGCACCCCCGTCTATGAAAACTACTACGATGTCTCGACAACAGGGGACGGGTGAAATTTTACATAAATAACCTTTTAGCGTAGAAAATTCACAAATTGACCCGTGATTCAGAAAAAATCATGAAACGACTTTTTACCATAATGCCTGCCTATGAGGCATCATCCTCTCCTATAGAATGCCGGGTCAAAGGCATTATTTACTAGGACCATATTGATACGTCCATTTTTTATATTGTTATTTTCTGTTATTCATCGATATATTTCATGTTATGATGCATCACTTATGTTATTTTATTTTATTTTGCATGTTTCATAATTTTTGGAGAATAAACACCGGGACCAGAAATCTGATGGAAAAAGCACCGTCAAGATACCCTATTTCAGAAGATCAGAAGAAGAGGGGGGACACCGGAGATGTCTTAGAAATCCAAATGAGGGAGCCAGCCACGAGGAGAGCCAGAGGGGGGGGCCACCAGGGGGCACACCACCAGGTGGCGCCCCCCCTTGGCCGCGCTGCCAGGTGGTGTGGCCACCCTGTCCCACCTCTGGTCGACCCCTTTCGCGTACTTGACCCCGAGGGAACCCTAAGCCCAGACTATCATCGAAGAATTATTCCGCCGCCGCCTCGGGGCGGAAAATACCAGAGAGAGAAAGCTCTCCGGCAGGGAGAAATCTGCCAGGGAAATTCCTCTCTGGAGAGGGAAAATCATCGCCATCGTCACCGTCATCGCTCCGGGCATCATCAAGATCGGCATCGTCCTCGTCATCACCACCAGCACCATCACCCTCATCATCCACCGTCATCCCGATGTAACAATTAGGGGCCTCTATCGTTGTTTTACATTAGATCTCTCTCCCGATGTGGATTACTTGTTAGTAGTTGATGCTTGTGAGATTTATCGGTGTTAGCACTTTATGACCAGATTGTTATTATCCATTATATCACCCCTGATTATGATCCATATGATGTCTTGTGAGTAATTCGTTTAGTTCTTGAGGACATGGGAGAAGTCAAGATGTTAGTAGTGAAGTTATGTTGAAGTAATATCTCGTGGTTAGGTATTTAAGTTGTGGTGCTATTCTTCTAGTGGTGTCATGTGAACGTCGACTACATGATACTTCACCTTTATGGACCTAGGAGGATGCATTGTGTATTTGGCTACTAATTGTGGGGTTGCCGGAGTGACAGAAACCTAAACCCCCGTTAGGAAACCAATGCACGAGGGAGCGTAGAATCCCGGATTTTTAAGGTCGTGGTTAGATTTATCTTAATTACTTTCTTGTATTTGCGGATTCTTACGAGGGGTATAATCACAAGTATGTATTAGTCCTAGTTGGGCGGTGCATTAGCATAGGTTCACCCACACAACACTTCACGAACCAATAAATATTAATCAACCGTAACGAAGCGAAAGCACTTGACGAAATTCCCATGTGTCCTCGAGAACGTTTGGTAGTCATAAGTAACAGAACCGGCTTGTCCTTTGCTCTAAAAGGATTGGGCCACTCGCTGCAATATTATTTACTGCACTTTATTTACTCGCACTTTATTTATCTGCTATATCAAAAACCTCCAAAAACCCGTTTGCTAGTGTTACAGTGAATCCACTATCCAACCTGCTTGTCAACACCTTCTGCTCCTCGTTGGGTTCGACACTCTTATTTATCAAAAGTACTATGATAAACCACCTATACTTGTGGGTCATCAAGACTATTTTCTAGCGCCGTTGCCGGGGAGTGAAGCGCTATTGGTAAGTGGAATTGGTAAGAGAAACTTTTACTATGAGTGTTGTTTTTAATTTTTGTCTGCTGTTTTATTCATTATGGAGAATACTTTTGGTTATCTGTTTAGGGGTACTTCTACCGTTGCTACTAGGGTAGTAGGTAACCTGTCATCTGCTGAATTAGATTCTTATAAAATACCTATGAAAATTGTTGGACGTGTTATGGATAACTGCTATTACGGTGATGGAACTGTCCATCCCGGTGATCATTTGCTCTTTATACATGAATTATGCGAGTTACAGGTGTGCAGGTACAATGGATCAAGTTAAAAGGAAATTATTTTCTTTATCGCTGAAAGGAAGAGCCGCTGAATGGTTCAAATTGCTGAAGAATGGTGAATCTATTGGATGGGAGGAAATTGTTCCTCTCTTTTATTCTAAATTTTATCCTCCTAGTGAGATTCATAAAGACCGAATCAAATCTATAATTTCTGGCCTCATGATGGAGAGAGTATTGCCCAAGCGTGGGGGAGAATGAAGTTATTAATGCTCAAATGTCCCATTCATGAACTCCCGCGTAATATTGTTATCAATAATTTTTATGCAGGGCTTTCTCTTCATGATAAGGATTTATTGGATGCTTCTTGTTTTGGATCATTCACACGTATGAAGGAAGAAGCTAAATGGGATCTTCTTGACCGTATTCAAGAAAACACCGAAGGATGGGAGAATGACAAAGGTAGAAAGTCAGGTATAAATTATGTTTATGAATGCATTAAATCTTTTATGGGAACCAATGATTTCTATAATGTTAGTGCTGTTTGTGGTCTTGATTCTCAAATTTTTGCAAACTGTCTTAAAGCTTTTGCCTCCTATCTTGATATTCCTAAAAAGGATTATCACAAATACCATGCACCTTATAAAGATATTGTTCCTGCTAGTAACATAGAAGTGCATGTTTTTAATCCTGCTGTTCCTGAGCCATATGTTGAGAGAATGCCTTTCCCTGCTAAGGTGAAAGAACACTCTATGGTGGCTAGTGTGGTTAATGAGAGTAATAAGAAATCTATTGAACCTGATGAACAAATAACTGTTGAACCTGCTATAGCAATAGTGAAAGATCTTGTTTGTGGAAATCTAGAGGATGAAAACATTGTCTTTTGTGAGGATGCTTTTAATATTGTTTCCCATCCTCATAGACCTAAGAAAACTAGTGTTCTTGTGCTTTTTGTTAAGATTGGTGATCATTGCTATTATGGTTTGTGTGATATAGGTGCCCGTTCTAGTGCTATACCTTAGAAGCTTTATAGAGAAATTATGCATGAAATTGGTTCTTGTGAGCTTGAAGATATTGATGTGGTTATTCAGCTTGCTAATAGAGAAACTGTTTTTCTGATTGGTATTGTTAGAGATGTGAAAGTTTTATGTGGTAAGACTAAATATCCCACTGATTTTCTAGTACTTGGTAAGGCTGCTAGTAAGACTTGTCCTATTATTTTTGGTAGACCTTTCTTGAACACTTGTGGTGCTATTATAGATTGTAAGAGGGGAAGATATTGACTAAATTTGATGGAAAATCTTATGAGTTCAATTTCTCCAAATTTGCTAGAGCACCTTATGAATCTAAATTTCCTGATGAGAATTTTAAAGTTGAACAACTTGCTTCTATTGCTCTTTCTCCTAACAATGCTTTGCAGCAATATATGGAGGACCACGAGAGTGAGGTCTTTATGGATAAGAGAAATGAGATTGATGATATTCTTCTTCGTCAACCGGTGATACTGAAACATAATTTACATGTGGAAGACTTGGGGACCACATTACCACCCAAGGAGGATCCTATTTTTGATTTAAAACATTTGCCCGATGATCTTAAATATGCTTATCTTGATGATAAGAAAATATATCCTATTATTATTAGTGCTAAACTTTTAGGTGAAGAAGAGGAAAGACTATTGGGAATTCTGAAGAAACACCGTGGAGCTATTGGATATACTCTTGATGATTTGAAGGAGATTTCTCCTACTATATGTCAGCATGCTATTAATATTGAACCTGATGCAAAGCCAGTAGTTGAACATCAACGCTGTTTAATTCTTAAGATGGGTTTGCCCTGTGCATTGTAACCCTAAGAAGGGAGGAATGACTGTTGTGCCTAATGAAAACAATGAGCTTATTCCACAAAGAGTAGTAGTTGGTTATAGAATGTGCATGGATTTTAGAATGGTTAATAAAGTTACTAAGAAAGATTATTATCCTTTACCCTTTATTGATCAAATGTTAGAGAGGTTGTCTAAGAAAACTCATTTTTGCTTTCTTGATGGTTATTCTGGGTTTTCTCAAATTGCTGTTAGGAAGCAAGATCAAGAGAAAACAACCTTTACGTGTCCTTATGGTACTTATGCTTATAGATGTATGCCTTTTGGTTTGTGTAATGCTCCTGCTACGTTTCAAAGATGCATGTCTGCTATTTTTCATGGTTTTTGTGAAGAAATTGTGGAAGTATTCATGGACGATTTCTCGTCTATGGTACTTCTTTTGATAATTGTTTGCACAACCTTGATAAAGTTTTGCAGAGATATGAGGAAACTAATCTTGTTCTTAATTGGGAGAAATGCCACTTTATGGTTAATGAAGGAATTGTTCTTGGACATAAATTTCTGAAAGAGGTATTGAAGTTGACAGAGCTAAAGTGGAAGCCATAGAGAAATGCCTTGTCCTAGGGATGTTAAAGGTATTCGTAGTGTTCTTGGTCATGCTGGTTTTTATAGGAGATTTATTAAAGATTTCTCTAAAATATCAAAGCCTCTTACTAATCTTCTTCAAAAAGATGTACCATTTGTTTTTGATGATGATTGTAAGGAAGCTTTTGAAACTTTAAAGAAGGCTTTAACTACTGCTCCTATTGTTCAACCACCTGATTGGAATTTACCTTTTCAAATTATGTGTGATGCTAGTGATTTTGATGTAGGTGCTGTTCTTGGACAGCGCGTAGATAAGAAGTTGAATGTTATTCATTATGCTAGTAAGACTCTTGATGCTGCTCAAAAGAATTATGCTACTACTGAAAAAGAGTTCTTAGTTGTAGTTTTTCCTTGTGATAAGTTTAGACCTTATATCGTTGACTCGAAGGTTACTATTCATACTGATCATGCTGCTATTAGATACCTTATGGAAAAGAAAGATGCTAAGCCTAGGCTTATTAGATGGGTGTTGCTTTTACAAGAGTTTGATTTGCATATTGTAGATAGGAAGGGTGCTGAAAATCATGTTGTTGATAACTTGTCTAGATTGGAAAACATTACTTTTGACCATATTCCTGTTAATGATAGTTTTCCAAATGAACAGTTGGCTGCAATAAAGGTAAAATCCCAAGATAGTCCATGGTATGCTGATTATGCTAACTTTATTGTTTCAAAGTATTTGGATCCAACATTTACAGCTCAATAAAGAAGAAAACTCTTCTATGATTTGAGGCATTATTTTTTGGATGACCCACATTTATATAAAGAAGGAGTAGATGGTATTATGAGAAGATGTGTTCCATATCATGAACAACGTGAAATATTGAAGAAGTGCCATAGTAGTGCTTATGGAGGACATCACGCTGGAGATAGAACCGCACAAAAGGTTCTACAATCAGGTTTCTATTGGCCTACTCTTATGATGAATGTCAAAGAGTAGGAAATATTTCTAGACGTAATGAAATGCCTATGAGATATTCTCTTGTTATTGAACCTTTTGATTGTTGGGGATTTGACTTTATGGGTCCTTTTCCTCCTTCGAATGGTTATACTCATATTATTGTTGTTGTTGATTATGTTACTAAGTGGGTAGAAGCTATACCTACAAAAAGTGCTGATGTTGAGACCTCTTTGAAAATGCTTAAAGATGTTATTTTCCCTAGGTTTGGTGTGCCTAGATATCTTATGACTGATGGAGGTTCTCGTTTCATTCATGGTGGTTTTAGAAAAACCCTTGCTAAATATGATGTTAATCATAGAATTGCCTCAGCTTATCACCCTCAAACCAGTGGGCAAGTAGAATTATCAAATAGAGAAATTAAAACTATCTTGCAAAAGACTGTTAATAAATCTAGGAAGAATTGGTCTGGTAAGTTGAATGATGCTTTATGGGCCTATAGAACTGCTTATAAAAATCCTATGGGTATGTCTGCCTATAAAATGGTTTATGGAAAAGCTTGTCACTTGCCTTTAGAATTAGAACACAAAGCTTATTGGGCAGTGAAAGAATTAAATAAAGATTTTAAACTTGCTGGTAAGAAAAGAATGCTTGATTTGGATCATCTAGATGAATGGAGATGTGAAGCTTATGAAAGTGCCAAGCTCTTTAAAGAGAAAGTTAAACAATGGCATGATAAAAGAATCCTTAAAAGAGAGTTTCATGTTGGTGAGAAAGTTCTATTGTATCGGTCTCGTCTCAGATTTTTTGCAGGAAAATTACTCTCCCGATGGGAAGGACCTTATATTATTGAAGAAGTGTATCATTCAGGTGCAATCAAAATTGCTTCCCTCAAAGATAACACTACACAAGTGGTAAATGGGCAAAGACTCAAACATTATATTTCTGGGGATTCTTATGATGAAGATGTTGATGATATTCAAGTAATGACTCCGGAGAAGCTCATTAGAGGGAAGATTCCAGAATCTGCAGAGTCTGTTTTGGAATAGGTAACCGTTCTGTTAAGAAAAAGTTCGCGGATTACCTTCCAAGTTATAAATTATTGGTTTTTGGAAAATATGAAAAATATTGAGCCGAAGAGGGGTAGGATACGGTGCCCGGGGGGACCACACCACCTGGGGGCGCGGGCCCACCCCTGGTTGTGCCTGCCTATGGTGTGGGCGCCCCGGAGCCCCTCTACGGCCCGTTTTCGACTTGGACCTTCCTTTGGTTACGTATATTTTTGCTATATAATCCTCCGGACCTCCTGAGGTCCGTATATCGTTTTCTCGTTGTGTTTTCATTTTGATCTGTTTCTTCCAGGATCTGTTTTCAGTTTTAGAAGCATCATGGCCTCCGCCAACAACAACAACAACAACAAGGGGAAGGAGCCGATGGAAGATGATCTCCAAGGTCCCAAGCGCAAGAACATGGATCAGGGCGTCAAGAGAGAAGCAGAAAGGACGTCATCAAGCAGTGTTTATTCTTGTAGCGTGCAGAGACCAATACCATCAGTTCCGGGCCTCAGTCCCGTCCCTGGAGTAGAGGAAGCTCTTCGGGTTGCAGATGAGTTTTGTGAACTTTATCGAGCTTTAAGGATGGAGGTAGAGATTCTTCAAGAGGAAAACGACAGGTTTCGTGAGATGCTGCAATGTTTCCACGCCTTGCATGAGAAGAGTGTATCACCACCACCACCGAAGAAAATTGATTCGTCATCGGTATTGGCATCCCCTTGGCTTGTTCCAAGCTTGGGGGAGTGTCACGGTATCACCTTTATCTTTCACCCTTTTACCTTTTAGTAGAGTCATATCTTGAGTAGAGAAAATATCATATAGGATGGTTTGCAGTATGGAAGTGTCACTCCTTAGTTGGTTATCATTGTATCCCTTGGTTTGAGTTTCCTTAATGAAATATTAATGAGAAGTTTCATCATCTACTTGTTCTACTTTATTTTAGTTTGCAATTTTTGTTATGTGATTGATCTTGTTATTAGTATTGGTATCAATTTTGGAGCTTCAAGATAATCTAGTTGGTTTTGGCAAACTTAGCATTGGTCAGTAGCAACAATACGTTGAGACTTAAGTAGAAAAGAGGGAGTTGCATGTAGATATATTATTCCATGATCTTTCTTTCTTGTTAGCTCATAAGCTTAGTATTCTCAAATAAGTTTGTTTGTACTTTCAAGGAAGATTGCATGATTGTCTTTATCATATATGCTTTAGTTTGTTTTACTTCAATTCTTATGCTTGCTACCAGACCTTGCTAGCCAAAAACCTGTACTGAGAGGGAATGCTTATCGTGCATCCAAACCTTGAGCCCAAAACCTTGCCATTTGTGTCCACCATACCTACGTATATGTGGTATTTCACCGCCACTACAAGTAAATTGCTTGTGTGCTACCTTTAAACCTTCAAAATTACACATGTTTTGTGCTCCTGTTTTAACTCATGAGGACGCAAATAGAGAATCTTTATCTCACTTGTTGATTGGATTTCACACCCTGGACTAGTGGCTTCATCCGCTTATCCAAATGCTAGAAGAGCTGGCAGCGGGGTTCCCAGCCCCAAATAATAATACAAATTCTCTTCACTATTTTGCCCCTGATTTATCAGTCAAAGCATAATTGTGTAAACAAAAGAGAAAGAGGGATGATCTTATATACAAGTTGTGTCCTTCTATGGGAGCCACTCTTGTCAAGTCTAGTTGGCTTGTGACGTACTGTATTTTCTGTTTGCCATTCGTTGACATAAGCATACACCTCTCAAAATTTAGACACTCCTTCACGGTTTGTGATTGTTGGCAGGCACCCGAGGATTCGGTTAGCCATGATTTGTGTAAGAAAGGTGGGAGGAGTGTCAACCATTTTATACCTCCATTTTACAAAATAAAATCTCTAGCACATGAGTGGTCCATGCTTCCCTCTGCGAAGGGCCTATCTCTTACATTTATGTTGAGTCAGTAAACCTACTTCTTTCTGTCTTAAGCAAGCATTTGAGTTGTTGTGATTCATCCAGCCATATGTTGATTTACTCAATCATGTTCTTTATTCTTCCTTGTTTCTACAAATACTTTTATCTGTTTGAATACCACTTCGAAAGTTACCAATGTCTGCAAAGAGATCATTATAATTGAGCATGATAAACTCTGCAATATAGCTCTAGTATAAAGACTCTGATCGAAAGATTAGTACACTGTTAATTGTTCTCTGACCAAGAATGAAGTTTGCCTTTACCAATTTTGATTTACTTTTTGCACCTTTATTGTTCCTTTGCTTGTTTCAAGTTTGATTATATGAGAGGAAGTTGTTGTCTAAAATGATTTGTTCTTTGTTAGATGTGATGCCTCTTGTCCGTATTTTATTTTTTCGACACCTCACTCCATAAACTTGTGATCATGTTTACTGAGTTCAGTTTTGCTTGGGGACAAGCGAGGTCTAAGCTTGGGGGAAGTTGATACATACATTTTGCATCACTGTTATATATTGTTATTTTCTGCTATTCATCGATATATTTCATGTTATGATGCATCACTTATGTTATTTTATCTTATTTTGCATGTTTCATAATTTTTGAAGAATAAACTTCGGGACCAGAAATCTGATGGAAAAAGCACCGTCAAGATACCCTATTTCAGAAGATTAGAAGAAGAGGGGGACACCGGAGATGTCTTAGAAGTCCAGATGAGGGAGCCAGCCACGAGGAAAGCCAGAGGGGGGCCACCAGGGGCCCACACCACCAGCTGGCGCCCCCCCTTGGCCGCGCCGCCAGGTGGTGTGGCCACCCTGGCCCACTTCTGGTCGACCCCTTTCGCGTACTTGACCCCGAGGGAACCCTAAGCCCCATACTATCATCGAAGAATTATTCCGCCGCCGCCTCGGGGCGGAAAAAACCAGAGGGAGAAAAGCTCTCCGACAAGGAGAAATCTGCCAGGGAAATTCCTCTCCGGAGAGAGGAAATAATCGCCATCGTCAGTGTCCTCGCTCCGGGCATCATCAAGATCGTCATCGTCGTCATCATCACCACCAGCACCATCACCCTCATCATCCACTGTCATCCCGCTGTAACAATTAGGGGCCTCTATCGTTGTTTTACATTAGATCTCTCTCCCGGTGTGGATTACTTGTTAGTAGTTGATGCTTGTGAGATTTATCGGTGTTAGCACTTTATGACCAGATTGTTATTATCCATTATATCACCTCTTATTGTGATCCATATGATGTCTTGTGAGTAATTCGTTTAGTTCTTGAGGACATGGGAGAAGTCATGATCTTAGTATTGAAGTTATGTTGAAGTAATATCTCGTGGTTCAGTACTTAAGTTGTGGTGTTATTCTTCTAGTGGTGTCATGCGAACAGAGACTACATGATACTTCACCTTTATGGGCCTAGGAGGATGCATTGTGTATTTAACTACTAATTGTGGGGTTGCCGGAGTGATAGAAACCTAAACCCCCGTTAGGAAACCAATGCACGAGGGGGCGTAGAATCCCAGAGTTTTAAGGTCGTGGTTAGATTGATCTTAATTACTTTCTTGTATTTGTAGATGCTTACGAGGGGTATAATCACAAGTAGGTATTAGTCCTAGTTGGGCGGTGCATTAGCATAGGTTGACCCACACAACACTTCATGAATCAATAAATATTAATCAACCGTAACGAAGCGAAAGCACTTGACGAAATTCTCACGTGTCCTCGAGAACGTTTGCTCTAAAATGGATTGGGCCACACGCTGCAATATTATTTACTGCACTTTATTTACTCGCACTTTATTTATCTGCTATATCAAAAACCTCCAAAAACCCCGTTTGCTAGTGTTACAGTGAATCCTCTATCCAATCTCCTTGTCAACAACTTCTGCTCCTTGTTGGGTTCGACCCTCTTATTTATCGAAAGTACTACGATACACCCCCTATACTTGTGGGTCATCACATGTCAACGTGGGCACCCACGTTCTTGGCACCATAACGCCCTGAACGAGGGTGTTATACTGTGGCCGCATAACATCCTCGATGGAGGCATTATGCATGTTGACTTAACAGGCCGCACACGACCCCTCCTATTCCAAACCACCCATATCCCTCTCTCTCCTCTGTTCATGAAGAACATAGTCCTCTCCTGTTGCCTCTCAGCCTCCTCTCTCAAATCCCCCATTCATTTGTCTAGATCGAGGCCTATTGCCTAGGCTTTGGTTCCTCTTGGAGTTCTCAAGGTATGTCGTCCCCTCCCTTTTCCCTCTTTTTGTTGGTTCAAAACCCTACATTTGATTCTCTGGGTATTCCGATCTGTAGTTCATCTATTTGTTTGGCTATTATGGTTGTTTGTATTAGGTTGCTATTAGTAGATCGGTAGTTTCTTGGTTATTTGTATTAGTTTATTAGATGGAAAACCCTAGATTGCAGTAGTAGAGTTTTTAGTGGTCAAGTTTGATTGATTAGTACTAGATTGTTAGTATGAGGTTGTTAGTGTTAGGTTTCTATTAGTAGCAGTAGTAGGGTCAATTTTGTAAATAATAATTATTTCTAAATTATATTTCATTCTAAATAAGTATTTTAATTATGCTATAATTGGGTAATATTAGATTGTTTAGTAATAGATTTTTATTGTTAGTAATAATTTGGTAGTCTCAGATACTTTAGTTATTAATTATAATTCATCCTAAATAACTATATATGTGCCTAAATAATTAGATAGTTTAGTATTAGATATTTGTCATTGTTACTTTAATTTTGTGTGCCTATATATGTTATTGTTTGCAGGCTTTTTGAATCATTACCTACGAATTTTTATTTGTGTTTCGGGGGATGATGTACCTTCTGAAAGATGTTTATGACAAGGAGCACCATGGATGTGCTATGTTAGAAGGAAAGGTTTAATCCCATCTGCACTTGAGAGCTGGTAGGGTTGATGGTCCAGAGATAGATGACCCAAGACATCCGAAAATGCATTACGACGAGCGTTACACGAACTATATCCGACAGACCGTGTTACTCCCGTTTGTCAATATGATCAAGAGTGGATTGCCAAAGGCCAAACCTTGTCTTATAACCGCACTCGTAGACTGTTGGTATCCGGAGACACACATGTTTCACCTTCCTTGTAGGGAGATGATTGTGATGCTGCAGGATGTTTCAATGGTCACGACACTTCCGTGATCCTATTTGTCGGAGCACTGCTAGTGACGGATGGCGTGATATGATGGTCACCTTCCTCGGTAGGGAGGTGGGAGTAGATAAAAGGTGTAGCGTTATGATGCGGAAAAACAAAAAAATATCTAACAACGGTAACCAATATAGTCAAGATCAACTACTATGCAGATATAAAGTAACAAAGGGAATCGGTATTCATACATTTGAAGACCGAAACACCGGGATTACGCTCCCGCACAAGAATTGTTGAGGAAGTTGACATGGCCGACCTCAAGTTCGTGTAGTTGTACCAACTGAAGGGGGTCGTAGAAGAATAACAAAAAAATCTTACCGGTGAACTCCAGAAACTAGTCAGGATCTGTCTATTTAATAGCCATGATCTATATATTACATATGTATTAACATTTCATAATATAAAACTTATTATAAACTTAATGAGATACGATAAATAAAAATCATAATTTATTTGCATCTAGGGCATATCTCCTTGAGTCCCCCACTTGCACGAGAGTACAAATAAACTAGCTGCATTTTTCTTAATCATAACACCTTATTACATAAGTTCCATATGTTCTTTGCAAATTATCGATGTCACCTTGTTTGACATCATTCCGTTATTACGATAAATTTCAAGGATATAATTAACTGTTAACTAAGTGAGACTTTTGTTTTCCCATGTGCTCTTGATTAACCAAGTGCACTAGAAATACACTTAGTTGGAGAACGAACTTTATCTGAAAATATATCATATTTGTTCCTTTCTTGAAGTATTCATATACTTCTAAATAAATATAGATTTTGATACCCGATTACACATGACTTTGATGTTTCCCATGCTTCTATGCTTTCATATCCTTTTTCAATCATCCAGGTTGATGTTTAAAACTTTCTAACATAACACTTACCGTTAGATCCACCAACTTTTACATCCTTTAAAATATATCCTCAGATATCCTAAACACTGAAAATATGTTTTTTTTTCATGCTCAGCAAATTTTCAAAAAATTTACCACAACATCTGTTCTTCACAAGAACATAGGTCACATCATGCTGAACACGTACACAGTTTTATATGTTGCCAACTATGATCTAGGCATAGTGATGCATCATATCCTACAACCATTTATTATGTAGAACTAACTAAATGTTTTGTACTATTTCCAATCAAGACCTTCTTTATTGGTTTGTTCAATTTTGACACCTCAGAATCCGATATAAAACATCTCACGTTTTAGTGTTTACTTAAACTTCATTTCCTTCCTATAATTACTCCTAATTAAATCCACTAGTACCCTTTATTATATTTTATTCACATATGAGGATTAGGCTCCGACTCAAATATGGCATCTACATATTTGATTAGGCAACATTTCCCAACTCCCACTCAAATATGACACTACATGTTCAAATAGGTACGCTACTTGGCTCCTAGTTAAATATGATATCCGCATATTCGATTAGGTAAGTCATTCAACTCCCACTTAATTTCATGCAAGTCCTTTCGATAATTTCAATTCCCAGAAATTCCTTGATCATTCATCAAGTCAAAAATTCTATCTATGGTGTATTAGCACTCTGCTAATACAAATCCAATAGACATAAACATGTCTACATTTAATGTATTCAATATATTGATTTTGTCTAAGACAATCTTTATGACAAAATTAGCTTTATGTCCCTTTTAAAGTTTCATTCTTCCCACTTACCCTTTATAGGGAAGATTAACTAAATCCCTTTTACTTAATGGGATCCAAGTAAAATTTATCTTGGAATATCTAATGTAACTTTAATTAGACGATTTATGACTCTGACTCATTTCTCGTATTTCAGGATCATCAATTTCTTTATAGTACTTAGGTGTATCATGAAAATTAATCTGTAACTTGGCAGAAAGTATTCTTGATTCCTATTATGTTCCAGTTGCATCATCAAAATTAATCTGTAACTTTACATATAATATTATTGATGCTTATAGTATTCCAATTTAGGAAAAACTCTTTTAATGAAATACTCAGATCTCCATCATTAATTTTATTTCCATTTATAGAGTTTGTGTAGCATTACCACATTTAAATAATGCAAGAACACTTGTGTTATTGTGCTGGTTCCTGGATCAATTGCTAGCACCACAATACAAAATTAAATATCATGCAAATGCGTCAAATTCTATTACATCGCATGATCTAGTCTTTACAAAAATAACACTATAGCTTGCATAGTATTAGAAGACTAGCAGGAAACGAAATATTGCAGCAGAACATAGAACATCATTGAGCCTCATCTTCTTCATGTGCCACATGCAAAACATGTTGGCGGTAGACTCGAGATCCTAAATGAAATCCTCACTCGTATTCAGATTCATCTGCAAGATGGAATATGCAGCCACAAGGGGGTCAATACAATTTAATGTATTGGCAAGTAACACTATGGTGGTTATAAAATGGCAAGACTATATCTACATGAGTATTTGTCCAGTGGGGTTTTGGCTAAGTTTGCATAAAGCGAGTTTTCTCCTATCTCTTTTGTAAAACAAACTTTTCTTTTCAAAGGGTGGAAATCATTGGACTAAGATCCAAGTACCACTACTAATGTTCACTTAGTCAACTTTTACATTATTGAAAATGGTGATGTGATTCTTCTGTCCATCCTTCTCCAGCTGCTCAAAGTTGTCCATAACCGGGGAATGATGGTGCAGGTCTTGCACTCGTTGGGAAACCCCAAGAGGAAGGTATGATGAGCACAACAGCAATTTTCCCTCAGAAAGAAACCAAGGTTTAATCAACCATTACGAGGAAGGAGTAACTTCAGAAGGTTGATGCAGCTGAGATGGTAGGGCGCACTACCGGTTCAGCAGCAACGTGGAACCTACACAACACAAACAATTCACTTTGCCCCAACGAAGCAGTGAGGTTGTCAATCTCACCGGTTTTGCTGAACACAAAAATGTTAAATGTATGGTGTGGAAATCAGTAGGAAAACAGTATGAAAGCAGTAGCTCCAGTATGAGAGCAGTGGAAAAATAGTGGAAGCAGCGTGTGTATTATGAGAATGAGAAAATGGACCAGGGTCCACAGTTCACTAGTGGTGTCTCTCCGTGAAAGATAAATAACATGTGTGGTGAAAATTTACAGCTGGGCAACTGACAGAAATGAAGGCTGCACCGTAGTGCATATGCAAGACATAAAGATTGCTATGTGATTCATGCGAGCATTACAACAAAATACATAGACCGTCATCCAACTGCATCTATGTCTAATAATCCACCCTCCGAATATCATTCGAACAAACGTTGGGTATTAAGTTGCTAGCAACAGATTATCGCAGTAAGCAAAGTGTGTAATGTAAACAATGTAAACTAGGTAAACACCATTGTTTTCTCCCTAATGGCAATAGAACATCCTCCATCCGTCACGTTTCTGTCACTCGAGCACAGATGCAAAGGAGGCATGAACCCACTATCGAGCATAAATACTCCCTCTTGGAGTTACTAGCATCTACTTGGCCAGAGCATCTACTAATAACAGAGAGCATGCGAGATCATAAATAACAAAAGCATGAAGATAACATGATAGATTCATAATCAGAAGACATAGGATTCAACATTCATCAGATCCCAGCAAACACAACATGTAGCATTACATAAAGATGATCTCGATCATGTGAGGCAGCTCATGAGATCTAAACATGAGGTACAAAGTGGAGAGAACAACCATCTAGCTACTGCTATGGACCCATAGTCCAGGGATGAAATACTCACGCATCACTTCAGAGGAGGGCATGGTGGTGTAGACCCCTCCGGTGATGAATTCCCCTCCCAGCAGGGTGCCGGGGAGAGCTCCAGATCCCTCCCGATCTCGGGATGACGATGACGGCGGCCTCGGGTGTTTCTCGGGACAAAGTGGTATCTTTTTAGGGTTAATATGTCGGGGGGTATAAATAGTTGAAAGGGAAAAGGCGGTGGAGGCCTGGGGGCCCACACTACCCCATGGCGTGGCCAGGGGCGCGCCGCCCTATGGTGTGGCCCCCCTATGGGCCCCCTCCGGGTCTCTTCAGGACTACGTGGAACCTTCGGGAATTCTAGGACCTCCGGACTTCGAATTTTCCAATTCCGAGAATGTTTCCAGAACAACTTTTCTGAAACTAAAAACAACAGAAAACAGGGAACTGGCTCTGTGGCATCTTGTCAATAGGTTAGTCCGAAAAATCGATAAAAATGACATAAAGTGTAGAGAAAACATGTAGGAAACAGCATGGAACATCAAAAATTTATGATACGTTTATGACGTATCAACATCCCCAAGCTTAGTTCCTACTCGTCCTCGAGTAGGTAAACGATAAAAGCACACAATTTCTAAGGTGACATGCTACCAACATAAACTTGATCATTAATAATGTAAAAGCATAAGAAAGCTGAGATCATAGAACTTCAACACAAGCATGATAAATATAATTTTAACAATAAAGCAAAGCAATCACCTTGCATCATGAGAAGTAACACAAATAAAAGATCATGAATAACAATGCAACGAAAGATATACGTTTGTTTCAAGTATAGAGAAAACATGGCAAAGTGATATTTCGCTAGTCCGTAAGAGTGGGGAAAAACATAAATGCCAGGACACCTTCAAAGTTCATGAGGAAGACAAGAACAAATAATTAGAGAACAAGCAATAACACATCATGAATCAATTAATAATGTTTCTGGGACAAATGTCCATAAAATTCAGAATGGCAACTATGCTCTCTCAACTGTGCATAAAGTTAGAAGATGGAGACTCAACATAAAAGTAAAAGAAAGGCCCTTCGCAGAGGGAAGCAGGGATCAACTCATGTGCTAGAGCTTTTATTTTATTAAACAAAGGTATAAAAATCTTGACACTCCTCCCATCCATCTTACACAAACCATGGCTAACCGAATCCTCGGGTGCCTGCCAACAATCACATACCTTGGAGGAGTGTCTATTTTTTTAGAGAGGTGTATGCTTATGTCAACAAATGGGAAACAGAAAATACAGTACGTCACAAGCCAACTAGAATTCACAAGAGCGGATCCCATAGAAGGACACATCTGGGTAGAAGGTCATTCCTCTTTCTCTTTTGTTTACACAATTATGCTTTGACTGATAAATCAGGGGCAAAAATAGTGAAGAGAATTTGTTGTTATTAATTTGGGGCTGGGCACCCTGCTGCCAGCTCTTCTATAATTGGATAAGCGGATGAAGCCACTAGTCCAGGGTGTGAAAGTCCAATCAACAAGCGAGATAAAGATTCTCTATTTACGTCCTCATGAGCTAAAACAGGAGCACAAAACAGGAGTAATTTTGAAAGTTTTAAAGGTAACACATGAGCAATTTACTTTAGAGTGGCAGTTAAATACCACATGTAGATAGGTATGGTGTACACAATAGGAAAACTTTGGTTTTGGGGAGTTTGATGCACGGGTAGAGCTCATACTCAGTGCAGATGGAGGCTAGCAAAAGACTGGGAGCGACAAATCAAGAGAGCATAAGAGCCATAATCATGCATAGCGACATAAACATCATTAATGAAAGAATAAGTGGTACCAAAAGTTCAAAAACTAAATGATCATGTAGACTATAAGTGACTGGTTCATAGTCATAAACATGGTGTGAGCATGCGCCAAGTCAACCAAATAAAACATTCAAAGGAGAACACCACAAATTTATGCTTCAATATGACAAGAACAACTCATGATTCTTTCAATGGCACATTACACACTCTAAGATATTTGAGGCTAATCATGCTACTAAATAACCACAAGTCTTTAGAATTAAAATAACATCTAGCATGATATGAAAAAGTCTAGCCACAGTCTATACAAGCTTCTACTTGCACCGTTATAAATTCTACTACAAGCAGCAGTTTCTTTTCCCAACAAGCACCATACAAAAGATGCTTTAACAAAAACTCTCTAAATGATACAGCAAGAAAACATGAGATTACTCACATAACACAAACTAACAGCACTGAACAAGAGATGCAATGAAAACAAGAGCTAAACATGAATTTTTGCAGTAACTAGAAGAAAAACTAGGAATCCTAGCATAGCAAGTATTCAAACGAAAAAGCGGAGCGTGTCTCTCTCCCAAAGTAGGAATTCTAGGGTCCAACTATATTATTGCAGCAAGGAAAATAGAAGAAAACAAAAGAAAACATAATAAAAACTAACAGATGCTCCAAGTAAACTTCATATGATCTGACCTGAATAAAAATATAGTTTCACTAGAAGTGACCTGATAGATTGTTGATGAAGAAGGAGATGCCTTGGGCATCCCAAGCTTATATTCTTGAGTCTTCTATGCTTGGATGAACCACGGGGTAATCCCCAAGCTTTGAACCTGCACTCTTCTTGATCACATATATCACCCTCTTCTCTTGACCCTTGAAAACTTCCATCACACCACACTCAAAGAGTAATTCGCATTAGAGGGTTAGTACAACAATAAAAAAATACATGGGTTATGTAAGGGAACAAGTGCTATTTATACTTTTAAACATTATCTACATCCACTAATGTTTCGTGAAGCAAAGAAATCCACTTGAGATCGCAAAAGAGCAAATGCAAGAAAAATGGCAGAATCTGTCAAAACCAGAACAGTCTGTAAAGACGAATTTTTTCGGGGCACTTACGTTGCTCAGATAGAAAAACTTAAAGAATAAAAACATTGCGGAATTAGCATAGGAATAAGCACAAGAAATTTTAGGTCATTCTGATTTTATGTGATTTATACGAGTTCTTACTATGGACAGCAGAAATCTGTTTCCTCCGCAGAAATCCAAAAACCAACTCCAACTCTCGTCAGAAACTTTACTTGGCACTACTAGAACATGAAAATAAAGATACAAAGGAGTTGATACAGAAGTATACAACCCCTTGAATCAAAGAAAACAGAGAAAAACAAAGCAGAAATAAGACCACGTGTTATCTCCCAAGAAGTGCTTTTCTTAACGCCTTTTAGCTAGGCCCAGAAAAGTGGATTCACGTGTTTTCAAATGAAGAAGATGCTCACATGATAAATATGAATTAAGAAAAAGAGAGCATCAAGAAGCAAGTATAAAACAAATTTAAGTCTAACCCACTTCCTATGCATAGGAATCTTGTGAAGAAATAAATTAAAGAAGCTCAAACTAGAAATCATGGGAAGGTAGAACAAGAGCAACTTTAAAACTTTCAACAAAAAGAGAGGTGTTTTAGTAACATGAAAATTCCTACAACCATATTTTCCTATCTCATAATAATTTTCAGTAGCATAATGAACAAACTCAACAACATAAGTATCACATAAAGCATGTTTGTCATGGTCTAAAAACACACAATTCATATCAAGCTGAAAAATAGTGGGATCAAAATATAAAATCAACTCCTCTTTTTTCCCACTTTTAGCAATATCAAAACGAGATGATTGATCACTCATAAAAGGTATAGGACACATTATAGCAATCCTATTTTTATTCGCATTATGATTTATAACATCAAGTAACATAGGACCATCATCAAAACAAACTTCCTCATTATCATGCATATCAATAGTTGGAATAAATAGAGGATTATCATAGGATTTATCAAATTAGCATGGATTATCATAAATAAAAGTAGAAATATCATTCTCACAAGTTTCATTCATAGTAGTATCAAGGTCACAAGTATATCAAGTATCAACTTCATCACAAAATTATATTTCAAAATAATCAATAGGATCATCACTTTCATCAAATAATGTATGAGTTAAAGAGTTACTCTCATTGGGAGGTAGACATGAGTAGATCCATTCTTCCTCCTCTCGATCATCACTCTCCTCCTCTTTTTCATCCAATGAGCTTACAGATTCAGCAATTTCCTCTTCCATAGGCTCCTGCAAGGCATTAGTCTCTTCCTTAGGTTGAGAGGATTTATTAAGATATTCCATTATGTAGTAATTAGAATCCTTGTAATTATCAAAGCAATAATCAAGTATAGCACAAATCTCGTATTGATAAGGTGCATCATCAATACTTTCAAGTAAATAAGCAATTTCGAATGCACCCTTCCAAGCAATAAATTCTTCAATTTGTTCCACATCATATAATTCATAATTTCCCTTAACATAAGAAGATATGGTAACATTATCATTATAATCACATTGAAAAGGGAGGTGTTTATACCTCCTACAGCAACAAGATTTATCAAAGCAATAAGTAACATTATAAGTAGAGCACAAGTTTTTAGCAATGATATACAATTTATTAGTTTGATCCCATAAGTGTATTACTTTTTGTGACAAGCGGTGTTCCTTATAATATTTTTGTTGCTCATCTGTGAACCCACCTTGCCAATAAGATCTAGTTTCAAAGACATCAAACATTGATAGCAACATGACAAGCAAGATTAAAACAGGATAAAAATAAAAACTAGAATAAGAACTAATTTTTTGTATTTTTGATAAAGAGAAACAAACAAGACAAAATAAAATAAACTAAGCAAAACAAAAACAAAGAAAAGAGATTGGAAGTGAGAGACTCCCCTTTGCAGAAATTCTCTTCCTCCCCGGCACGACGCCAGAAAATAGCTGGTGCTAGAGTTGACGAGGGAGTGGTTACTTCTTGATGACTTTGAGTTCCCCGGCAACGGCGCCAGAAAATAGCTTGATGGTGCAGGTCTTGCACTCGTTGGGAAACCCCAAGAGGAAGGTATGATGAGCACAACAGCAGTTTTCCCTCAGAAAGAAACCAAGGTTTAATCGACCAGTAGGAGGAAGGAGTAACTTCAGAAGGTTGATGCAGCTGAGATGGCAGGATGGACTACCGGTTCAGCATCAACGTGGAACCTACACAAGACAAACAATAAACTTTGCCCCAACAAAGCAGTGAGGTTCTCAATCTCACCGGTTTTGCTGAACACAAAGAGGTTAAATGTATGGTGTGGAAAATAGTATGAAAGCAGTAGCAACAGTATGAGAGCAGTGGAAAAACAGTGGAAGAAGTGTGTGTATTATCAGAATGAGAAAATGGACCGGGGTCCACAGTTCACTAGTGGTGTCTCTCCGCGAAAGATAAATAACATGGGTGGTGAAAAAATTACATCTGGGCAATTGACAAAAATGAAGGCTGCACCATAGTGCATATGCAAGACATAAAGATTACTATGTGATTCATGGGTTCATTACAACAAAATACATAGACCGTCATCCAACTGCATCTATGTCTAATAATCCACCCTCCGAATATCATTCGAACAAACGTTGGGTATTAAGTTGCTAGCAACAGATTATCGTAGTAAGCAAAGTGTGTAATGTAAACTAGGTAAAGACCGTTGTTTTCTCCCTAATGGAAATATCACATCCTCTATCTGTCACGTTTCTGTCACTCGAGCACAGATGCAAAAGAGGCATGAACGCGCTATCGAGCATAAATACTCCCTCTTGGAGTTACTAGCATCTACTTGGCCAGAGCATATACTAATAACGGAGAGCATGCAAGATCATAAATAACATAAGCATGAAGATAACATGATAGATTGATAATCAGAAGACATAGCATTCAACATTCATACGATCCAGCAAACACAACATGTAGCATTACATAAAGATGATCTCGATCATGTGAGGCAGCTCATGAGATCTAAACATGAGGTACAAAGTGAAGAGAACAACCATCTATCTACTACTATGGACCCGTAGTCCAGGGATGAACTACTCACGCATCACTTCGGAGGAGGGCATGGTGGTGTAGACCTCTCCAGTGATGAATTCCCCTCCCGGCAGGGTGCCGGGGAGAGCTCGAGAACCCTCCCGATCTCGGGATGACGATGACGGAGGCCTCGGGTGTTTTTCGGGGCGAAGTGGTATCTTTTTAGGGTTAATATGTCAGGGGGTATAAATAGGCGAAAGGGAAAAGGCGATGGAGGCCTGGGGGCCCCACTCCACCCCATGGTGCGGCTAGGGGCGCGCCACCCTATGGCGTGGGCCCCCTGTGGCCCCCTCCCGGGTCTCTTCGGGACTCCGTGGAACCTTCGGGAATTCTAGGACCTATAGACTTTGAATTTTCCAATTCCGAGAATATTTCCAGAACAACTTTTCTGAAACTAAAAACAACAGAAAACAAGGAACTGGCTCTGTGGCATCTAGTCAACAGGTTAGTCCGGAAAATTGATAAAATAACATAGAGTGTATAGAAAACATGTAGGAAACAAAATGAAAACAACATGGAACATCAGAAATTAAGGATACATTTATGACGTATTAGGGACACGGCTAAGATCTTAGATTTTCACTCTTTAGAGGTTGTGCACTTTCACCTTTTGTCTTAAATTAGCCGAAACATCCTATACACCCAGAGTGCATCATGGAAAGGAGAGAATTGAGACGAGATCTTTTAGAAGTAAGAATCCAACCCAATGGCAAGATGCTACATCTGCTTGTCAATCCCAGGTCGAACTCTCACAACTTAGTTGATCAAGGCAGAGCCCATATGTCAAAAGCATGCACTGGAAGCAATATGAACTTGGGGAACAAATTAATCACTTTGTTCCTGGGTGGAGTTCCTCAAGTGAACACCCCTCGGGGAGACACTCAACTCTCATCAGCTTTGCACTACCAAATTCACCCAGGTGGTTCATTGAAGTTTATAGTTAGAATTTTTCCACAACGTCAAGTAAAAAAGATTTGTAGCAAGGCTAAGCATCTACTAAGTACTAAGGCTTATAAAAATAACAAGGTAAAAGGATGGCTACACACTACTAGGATTTTGCATAGCATAATAATAATAACTTAGTAAAAAAATTCCTATCAATGCATACTACCCAAAACTCTAACAATGCATATAGAAAATAATGGGTAGTTGAATGGTGTGTTACTTGCCTTGTTGAAGTTGGTGAATAAATCACACTCTCTTCACAAAATATCATTGCTCTCCGCACAATCTATACATTTAAAACATAGTAACAAAACAAACAAGCATCCTAGCAATCAAACATACAAGTAAAGAAAACATACAAAGAAACAAACATAGAAAATTGGGTTTAACCTAGTTGGCTAGGTAAGGTTTGAGTTTGAAAGTTTCACTCTCTAATGATTCAATACTTGTTAAGGGGTTCCAAGAGTTCACTAAGGTGGTCGAGATTGAGTTTGTAGTGATAAAACTTTATTGAAAACATATTTATCCAGAAAGTTCCAATAGTTCACTAAGGGTGATCACACCACTTATTGAACGAAAGGAACCCATGACAAGGTTTGGCTAAGTTTTCCGGTTTTGGTTAAGGCTGGTCTAGGTTCACTCCAAGGCTTCATGTTGTTGGTCTTCTTTAAGATCATCTTCAGGTTCTCTTGTGTCTTCCTCCTTAGTGTAGTGACTTCATTGCTTGTTGTAGAACTTCATGGTTTTGGTACATAAGATCTCACTAACTTTTTTGTCATGTGTTGGACACCTAGGGTCTGGTCTTAAGGAAATGTTGGGTAGGTTCTATTTGGAGAAAACAAAGAGTGATGGGGAGTAAATGATGTATCAACTATAGTGATCACTCCACTTGGATTCTTCTTCTTTTCCACCATCTCTGGATGAGTATGCTTCTTGATTTTAAGTTGGCTTCGTGTAGCAGTCTTGGTAAAAAGATCTCATCTCACTTGAGGAACTAATTCTAAGTCTTAGACAAATTCTCCTTGAATAGGTTGTAGCTCCAAGTCTTCACATTGGTTGGTCATTCTTAAGGATCATCTTCAGCCTCCTTTTGTAGCTCCCTCCTTGGTGGTGACTTCATTGAAATTTGTAACACTTTATGGTTTTGATACAATATAGGGGCTAGTCTAATTCTCACTTAGTCACACCAGAAAGTCTAAGGAAAATACGAGAAAGGGGGTTGGTCTTCTTGGAGATTCCTCCTGATTTCTTCATGTAGTTTCACTTCCTGGTGAATTCTATGTCCTTCTCTAACTTCTTCAATGATCTTCCATGGGGTGCTCCTTGTTGAGTTGAAGAATATCATCAAAAGTGCCCTCTAGTACTTTAGACACTTCTTTAGAAAATAACAAATTTTGGAGAGATGGATAGAACATATGAGTACTAGGGTTTAAGGTTCACTAATTGGTCTTATATGTGATTGAAACATGCTAGTTACTTGGTCTTGGGTCGAAAATGGCCACAACAACAATGGTAAAAAGATACAAATAAATTCTATGGCATACTCAAATGGGTGGACCACTATGATGGATTTTTGGCCAAAATTACATGGATATGGTTCAAGGGTGTCCAAATGGTTTAGGTTATACTGTCCCTCGTTCAAGGTTACCAAATGGAGCATTTTTTCTTAAGGAACCATTTTCAAATTATTTATGGAATTAAATCTATGTCAAAAATACTCAAATGGACAACTTAAAAATGAATTAGTTTTAATTTGTTCAAAAATTATTTTGGGAAAAAGGATATGAAAGTACACATCTTAAGGTTTCCAAATATATTTTATTTGCAATTTTTGGATTTGTAGAATTTGAATTATGCCAAAATTCATCAAACAAGCATATTTAAATTTGAACCAATTTAAGTTTGTAAATTTTCAATTTGTACAATGCTAAAAGTTTCTAAATTTCAATAGCTTTACAAAAGTCCAAATTTGCTAAATTTGTCTAAGTGGTTGAAAAGATATGATGATTCTAATATGTAGGGTGTTTTCTGCAAAACAGCCAATTTGATTCTATTCGGGAAATAACAGAATAACAGCTGGGATGACGTGGCACTCTCTGATTAGCTGGGTGCTGACTGGATGTGCTGATGAGGCAGACACACGGCGCTATGCTATTGGACGATACCTTTTCGTCTAAATGATTTAACGTGGGACGTGGGATCTAGATCTAACGGCCAGGGTTAGATATGAGGCTAGGGTTACCTCGGGCCACCGGAATATGGCCGGAAATTGGAGGGACGGTGGCGCTCTGCTCGGGATTTGAAGACGATGACGCTCCGGAGACCCTCCGGCATAGAGGGGAGAATGACGACGACCATCTCGGCACGACGACGACGATGGAGATGACGGGCACGGACTCACGAAACTCTAGGAGATGGCGCGACACAGACGGAGCCAAGGAGGACGTTGACGAGCTCGGGTTGCATGGCGCGGCTTTATAAACCGCACAAAAATTACGACCAAAAGGTCAGGTCCGTGCGCATGGTCTAGGGGAAACGGATTGAGGTAATCTCAGGCTCGTGTACCTCCTCTCTTGGCCGGAAATGACGATGAACGGCAGTGGCCAGTGCGTCCTCCGGCGAGCAATTTCTTCTCAGAGAGGGGACGATTAGCTCGGGATCCAGAGGAGAAATGCAGAGGGGGTTACATTCTATAAGGGGGTAGGAATCGTCGGTTTGATTCACACTCTTAAATACTCGAATTGAAGACAATTCAATCACACCCGAAACGTGCGTTCTATAGTTACAGTTACATATGTTGAAGAAGGGTGACGTCATCCATTATTTTTTCTTTTCTTTTAATTCCTGTTTTTAATATATCTTGGTTAAATAATCCAAATGACCCCAAATAAAATTCTAAATACTTCTAAAAATAATATATCTCTGTTATAAAAAATTTATGAAGATTTCAACACATTTTAAATTCATATTTTGTAATTATAATTTAATCACTAAGAGTAAATAATGTCATTTAAAAATAATAAAATGATGCTTATTGTTTAGATAAAATTTCAGACACATTACATATGTCAAATATAATTTTTCAAAGTCATTTTAATCCATTTTCATATTTTATATTTTAGGATATGAGGGATTTACTAATAGTAACTTGATGCCATTTTTAAAATAGAAAATTTAATTATTATAAAGTGGCTTAATAAAATTTAGAAAAATCCAACAAGTCATAATATTATTTTTAAAGTCTTATTTTATGTTGTTTACAAAGAAAAGCATTTTATGTTCACCCCTTTTTGTTTAAAACTTGGAACAAGAACTAATAGTTATTATAATATATTTTATACTCATAAAATATTTTTGAGGTTTTAGAACAATATTAGGGTTAATAATTTTGTGGTTTAAAAAGCTATCAAACAATTTCAAAGTAATTTTTTGATTGAAAACATTTTATATAATAAGTTTTGTTAAGAGAAAACAATTACTTGAATAAGGAATATTTATATTTGAATAAGCTTTAGAGTTTAGGAAAACAGAGGCAAATTAGATTTTTAATTCCAGTAACATTGGAATACCAATAATATTTCCTTTGTATTTGAGTTTTGTTTGTTTTTGGTGGCTTGCTTTAATATGAAAACAAAAGTTTCAATTTTTAGTGAGTCTTGCACTTCCCGAAAATCAGGGATGTTACATATTGTTTTTGGAATGTTTCTTTGCGCTACTCAACATTTTATGGACACAACGTCAAACACCTCGTTCAAGCTTACACTTTCTCCGAAGAATATATTTTCTCACAAAACACCAAAATTAGAAATACTTGTGTATTTATTGGTATTTGGCTATGAAATATATAATCATAAACAATTATGAATATTCTATAAAGAACTTATTTCCTTATCGTTCCAGATTATCGAGCAATTCTAAAAAACACGACATCTGATAACTCGTATGTTGTTGTTTTCACAAATACTATATGAAACCTTTTCTAAAGTGATTGCTTACTAATTTCTAAATAATGTTAACCTTTTAAGATATAAGTTATATCATGATAGAGTATAATTATAATTATACATATCAACAACTTGATTCCATTATAATTTGTGGAACGATTTCTCACAAGTCTTTGTGCTAAAAAGATAACTCGAAATTCATGTCACTTTGATAAAACCATAAGGAATTTATTTTCTTATTAATTAATATCCATCTTCACTCTAAAAGCTTCTTGATACAATCAAATAATTTCAGTTTAACATTTCATACACTCTTTTACTTAAGAGTATGAAGGTTATGATAATGATGATATCCACTACTTGCTGAATTTACTAATCATTATAGATATTGTAGATGATATTCAACTATTCTATTTACATTGACAATCAATATGCGGAGATTTTTAATCATCTTGTCTTAATATACACGGCTTGCATATTTCAATAGATCAACAAGTCTAGAGATATTAAACAACGCCAATCATGACTAAAGTTGTTAGTGTTGTTTTCAGAAACGATGTCATTATTAACTTTGGATAATTTTAGCACTTCCATTTATTTATAAATGTCTAATGCATTATCATCGAGATTATCATAAGAACAAATCATTTGCAATCGAAACGTGACCATAAAATTAATTTAATCATAATGATAATAAAAACAACTCCTTGTTCATATATATGAAAAACTGTCTCGCGAGATACAAGACACTCTAAATAAAAACACTCACACCTATTACAAAAATTCATATTCAAATCCACTAATAAAAAAACTGTAGAGGGAGAATGTAGTTGGCCATCAAGTGTTGCTTGCAATAAACATGCACTATCGCCTCATCCAAACCATTTTCAAGGTCATGTTTTCATAAAACAGAATAAGTATCCAATTCTCAAAACTTAAGTGTTTTAACTAACATTTATAACTGATATATCAAATATACTTTCTTCGTTGATAACTTCCCCCTACAATAGGCTCCACCTGAAGTGTCCTCGACTAGCTCATAAATTGAAGAAAGGTGAGTGATTCACCTCTAGTGACATATCCATGGACATGTCCTTCATAGCTTGGAGGAACATAGCGCAACACTCCATCTAGCGTGAATTCATCAGTCATCCAGTAGTCAAAATCAATTGTGAGGCGCCTATGAATGTCGTACATTTTCTTCAAGTGACTCTGAAAGAAAGTGTCCTCTTCCATCTTGGTAGACAGAAAATTATCCAGACACTTGTATTTCATCAGCCTGACCGGTCTTATGAATAGCGCCTTGAGCCCATCAATAATATCATAGGGCTATGTGTTCTTGAACGAGATTTCAGCTGGGGCATCATGCCACTCAACATGAGGCACTAAACACTAATGAATCTATCTTGGAGATCACGAAAATAATTTTCCTCTTCTTCGCTTGCGGAGTCATATGGTCTATCTCCTAGCGGCCCTTCTATCACGTCGAGTAAGTCACTGAATCCTAAGACACTCCTCAAGTCCATGTACCGGTCTATGAAGTTTGACCCATCCACTTTAAGCAGCGGGCGTTGGTGGAACAGAACAAAGTCGCAAGTTTATAATAATAATGATCTCAATTCACAACATATTTAATGAACTTCACTAAGAATAGCATCCCTAAAAATATCTTAGTGACTACACGACCCTAATCCACTACACCATCCCCGATCATCACAGCCGATGGCATAGCTTCAAAGCTAGACTCTAGTAGGTCAATCACATCAAATACGCGACTCATGCTTAACCTTTCGGTAATATATGTTCTCATCTTAGTGTATTGCAGTGTATACACGGCTTACACCCACAGTGTGTCAATGCATAAGTGAAGCACCCGATCGTCATGGCCCACTTCACTAAGGCAAACTTTCTTGGTGGTGCACATTTAAGGGAGAACATGACATCGGTATTAAGCTTAAGGGATTATCTTATATAGCTACCACCGTATATTATCATACTAATAGCAAACATACCCGTTTAAAGTACAATATGGTCAACTAGATGGGGGTGAATAAGTGACCTACGATTTTTAATCTTTAATCTTTTTAATTGGGCTAAGCAAGTAGAAGACAAGGTTATCTAGACGTGCAACTAGGTGAAACAACCTACGTGATAGGAAACAAGGTACGCAACGGAAGCAATATATAAAGAACAAGATAACCACAAGTGTAAACAAGGAGAAAAGGATATGTTTCCTGTAGTTCCTTACAAATGGAAGTACGTCTATGTTGGAGAGGTGTGGAGCCACCTATGCACCCCAATAGCATGGTTGTGCACACCTTATTCTCCTTGAGCTTCTCCGGTGAGGAAGATTCCCATTTCCACCATGAGGTAGACTTGAAAGCATTGACCAAACCTTTACACAAGGTTGAGGCTACTCCACAAGATGGTTGGAGGCTCTCAACGATCTGAAGCTTCTTGCAACACGGTGGAATCTCCAAGCACTAGGGTTTCTCTAGGATGACAAGGCAACCAAGAGATCTACAAGATCCCATAGGGGAATATGGGGGAAATCGATTTTTGGCTAGGTGAATATGTAGATCTAGGTATTCTCCACCAAATCCTTGAAGGGAATCAAGTTTGGTTGGTTGAGTAGGGAGATCTATGCGTTTTAAGCTTTGAATTTATGGAGGAGAGAGAGGAATGGACGAGCAAGCAGACTCAAGGAAGAAGATAGCTATTTATAGCCTCCTCTGAAATCTAGCTGTTGCTGTGCTCCAGGGCCAGAAATTTCTGGGGTAAGTGCCGGAAATTTTCGGCACACATCGGTCGGATATTTCCGAAAGTCCGGGCGGGGGGGGGGGAGGGGAGGGATATTTGAATAATCCAGGGGAAAAATTTGTCCCAATATTCCGCCCCCTATCCAGAGAGCGGGCAAGCAAAGTGCGTCGTCTTCACGTTGAAGTTTATTGGTCGGATATTTGCACCGGAAATTTCCGGTCGAAATATCCGCCCCAGTCCAGAGAGTGGGAAATCTTGAGGCGCTGGTTCTTCGAGGCCAGATTTTAATAGGCCGTAAATTTCCAGGGTCAAGCCCGGATATTCCACCCTTTATCCTCTGGAGTATTCCGGCCGCCGGAATGAAATTTATTCCCTTTTTCTGCTGGCATATTTTCCAAAGATGATTCTCCTAATTTGATCAACAAATAAATTCCAGCTATGAACACTTTAAGCTAAACATTAGTGTGAGTACCCGTGTTGTTATCACCACCAAAAATAATAGAGGGGACATGAGCTTTCAATCTCCTCCTTTTTGGTGAGTGATGACAACATGGGAATTTGCAATAGAGAATCATATAACATGGCTAGGAATGAATAACACAACGGATAATAACAAGGAGATAGGCCTCCTGACAAATAAGGTTCACAAATAGTACAAATAAGAGTTCACGAACAAAAAGCAAAGGGCACAAGACATAGAGAAAGAAAAGTTGAAAAGATCACATCTTGTGCCCACCCAAGCAAATCTCGATCCATAAATCTTCTCCCCCTTTGGCATCAGGATACCAAAAATATCACATCTTGTGCCCACCCATGCAAATCCCGATCCACAAATCTTCTCCCCGAGGGAGGCGCCGCCCTATGGTGTGGCCCCCTGTGGCCCCCTCCGGGCCTCTTCGGGACTCCGTAGAACCTTCGGGATTCTAAGACTTCCGAGCTTCGAATTTTCAATTCCGAGAATATTTCCAGAACAACTTTTCTGAAACTAAAAATAGCAGAAAACAGGGAACTGGCTTTGTGGCATCTTGTCAATAGGTTAGTCCGGAAAATCGATAAAAATGACATAAAGTGTATAGCAAGCATGTAGGAAACAACATGAAAACAACATGGACCATCATAAATTAAGGCAACGTTGATGACGTATCAGGCTCACAGTCTGACTCTAGACCCTCATTAGCAGGATACTTGGACTTGATAAGCCGCATGATGTAGGGTGCATAAGGAGGCACCTTAAGATGAAAGACAGCATAGTGAATCTCGTGAAAAATGAAGTCCATCACATCAACCTTGTGAGCCTCTACGTCCTCCAAATCACGCTTAGTGAAAGTCAGATAGGCATGATGCATTAGGTCCACCAGGACACCACGAATCTCATCATTTTCTGCCAGCACTGGGAGCAATGGACTCACGAAACATGCGCAGAAGAATGTCATATAAGGGATAGATCCCCTTAGCAGAACCGACAATACCTTGAACCCCATATAGTTCAGTCAACTTGTTCTTGTCATACTCCACACCATGGACATGCATCCGAGTGCCTCGAGGCACGGAGAGACCGGCAAAGGGATAGTCCAGCACAGTAGCAAAGTCGTGAAAAGTAGCAGAAAGCTGATGTGGTCCAGACATCTAAGTTATACCAATCTCATCTAACTCATCAAACATCACTGTCGCATAGAACTGCTGGATCATGGGAATATTGTAGGAGCAATGAAACTCCATAAGATGTCGCAAGCCAAGAGCCTCCACAACATTCACAACATTACCTAAGTACTCAGGACGGGAAGCCAGATGCTGAAAGTTTATCTTCTTCATGGTACAGATGGGCTTTCTCAAGGTGGAATACACTTTCTTGAATAAGGACTCCTGTTCCACATGCCAAAAGAAAGAGTCAATGGTAGAGTCTTGAGGACCAGCAGTAAACAAGTTCCTGTTGCCCCATGTTTTGAACTCAGCCAGAGACATAACAGATATATTCAGGGACTCCTTTCCTTGCTTCTTGCGAGCTTCCCTATCCTCATTATGATGACGCTCATAAGCCCGCCGCTCCTCACAACGACACTGATGAATGACGGTCTCATCAACAAGGACACCTTCTTCATTGGGAATGAACCTGTGTACCTCTTACGACCACTATTGCCTTTGGGCTGGGAGCTCGAACCATCTAGACAGAAAGAGATTGAGTAGGGAAATGGAAATAAAATTGATAAGGCACATGTTTGCTAACGAGAAGCAAGTTACTGAAAAGAAACAGGAATTTGGCCGGAAATTCCGGGGTGCAGAGGAAATTTCCGGGGGACGGAAATTTCCGGTCGTAAAATTTGCTTCTGCAGAGAAGAATTTGGGGCATGTTTCCTTTTCAGTGAGTAAAGATCAGGATGACCAAGACACAAGACATGTCCTTCGCTGTCCAAAAATTTGGGGCAGGCTGGAAATTCCGGTACTATGTGAAATTTCCGGGGGGGAGGAATTTTCGGTGCGGGACCAGAAATTTCTGGCCTGGGAAAGAACACACAGAATCCAGTAATTGCGGCCTACAAAGAATTCCTTGGAGAGAGAGGGACGCGAATTCGGGCTGGTACCAGGGGAAATAGAAGAGACCAACGACATCTTCTAAAGACAACATAAAAGGAGAAAAATGGAAACCCTAGATGGCAGAGAAAGAGGAGGGCCAAAGAGACCTACCAGGGTCCATGGGGATTGGAACCCGGGAGGAAGAACCCTCCACACCAGGGGTCGCCGAAAGAGCGAGAGGGCCGAGGCGAGGCGGCCTCGGGGATTCCTTGGCAGCGGCGGCGGAAAGTCCGGGCGAAAGAGACAAGATGGGGTGGCGGGGGTGGATGAACTGCGCACTGTGCAGTCAACCCCGTCGCCCTTTTTATAGAGAACAGAACTTACCCCGGAATATTCCAGTGTGGGGGCCGGAAATTCTAGGGCGCAGAGCACGGAAAATTCTAGGCGGGGCGGAGATTGGTGTCGGAAAATTCCAGCCAAAATTTCCAGACGTGTCCAGAGAGCGGGCACGGGAGGAAATTGTGGGGGATTTTCTGCCTCAAGTATTGACCACAGGAAATTTCCGGGATGAGGACACGCTGGGATCCGGATTTTTGCTGCGGAAAATTCCGCCCGAAATTTCCGGACGTGTCCAAAGAGCGGGCATGGGAGGAAATATGGGCGATTTTCTGGAGCAAAGATCAGGACACCGGAAATTTATGGACCTCTGGTCGGAATTTCCGGACTGCCAGAGCCAAGAAATCCAGAGAAAACAATGGACACAAACATGAGCCAATTTTGATTTTTATAAAGAGGAAATCATGGTTTCTGGGATGAGATGGGGACTTAGGATAGAAAAGCTCGAACTGATAAGAGAGAAATACCTGGTCTTGCAAGAATCGAACAAGAAAATCCAAGCTCAAGTACTCATCTCAAGAAAGCGTAACAAAGAGATCAAAAAAAAGGAAACAAAAGAAAACAAAAGAAAAAGGAAATAAAATGTTGGTGGCATAATCCACCATGTTTGAGTGTGTGCCTTGGCATCGCGAAGATGTATCTTGGATCCGAAAACACTACTCACATTGAAGCACAATAAGACACAAAATGACTAGATATTCAATGAGGCTTGATTTTCGCATAATGAGAGGAGTGTTAAGTCATGAATTGAGTTACGCTCGCCTATGTCCATGCCTACATCTAAAGCAAATAACATGTAGTAGAGGTACGTATGCAAGGTATTAAGTGAAGTTAGACGAATCGATGACATTTAGTTCATTCCTCAAACCCTTAAATCTTGGTTCATCAAGGGCCTTTGTGAAGATGTCGTGAGTTGGTCCTTGGTAGATACAGAAGAGAGATCAATATCTCTCTTCTCAACGTGATCTCGAAGGAAAGGATGACGGATCTAAATATTCTTCATCTTGAAGTGAAGAACAGGGTTGTAAGCGATCTTGATGGCACTGTCATTATCGCATAGAAGCGGTAATTTGTCAAAGTCGACACCATAATCCTTCAAAGTTTTCTTCATCCATAACAATTGAGCACAACAACTTGCCGCGGAGATGTATTCGGCCTCGGTGGTGGAGAGAGAGATGCAATTATTCTTCGTGGAAGACGAACACACCAAGGAGCGACCAAGAAATTGGCATCCCCCGGATGTGGGCTTCCTATCCATTTTCTCTCCCGCATAATTCGCATCAGAATACCCAATGAGCTTAAAGATTGAACCCTTGGGGTACCAAATACCAAAGTTTGGGGGTATGAACTAAATATCAAAAGATTCGTTTAACCGCTTCAAAATGACTTTGCCTCAGAGAGGCTTGAATCCTTGTGCATTTACCAACGCTATACATGATATTCGGTCTATATGCACAAAGGTAAAGCAAAGAGCCAATCATGGAGTGATGAACCTTTTGATCTACCTCTTTACCACCCGGATCGGGTTTCAAGTCAAGGGTTTTGGACATGGGAGTCTTCATAGGCTTGGCTTCATGCATGTTTAACCTCTTGAGCATATCTTGGGTATACTTGCTTGCTTTATGAAAGTTCCTTCGGGGTGTTGCTTGATCTCAAAGTCGAGTAAATACTCCAATTCTCCATCATGGACATCTCAAACCTATCGGTCATAAGCTTGCAAAACTCTTCATTGAACTTGGTGCTAGTAGACCAAAAAAAAATATCATCCACATACAGTTGGCATATGAACAAGTCACCTCCAACCCTCTTGGTAAAGAGGGTGGGATCGATTAAACCAACATTAAACCCACGATCCACTAGAAACTCTTTAAGGTGCTCGTACCATGCATGTGGAGCTTACTTAAGTCCATAGAGCGCCCTATCGAGGTTATAGACATGATCGGGGTGGTTGGGATCCTCGAAACCCGGAGGTTGCTTGACATATACTAACTCATTAATGGGACCATTTAGAAAATCACTCTTGACATCCATTTGTTGCAACTTGAAGTTACGATGAGATGCATATGCATGCAAGATACAAATGGATTCAAGACAAGTGATACGTCATAAACGTATCCTTAATTTCGGATGTTCCATGTTGTTTTAATGTTGTTTCCCACATGTTTTCTATACACTTTATGTCATTTTTATCAATTTTCCGGACTAACCTATTAACAAGATGCCACAGAGCCAGTTCCATGTTTTCTGTTGTTTTTAGTTTCAGAAAAGTTGTTCTGGAAATATTTTCAGAATTGGAAAATTCAAAGTCCGGAGGTCCTCGAATTTGCGAAGGTTCCATGGAGTCCCGAAGAGACTCGATGGGCAGCCACAGGGGGGCACACCATAGGGCAGCGCTCCCCTGGCCATGCCATGGGGTGGTGTGGGGCCCAGGCCTCCATCACCTTTGCCCTTTCGCCTATTTATACCCCCTGAGGCTTAAACCCTAAATATATCCCACTTCGTCCCGAAAAACACCCGAGGCCGCCATCATCATCATCCCGAGATTGGGAGGGTTTGGAAGCTCTCCCCGGCACCCTGCCGGGAGGGGAATTCATCACCGGAGGGGTCTACACCACCATGCCCTCCTCCGAAGTGATGCGTGAGTAGTTCATCCCTGGACTACGGGTCCATAGCAGTAGATATATTGTTGTTCTCTCCACTTTGTACCTCATGATTAGATCTCGTGAGCTGCCTCACATGATCGAGATCATCTTTATGTAATGCTACATGTTGTGTTTGTTGGGATCTGATGAATGTTGAATGCTATGTCTTCTGATTATCAATCTATCATGTTATCTTCATGCTTATGTTATTTATGATCTTGCATGCTCTCTGTTATTAGTAGATGCTCTGGCCAAGTAGATGCTAGTAACTCCAAGAGGTAGTATTTATGCTCGATAGTGGGTTCATGCCTCCTTTGCATCTGTGCTCGAGTGACAGAAACATGACGGATGGAGGATGTGTTGTTGCCATTAGGGAGAAAACAACGGTGTTTACCTAGTTTACATTACACACTTTGCTTACGGTGATAATATGTTGCTAGCAACTTAATATGCAACGTTTGTTCAGATGATATTCGGAAGGTGGATTATTAGACATAGATGTATTTGGATGACGGTCTATGTATTTTGTTGTAATGCCCGCATGAATCACATAGTAATGTTTATGTCTTTCATATGCACTACGGTGCAGCCTTCATTTCTGTCAATTTCCCACCTGTAATTTGTTCACCACGCATGTTATTTATCTTTCATGGAGAGGCACCACTAGTGAACTATGGACCCCGGTCCTTTTTCCTCATACTGGTAAAATGCCTACTTCTTTCATACTGTTACTACTGCTTTCATACTATTTTCCACACCATACGTTTAATCTCTTTGTGTTCAGCAAAACCGGTGAGATTGACAACCTCACTGTTTCGCTGGGGCAAGGTGATTTGATTGTGTTGTGTAGGTTCCACGTTGTTGTTGAACCGGTAGTGTGTCCTGCCATCTCAGCTGCATCAACCTTCTGAAGTTACCTTCCTCCTACTGGTCGATTCAACCTTGGTTTCTTTCTAAGGGAAACTTGCTATTGCACTCTTCATACCTTCCTCTTGGGGTCTCCCAACGAATGTGTGTTCACAGGCATCAACAAGCTATGGGGGCAGAAGTTTCACCGAAATCAACTCCTTCGACTTGAGAGAAACCTTGATCCACCAATCTCTCCTGGTTGCGAACGAAGATTCCATCTTTGTCTTGCTTGTTCTTGAACACCCACTTGGTGCTGGTAACATTCTTGCAATCCTTGGGCCTTGGAACTAACCTCCACACTTTGTTGCACTCAAAGTTGTTGAGTTCATCATGCATAGTTTCAAGCCAATCTTGATCTTCGAGAGCTTCATATACTTTCTTGGGCTCAATGAAAGAGACAAAAGCATGTGCATTGCTAAAATCCGCCAATTTCCTTCTAGTGACCACCCTTCCACGAACTTGCCCAAGAATCATGTCCTCTGTATGACCCGCACGCTCAAGACTTTCTAGCCTTCTCTTTGCTCTACGAGCTAGCATCTCCTCCAAAGTCTCCTTATATATAGCTTGAGCATCACCTTCTTCATCGGAGTCATTTCCATCTTGATATTGGCCTTGATCATCAATGGGTGAAGGATCACAACTAGGTTGAGCTCTCTAAACAATGGGAGGATCTTGATTTTGGCCTTGTTCATTAGCTTGAGGGCTTGGTTCATCTTCTTGGATAGCTTGTGTATCAATGGGTGTAGCCAATGGCTACACTTGAGTAGAGCATAGTACTTCTCACTCTGTCATCCGGTAACCCTTAATGGGGATTATTTCACCAATACCCATTCTTCTTATGACGATGGGAGGAATTGTGTCTCCTACAACACCATGATCTATGCGACCACCTTGGGAGCCATTATCCTCATCGAACACCATGTCTATAACTTCTTCAACTTGTCTGGTGGACCTGTTGTAGACTCTATAGGCGTGAGCATTCGTGGCATATCCAACAAAGATACCCTCATAAGATTTGGTCTCGAATTTCGACAAGCATTTACCTGTGTTGCGAATGAAGCATTTGCAACCAAAGACCTTGAAGTAAGAAACATCCGTCTTCTTGCCCGTGAGAATCTCATAGGGAGTCTTGTTCAAGTTCTTGCGGAGGTACAACTGATTGCTAGCATGACAAGCGATGGAGACGTCTTTGGCCCAAAAATTATAAGGAGTAGAGAACTCTGCAATCATCGTCCTTGCCGCATCCATTAGTGTCTGATTCTTCCTTTACTCTACACCATTTTGTTGAGGGGTATATGGAGTGGAATATTGATGATCAATCCCCTCTTCACTAGGAAATCACTCCACGGTGTAGTTCTTGAACTCCGAGCCATTATCACTTCGGATAGCCATGATGCTTGTATTATGTTGGCCCTCAACCAAAGTGATAAACTCGATGACTCTCTTTTGAGTCTCACTCTTCCTCTTGAAGAAACATACCCAACAATATCTTGAGTAATCATCCACAATCACCAAGCAATGCTTCTTGCCTCCAATACCATCATAAGATAGTGGACCAAATAGATCCAAATGAATGAGCTCAAGAATTCTTGAAGTGGTGATGGTGGTCTTGCTAGGATGGGGTTCTCCATGTTTGAACGGATAGTATGGGCACCTAGAGGGGGTGAATAGGTGCTACGACCAATTTTAATTTTTCTTCAAATTAAGGCTTGACACAAAGGTAAAATCTCTAGATATGCAACTACGGTGAATTCACCTATATGACAACAACAACAAGATACAAGATACAAACACAAAGTAAAGGATAGGGAATGGGGTAACCGATAACGGAAGCACACGGAGACAAGGATGTAATCCCGAGTTCCTCCATTTGAGGGGAGTACGTCTCGTTGGAGGGGTGTGAGCTCGCACAAAGGCCTACTCAATGACACAAAGGCCTCGCCCTATTTTCTCTGATGAACCTTGCCACAAAGGCCTAGTTCACCATCCACTATTGATCCCCTTTTAGGCGGGAATCAAGTCCTTTACAACAAGCTTGGGGCACACACCCACAAACAAATTGGGGGCTCCCAAGAATCACCAAGAGTAGCTATGAGGTCTAGGTTCTCCTCACAAGGAAACCCTAGACTTGGTTCCCTCAAGAGAATGAGGGGGAAATGGAAAACATGTTGGTGAAGATATAGATCAGGGCCTTCTCCTTCAATCCTCCAAGTTTCAACAAGTTTGGGTGGAGGAAATGGGAGATCTAGCTTGGCGAGTGAGCTCAATAAATGGAGCAATGAATTCTAGACGAGCTAACCCTTTGGAGAAGAAGGGGTCTTCTATATATATGTCCACTAAAAAACTACTCGTTTTTCTGCTGTCGGCATGAAATCCGGGATGAATCCGGAAAATCCGGAATGAATCCGGCCTCCCGGAATATTCCGGAGCAATCCGGATGCTAACAGAAGATTTCACGTTCATGTCAAAATGATCCGACTGCCCGGAATTGCCCGGAATGATTCCGAATTGCAACAGAGGTTTTCGTGCAAAGTTGGAATGAATTCGGAATGAATCCGACTACCGGAATCACCCGAAATGAGTTCGGATCCTAACAAAGGTTTTTTAGGCCAAGCCGGAATCATTCCGGATGCCCACATAAACCTCTCCTTAGTGTGGAAAAACAACATGCGATCTTTTTTCTCCTTCACCATAATATTGACACCGCTTTGTGCTGGTAATTTATGTACCTTAAACATTCAACACACGGTTAGATATCATTTATGTTGTTAACAAACACACAAAACTCAAGGGATTAACAAATTCTCTTACAATATCCCCCTTTTTGGGTGTTTGATGACAACATAGAGATTCACGGAGATTTCAAGGTGAACAATATGTAATGGTCTCCAAAAAAATAGACAGGCTCCCCCTAGACATGTGCACCGGATAGGCACACACGAGTCACCAAGGTTCCACACACAACATAAAGCAAATGTTCTCAACTAAGAAAGTAAACCGGAGCACAAGACTATAAGATCGAATCGAAAAACTTGTGCCCCCATCCTTGCAAATCCCATGATATCCTAAATAGGGAACTCGTTATCCCCCTTTGGCATCAAGACGCCAAAAAGGACAAAAAAAAAATTCAACTAGCGTTCCAAAAGATCACTCGAGGTCTTCATCATCATCGCCTTGCTCCTCATCATAAGGCTCTTCATTCTGCTCATTGCCACCACGGTCTCCGGTAGGATCAAAGTCATCCTCATCATTAGACTCTTCTTCATCAGCCGGAGGCACCCGAAAGTAGAAGTCATCATCACTGATCTCAGTCATCTCAATGGGAACAAGAGCAGCAATAGCAAGAGAGGAAGGATTAGCAGGCACTTCAATCCCAGCATTCCTCCTGTCAGTGTTCTAAATACGCCTAGTCTCCTTAGCGAGCTCCCTAGCCTCATGAGCAATAGCTCTAGTGTCACTTCACATGTTGAACATAGCCTTGAAGAACTTTGCAATGCCACTAGAAGACTAACGCTGAGAGCCACCACTAGAGGAACCAAAGGAAGAGCATAAGACATCTTGGACTTGGCTTTTGCAAACTCAGGAATCTCCGGACCACGGGTAAGGGAAGGAATGACCTTGTTTGGTGTAACGACCGGGAAAAGCTCCATGATTTCTTCACCAACCCTTGAGTTGATGAACCTCTGACAATAAGGACCATAAGTCGGCTTCCTCTTCTCCATAACTCCCAAGAAAATCTCACGATAGAGAAAGTCCATCACATCAATCTTCCTTTGGTTCTTGGGCTTGGTGAGGACCATGAAGTTGACCATGTAAGCCCTAATAGCTGAATAATATCCAGCTTTGATTATAAGAGTGGAGCGGAAGATCTTGGACAACACATTATAGTAAGGATACATGTGAGAGTTTAAGGGAAAGTGCTTGACAGGAGCATTAGGAGGATAGAAAAACTCCAAGATGGAGTTATCATACTCAGAAGCATCGTGAACATGGTAGACATGATGTCCCCAAGTGGCCTTCCATGAATATCCCAGAGCGGTAGCAAAATCACACAAATTACTGCTTATCTTATGATCACCAGACATCCAAGTCATGGAGCGCACTGCATCACCCTTGAAGTGCACCATACAGTAGAACTGGGCAACCAGATCAGGACAGTACACATGCTCGATCTCCAGAAGTGGTGCAACATTCAACTTCACCAAACACTCATGAATATGACGAAGTTCTCCATTCTTGTGCTGATTATAGAAGGACATATCCACTAGATACGGATCACAGACAAGAGGAGTCTGAGTGGAATAGAAATATTCCCATGCCTTGAACTGAAGGTTGGTCCAGAAACAGGAATCCTCACAAGTGGACTCACGAAAGTGGTAGGGATTCTTCTTCTTGACATGCTTCCACTGACTCATAGAGAACTCCTTCATATTTCCCTCAGGCAGATGCTCAACCAGGCCATCATCATGACCACCGACAGGACATCCACCTGGACCGCGCCCCCACTGAGGGTGAGAACCCCCAATGTAGTCCCTACGAGAGACAATGGACTTCCTCTTGCGAATAGGACCACCACGAGAGACTTCACATGTGAACAGATGACATAGATAAGTAGCATGGGGTAAGTGCATATGCCAAACGGAGAAACAAAAACTCTAAGTTAGACGAAGTGCAAGTTTTTAAGATTTCTGGAACCATCCGGATCGAATTCGGAATTTTTGGATTCATTCCAGAATGTCGGATCATTCCGGCAGCCCGGAATGGTTCCGACATTTCCAGAATAATTCCGGGAACTTCAATCCAAATCCAAACTTCCACGAAATCTTGACTATTTGGCTCAAAAACTTCACCAAACTTAGAGAATACGAGGGATAGGTCCTAGGGGGTGTTTGATGGAGACTAATGTGTAGGAAAACATGGATTTTGTCATGGAAACTATATATCTAGGCCTAAGGTGGTAGGTGGTAAGGGCTAGATCTCTATAAACATGGAATCAAGTGGTAGATAGATTAGCCTAGATGAACAAGTTGAATAGAACTCGAAATCTAGAACAACCCTAGGTCAAGATTGCATCTAGAACAAAATCAATCCAACAAAAACGAGAAAGAGAGGGGCCAATACAAAATATCTTACATGGAGAGAATCCTTGACAAAGAGGGGATCCAAATTCTCTTCCTAGGGCAAGGGGACAATTTGGGGAGAAATTTGGTGGCTAGGGCAGGAGAGGAGGGGAATAAGAGAGGAAAAGAACCTCTCCCAGTCGTGCAACTGCCTTTTATAGGCGGATCCTGTCTTTCCCGGAATGGTCCGAAGCGAATCCGGCTGGCCCGGAATGATTTCGGAAGTCTCGGTTTAATACCGACTGAGTCAGAAAAACCCAGGAATCTCCGGATTCATTCCGGCCTACTCGGAATGATTTTGAGATTTCTGGATTAGGCCAGAAATGACAGAGAAGAACATTGTCGTGGGATAATCACGGTAGACGTTACCGGGGGTAACTGATCTTGGGGCAAGACGACACAGGCGTTTGGGAGAGGGTTTAGCTCAGAGGAAAACATGATGCAACTCGATCTAGTAGCTGGCAATCAAAGTCGCCGAGTCTCCGATCTTGATATAACGACTCAACTCTAGGGTTACACTAGATGCTCGATACCAAGCGATATTGCTAGGGTTCTTAGATCTCTGTCTAAACTAGACCTAGGGGTCGGTTTATAAAGCGCCCGTACCCCCTTGGCCCTATTCTCCAAGGCGCAGCTTGAATCCTATCCGGACACCGCTTGCAAACCCTAACTTTCCTTACCGTAACCCACAATCCGGGTTACGAGGCCTACAAACTTTGGGCCTTCCAGAAGCTTCGCTATCCTTAACCGGATGGCGCACCATGTTCCTTGGGCCGGGTTACGCCTTGGAGTTGGCCTACCGGGTTATTATCCCCCCATCAATAGTCCCCAGAATAGCTTGGGCTTCACGGATCCTCCTTGAAGCGCTCGCTATTCCCCGCAAAGATATCAAACACACAGGCATATGGAGGCCGGGTTAAGATGCTTTGATAGACAGCTAGGCCTTACTCCATGGTGGCCATATAGTAACCCGGCTTTTCCCCCAAATACTTTGGTTTGACTTTCCAGGTCTAAACCCCAATAACAATGTCAAGATTCCATACTCGATAACTAACCCTGATATCATGGGGTAGATCTCCTTCTCTTTTTTATCCAGATACTTTGCTCAATTCTAGGCGCATATCTCGCAGAATCCGCGTAGATAGCTATCACCCCACAATTTCCGGCTTCCGGCCGTTGGGATAGACTCACCCTCACCTTATAAATAGTGCTCCGAGGGTAACCTAAAACCCATCGCTCCACTTCAATTCCCCCTTTCCTTCCTTGCTCCTTACGCCCTTGTAGCACCACCGCAAGAAGTTCGTGCTCGCCATCGCAGCAAACCCGCCACCGGCCGCATTCGCCCCCGAGCCATCTCGCGCCGCCGCCAAGCTTCACCGCCGCGCCTTCGTTCCACTCGCCAAGAGTCGCAAAGGGGAATTCGAGCCACACCATTCGCCGCCGTCGCGCTAAACTCCAATATCTCCAGTAAGCCCCTTGCTCTCGTTTAATTTAACCCCGTAATTTTTCAATTCATCCAGGATTGGATCTAGGTCAACCCGTGAGTCGCTCTTCCGATTGCATCGAATTAGATCGATTTGATGCTCGCCAACTCCTTTAACCACCTGCTAGATAGTTACAACTCATCCTCCTACCATTATTAATCACCAAATCCCCCGTAAAATCGCTCGCAAATTTTCCCATCTAGATCCATTCCTCCTCGATTTTCCGCTCATTGCATTAACACCCGGAAAGTCCTCCTTTTCCAGCTATTTTGCTTGCAGTAGATACATGGGCAACCATCCATCTTCCCCAAATGCTTTTCCATACGTAAGTGACCAATAATCTCCACAGTTATACTTAACACCCGGATACCTTGTAACCTCCGCCTCATAACATGATACCCGGATAATTCTTAGCTTCATACTTTCTTGATACCTTATACTCGGATAATCCAACACTTCTGGGTCTTATTTCCTATGCCTCTTTTTCTTGTGTTTTGCAGGTTGACCCCATGGCTCCCAAACGGCAAGGGAAACAGCCGACTCAGGCAAGGACTACCCAAACCATATCCGCCAACTGGGGGCGTTCCACAACTACAAAGGCCAAGTTGGACGAGCTAGCCGAATTGGGAATTCTCCCTTCTCAGAAGGACATTCACTGGAGAGCGCCGGGCAACGAGACCCGGCCCACACCCGCCGACAACGAGGTAATCTGCTTCGTAGAGCACGTGACCCGGGGATTCCGTCCTCCGGGTCACCCTTTCTTTAGGGAGGTCTTAAGCCATTATGGCCTCCGGGTATTCGACATAGGGCCTAACTCTATGCTGAATATTACCCACTTCATCGTTCTATCCGAGTCGTACTTGTGCATTCCGCCAAGTTTGACTCTCTTCATCGAACTATTCCAGTGTAAGCCGTGCCGCGAAAGTAGTGACGGAGCACTTCTTACTTGCGGCGGGGTATCCATCCAACGCCGCAAGAATTCACCGATGCCAACCCTCAATTTAAACTCCCACGTCAAACATTGGCAGCTGTCTTTCTTTTATTGCCACGATACCTCCCCAGACAGCGAAAAGAAACTGCCGGGCTACTCGGAGACCCTCCTCGAACCTTCCGAGTCTTTCAATGCCTTTGCACCAGACTTAGACAGGGAGGCAATCCTTCCCTCGCTAGCCAAGATAGCCATCCTCTCAGCCTAGGGCCTCCTTGGGCTCAATTTAGTGAAAACGTGGGTTGATTTTCGTATCCAACCCAACTCCATCCGCACCAAATTGATGTGCGAGTACTCGGGGCATACCACAGATGCACTCCGATACTCCACCAAGAGCTTTGCGACCGGCGACACCAACAAGACCATCAAGGGCTTCTTGACAGAGAAGCTAGAGGTGATAAAGGGCATCGCCGGGTTACCCCCATTTACTCGGAAAAACCCGGCTCCAGCGGTAATATCCGATATTCATAACTTATTTCCACATTTGGACTTGATACAGCTTCTAACCCTTAGTCTCATTCTTTTGTCTTAGGCTGATGACCCTTTCTGGAGAGTTGAACCCTCCCTTCCTTCCAGAGACCCGGAGGAAGAGGACGAGCCGGTCGATGATAGTGAAGGTATTTACACAGAACTTGTATCATCTTTACTTGCATCATTTTCCTCCCATTTAACTTTTTCCACGAACACACACCCGGTTCGCAGGGCTGGAGGACGAAGGTGAGACCAACGAGGATGATCCGGAGGCAACCGAGTCTGATCAAGAAGCAACAGTTGGAGCCAAGAGGAAGGCCAGAGGGGCAGTGTCCAAGGTTCCTTTTTCCTCGTTATCCTCTGAACCTTACTCCTTTGGCGCCATGCGACAACTTAACCATCAATTATCAAATTCGTCGTGCTTGAAGGATTCTCTCCCAGCCAAGCGCAGAGTAACTCGGAGCTCCCCGGGTGAAGATCCCCTTAACCCGGGCATCTCTACCCCCTCGGTCCATCGTGCCAGTGCTCCTCCGTCTCGTCCTTCCGACTCTCCTCAACGCCACCCTTCTCCTAACCATCCACGTGCCGGGCAATTCCGGGTTCCGTTAGTGGTCCCTGTGACGACTTCATCTGCTTCCAGCGGCGAGCTCCCGCCGGACTACACCGTGAATGCCGGGTAAGTTTTTGCTATATGATTTCCTTTGGCGCCTGATAAGTTTCCACTCAAGTCACCGTCACCACTGATAACTGCCTCTTCTCATCTTTCTTTCAGCACTCAAGTCACCGTCAGTGACCCGGAAAATGTAGAGACGGATAACCATCAGGCAGAGAAGCCGACTGAGAACGTAGACGCCGCGACGGGCGGTGATACAGAGAACAACCAGGAACAAGGCCCTCTGAACAATCCGCTTCCCCGAGCCGCCGGATCTCCTTCCTCATCGGAACCAGTGGACGAGGAGATCGAGGTTCTGGATACAAGGATGGGTTCTCCCAACCCGGGTACTCAAACTGTCCGGGTCTCGACCCCAAGGGCGGGGAAAGCTCCCCCACCAGGCGACCAGGCTGCCGGCTCTTCCGGTACTCGACCCGAGGAACTGACGTTTGCCCAGATGCTGGAAACCCTGCGCACTTTAAGGGCTAATGAAGAAAACATCTTGGGGGCTTTAATAGCCAAACACGAGGTAAATCCGACTGACGTTGCTTGTGCCCTTATCCAGTCCCCAAGTTCCGAGTGAATTGATTCATAATTTGCTTGGGACTTTATTATACAAGCGACTGATAACTTGCCCCTCTACCCGACTAATCCTTGTTTGCATCCATGCAGTCTTTCGTGACTCAATCTGAGGAGAAACTGGCAGACGCCACCAAGCTTATTGAAAAGGAGGTGGCTTTGCATGAAGCAGCCGAGGCTGAGGCCAGGAGGAATAGGATGATAATGAGGAAGTATAGGAAAAGGGCTCACAAAGCAGAAGATGACCTGACAAGCCTTTCTGTCCAAATTTCTGACACATATCGTGCTTTACTTGGTACGTTTCTTCCTCCAGGTTTATCCTTTTGATAGATAGCAAGAGCTTTCCCGACTTATGTTTCCATTTCTTCAGGCCCGGACGAAGCCATGCCGGATGAGGATGACATTGCCAGGCTGAAAACTATGAAGAGCGTTATCCGGCAGCTATGTGCCGGAACCAAATGGATCCTTCAGGAATTACGGTGGCCGGGTAAAGGACATGTTGATCTGAAGAGGATGCTGGATGCCTTCTCCACTATTCCTGAGTGGATTTGGCACTGGAAACGCTCGTCTTGCCGGGTTGGAGTAACCCGGGGGCTTGCACTTGCCAAGGCTTATTTCCCCAAGCTCGAGCTAGTGAAGCTTATGGGCGGCTTCCCAGAGTTCAAACTTGATGGGTCCAAGTTCTCGGTGAAGGATTTTCAGGCTGTCCAGAAGGAGGTCCGTTACCCGGCCAGTGTGATTGCTGACGACCTGGATGTTAATATCCTTGTTCCAGCATATGATGCTGCTGGTGAAGCGATTAAGTCGGATCTTCCCGAGCCGTATGATATGCTGGCTCGGTGGAAGGAGGAAGCTGCTGCGTTGAGGGCGGAGGCTGCCAAGAAGCAAGCTGAAGTCGGCTCTGCCCCCGCTACCTCAACACCAGTCGTTCCACCTCCTGCGCGGGCTGGTACTACTGATCCGGGTGCTGCTGCTACCACCAATGATAGCAAGGGCAAGGCCAAGATGAACGCCGAGTGATATCTGATCTCTAATGCCTCTTCTTATGCACCGGTCGGCCAACGTGCTGTTTAAACAATTATATTTTGGGTGGTGCGCCTGTGCACCTTTGATATCTTTTCATCGGGATTTTGTAATGCATGCTAAGGTCTTGATATACTCTATGCCTCTTTTGGCCTTTTTAAATTTATCCATTCTTGAACTCATCTGCTCTCGATATCCGGCTTTCTTTATTGTTCCTTTTGTGAAGCTCGATTTCCGGGTCTCATGGGTGTTTGACAAGCGGATTTGCTTCTAAGTCCCCAAGTCCACAAGACTCGGATATTTGGGTTTTTGGAATTCTAACAAGTAAGCAATTTTTTCTCTTTTCAAGATTTCAAATCACCCGGACCCGGATCTCCAAGTCTAGGACGCTTGATCTTGAAAGGAGAACGAATTGCCTGCTGCTAAATTCACAAAGATCCTTGAGTGGTTTCACATAGGATTTGAAGTTATGCTTAATAATCGTTGAGTTTCCAGCTGTTAGCCTTGTACTCTGCATAACTTGTGGTTTAGATGACCCTTTTGACTATCTTGTACTGTAAGCCGGCTTTCGCGTGGATACCATGTTGTTACATCTATACGAAAACGTAGCCAGTCCAGCCCCGTCGGGTTTCATGGCTGACTGTAATCGTAAGCGAACAAATCATGCCACTTTAGTGCGAGTCACATCGAGCTTAAGTAAGAATAGCCAAGAAATTTGGACTTCTTTGTCCGGTTATAAGATTGTAGCCGTACTCGTTTGCAAGTAATCGGCCCTTATAACTCATAGGCATCATGGCCGGGTCTTTGAGTTCGTAACTGTGCTATTCAAGGGACCAACCCCCAAGACCTAGATATACGCAACATACTGAGAGTACAGAACCTGATAATAATCATCTCTTTTCTTGATAATCACCTCTTTACTTGATATGAAAAATCTAGGTCAGCAAGCCGCCTCATTAAAAACCTGTCCAGTCCCCAAGGGTACCCTGGATAGGAAAAGAGTACGTCTGAAAACCTGCTGCCTGTTACATCGTTCAATTCCATATGCCAACACAATTTTTGCTAAGTATAATATGGACGTAGCTGAGCCACGTTCCACGGTCTGTCTCTTTCTTGCATAGATGAAGTGGTATGAGCGGTGTCATTAACTGTGGTCGACTCTTCCCTTGCATCTATCAAGTAATATGACCCATTATGCAAATTCCGGCTTACGATAAACAGTCCTTCCCAGGGTGGTGATAACTTGTGCTTTCCTTCGTTCGACTGTACCAGGCGCAGAACCAGGTCTCCTTCCTGGAAGACCCGGGTTTTCACGTGCCGGCTATGATACCTTCGTAAATCCTGCTGATATATGGCTGATCTTTCCAGGGCTTGTTCCCTTTGCTCTTCTAACATATCTACGGCATCTTGCCGGGTTTTTTCATTCTCCACTTCGACGTATGCTGATACTCGTGGTGAATCATGAATAATATCACTCGGTAGTACTGCCTCCGCGCCATAGACCATAAAGAAGGGTGTCATCTAAGTAGATCTATTAGGCGTAGTATTGATACCCCAAACCACAGAAGGAAGTTCTTCGACCCATGCGCCAGCTGCCCTGATACAAGGGACTCGTAATCGTGGTTTTAATCCGCGAAGCAATTCTTGGTTTGCCCTCTCCACTTGTCCATTGGCCTGCGGATGAGCTACTGATGCGACGTCAAGCCGGATTCCACTGTTGCCACAGAACTTCTCCATCTCACCAAGGGACATGTTGGTTCCATTGTCGGTAATTATGCTGTGGGGATACCCGAACCGGTAGATAATCCTTTTCAGGAACTTGACTGTTGTGGCTGATTCGCAATTAGTAACTGGCATAACCTCAACCCACTTGGTAAACTTATCAATAGCCACCAGAAGATGTGTCTTCTTGCATGGTGACATATGAAAGGGGCCAACCATGTCCATACCCCAAACAGTGAACGGCCAAGTTAACGGGATTGTCCGCAACTCCATAGCTGGCACATGGGTTTGGCGAGCGTACCTTTGACATCCGTCACATCTTGCTACCAATCGTTCCGCATCTGCTAGAGCCGTGAGCCAGAAAAATCCGTGTCGATAAGCTTTGGCCACGAGAGATCTTGTGGACGCATGATGTCCACAGTCGCCTTCATGGATTTCCTTGAGAATCTATCGGCCTTCTTCTGGCGCTACGCAGCGCAAAAAGACCCCTGCTGCGCTTCTCTTATATAATTCCCCATTGACGATAGAATATCCCTTTGCTCGCCTCAAAATTTGCCTTGCTAATACCTCCTGCTGTGGTAACTCGCCTCGCGATAGGTAGGCCAAAAACGGTTCTGTCCATTCGGGAATAGCACGTACAGTGGCCACAAGTCCTGAATCCGGGTCTTGATTTGCCAATTCCTCCTCTGACTCGGTTTTAACTGATGGTCGCCACAATTCGTCCAGGAAAACGTTAGGTGGAACCGGCTCTCTGCGCGAGCCGAGTCTAGCGAGTGCGTCGGCTGCCTCATTCTTTCTTCTGTCTATATGCTCCACCTCATACCCGGAAAAACATCCTGCAACCCTATCAACTTCCCTGCGGTATGCTGCCATAGTTGCGTCCTTTCTATCCCAAGTTCCTGACACCTGCTGTACCACAAGGTCCGAATCTCCGAAACACCGTATCCTCTTGACGTTCATCTCCTTGGCTGCCTTTAAGCCGTGCAATAGGGCTTCATACTCGGCCACGTTGTTGGAACAGTCGAAGTGAATTTGTAGTACGTAACTTAATTTATCTCCTTTGGGTGACGTTAGCACCACCCCAGCTCCTGATCCCTCGTATTGCTTAGATCCATCGAAGTGCATGATCCATAACTCGGAGTTTGGAACCGTCGTAGTCATGCCTGTATGTGTCCAGTCGTTAACGAAATCAATTAAAGCTTGAGATTTGATTGCTGACCTGGGTTCGTAGTTGATGTGATAGTCCCCCATCTCTATCGCCCACTTGGCTATTCTTCCCGTCGCGTCCGAGTTTCTGATGATATCCGACATTGGTATTGAACTAACCACTGTTATGGGGTGTTCTTGGAAATACGGCTTCAATTTCCGGCTAGCCATAAAGACCCCGAACACCAACTTTTGCCAATGCGGATAACGCTGCTTTGCTTCTGATAATACCTCGCTGACGTAATAAACCGGTCTCTGGACCGGGTAACCCTTCCCATCCTCTTTGCACTCCACCACAACTACTGCGCTGACGGCTCGGGGGCCGGCTGCCACGTATAGCAACATAGGTTCTTTAGGTCCCGGGGCCGCTAGTACTGGTGCTTCAGATAACTGCTTCTTTAGTGCCTCAAATGCCTCATCCGCTTCTTGATCCCATACGAATTTGTCTGATTTCCTCAAGAGCCGGTACAAGGGTATTGCTTTTTCTCCGAGTCTGGATATGAATCGGCTCAAGGCTGCTACGCAGCCCGTGAGCTTTTGAACATGCTTCAAATTTTCCGGTTTTTTCAGACTCTGGATGGCCTTGATTTTATCTGGGTTTGCCTCGATTCCTCTCTCGGAAACGATAAAGCCGAGTAATTTCCCGGCTGGAACTCCGAACACGCACTTTGTCGGGTTAAGCTTCATCTGATAGCTCCTCAAGTTTTTGAACGTCTCCTTTAGATCATCGATAAATGTCTCAGCCTTCCTGGTCTTGATGACCACATCATCCACATAGGCATGGACGTTGCGTCCAATTTGGTCCTCGAAGCACTTTTGAATACACCGTTGGTAAGTTGCGCCGGCGTTCTTCAATCCAAACGTCATAGTTTTATAACAGAAGGCCCCAAAAGGGGTTATGAATGATGTTTTCTCCCAATCCTCCCTCTTGAGCTTAATCTGATGATACCCGGAATATGCGTCCAGAAAGCATAATAGATCGCTTCCAGCTACTGCGTCTATAATCTGATCTATCCTTGGTAGCGCGAACGGATCCTTTGGGCAATGTTTGTTGAGAATCGTAAAATCAATGCATATTCTCCACTCATTGGTCTTGTTCATCACTAGAACTGGGTTTGCCAACCAATCCGGATGAAATACTTCCATGATGAAGCCGGCTGCCAATAGCCGAGCGATCTCTTCGCCTATAGCCTTCCTTCTTTCCTCATTCATTTTCCTCAAACCCTACTTCACGGGCCTGGACTTGGGATCTACATGCAAACTGTGCTCGGCCAGCTCCGTAGGGATACCCGGCATGTCGCTAGGTGTCCAGGCGAACACGTCTGCATTCGAACGAATAAACTCCACAAGTGCCTTCTCCTGCTCTTTTCCCAAATTGGACCCTATGGTAAATTGCTTAGTGGAATCACCTTCGACAAAATCTACCTTCTTGGTGTCTTGCGCTGCCTTGAATTTTGCTCTCTCGTCCTCAGTATTCGGCTTTTTCAAGGCTGTTCTATCATCCGGATTTACTTGAGACCGGTAATATTCGAGTTCTTCCTTTCTGCACGCTTGCTCGGCCATTACTGAATCTCCTTCATCACACTCAGCCGCTATATCCCGGTTCCCATGTATGGTGATAGTCCGTTTAGGACCCGGGATCTTTAGCTGCAAATACACATAGCACGGCCTAGCCATGAATTTAGCATAAGCCGGTCTTCCAAACAGCGCGTGATAAGGACTGCGCAATTTGACCACCTCGAACGTGAGCCACTCAACTCGATAATTATCCGCCGATTCTCCGAAAGCAACCTCCAAGGTGATCTTTCCCTCGGGGCTCGCCGAGTGACCCGGCACGATCCCATGAAAGACTGTCGAACTTTTCTGTAACTGGGACTCTTTGAGACTCATCCGTAAGAAGGTTTCCCAATAAAGGATGTTGATACTACTTCCACCGTCCATCAGGACCCTTTTCAGTTCGTAACCATTAACTTGTGGAGCAACCACCAATGCCAAGACTCTTGGACGCTCTACTCTTTCCGGATGATCTCTTCTACTCCACGTTACCTCTTGTTCCGCCCATCTAAGGTATTCCGGCGCAGCCGAGGAAACCGAATTTACTGCTTGCTTTAATGTCTCTTTGTTCCTGCTAGAGGTTCCTGTAGTATGCACATGATATTGTCCCTTTAAATCAGGCGTACGTACCATACCGATGAAGATGTTGATCCGGCCGATCGTCACCATAGATCCGGACTCGAGGTGACCCGACTCTGGCCCCCAGCCGGAATCGTCCACCATCTTTTCTCCTTTGCGGTCGATGTAGATCTCGCCCACGACAAGATTCTCCATGTTCTTCCGAGCTTCTCCCGTGATGTAAACACCTTTGGACGCAGGCCCCACGGTGGGCGCCAACTGTCGTGGGATAATCACGGCAGACGTTACCGGGGGTAACTGATCTTGGGGCAAGACGACACAGGCGTTTGGGAGAGGGTTTAGCTCAGAGGAAAACATGATGCAACTCGATCTGGTAGCTGGCAATCAAAGTCGCCGAGTCTCCGATCTTGATATAACGACTCAACTCTAGGGTTACACTAGATGCTCGATACCAAGCGATATTGCTAGGGTTCTTAGATCTCTGTCTAAACTAGACCTAGGGGTCGGTTTATAAAGCGCCCGTACCCCCTTGGCCCTATTCTCCAAGGCGCAGCTTGAATCCTATCCGGACACCGCTTGCAAACCCTAACTTTCCTTACCGTAACCCACAATCCGGGTTACGAGGCCTACAAACTTTGGGCCTTCCAGAAGCTTCGCTATCCTTAACCGGATGGCGCACCATGTTCCTTGGGCCGGGTTACGCCTTGGAGTTGGCCTACCGGGTTATTATCCCCCCATCAAACATCTAAGGAATTGTGTGACTTGTGTGGAGTAAGGCATATGCATTTAGATGAATAGAGAAGACAGATAGGCATCAAAGACACAAGATGGGATAGATTTTCCTAGTCCCACTCCTTGGATAAAAACAACATTAAGAGGAAAATAGAAACAAGGAGTAGTGTTTGAAATAACCAAACATCGAGGAGGAAAAGATAACCAATTAAGAACCAACTCTTCGAGAGAAGAGGTTGGTGGCCTAAGCCACCAAGTAAGAGATCATGGTATGACACTGCGAAGATATATCTTGGGTGCATTGCCAATTCTCGACATTGAAGCTCACAATTCAACATTCGAAATAGAGAGATAACAATGAATTTTTACTTTGGGCATAATGGGGGGAGGGAGAACCCAATGTGTTAGGATAACACTCCCCCTATGTCCACGCATACACCTAAACCCAAACACATAGTCAACTATAGGGGTGTGTGCAAGATCCTCTAGTCAAACTCCATGAGTCGATGATATTTAGCTCATTCCTCAAATACATGAATGTTGAATCATCTAGAGGCTTCGTGAATATGTCCAAGAGATTATCCTTGGTTGGGACATATGCTAGATCAATATCACCTCTTGCCACATGATCCCGGATGAAATGATGACGAATCTCAATATGCTTCGTCCTTGTGTGTTGCACGGGGTTGTAGGTGATCTTGATGGCACTCTCATTGTAACATAAGAGTGGCACCTTATCCAAGTGAACATCATACTTATTGAGGGTTTGCCTCATCCATAGCAATTGGGTGCATGCACTAGCGGCCGCCACATACTCGGCTTCGGCTGTGGAGAGAGATATACAATTTTGCTTCTTGGAAGACCAAATCACCAAAGATCTACCAAGAAATTGTCATGCCCCGGATAGACTTCCTATCATCTTGATCACTGACCCAATCCAAGTCCATGTACCCCTTGAGGGAAAATTGTGCCCCATTTGGGTACCACAAACCAAACCTTGAGGTATGAACCAAATACCGAAATATCCTATGGACCGCCACTAAGTGACTTTCCCGAGGAGCCGCTTGATACCTTGCACACACACATACACTCAACATAATATCGGGCCTAGATGCAAAAACGTAAAGCAAAGAACCAATCATAGAACGATACAACTTTTGGTCCACATCTTTACCATCTGGATTGCGCTTGAGGTGGCATTTGACTTGCATTGGAGAGACGTTCTCTTTTGCACCTTGGAATTTAAACCTCTTGATCATGTCTTGGGTATACTTGGCTTGATAAATGAAATTCTCACGAGCCAATTGCTTGATATCAAAACCAAGGAAGAATTTAAGCTCTCACATCATAGACATCTCAAACCTGTCCGTCATAAGCTTTGAGAAATCATCATTGAAAGCTTTGTTAGTTGAGCCAAAGATAATATCATCCACATAGAGTTGGCATATGAAAACTCTCCCTTTACCCTTTTTGTGAAAAGGGTGGGATAGATTTGCCCCACTTCAAACTCACCGGTCTTGCAACAACTCTTTAAGGTGCTCATACCACGCACGTGGAGCTTTCTTAAGTCCATAGAGCGCCTTAGAGAGCTTATATAAATGGTTAGGGAAGTTTGGGTTCTTGAAACCCGGAGGTTTCTTAACATATACCTCCTCTTTCAATGGACCATTAAGAAAGGCACTCTTGACATCCATTTGTTGCAGTTTAAAGTTGTGAGAAGATGCATATGAAAGGAGGATACAGATGGAATCAAGACGAGCCACGGGAGCATAAGTTTCATCAAAGTCAATGCCTTCCACTTGAGTGTACCCTTGATCCACCAATATTGCCTTGTTCCTCACGACAATACCATGCTCATCTTGCTTGTTCTTCAATATCCACTTAGTGCTAATAACATTGTGGAAATATTTAGGCTTATCAACGTTCCAAACTTTATTGCGATCAAAGTTATTGAGCTCATCATGCATAGCTTCCAACCAATCCGAATCTTCAAGAGATTCATACACTTTACTTGGTTCCACCATGGATATGTGAGCTTCATGCTCACTAAATCTTACCAATTTGCTCTTGTACATCTCTTGTTTTGCACATCACTCAACACCTTGTTATCGGATGCATCAATACGCTTCAAGGCTTTTGCAATCCTTCTAGTACGACGAGATTTGATCTCCTCATTATTGCAAGGAGGAATTACTTGATCATCTTGATCATTTGGGTCCCTGTCTTGACCGGTTTGTTGGCCTTGATCATCATCATCAACTTGATTTGCTTCAATTTGAGATGAAGAAGGTTGATCTTGGCCTTGACCATGGCTAGCTTGAGTGATAGGTGTGTTTGGTTCTTGCATAACAACTTGGTCAACAATGGGAGGGTCTTGAACTTGCTCTTGGGTTGGTGAATCACTTTCTCTTTTGTCTTGATCTTTCAATGTAGACAAGGGATCCACTTGAGTAGAGCATAGTTCTTCTCTAGTCGCCACAAGGTGTCCCACAATGGGGCGAAAAAATCCCACGCCCATTCTTCATATGGCTTCTTGAGGTATTTTAACATCTACATTGGAAACACGATATTGCCCAACTTGGGAGCCATTATTTTGCTCGAACCTCACACTATAAGACTCAATACAATTCGTGAGGCCTTGTCAAAGACTAAGTGTGGGATTCGGCACCATAACCAACAAATGTACCCTCAATAGTTTTAGCTTGGAATTTAGACAAACGAACACCTTTGATCAAGTAGAAACGCTTACAACCGAAGACACGGAAGTAAGAGATGTTGGGTTTGTTGCCGGTGAGAATCTCATATGGAGTCTTCACTAAGCCCTTGCAAATGTAGAGTCGATTTGACGAATGACAAGCGGTGGAGATGTCTTCGGCCTAAATATATTGGGGATAATTAAACTCCACCAACATGGTCCGAGCCATGTCCAATAAAGTACGGTTCTTCCTCTCGGCTACACCATTTAGTTGAGGGGTATATGCAACAGAATATTGATGACGAATACCCTCTTCACTTAGGAACTCATTAAGGGTGTAGTTCTTGAACTCGGAGCCATTGTCACTCCGAATAGCCAAGTGATACGTCATAAACGTATCCATAATTTATGATGTTCCATGTTGTTTTCATGCCATATGCTACATGTTTCCTTTACACTTTATGCCATTTTTATCGATTTCCTGGGACTAACCTATTGACACGATGCCACATAGCCAGTTTCTGTTTTCTGATATTTTTAGTTTCAGAAAAGTTGTTCTGGAAACATTCTTAGAATTGGACGATTCGAAGCCCGTAAGTATTAAAAAGTTGTCGCGCACATGGAGTCCAGAGGGGACCCGGAGGGGAGCCACAGGGGCCCACACCATGGGTGGGCACCCCCTGGCCGCGCCAAGGGGTGGTGTGCCCCTGGCTGCCCACCAATGTTGCCCTCTCGCCTATATATTCTCCTCGAAGGGTTAACCCTAGATACCTGAGCCTTTTCCACCAAAAACATCCGTAACGTCATCGTCAACCCTAGTTCGGGAGCTCTCCCCGGCACCCTGCCGGGAGGGGGAATCATCACCGGAGGGCTCTACACCACCATGCCCGCCTCTGAAATGATGCGTGAGTAGTTCATCCTTGGACTACGGGTCCATAGCAGTAGCTAGATGGTTGTTCTCTCCTCTTTATGCCTCATGTTTAGATCTTGTGAGCTGCCTAACATGATCAATATCATCTTATTGTAATGCTACATGTTGTGTTTGTTGGGATCCGATGAATATTGAATGCTATGTCCAATGATTATCAATCTATCATGTTTCTTCATCTGTATGTTATTTATGATCTTGCATGCTCTCTGTTGTTAGTAGATGCTCTGGACAAGTAGATGCTAGTAACTCCAAGAGGGAGTATTTATGCTCGATAGTGGGTTCATGCCTCCCTTTCACCCACGCTCGAGTGGCAGAAACGTAAACGGGTGGGGGATTTTCTGTTGCCATTAGGGAGAAAACAACAATGCTTTGTCTAGGCATGATGTTATTCTTTACAGTACACACTTTGCTTACTATGATTATCTGTTGCTTGAAACTTAATACCCAAGGTTTGCTCGGATGACATTCTGAGGGTGGATTATTAGTCATAGATGAAGTTGGATAACGGTCTATGTATCTTGTTGTAATGCCCGCATGAATCACATAGTAATCATCATGTCATGTATATGCACTACGATGCAGCCTTTATATTTGTCAATTGCCCAGCTGTAATTTGTTTACCCAACATGCTATCTATCTGTTCTGGAGAGACACCACTAGTGAACTCTGGACACTGGTCCATTTTCCTCATACTAATAATACAACCACTCCAACCTCTGTTTTCATACTATTGCTACTATTTTCTTACTGCCATCAATGTTCTCTTTTCATATACTGCAAACAAGTACTATTTTCCACACCATACGTTTAACCTCTTTGTTTTCAGCAAAACCGGTGAGATTGACAACATATGCTTTGTTGGGCAAAGTGATTTTATTGTGTTTTGTAGGTTCCGCGTTGCTTCTGAACTGGTAGTGCGCTCTGCCACATCAGCTGCATCAACCTTCGGAAGTGATTTCTTTCTCCTACTGGTCGATTCAAACTTGGTTTCTTTAGGAGGGAAACTTGTTACTGTGCTCTTCATACCTTCCTCTTGGGGTCTCCCAATGAACGTGTGTTACACTCGCATCACCAAGATAGGAAGATTGTGTTGATGTTGCACTTGATTTGAGAAGTCGATGACGGTTTATTGAGTCTCACTCTTTGACTTGAAGAAATAGTCCCATGTGTATCTTGAATAGTCATCCACTATCACCAAGCAATACTTCTTGCCTCCAAGACTTTCCTTGGGAATGGCACCAAAGATATCAACATGGAGAAGCTCCAAGATCCTCTTTGATGAAATGATTGTCTTGGACTTATGGTCAGAGTCTAGCATCTTTCCTTCAACACAAGCCCTACACACACGATCTTTGGAAAAGGAAACATTTTATTTTAGTCCGAGGATGTGACCACCCTTGTGAAGACTTTGCAAAGTTCTCATGTTGACATGGGATAAGCGGCGATGCCACAACCACTCCACACCGGCCTTACTGAAGACACATAGTTTGAGAGTTGGTGGACTCCGAGAAGTCCACCACATACAAATCATTTTCAACATGCCCAACGTAAGAAACATCAAGAGACTTGCTCCACATGATGATCACCTTGTCAGGATCAAAGCATATGGAAAACCCCATCTTCCCTAAAGCACGAACTGGAATCAAATAGAAACCAAGGGATTAAAAAAGCATGACATTTTCAAGGGTGGTATTAGGATCAACAACCACCTTGCCAAACCCCGTTACCTCAGACTTGGACTTATCTCCATAAGTGACGGTTGCTTGATTTATATTTGGTTTCAACTCCATCACAATTTCCTCTCTTCCGGTCATATGACCTATACACCCACTATAAAGTATCCATTTTGCACCACCGGAAGCATATCCCTACAAGGAATCATTGACTTGGGTTAGGACCCGAGGAGGGTCCTCTCATGTTAGCAACAAGGGTCCTTGGAACCCAAAATAGAGTAATCAATGTAACCCTCAATAGGACCAACGTATTTAGCTTTCACCACACCATAATAATCAACAAATAATAAATGACGTCGATTGCTAGTTCCCCGCGGAGTTGCTACGAGTAGTGATGTCCCTAGTGACAATACCACTCACATCGACATTCTTCTTAGCTTGTACAGTCTTGGCCTTGTTCTTGTTCTTCTTCTTATTCTTTCTCTTGGCAATATAGCCAAGACCTTGCTTTACAACTTGTGCTCTAGGAGCAACCACTTGTGGCTTAGGAGCCACAACCTTCTCAACACTAGGGCCCTTACCCTTTATTCTTGCTAGCTCTTCCTTCAACCTAGCATTCTCCTCAATAATATTTGCATGATTACAAGAAGAAGTAGGGGTACTAGGCACATTGAATTGATCAAGTTGAGTTTGAATTTGTTCATGATACTTGTTGTGGGTAGAGAGTTCACTCTCCAAAGCCTTGTGAGCCTCGGTGAGCTTCTCTAGCTCCTCGGTTAGTTCTTCATGACCAACACCAAACTCAACCTTCTTCTTTTCAGTTCTCTTATATTTAGCAATTGCATGGTCACGTTCTTTAGTGATCTTAGAAATTAGCTCATTATGTGACTCTTCAATAGATTCAAGTCTCTCCTCAAGAGATACTCAAAGCTCATGTTCCTCCTCGGGAGCATTAGAGAGGGAACCCTTTTCAAAGCAATCATTCCTCTCGGTTTCACATTTCTTCTCAAGAGCCTCTTGGGCCTCATCCAATTAGCTCATGAGAAGAGTGAAGTATTTCTTGTTTGTAACATCCCAAGTATGAAAAATAGCCATTAGAATGTTTGCTATTTGTTATTTTATGTTTTGCATCATGACATCATGTTCATTGCATTTGTTTTGCTTGTTTTCCATTTGTTTTCCTCTGTTTTGCTTTGTTTTCCAATTGTTTTCCTTTGTTTTCTATTTGAATTTCAACTCAAATTTCAAACCTTTGTTTCATACTTGTGATGTTACAATTTCCAAAATGATATTTCAAATCAAAACAATCAATTGTTTCCATTAAAGTTGTGATTTCAAAACTGTTGATTTGTTTCTAAACAAAAAAAATTCATTTAATATCAAACCCTTTTCAAATTCATTTGCATTTTCCAAACAACAACCATTTGAAATTAATGAAACAAAAAAATTTCCAAATCAATTTGTTCAAATAAACTTGAGGGTCCAAGAACTAATTAAATGTTACTTTTAAGAAATCACTTAATCAACAATTCATTCAAATTCCAACCAAATTGCAAACAACAAAATATTTTGAAATACTTTGAAAACAAAAGTGGCACTAAGTTGCTGTTACAAAAAATAATCACCACACAATTGTTTTCCTAATTTTTCTACCCCTAAAAACCTCTCTTTTCTCTCCTATTCAAATCAGCAAAAAAAAAACAATTAGAACAAAAAGAATAAAACAAAGGGAGAGAGGGGCAGCCAGGCCCAGCCCAACTTCTCTCCCCCTTGGCCCAATACCCCTTCGACCCACCCACCTCTTCTTCCACCTCTGTACGGATTCCATCCGAGCTACCCACGTATACAGAGCAGAGCAGCAGCGGTGATCACCACCTCCTCCCCCTCCATAAGACCTAGGCCGAGCCCTAGCTCCCTAACCCTAACTTCTCCTCCTTCTCCCTCTCCCCCGCCGTTCTCTCCCTTCTCCCTCTCTTTTCTCTCTGCTCTCTTCCCTCTGTATCTCTGTACCTGTACCACAACCAGAACCCACCTCTGTTCCCTCCGGCGATCATCGGAGCGAGGGTCCCCTCCGCCCAAGGGAGGCACGGGAATGGAAACCCCCGGCCGCCCTCTCCCTCCTCCACCACTCGGCGCGGGCGGGGACGGCCCGGAGCGCCGCCGCCGTCCAAGGTTTGCCGCCGGTCATCTGCTGCATCACCTCCTCCGCCTGTTACCTTCTTCCCTTGAGGTGAGCCCCCTCGACCGCTTCCCCTCTCGCTCCCCTCCCCTCCTCCCGCACGCCACGAGCACCCGCACCCGCAGCACACAGCGACCACCGCCCACTGCCGCTCGCATCCCCGCTCCGATCGCCACCGGCGCCCTGGCAAGGTTCAGGCGAACTGAACTTTGAAGTTCAGTTAAATCCCGCGCGAGTCTGAAGGTCAACCCCCCCGAGCTTCCCCTTCCTGTCAACAATTCGCAGCTACCGCAGTGGTAACTGAACCAGCGCGCGCAACAACAGCTCCCGGGATCGAGTCCCAGCCCCCCACCCTTTTCTGCTCCCTTTTATTCGATTTGGTTAAGTAACAGTTTCTGAACCTTAACCCCCTGCGGTTGTTTCCTTGTCACCAACACAGCACTAGCCCAGTTGGTTGCTGTCCCTTGCGCATCAAGCAGAGGGCAGGGGTTCGAATCCCACCCCTGCCTCTTAAAAACCCATCTTTTTCATTCTTTTTATTCCCTTTTGTTTTGGTACAGAAAAGTCACAGTATTCACACCCAGGTCCCTGTTGATTAATTCTAGATCCTTGTAAAATATTTCTAAGTCCCTAGATGTAATAAAAAATGGCAGATTCCACCTTAAACTTGTAAATTGCCTAAATAAATCATTTTAACTCCAAATTCAACTTTTTAAATATGTTTTCTGTACCAAATTGAATCCTCTATCCAAATATAAAATTTGTTTACTGTTTTGAATATTTTAAATTGGTGCAATATTTGAATTCTTGTTTAAATCACTTAATTTTGCAAAATTCATAACTTGGGCATAAAAATTCCAAATTCAACAAACTTAATATGTTTTCTAATCAATTTTTCATGTACTTTCCAAATATCGACTTTGTTTGCTGTTTTGAATAATTTAAATTGCTGAAAACAACTGTTTCTTAATTATTGCATTTAAAATTGCCAAAATAATAACTTGCTCATTTTAAATCCAATTTCCACAAATAAAATATGTTTTCCATGCTAAATTAAACCCTCTTTACAAATATAAAATTTGTTTCCTGCTTTGAATAATTAAAATTGGTTAAATAATTTAAACCTTGTTAAACTCATTTAATTTTGTTAAATTCATAACTTGCTCAAATTAAATTATTTTTGAAACTATAAAATATGTTTTCAAACCATAAAAGCATAACCTTTTCAAATATGAATTTGGTTTGATGTTTTGAACAAATAAAAATTCAAATAAGTTCATGTTTGGATTAAATTCAATTAAAACTTGTTCAAACTTGTTTAATTCATAAGTAATTCATCCTAAATCCTTTTTCAACAAGTGAAACATGTAATCCACCTAAAATTTTGTGCTATTTCCAAATATGAATTTTGTTATCTATTTTGAACAATTAAAATTGGTGAAAACAACAAATGATTGTGTAACACCTTTAAGAAACCAAAATTTCATAACTTAATAAATAAAATTCCAAAATTGGTAAATCTTATTTCCAATTGATTCTAATGTTGTTATTTTGCTGTTTTCCTCATCCATGCATCATACTAATCCACTTTCACCTGTTGATTAGTTGTAAAACAATTATTCCAACCTTAATTCATGGGCTTTCATATGCAACTCAAATTGCATGTGGGTCCATTTAATCATGTTATGTTATCATGTCAACTAGTTTATTTTGATGCATCAATTAAATGGTCATGCATCATCCCATGATTGTGCACTATGCCATGTTATTGATTGTTTGTCTCTCTGTGTTGTTTGTTTGCTTCTTCCCGGATAAACGACGACGTTGAGACCGACGATACTTACGACACCCCTTCTAAGGATCTAGCTCAGTACCAGGCTGCTGAGTTTGCAGGCAAGTATTCACTCACATGAACCATTGTGTTCCTTTCAACATTGGATACCGATACTTTCCGTTGTCTATTCTGCTAGCCCTATGAATCGTTGCTTCTGTTCGATCCTATCACATGTTATCCTTTAACCCTGATATAGCCTCACCTCCACACCTATAACCCCCTTGCTTGTTGCCCGTGTCTTACTAGCATGCTTAGGGTTGTTTTGCTCGAGTCTGTTACCCGTTACTTTCTGTTACTATATTTTCTATTATGTTCTGGGGCTCGGTGTTAAACAACAACCTGTTAATTTTGAGGTAATAATAATTTGATGATAAGGCACCGGCAGGAGGCCCGGCGTGGTTTTGAGGCCTGCTAGTGTCGACCCTAATTAGGAAAAGGGTCTTGTCTACTGATCCATGATGAGCGCACTAACAGCATGTGGGAAGCGTGTATGGGCGCCCCCCTCAATTTGATTCGATTCGCATCTCGTCCAAATCGCCTCATTTAGTTCGGGTTTTCCATTTGCCGCATGCATATGCAGGTGCGAACCCTTGGCGCCAGGGTGGAACTTTTGTAGTCGGCATTTAGGGAGACACGTTCTTAGAGTGCTATGAGGGTCCCCTTTTCTTCGTGGGGCTTGATTAGCCGTGCGCTCAATTGCACGGGGTTCTTCGGGCTTGATGCGAAGAAGAGTTGAGTTGTGTTGAGTGCCCCGCTTGGTGGAAAGGCCATTCCATCTGGCGGGTTATTCTTACGTGTACGGCCAAATTGGTGCACCCCTGCAGGGATAAATCTTCTCGAGAAGCCGTGTTTTCCGCGGTTATGGATGACTTGGTGAAAGTACTGGCTAACAAGTACTCAGAACAACTTATACCTAACTAATGATAACTTGACTAGTAATAGTCTTATTGACACAATAACTTGAACCATCATTAATCCAACTGTGTGGGTTATCCTCGGATTGCTTCTTTGGATAAGGGGCGAGATCCAGGATGGGTTTGTTTGGTGGTTAGTTATAGTTGGTTACGATACGCTACCTTATCTTCTTTCTGTTTAGCCGGAAGTGGTAGTAACTCTGTAGTTGGTTAGAGCAGCCAGTTGCAGCATCTTTTATATCCCCTTCCTTCCGTTGAACCCAAAGCATATGTGCTTGGTGTTGACGGGTTACATTTTGGTGAACTGTGAGTCTTGCTTGCCAGTACGTTTATGTACTGACCCCTTTGGGGCTGTGGTTTCCGCAGACTACGTTTCCTAAGACCCCCATGGTGGCTACTACGTGGAGTTGACGAGACTGCTGACGAGTAGATAGCGGACCCGGGCAGGATCCGAGACTTCGTGGATGGGCTCCGTCTTTTCGTTTCCGGCCTCTTAGGCCTATTTGGATCTTGTCTGTACTCAGACACTTTGGATGCTTCCGCTGTGATGTAATGATGATATGTTGGGACATGTGTCCTCTGGATGATTGTATTTGCTATCTCTGCTCTAATGAGAGTGTCGAAGCTCTGGCTCCGCAAATCCCTCAGGTGACCCTATCGGGTTTCGACTAGGAGATGTCATAGGCGCTGGTGGAATCGTCGGCTTGACAGGGAGGCGATATTTACCCAGGTTCGGGGCCCTCGAAGAGGTAAAACCCTTACTCCTGCCTTCTGCTGATCTGTATTAGACGATTAGATCGATTACAGGTGCTCGAATCGAGAGTAGATCTCGAGTTTCAAGGCTTTTGTGGTCGTGCGGTAATACTTGGTCCTCTCCTTTGGGGCTCTCCTGGCTTTATATAGATAGCCAGGTCTCGAGTCCAACCCGGAGAGGATACAAACCCTAGCTCGAGTCGGTTACAATCCCTAACTTAACCCGCAAGTTGATGCGGGTGGGCTTTTCATGGGCCTTCTAGAGTACTCCAAGGGCGCTTCCTGTCGGGCCTTGGTTAGAAGGCGTGAGAGGGGGTGTCCTTATTCGTAGGGCCCAGGATCCATGCCTTCGTCAGAGAGCTATTTGCAACTTATTTCCATCTTTTGTGTCTTAGAGATCTGTTGTGATATCCATTGTTCAAATGCTGTTGACGTACCATGTGTGTATGTTATGAAGTACGTCAACGGAAGTGTCCTGATTTCTATGGGATGGTTTGCGCAGACGATGGATAGTAGAGAATGGTTGTCACACGTTTACGTGTTGGCCTGCTCATATTGAGATGCGGGTGCCGGTATGCCCCGTAAGCCATGTGTCCTACTATTCAGCGGACTGTGAGTATCCCCTAGAAGTCCGGGTGCGACATTGTTCTACCCTTGCAAGTTAGTCATATAAATGTTCAAGGAGGCAATTTCATCTTCGACACTAGAACTAGCAAGTTTAGTGGTGGAAGAAGATGATACCTCGGTGGCCTTAGCCATGAAGCACTTTGCGGAGGGTTGAGGAAGATTATCATTGGGAGATTCAAATAGTGAAGGAGATTATGAAGATGCAATAGAAATAGCGACCACTTCACTTGTGGTTTCTTCTTCATCATCATCACCAATATCATACTCTTCTTGAGTCACAACCACATATCTAGATGATGGCTTCTTGTCGAAGGGTTTCTTCTTGAATTGAGGTTTCTTGTTGGGAGCCTATGACTTATCCTTGAGGACTAGCTTTCCTCCATGGTGCTCCCTATTATCGAAGGGGCATTCGGCAACAAAGTGATACTTGTCATGACAATTGAAACAAGTTCTCACTTTTGGGTCCCTTCTTTGCCATATCTTGACTTGGTCTTCTCCTCAACATATGCTCTGGCCTTGGGAGGATTCTTCCAAAAAATTTGCGCCGCAAGAGCAATGCAATCCTTAAGCACGGGATCGTATTCTTGATCTTTGAGCGGGGACAAAGTTTCTCCCAAGGAAACCTCTTCATGTTGATCCACCATCTTGCTCACCACCTTGGCCTTCAAAGCAACGGAGACTCATTTGTGCATCCCAATAGCACGAGCACGTGTGTCATGGGGTATCTTTGGTTGCACCTTAAAGGAGGCCATTTCTTGCATCACCTCGGTTGAGGTCATAGAGGAAAAGTTGTGTTTCCCTTGAAGGCTCTTCACATCCACTAGCTCAAATGGAAAGAGCGCATTGCTGTACTTCCTCTTGATCCAAGCATCATCAACTTATTTAGCACCAAGAGAACTAAAGGAAGTAGCTAGGGTCTTGAGTATTTGGTACATCTCCTCAGGCCTCTCTCCATCAAGCATATAGAACCCTTCGTCCTCATTGCACAAGGTGTCATACCTATTCTTCTTTCATTTCCCACAAACATGGTGATGAGAGTATCCCAAGTTTCTTTAGCGGTGGAATATTGTTGAAGATGAGGCATGTGGTTTGGACCCACGGCTTGTTGAATGATCGACAAGGCGGTGTAGTTGAGTTGGCAATCTACCACTTCTCTTGTTGTCAAGTCTTGGGGTCATGAGGCTTGTATCCATCTTGAGTGGCCCTCCAAAGCTCAATACAAGAAGAGTTCAAGTGAGTTTTCATGATATATTACCAATGATCAAAAGTATGTGCATCAATTTTAGGAGGTTTGCCTCTAGGGTTAATATGAGGATGTGGGACGGGAGGATCGGGGAGTACCGTCCTTTGACATTTTGGTACTCGCCCTTATCATCCGACCCCTTAGAAATTTTGTTCTTAGAGTGGGATTCACTTTTAGATTGTTCACCATCCTCCTCATCATCTCCCTTATTCTTCGTAACTTCTTCCGAATGGATAGTTGATTAGGAGTCTAGGCCCTTGGCTTTCAATAGTGTGGGCTAACCGGTGATGCCAAAGTCAACCCACATCAACTTTAGTCATTAGGCATGTCGCAGCACACGTGTCTCCTTTAGAGAAGTCCACTACATAAATGTCGTTCTCGACATGCCCAACAAAGGCTACTTTAAGAGTCATTTCCCAAGTGACAATTACATTCTCCTTATTAAAGAAAGAGGTAAAGACACAATTTGAAAGTTGAAGGACCGACATAAGATTATAGCTAAGGGAATCAACAAGTAGGACATTCTCAATTGATAAATCATTTGAGATAGCCACCTTGCCTCGTCCCAATACCTTTAGCCCAGAGTTATCACCAATAGTGATGCAATTGAGGTATGGTAAAGGAGGAGTAAGATCACTCATTGCGTATTTGCTTTCGGTCATATGTTGGGATGCACCACTATCCATCATCCATTTTCCCGACTCGGAAGCACTTCCCTACAAGAGATCAATTTCTTGATTTAGGTACCCATCTTTGAATGGGTCCTCTTTTGTTAGCAACAAGGGTCTTAGGAACCCAAATAGTCCAATGATAATAATCACCATAAGAAGTAACAACATATTTAGCATAAACATGACCATCTCTAGATTTCATGAGAACATAAGAGGGGTTATATTTTCCAGCAAAGTCATTGTGAGTGGCGCTCCCCCTAGAGGTCTCGCCACCCACAATGGTGTTGGTCTCCTTATCTTTGATCTCCTCTCCTTCTCTCACAAAGATAATCTTTTGTGAAGGATAAGTGAATTTCTTCTTGTTGCTGTTCTTCTTTTTCGACTTAGCAACATAGCCAAGTCCCTCCTTTACATTCTTGACTCTTTGAGAGTTTATCACCTCATTGATAATTTTCTCACCTCCTACAAGATTAGTTCTAACACAAGAATTTCTAGGCGAGGCAACAATTTTAGTAGATGAGGAAGACATAACTTGCTTAATTAGATTGTTGAGCTAGGAGTTTATCATGAGACTTGGTTAATTTGTCATGAATTTCCTTAAGAGACATGAGCTCCTTTTCTATTTTTTCATAATAATCAACAAGTCTTCCATGAGCAATCCCTAGCTCAACCTTTTCTTTTTCATGAGTTTCAGTTAAAGCAATACATAGTTTATTATCCTTCCTAAGCTTGGAAACACTCATAGCATAAGTCTCTTCAATACTAGATAATTTCTCCTTAAGAGAAGCTCCAATGGAGCGCTCATTTTCAAGAGCCTTTTCAAAATCTTTGTCATTTCTAGTGTGACCTCCATAGCTTTCCAAGGTCATGATGATTTCTTCCTTTCATCTACAAGAGAGTTAGCATCAAGTTGCCTCAAAAGGGCATTCACCTTTTTTGTGGTTTGACCTTTAAGGCTAGCCAACCAAGAACCTAACTCTTTTTCCTCATCATGTTCCTCACAATTGTTCTAAACACAATCCAATAATGAAGGAGGATTAGTGACAATAGTTTTGGAGTTGGAAGAGATTACCAAAGTGGATTTTTCCATGAGACATGTAGGTCGGATAGGCGCGTTATCATTGGGGGATTCAAATAGAGAGACCGATGAAGAGGAAGAGGTAGCTATGGCAACATGGACCACAACTACCACTTCATCTTCTCCTTCATCTCCGGAGATCCACGTTTCCAACATGGCCCCTTCTTGAACATATAGAGCTCTTGGGACTCTTCTGGCGTAGTTCTTGTTTTGTGGAGCCTTGGTCTTGTCTTTGCGAACAAGCTTGCCTTCATTTTTATATCTTGGCTCAAAAGGACACTCCTTGACAAAGTGATTTGCACTTCCACAATTGTAGCATGTCCTTGGCCGCTTCCCCTTCTTCTTGTAGTTCTTGTTTCTTGGGGGTCTTGGAGCACTGGCCTTATGAGCTTCCCATCTCTTCCAATAGCCATGCGTAGCGAGAGCAATGCACTTGTGAGCACACTTGTATGTGTCCTCATAGTCCTCCTCATCATCATCATACTCTTCAACTCACTCTACTCGAGCAATTACTTTTGATTTCAAAGCGAGATTGGGAGTCTTTCCCAAACCTCTTGAGCAGGCAAGTGCATCATCGGCACTCTTGTGAGATAGTGAAATAGCAATGAATTCACTAAGGACACCAATGGAGTCGAGAGAATTGTAGTCCGCCCTTGTACGAATGCTCGTGGCGAGGTTCTTCTCAAAAGGGGTGATGGCCTTGACAAACTTCCCCTTGATCCACTCATCGGTGATCTCCTGTTTTCCGAAATCTCTAAATTGATTTGCAAGGGTGACGGTTCTTCTATAAAGATCTTTCGGAGTCTCATTCTCTTGCATAACAAAGTTTTCGGCCTTGTCGAGAGCAACATCATACTTGGAGGATTGAATGCTCTCATTCCCTTGAAACAAAGTGTTGAGACTATCCCAAGCATCCTTGGCGGTCTTGCATCCTCGAATGTGAGTGAGATGTTCCCGTGGGAGATCCTTTTGGATTATGTTGAGAGCGGTCTTGTTAAGTTGAGACTCAACGTCTTCCCTTGGAGTCAAGTTGCTTACATCGTGGGGATGAAATCCATGAACCACACTCCTCCACAAGGCGGTGCATGAACCGGAAATGTGAGACGCCATTTCAAACTTCCAAGAGTAAAATTCATTAGTGTTAAGCATGTGAGGAAGTCCAACATTTAAAATGTGTGACATTTGAACAATGGGATGGGTAGATTCATAATTGGAAGGTGGTGGAACTTGTTAGTTACTCCCCGAGCCATTAGCCGATTGAGACTTGGAGCCTCCGGAATTCTCCCCTACCTTAGCCTTTTGTGCGGCTTTCGCCTTGACTTTGGCAATGTTTGCTTCCGTTTCGGCTGTGTTCGGGATAATATCATTATGCGAACTTTTCGCATCGGAAACATGGGGAGGTTCCTCGAACCCCTTAGACTTACCCATCATGACCTCCAACATATTCTTAATGCTTGAGACCTCCGAACCAACACTAGAGCTAACCTTGGTCAATTGGGTTTGGATGGTTCCAACTGTCATTTGTAGGTTAGGCTATAGTGTCGGCCATTTTGGAGATCTCCTCATTAGAAGTGTCGGGGTCATCTCCGTTGGTCATAATACTCTTAGGCGGTTAAGCCCGATAAAAGAGTCGGGGCTCTAATACCAAGCTCTGATACCAATTGAAAGTACAATATGGTCAACTAGAGGGGGAGGGTGAATAAGTGACCTACAATTTTTAATCTTTTTTCTTTTTAATTGGGCTAAGCAAGTAGAAGACAACGTTATCTAGATGTGCAACTAGGTGAAACAACCTACGTGATAGGAAACAAGATACGCAACAGAAGCAATATGTAAAGAACAAGATAACCACAAGTGTAAACAAGGAGACAAGGATATGTTTTCCGTAGTTCCTTCCAGATGAAAGTATGTCTACGTTGGAGAGGTGTGGAGCCACCTAGACACTCCAATAGCACGGTTGTGCACACCTTATTCTCCTTAAGCTTCTCCGGTGAGGGAGATTCTCGTTTTCACTATGAGGTCGACTTGAAGGCGTTGACCAAACCTTTACATAAGGTTGAGGCTACTACACAAGATGGTTGGAGCCTCTCAACGATCCGAAACTTCTTGCAACAAGGTGAAAGCTCTAAGCACTAGGGTCTCTCTAGGATGGAAATGCAACCAAGAGATCTACAAGATCCAAAAGGGAATGTGGGGGAAATCGATTTTTGGCTCGGTATATGTAGATCTAGGTCTTATCCACCAAATTCTTGAAGGGCATCAAGTTTGGTTGGTTGAGTAGGGAGATCTAGGTGTTTTAAGCTTTGAATCTATAGAGGAGAGAGAGGAATGGACGAGCAAGCAGTCTCAAGGAAGAAGACAGCTATTTATAGCCCCTCGGAAATTTAGCCGTTGTTGTGCTACAGGGCCGGAAATTTCCGGACACACCGGCCGGATATTTTCAAAAATCCGGGGACGGATATTTGAATAATCCGGGGGCCGGAAATTCCGGCTCAATATTCCACCCAGAGCGGGCAAGCGAAGCACGTCGTCATCACGTTGAGGTTTATTGGTAGGATATTTGCATCGAAAATTTCCGGTCGAAATATCCGTCCAGTCCAGAGAGCGGAAATCTTGACGCGCTGGTTCTTCGAGGCCAGATTTTATTAGGCAGGAAATTTCCGGGGTCAAGCCCGGATATTCCGCTCTTTATCCTCCGGAATATTCCGGGCTAATTTTCGTCCCCTATTTCTGCTGGCATATTTTCTAAAGATGATTCTTCTATTTTGATCAACATAATAATTTCAGCCGTGAACACTTTAAGCAAACATTAGTGTGATTACCCGTGTTGTTATCACCACCAAAACTAATAAAAGGGGTGGAGAATTCTAAAATAAAAAAAGTAGCATCAAAAGAATACCCTGTTTTTACACTGTCAGGTAGCGATCTTCCTAAGTCAAAGAGAGAAGCTGTGCCATGCATTTTCTGCTTCCACTTCCCACTCCGCGACCGCAGGATTCCAGGTGACGACGAGTCGACGACGGCAACTCCGCGGGCGGTGGTGCGGCTGTGGCAGCGCGAGTCATCGGCGACGCCAGGTGACGACGGCAGACCTCCCTCATCGAGTCATCGTGTGCTTTCTTCTCCTTCAATTCTCTTGATTTTCTCGCGGCTGCTCCTGAACCGTGCGAATCCTAAGCGAGCTAGATGGTAGATCGCGTTTAAACCCGGATCCAGATGCAAGCCGGAATCGTGGTTCAGTTGAGTTGCCGTTAAATACGGCTCTGAATTTATCTGAAATTATTTCTTACATTCTTATGGAGTATTTACTTTTGGGCTCTCTTCTCCAGTTATCTTGTTTTGACTCCATGATTGATTGAGGGCACTATATATGCAACTCTGTAGAAGGAAAACATACGTTTGCTAGCTTTTGTAATTGTTTGTGTATTTAAGAAAAAAAATGTACGGCGAGCCTAGCAAATATGACAGCCTGGAGAGCATACTGCATGATCCAAATTCAAAACCACGCGCTCTACCATTACAGTTTTTGAAAGAGATCACAGACAACTTCTCGTATGAGCGAGTACTTGGTGAAGGTGGTTCTGGCATGGTATACAAGGTACGATTAAAGCATGTCCATACCATAGTAATAGACTTTCAGACATATGAACACCCATCCATATGAACAAGAGATTTTGAACAGGGTGTGCTACAAAGTGGGGAAATAATGGCTGTGAAGAGGCTAGAACCATCAATGGTGCGCGCTCAGATTTTATTTGAGAATGAGGTTCACCATCTTATGAGGCTGAATCACCCAAATATTGTCCAGTTTATGGGCTACTGCTTTGAAACAAAGAAGTTATATGCAAATTACGAAGGAAAAAATGTTTTTGCTGACGAATCAGAAATGTTGCTCTGCTTGGAGTATCTCCCTAAAGGAAGCCTTGATGGCTATCTTTCAGGTATGTCATTCAATGTGGGACATGTGTTGTTTCTAAGTTCTTCGTTCTTCCTCTCCAGATTGTAGTTTGTGTGGTTTGAGCAGAGTTCATAGAAACTGAATTATATTCATATATGATACGGATGTTACAAAAGATTAACATGTGCTGCTGATATCTGTCTATGAATAATAAAGGAGAATATACAATATAAATATATAGTCCTTTCATATGTTATATCTAGAACAAAGCAACCGTTGTGAAGAAAAATAACAACGGAATAATTGCATGTTGAAAATAGCCAGACGTCATGTCTGCAAGGGATTAGATAAACATAGGCTAGACGAGACAATAACTGGGAGAATGGATTGATTGTTCTTGATCGACTCAAAAGTAGAAGCAACAACGACAATAGGGTTTCAGATAGTGTATGTCAATTGCTCTCCTTTTGGTAACAAGTGCAGATGGATCCTCTGGACTTGATTGGCACATGCGCTTCAAAATAATCGAGGGGATTTGCAGTGGTTTGCACTACCTTCACGAGCAAACTGATAAGTCCATTCTTCATATGGACCTAAAGCCTGCGAACGTATTACTTGATGACAATTTGGCACCAAAAATTACAGATTTTGGGCTGTCAAGACTGCTTGATCAACATCAAACTGTTTCCAGTCCAAATCGTGTTGGTACATTGTGAGTTTAGTGCCTCTTTATAATTTGTTTCTTTTGAGTCAGTGGTAAAATTTATTTTCTCTAGTCTCTTTAGCATTACAAAGTTCACTCGTGTAATCGTGTTCTGATGATGCAGTGGATACATGGCACCGGAATACATCCATGAAGGTACAATCACACCTAAGTCGGACATATTCAGTTTGGGTGTGATAATCATGGAGCTAATAATGGGACACAAGAACTACCCAAGTGTTGCCGGGGCATCTTCGGAGGGATTTATTGAGCTTGTATGGGAATTCTGTTTCTACTTTAATAATGAATCCTTTTTAGTTGACCATGTTACATTTCATCTTTGCAAATTGACATTCTAGATTCTCGTTCTGATTTTGCAGGAACTTAAAAAATGGAGAAACACACTGCAGGAAGCACATGGGCACACAAAGCTAGAAGTAGATTGCCAACAAATAAGAAGATGCATTCAGATAGGTCTAATCTGCGTGAATCCTGAGTGGACCGAAAGGCCTACAATAACAAAAATTATCGAGATGCTTCAAGGATTGGAAAGTTTGGATTGTAGCATTAGCAGTGAGGCAACATCATCAAAAGATCAGGTACGCTCAATTAAGGGTAGTGCGTTGTAGAACATGTACTATTTGTCACTCTTGGTTTTGTAGACAATACAATCATAATTCATAACCCCTTAAAGTGTACAAAATGTTGTGTTTTGATATTTGTATCTGCAATATTAGAAACGCTAGTACAGTACTACCAAAACCAATTTATTATTGAGAATATCAAGCAGATCATAGCTGTTAGGCATCAAGTATCTTGGCTGCTGAAAAATCTAGAGCCTTTTTAAATCCTCTTAAAAATTGATGTCATACACATAGCTTTAGGTGGCCACATGTTTCAATCATTATATCATATTTTCTTGGTTGTGGTCGTATGTAATTCCACATTTGGTATTGCTAGGATTGATGTATTTTTTTTACTAATAGGAGTTCAAGTCAATTTTTACTTCCGATACCTATCTTACTCCAACGTTACATTTGTTTTGTATTTTACTTTGCACAACAACGATGAGGGAATATGCAGAAATTTACTCAATTTGTAAGTAATTATACTTCGCTAATGTACAACCAGGACAAATGAATTATTGCTAAAGAACATTGTGATACACAATAAAAATTTCTTGAAATAGTGCTCTAAATAGATATTACGTGTTGATTTAGTAAAATCGGACCTTACAAAGGTAACTAAGCATGTACAGTATCACACAAGCAAGTGTGTTGACAAAAATACTTTGCAGCGGTGACATTGTGTCTTTATATTCGCAGAGAATGTTGTATTACACGTACACAATTGATCCTCACTACTCCAACTGATGTTGCTTCCTTCAGTTTCCTAAAGGTTGTTGCGTATACTATTAAAAATAACATGACTATAACATTATTTGAGAGATTAAATACTTGAAAGTTACATGCACAAATCAGTAGTCAGATTTGTCCTTTTAGACTGTCGATGTCAAAGTTATATTTATCTTCTACCACCAACTGTCAGATCTCAAAGGGACTCAAAAGGCACAGGAATTACTTTGGGGTTACTGAAGAAGGAAAACTGCCTTCTAAAAATACATTATGCATCGAGATTTTTGGGCAATCTGGAAGAAGGGATCAACAAGCTGAAGAAGCATCGGTTTTTCTTGCAATGGCTTGTCGCTGTCAACATGGAAAGTTACTGTACCTCGAAAACCGAGGTAATGTTCATCTACAAATCGTGTACTAATCAAGATTATTTATTTGGGTTTGCAGTTTTTGGTGTTTTCTGTGTGGAGTGAAGCTCTCCATGGGCAACCAGTAAATGTGTTACGGAGTACTTCTTTATTCTTTTGGAGTTGTGTTTTCAGTTTTCACAAAATTATGTTCATGCTATGTAGTTGCTTTGGCGAGGATAATGTTTCCAACTGAGGCAAGAGTAGCAACGGACATTGCTCAAGTGGAATTTACCCTTAGTTCTAGTGCAAATACACTTCTCAATAAAAAACATTTCCGAATAAGTGATGAACACTTAGCACGGATCAGGACCCTCTCCAAAACAGGTTAGGCACAGTTCCGCTTTGTATAACCATGGCACTTTCATATTATCTATATTTTGATTCTAGTGATATTCACTTCTTTAGCTTATCTGCTTGGTGTAGTTGAAGTTGAAATCTCAGATTTTGCCTTGAAAAGCTTATACAGTCTTGCATATCAAATGGAATAATACTACCTCCGATCCGAAATAAGTGTGATGGTTACACCACGTCTAGGCAAAATTTTGACTTACCGTCCGACACATATATAGGATCGGAGGGAGCATAATATTCTCGGTGTAACATCAGACGGTGAATGATGGATAATTTGGCTCTCTTGTGCTCTTTATTCAAGAGTGATTCCATATGAAGTGCTGATGACTAGTCTTTCTGTGTGGGTGGTGTCGGTTAACCTAGTGTTGCACTTGTGCATAATTTTTTTAGTGCATACTTTTTTTCCGAATTCAGTTATAAAACGACATTTTACCAAGTCTATGGATCGGTACTAATTGCAAGATGAATGTTTATACCAGTTGAACTCGGCAGACGCTTCTTCCCACGCTGTGCCAATGTGTTGGACAAGTTGATGGATGATGAAACTGAACCAGCTTCCCTTGGAAGAGATACACCCAGCAAGAAGAAGTTTCATGACCTGCAGGACTTACTTCTGAAGGCATTCAACGAGGATAAGGAGGAGTTAGACAAGGAGGAGTTTGACAGGTCGGCCTACAAGATAAGCACATAGGGCTGTCTGCATCCATGGATGCAGAGACTGGGGTAATCCCCCTTTCCAAAAAAAAAACGAGATAAGCACCTTGGCCTCATTGTTGGCTTGTTGACATATTGATGCACGATTTCCCGTCTGAAAGTACTCCAAATAGTACTGGCAGTCTAGCATCACCATCGGATTTGATGAAGCTGGTGGCCTGGCCTTTGTATAGTTATGCCCATCTTTTCTTGTGTAGTAAAACAGTAGTACAGCCGTGGCACTAGGTGTGTAATATGGACCATCCGAAATCCTTTTGAGATTTGAATTATGGTCTACAGTGCTATGTTGATCGAACTCATGTAGATTCCGCTCTTGGCTTCTGACTTTGATGATTGATGACAAGGAGATCGATGGTTTCTGCTTTGTTTGATCATTCTGCATGACTGAATAGTAGTGCCTCTGTAGTTATTAATCTCTGAAGTATCTACGTACCACTCAAAAGGGCTACACACTGTTTTCACCATGGCGGCGGCGCTGTGGCAGCAGGGTACAGGCAATGGGCAACCGCGCCGCAACGCCCAAAGGGTACAGGCAATGCCAACGAATAAGCAGAACAGGTAAAAATGAGAGGACCTAGCCAGAAGAAAAAGTAATACTGTGGAAGGGACCTGTTTTTAACAGAAAGGAATAGCCAGGGACGAAGAAAGAAGGCAGAGGACATATCTGTAAGATACCAGGGACCAGCGCGCAAAATCTCAAAAAAATTTGGACCATTTCTCGATTTGTGCGTGTCATCCTTGCGCAGGGGCCATGCTAATCTTCTCTGTATCGTTCCAATTTTATCGGATGTCCCCGAAGGGACAGCTTGTCTGCAAACGGCGCAGCTTATAAACCGGTCCGAACGTCCCTGAGTTTCCGAGGTGGGACTAAAGAAGCCTCGCGTCGCAGCGGCAAACAGCGCCAGGAGCCAAGGAATCCCACCCAACAGCTAGTGGGCCGCTTCTGCGTGCGGAGTAGATCTTGGTTTCTTGCTCCATCGACCCAACTAAGGAAGTGAGCTGGAACGGCCTGCTTGCAAACGGTGCATCGTTCCTCCTTGCGCGAGTGTGCGTCAGCTCGATCTGCACTCTCAAAATCACGGAGAAGACAATCGAAATCCATCCGGCTACACTCGAAAGCATCCGTATTCCTCGTGCAACTCTGTCGCATGTTTGTAATATGGTATTCCTCGAAATCACGGAGTATTTTTTTGTTGTTGTTGGTCGAACTAATGGACTTGTGATTTTGACGATTGATGAACTAGTACTACAGTACATAGTTTGTTCTCTACTTGATTATTCTGCATGACTGAATAAATGCTAGTACTGCACTACCCCTAGTTTAAGGGCGTCTCCAATGTTTGTGGTTCAAATGGGTCATAAGCTGGGGCCCATCATGCTTGCTATAGCGAACTGAATATCTTCCAATGCTTAAGGACCATTCTGGGCCACAAGATGGAGCCCACAGATCAGCTTTTGTCCCCAACCGCACTTCTTCTTCAAGCTCGCATGCACAGCACTAGCAGAAAAATTCCCCATCGATGGTGGTCTTTTCCCAAACCTTTCCTTGGCCAGACTCAAATCCAACGAAATCCACTGCTCACGCACCTTCGGGGCGGTTTGATCTGCTCATCCTCGCACTTCCCCCGCCGCCGATGCGGTCAGCGCTGGGCGTCACCGCCCTCGATCTCCACCGTGCCCGCGCCGACATCCCGGCCAACATACCTCCTCTAGCGAGCACGACATGTCACAGCAAAGCTGGCCGGGTATGGTGGACGGCGGCATCTGAGAATAGTTGGCCGCACACGGTGGGGTCGGTCACCTCTGCCATGATTGTTGGGCCTTGGAGACCTCGAGTTCTGATGTGCTTCAGGTAACCTCCTCCACGCTATGCAACGCTGCTCATGGTCCGCAACGCCTCAGCGCCGGCGTCGCTGCCAACTTTCGCCGTCGTTCAGGTGGTCGTTGTCCTCGAGTTCGCGGGAACTGCAAACTGCTCCGCCAGGTCCATGTAGTGCGACGGAAGGAGGGAGAAAGAATCAATAAATTTTTCGCTATGGCCGGGTCACACCGATATGGTCGACCGCAAGGAGTTTTGGCTTAAGGTCGAGACACACAATGTTTACGGACGGGCCGTAAGACAGTTTTTTTCACTACGGCCGACCCTTAAATCAACATTGGAGACGCCCTAATACCTGTTTTTACCTGCACCCGGAACGGCCCTGCTTATACTGTTGTCACCTCTGGCCGAAGTATAGTAAAAAAATACCGTGTTGGACGCTTGGACTGAACCACAGGGGCAGAGGCAGGCAGTGCAAAACTCAAGTGCAAAATGTTGGTTGATCTCACGGTTCAAACTGAACCAAGTCAAAGAGATAAACGTTAGGAAAAAATAAATAAGGAGATAAAGATGACGAAAATAAAGAGATAAGTGAAGGCCCACGAACCAACGTTCGTGACCTTCACATACGCACCTAAAACGCCCTGATCGGGGGCGCCCTAACCAACTAATGGTTCTGGCCCCCTGTTTGCATGCGCATATATTAAGGGGGGAGCTTGGCTGCTGGCGATCTACGTTCTGTTAGCGCTCAGTCACCCTGCTCCCCCAACACACCCACGTTTCTGCCCCGATCACAGCTGCGCACAAGCAACAGGAAGAGCTGGAACCTCGCCGTGCCGTCCCCGGACAGCGCCGGTGGAGGTCTGAGGGTCACCGCGTGATCCAGCGATCTTCATCGACCCCTGCAACATCTACACCGACCCTCAACCTCGCCTGCACCAAGCAGGCGACGATGTCTTCAAATGCTGGAGCTTGTAAATCCCCTAAACCCCTCTGTTTTCTTGATCTGATCAAATTATGTGTTCTAGGTTTGTCTGTCACTCATGATCTAGATTGCATCTAGATGGTTTTATTTCTAACAATGGTATCAGTCGCCAATGTGATAGCACTAGAACCCTAATGTGGATCTGTTGATCAACTTCTGGTTAATTAAGTTCATATTTAGGCAAGTTATGTTTATGATCAGACTCAGATTAGTCGTAATTGCTACCCTCTTATGTCAAAAATCAATCCTAATTAACTATCCGAGTCAATAATGATGCAAACTTAAGTCTCGGTTTGGCCCAATTGCTATTTTAAACATGTACTGTTAAGATGTCAATAAGTATGATCAAGATTAATTAACAGATGTGTTTAATTTGATGTTGTTCTTAAGATTCGGTTAATCAATTTTGATTAATTGCTACACCATTTATTTAATTATGGAGGAGGGGAGTATGAATTGGTAGAAATTATGCAACAGTCCCCTCCTGTAAAGAAGAACCCTAACCCTAGAATTTTTCCCCAACCCGTATCACACCCCCTAATCCCCGAATTTGTTACACAAGTGGGCATGGGCACTTACTGTGACAATGTTGAGACGCGCCTCGCGCGCGGAATGGCAGTACGGCGCCAACGCGTGAAAAGAAGACGTCGCCGGGCCCTCGGGTTCGTCGTCGTCGAACTAATGGTCGCCGCCTTCCTCTCGAATTGGAGAAGGCGCGTGGCAGACGCGCCTGTCGCGGACGATGATGACGCCGGGCGCTGCGCTCGTCGCAGTCGATTTGAAGGCCGTCGGGGACTCCCCGTCGTGCAGACCCCGCCTCCGGCCACGATTCGCGGCGCACACGCCACGTTCGACGGAGCAGCGAGCTGGACTCTGTCCACAGCTCGCTCCTCCGGCGAGCGCAGCGCAGCGCCGCCGTGTGAGGGCCCCGTCGCCGCATCTGGGCGTGGTACAGAGCGGAGCAGTACGGGCGCCGTCGCTGCAGCATCTCTCGTCGCGCCGGCAGGAAAGGGGACGGCCACCGAGCCGGATGTATAGAGGCAGGGCGGGGCGCACCTGCATCCGTGGAAGGGAGACGGCGGCGCGCCGTGGAGGCTATCGCCACTGCTCTCTCTCGCGCGATTTAGAATGGGAAATGGGGATTAGGGTTAGGGTTGGACACGTTTTTGTTCAGCCGCTAAAGAAGGACGACCGTCGGATCCAATCCGACGGTGGAAATCTCCGCGGGCCTCTGTGGGGCAGTTTTTTTTGGGCTGGGCTGGTTTTTGGGCTGCGATAGAGCTGTTTTGGGCTGCTCTAGATGTTTTTTCTGCATTTTAAGTTTCTGTTTCTTTTATTTCAGTGCATTTTTTTTTAAAAAAAAGTTTCATTATTATGTTTTGTGCACTTTTTAAAGAACAGAAAATAGTTGCCTAAATTTATGATAATAAACATGTTATTGTTCTGAATAAAAATGAACCAACGGGATTTTTTGTTTAGAATACTTAATATGTTTTAAATGTTGTATAATCAATTTAAGCATTAAATAATGTTATTTACTTTACGTTATTATTTTTAATGCTTAAGTTGATAATGTCATGACTGTAAAATTAATTCTGACCAGCGTTGTGTTAATTTTGCATAGTCATTCCCTTACGATGTTCTAACTTTGTGTCATTTCTGCCCAACGGTGTTTTGACATAGAATTAGAATTTTTTATTATGGCATGTTTATTCCTCTTTACCAACGTTAAGTCTTGTATTCATGCAAATTTTTAACGTCCATGTAATATTTTCAGCTTCCACTGCGATACGCTACGACACTGTCGAGCAACTGACGGGGAGTAATTTCCCACGCTGGAAGAATTTAATCGAGCTAAGTTTGGCTTTCAGCGAATTTGATTATGCCTTAAGGGAGGATAAGCCCACGGCACCTGAAAATGGTGTCGCGGGGTATGATGAACTTAAGAAAACTTATGACTCCAAAATGGAGAAGTGGAACAAATCAAGTCATGTAGCAATGCTTCTGATGCGATCATCCATTTCACCTGAGATTATTGGGGCTCTCCCCAAGAAAGATACTCCTAAAGATTTCATGGCAGCCTTGGAGGAGCAATTCAAAGGCTCCGAGAAGGTCTATGCAACTGAACTATTTCAGAAGCTCCTTAGGAAGTATAAATGTGATGGTGAAGTAAGGAGTCACGTACTGAGAATGATTAATGCTTCGCGCAAGCTGAAGGCTTTACAATGTGAACTCAGTGATAACTTACTCACCATAATGATTTTGGAGTCCCTCCCTGAGGAATTTGATCAATTCAAGATCAACTATAATTCCATGAAGGAAAAGTGGTCACTCGATGAGATATGTCCTCGAATTGTCCAGGAGGAGGAAAGGCTGATGAAACAAAACAAGGACCAAGCCTTTCATGTTGGCTCTAACAAGAGAAAGTATGATGGGCCTAGTCCTTCCAAGCCTCCAAAGAAGACCTTCAAAAAGGATATGCACAAGTCTAAAGGAAAGGAGATTGGACAGTCTTCTGGAAGCTCGGCTGTTGCTGAAAACACTTGCTTTCATTGCAAGAAAGAGGGTCATGTCAGAAAGGACTGTTCAGCCTATATTAAATGGATGATGAAGAAAGGTACAGATGAAATCACTTTTGTTGATGAATTATTTTATGCTGATTTCTCCTCTAGATCATGGTGGATTGATTCAGGAGCAACTACTCATGTTGCTAACTCTATGCAGGGATTCCATATGATCCAAACCACAGCAAACGGTACAAGAAGGCTTAAAGTAGCAAATGGAGTTGAAGTTGATGTTGAAGCTGTAGGGTCACTCACCTTGGAGCTCCACACCAACCATCGTCTTCATTTAAATAATGTTCTTTATGTACCTACTTTGAGTAGGAATTTGATTTCAGTCTCTTGTCTTGATGATAACATGTATGAATGTTTGTTTGGTCACAAACAATTTGTTTTGAAATATTGTAATAAAGATGTTGGTTTCGGTGTCAGACGAGGCAAATTATATATGTTATCATTGAATGATCATGTTATGCATGTGAGTAATGTGTGTATTGATGAGAATAAATGGAAGGGTACTAGCACTTCTTCGAAATTGTGGCACCGTCGTCTGGGCCACATTTCGAGGGGGAGAATTGAACGACTCATTAAAAATGATGTACTACTTCCATTAGACTTCTCCGATGCAGAAAAATGTGTTGACTGCATAAAAGGAAAATACGCAAAAACAATTAAGAAAGGAGCAGTACGAGCAACAGGTGTCCTAGAACTTATTCATACTGACATATGTGGACCCCTTAACGTTAAGTCTATAGACGGTTTTGATTCATTCATCACGTTTACAGACGACTTTTCCCGATATGGGTATATTTACCCTATACGTGATCGATCGGAAGCTTTGGACAAGTTCAAATTGTTCAAAGCTGAAGTTGAGAACCAACTAAATGTTAAAATAAAAGTTGTACGATCTGATCGCGGGGGAGAGTATTATGGTAGACATGCTCCTTATGGGCAAATTCCAGAACCTTTTGCAAGGTTTCTCGCTGAGAATGGAATTGTTGCCCAGTACTCAATGCCTGGTGAACCTCAGCAGAATGGAGTGGCTGAGCGTCGAAATCGCACACTTATGGATATGGTGCGAAGTATGCTTAGTCATGCAAGTTTGCCAGTAAGCCTATGGATGGAGGCATTAAAGACTGCCGCACATATATTAAATCTTGCTCCCACTAAGTCAGCACCGAACACGCCTTATGAGATGTGGACGGGAAAGAAACCGAGCTTGAACTATTTACGTGTGTGGGGCTGTCCTGCTAAAGCTAGAGTATTCAATCCACAACTTAAGAAGTTAGATCCAAAAACAGTTAGCTGTTTCTTTATTGGATACCCACATAGAGGAAAGGGATATCGCTTCTGTTGTCCAGGTCATACCACTAAGTTTGTGGAGACGCGACAAGCGGTGTTTTTTGAGGATAATGAGGCCACTGAATTAAGAAAGATCGATCTTGAGGAGAAGCGGGTATGTGCTCCATGCCCGGCCATCCCAGAGATCGTTTTGCCCATTCAAAATAGAGTGACCTCTAATGATGGTTCTGAATCTTGTGATTTAGATCATGAACCCAATGGTAATCCTGAAAACAATAATGACATACCAGAAGGAGAGGATCACCATACAGATAACGAAGAAAATCCTGAAAATAATGACGCTCCTCCACCACCCCCTCCTGTGAGAAGATCACAGCGACCTAGGAAGAAAGCCATCCCAGAAGATTATGTCACTTACATGGGTGAGGATGTATGTGATGTGGGGAAGGTGGATGATCCAATCTCATATAAAGGAGCCATTAAAAGTACGAATTCGTCTAAATGGCAAGTTGCCATGGAAGATGAGTTAAAATCTATGAGCTCAAACGATGTTTGGGACTTAGTAGAAGTTCCCAATGGTGCTAAAAGGGTAGGCTGCAAATGGGTCTACAAAACCAAGTATGATTCCAAAGGGAACGTCGAAAGGTTTAAAGCAAGACTTGTGGCGAAAGGTTTCACACAGAGAGAAGGTATCGATTACAACGAGACTTTTTCTCCTGTGTCATCAAAGGATTCTTTTAGGATTGTCATGGCTCTAGTAGCTCATTTCAACCTAGAATTGCATCAAATGGACGTTAAGACGGCATTTCTAAATGGTGATCTTAATGAAGATGTTTACATGACTCAACCGGAAGGTTTTGTCGTGGAAGGAAAGGAACACCTGGCATGTCGTCTGAAGAAATCCATCTATGGCTTGAAGCAGGCTTCAAGACAGTGGTACCTCAAGTTCGACAAGATTATTCGAACTTTTGGGTTTACGGAAAATGTCGTGGACAACTGCATATATGTTAAGTTTAAAGGCAGTAGGTTCACAATTTTAGTCCTATACGTAGATGACATATTGTTGGCCTGCAGCGATAAGGATATGTTGCATGAGACCAAGAATTTCCTGTCATCAAATTTTGATATGAAGGATCTCGGTGAAGCCTCTTATGTCCTTGGCATTGAGATTTACCGAGATAGGTCAAAGGGGATGTTAGGACTATCCCAAAAGGCATACTTTGAGCGAGTACTGAAGAAATACAATTTGCATAAGTGCTCTCCCACACCTGCCCCTATAGTTAAGGGCGATAAGTTTGGGACATTCCAATGTCCGAGGAACCAAATTGAAACTGATCAGATGAAGTCGGTTCCTTATACTTCAGCTGTCGGAAGCATCATGTATGCACAAGTTTGCACACGCCCTGACTTGGCTTTTATAACGGGAATGCTTGGCAGATTCCAATCAAATCCAGGACCAGACCACTGGAAGGCCGCAAAGAAAGTCTTGCGTTATATGCAAGGCACAAAAGATTACATGCTTACATATAAGAAGTCTGATAACTTGCAAGTTGTTGGTTATTCAGACGCTGATTATGCCGGTTGTGTGGATAGTAAGAAATCCACATCAGGTTATGTATTCACACTAGCCGGAGGAGCCATATCGTGGAAAAGCTCCAAACAAACGTTGACTGCTTCATCTACGATGCAGGCAGAATTTATAGCATGTTTCGAGGCCACTGGGCAGACTGTATGGCTGAAGAATTTCATTCCCGGACTTAAAGCGGTAGACAGCATTTCGAAACCACTTGTCCTATACTGCGATAACGAACCCGCAGTTTTCTATACAAGTAACAACAAGTCTAGTGCTGCTGCCAAGCACATTGACATTAAGTATCATGTTGTGAAAGATAGAATCCAGGATCACACAATTGAGGTTAAGCATATAAGTACGACTCGTATGCTTGCGGATCCGCTAACGAAAGGCTTACCACCCAGTATTTTTCATGAGCATGTTGCCGGCATGGGATTACTGGAAGCCCTATGATTCTGGAATAAAGGGACCATTACAAGAACCACTCCCAATAAGAAATATGATATCCATTTCGAAATAGGCTGGTGTACCATAGGTGTTGAGGTTCAACGACATTTTATTAGTTGTTGTAACACCTCACTTTGGTATGTTATTCCTATGGAGAATGGGCAAATGAAGTTTAAACCGAATGATCAAGGGAGAGAATGTTGGTTGATCTCACGGTTCAAACTGAACCAAGTCAAAGAGATAAACGTTAGGGAAAAATAAATAAGGAGATAAAGATGACGAAAATAAAGAGATAAGTGAAGGCCCACGAACCAACGTTCGTGACCTTCACATACGCACCTAAAACGCCCTGATCGGGGGCGCCCTAACCAACTAATGGTTCTGGCCCCCTGTTTGCATGCGCATATATTAAGGGGGGAGCCTGGCTGCTGGCGATCTACGTTCTGTTAGCGCTCAGTCACCCTGCTCCCCCAACACACCCACGTTTCTGCCCCGATCGCAGCTGCGCACAAGCAACAGGAAGAGCTGGAATCTCGCTGTGCCGTCCCCGGACAGTGCCGGTGGAGGCCTGAGGGTCACCGCGTGATCCAGCGATCTTCATCGACCCCTGCAACATCTACACCGACCCTCAACCTCGCCTGCACCAAGCAGGCGACGATGTCTTCAAATGCTGGAGCTTGTAAATCCCCTAAACCTCTCTGTTTTCTTGATCTGATCCAATTATGTGTTCTAGGTTTGTCTGTCACTCATGATCTAGATTGCATCTAGATGGTTTTATTTCTAACACAAAAACCATGTCCATGTGCCGTTAATGCGAGGCAAAGTCCTCGCTGCAGCCAGCCTAGAGGTAGGGTGAGGAAAAAGCCTGCGCCATTTTCCTAAATCCGCTCCACTCCTACCGCGGTAGCCTTTTGATGCTACGACGCCACTGCCGAACTCTCTGAAACGGCAGGCACCCCATGCAGGAACGGACTGAGTGAATCGGAGCGATCATAACTCCCACGAGCTGCTGCTGGCCGTGACCTGACAATGGCATCTCCACGCGTAGAGCTAGCTGCTACTCTAGCTCCTAGCTGGCTGTGAAAGCCTTATCCCAGAAACTGAGGAGGAAAAGGACAGGAGGAGTAGATCCGACGATTACCAGCTCCAGGATCTCTGAGGAGCGCAAGGCAGGGCAGGGCAGAGCATAGAGCGGAGACGCTCTGATCCACCGCCAGCAAGAGGAAGAGCGCTGAAGAACCGCGACGCTCTCCGGCCGCCTGCCATTTTACTTCCGGCCTCACGTCGCGTGATCGATCCGATGCGTGCAGCTCGGCGGCGAGGCAAGCTGCGGAGCGCGGCGGCTTGGATGTTCTTCCTGTCGTACCTGCTCGTGCTTGCCGTGTCATCCCAAGGTGAGGTGCTGAGGAACAACTCATCATTTGTTCCTTTCACTTGGCTTCCTGTTATTCCTGAGATGCTGTGTCGACTTTTAATCGATCTCTGGATACACGCAGGCGAGCACGAGCGGCTGGTGCGTGCCCAGGAGCACCCATCGCCGGTGGCAACATCGATGAGACGAGGGGGCGAGGAGCAGCGGCTCGGCAGGGTGGGGTCCAGGCCGCCGTGCTGCGTGTGCCGGCGCAGGTGCGGCGGGTGCGCGCCGTGCAAGGCCGTGCAGGTGCGCGCCGGAGTCGGCATCGCGCGACCGCTGTGCGCCGACTACGAGCCCGTCAGGTGGAAGTGCAAGTGCGGGGACGCCGTCTTCGACCCATGACTCCGTGACCACTGCAGGGCAAAGCGTCGGCGGGGGATAGGTGACGCCATGGGTGACGCTGTTTGGCATCGCCACCAAGCGAAAGTACTTGGAATAAAGTCTGCATGCGTGGCCGCGTTCATAAATTTGACCAAGTACGCGATCGGTTTAGTACAGGTCAGCTAATCTGGCAAATAGTAGGAACGATTCCTTTTCTTGGCCGTCATTTCCTAATTTTCCTGGAAGGTGCACACGGGTTCAGATTGCCTGCGATGCGTGTGTGTGGATAATTTTGTCAAAAATGGGCTCTGAACAAAACTAATGTTGAATCTCATATCTCTATGAAGTTATTTTCAAATCTGGTCCCTCGGTCGACGCCATTGCAAATGGAGCCGATATTGTGCAGCTCGGCGCCAATATCGTAGGGTATTTAGACCAGCAACATAGGTCGGCTCTAATGTAAACGGCGTTGAACTATATTTTTTGTCATTTTCACAGTCGCCGAACTACACAACGTCGGCTCCATACTCATTGGCGCCAAACTAAGGGGCAAATTTGAAAATGGTTTTGTCGAGAGGCCACATATGCTATTAGTTTCCTGCAAGGGCCATTAGATAAGATAGGAAATGTGGGGTTCATGTACTTCCCCGTTCCAAGTTAGCAGCGGATGTTTCGGTTTTAGTGTTCATTTGATAGAAGTAATTTTTCTGTGAGGTGTATATTGCGGGCACGCTGAACCGGTAATGTGTTCCCGGCTCATCATCGGACGGCTTGGTGGAGGCAACCGGATTAGATGATGCGTGTTGATGAGTTAGATCGGGACATATTGCTCTAATAATGACCACCCCTTCATCATAAGTTTGTAGGTGTGACGATTTTATTCGTAAGTCAGGTGGCTTCCACTTGATGCTCGTAACTCGTTGTTAGTCAGGTGGCTTTCGCTTTTATTATTAATAAAAAAAGGTTGTGAGCATCATTTTGATGCAGAGGCAGGGTAGGACCTCCATTACACTATGTCGTGGCGGTGTCACGGCAGATGTCATGGGATGGCTAAAGAGAGGGGCCAATGGACACTGTGGGTACCTAGGGAGAGATTGCACCAAGTGGTGCACTCACTACACTGCAAGCACAAGGATCTACCCAGGTTCAGGGTCCTCGTGTGGAGGTAAAACCCCTACTACTTGTCTGCCTCAATATCCGGAATACAATGTGGTTCCTCAAGCTCTCTGAGTTAGAGGAAGAAGAAGCTCTCTGGCTCTCTTTCTCTCTAAGGGGGAAATGTCTATTGGTTGCCTCTTCTGGGTCGTCGTCCCTCGCGCAGGACGGGTGCGGCCACCTTATATACCGGTGGCCACTAACAGAGCGTACAGGGTTAGGCGGAGAACACTTTTGTCTTCTCTTCTTTTTGCCCGAGTTAATTTGGTTGCCTTGGTTTTCTTGCTTCTCTTCTCTCTTTGCAGTGAGCCCCTGGACGTCAGGATGACCGAGCCCTCTGCGTTCACTTCGACACAGAGAAGCCCTGTCTCGGTGCCACAGTCATCCACACTCCCTCTCGTGATCCAGCTCCCGGATCGGGAGGTTACGCCGACTTGGAGCAGGAGATCCCGGAAGCCCAGTCCATGGACATGCCGGAGATGCCCATTCCCGACACAGAAGATGACGATCTCGATGTCAGCAACATGGGCACCGAGATGGAGAACACGGGGGCTCTAGAACTCACAGAACCAGTTCCAGAGCAGCAAGAGCCAGCAGCACCCAAAGTACAGCCAGCAGCACCACAAGCACAACCGCCAACTCCTCCAGCGCCGCAGCCGCCTGTGGCTCAGCCAGCACCACCTTCAGCGCCACAACCGCCCAGCATTAGCTCCTTCCTCCCAGCAGAAACGTGCCTCTGCTCCCGTGTAGAGTGGCTCAAAGCAGACTACCGGGAAGGAGCTGTAAGCGCCGTCTCGGCCAAGAAAAGCATTTGTGCCGTCGAAGAAGACCGGGTATGGGTAGAAGAAAGTCGGCACGGTGACAATCAAGCCGAAGACACAGATTGTCGCGCACCAGGGACTTGGAGTTTCCCGGCCCGACCCGGACGCGGCTTTTGATTATATCGGGTACATCCCCGATACACACGCCGGGAAGAAGCTGGGCCCACTAGACCACTACCTCATCGACTGGAACCAAGCCGATTTCGGCGAGGTGACTACACCAGTGGCGGCCTCCTCCAGCACACTTGCGCACAAGATGCATGCGCTACAGACTAGGGCCCGGGATGGTGAGATAACCTCTCGAGTAAGTGATCTTTCCCTCTTTTCCATTCTTCTGAGTTCACTCATTGCAAAACCGAGATAAACATACACCATCCAGTGTACTACTCGACCGAGTTGAGGATACTCGGTCGAATATTCACAATCTCACCAATCATTCTGTTTCTTTATAGGTTTGCACCGAGACCCGTACCAAGCTGTTCCAGAGGTTGCTCTGGACCCACCGGGATCTCAGTGAGCAAAACCAGCATCTGCAGGAGCGGCTGGGAGGCAAAGGTACTATCATTATGCCCGAGATATCGCGTGTGCTTTACATTGCACCGATTTATTAACTCTTATCCTTTGTATCCGCACAACTGTGATGGAGCAGCAATTGATCGACTCAATCACCAAGATCTCTACTCTTGAGAGTAAATTCACTTTTTCTTTACTTAGCGTTTCGTACTTACGCACTCTCTTGCTGGCTAACCTTGTTGTGCCAATGTAGGCGATCATAAAATCTTCGCCGAGAAGCACCAGGACTGCACCACGCTTGCAGAATCAGCGCAGACCAAGATCTCGGCCCTTGAGAGTGAGTTTCTCCTCTTCATCCTTACTTTGTATCAATGAGCCTGGCTGCTTGCTAACCGGCTTGTCCCTGTGCAGATGAGCATAAACTCTTTGCTGAGAAGCACCAGGATTGTCTCACTCTGGCCGAAACGACGCTGAAGCTTGTTGACTGCGAGGCTAAGTTCAAAGATGAACTCCAGACCGAGAAGGCCGACGTAACTCGGCTAAAGGCAGAGCTTGCCGATATGCAGAAGAAACAGGCCGAGGTGGAGAAAGCCAAGGCCAAGCTAGAAAAGGATGATGCCGCCCAGAAGGCCTGCCAGGAAGAAGAGATCCGAAAACTCAAGGAGCAGCATACCGAGACCGAAACCGGGGCCAACTCTCTGCAGTTCGAGCTGGACAAGGTGAACTCCGAGACGGACAAGTAGCTCACAAAACTTAGCAAGCTGAACCTGGAGCTGAAAAGTAAGCACTCTTTTCCTCTCTATTTCCTCTAGTTTTTTGATCTGAACCACTGAACTAATGCTGACTAACTCGAACAGCTTATCTCTCAGGAACCTTCCCCCTCTCGTAAAGTGGCGCCAAGAAGGCCATCCAGAAGTCCCGAGAAAGAAGAGCCAAAGCTGGGGAGACTCTCTCGGAGGTGGCTACCGCTGAGGACCACATGGTGGCCATTAAAGCCCGAGTTACGCTGCTCAAGGCCGTTGGATATGATCTTCTGACAAGTGCTATCCGGGTGTACTAGGCCTTCTGGCCGGGTTCTGAGGTCCCGATGGCAATCGAAGAGCTGGCTAAGTGCCTCGAGAAGACCAAGGAATGGCTCCGAGAGTGGCTTGGTTCCGCTGCGCGATCTGATGCGGATGAGGTCTTGGAGTTTGTGCTATCTTGGTACGAATCCATTGATCTTGAAGTGCTCAAGACCATGCGCACCGGTTCCAAGTGGTCCAAGGATCCGGCTCATGTCCAGCTTCGCAAGGAAACTGCATTCCGGCTCGCCTCCTACACCGAGACAAAGGGCTTCATCGAGGGTCCCCCCGAGCCAGAGGCTGAGGACGAAGAAGAGAAAGAATCCGAGTACGAGGGCTCCGAGGCTAGGAGGTAGTTGACGAGAAGATCAAGGCCGAGGCTAACCCGGCCACCATCACCGAATCAGCAGCCCGACTGAGATCTCCACCGAGAACCCAGCCGCAGCCGAGACAGCCACCGCCGAGACAGCCACTACCGAGACGGCCACCGAGTGGGACAGACACTGCTCCTAGTCCTTCGGCTGCCGCCTGATTTTTATCTCAAAACACTTTTAAAACTCCTTAGATCCCCGGGATGCCGAGTGCAGATGTAATGAACAAGCTTAAGCTTTTGGTACCCTTAAATTTACTTTGGTTTGCGCGAGACTGGCTAGATGCCGGATCGCTTTAATTTGAGTCCCCGAGTTCGTTTTCTCGTCCACTCAGCTTTTTTCTTCTCTGCTCTTGTCTGCCACTTGTGGCTTTTTGACAGTCGAGTCACGAGATTTCGAAAACCAAGTTTACAATACTTACAACACCAATAGAGGAATTTAAACTTTTCAACACTTAGCCGAAAAAGGAAGGTACAAAGAACTTATGTCAATTTGTTAATTTTTTCTTTCCTTAGCCATTTTTCATGTGTTCATTGACCCTTAACTTGTTCTCTTGCTTGCCATGAAGCCGGGTTTCGGACAGCAGCAAAGTCGAAGAGTTGAATCTTAGGTTTAGACACAATACTAAGCCAACATAGGAAACCGACATAACCAACCGACATAAGGAAAACAGTAAACAGATACACACAAATAGGGTTAGGCAAAGGCAGTCCCCGGGTTGCTCCGCGGGGTGCCAGCAGTTTATAACTCGGTGGAGAGGCACATACATTGTATTTTCAAGAATGAAAACGACGAAGGAGAGCTACATTCCAGGGACGCTTAGTTTATTCTACGGATCTATCCATCTTGTTCTTCTCCTGTTCTGGGGCATCAGTGATATAATATGCATCATTGTGCAGAGCCTTGCTCACAATTAATGGCACTTCCCATGGAGGGGAAAGTTTGTGCATCCCGGCTGTGCATTGCACAAGCCTAAGCTCTAGATCTCCTTCCCGGAACACCCGAGAGTTCACTTTCCGGCTATGATAGCGTCTCAGATTCTGTTGATATACAGCTGATCTCGAATGAGTTAGTTCTCTTGCTTCTTCTAGCAAATCGACGTCATCTTCTCGGGCTTCTTTTTCCTCTGCCTCTGTATACAGAGTCACTCTTGGCGAGTCATGTTCTATGTCGATTCGCAACACTGCCTCTGTTCCATACACAAGGAAAAATGGCGTGTTGCCGGTAGATCGGTTAGGTGTAGTCCTTAGACTCCACAACACCACTGGTAGCTCATCCAGCCAACAACCCGGGGTTCGCTGTAATGTCTCAATCAACCGAGGTTTTATCTCGGATAGGACCATACCATTGGCTCTTTCAACTTTCCCATTTGATTTCGGATGCGCGACTGATGCAATGTCTAGTCGGATCCTCTTCTCCTTGCAGAACCGAGCAAAAGCTCCCTCAGCAAAATTGGTTCCATTATCCGAGATGATCCCATGCGGATAGCCATATCTCAGGATTATGTCCTTCAGGAAAGCTACAGTTGTGTGCCCATCACACTTTCGGATTGGCTTCACCTAAATCCACTTGGTAAACTTGTCCACCATCACCAGCATGTGAGTCATGTTACCGCGGGCTGGCTTGAAAGGCCCCACCATATCCAAACACCATATTGCAAATGGCCAAGTGATAGGAATGGTCTTGAGGTCTGAAACTGGCATATGAATCTTGCTGACGTATCTCTAGAACCCAGTGCACTTCCTCACTATATCTTCTGCTTGCTGCAAGGGAGTGAGCTAAAAAAAAGCCATGCCGGAATGCTTTCTTCACCAGAGCCCGAGATGAGGTGTGTTGCCCACATTCTCCTTGATGTATCTCCCGGAGAATTTCCTCTCCCTCTTTCGATTCAACACAGCGCTAAAGCACTCATGTGGTACTTCTCTTGTGCAGTTCCTTGTTGATGATGGTGTAGCCCTTGAATCTTCTCTGTATTTTCCTGGCCGAGATCTCATCACTCGACAGAGTACCATCCACTATGTAGGACATTATTGCTTGGGCCCATCCGGGTATCGGTCGGAGAGGAAAGACAGGCTCATCAATCTCCGTAGCCTCAGCCGACATAGCAAACTCCTACATAAGAACGATTCCCCGGGTTCTGCAAGGCAGTCCCTGGGTTAAGGAAGGCAGTCCTTGAGTTGAGGAAAGCAGTCCCCGGGTTCTCCATGATTTACCCCACATCTACCTCCATTGGGACAACTTCAGATTCCGGATTGGCCGGGACAAAGACTGAATCTGACTCGGGCGATGGTTTTATGGATGGCTTCCAAAGATGCTCGAGAGAAATTCCCGCCGGGATGGCCAGCCAAGATGAGCCCAACTTGGACAGTGTGTCAGCAGCTTCATTTTCAGCTCGGAGTATATGGTGAAATTCACACCCATCAAAGTATCCGGAGATATTCTGGACAAGGAACCGATATGACGCCATGTTGGCATCCAATGCGTCCCAAGTACCAGATGCTTGCTGAACCACTAGGTATGAGTCACCATAACATACTATCCGGCGAATACCAATCTCCTTGGCCACTTTCAGTCCATGGACTAAGGCCTCATACTCGGCCACATTATTGGATGCCGCAAAATGGATTTGCGGGACATATTTCAGCTGATCATTCTTGGGTGAGGTGAGCACAACACCAGCACCGAGACCTTCCTTCACCTTGGAGCCATCAAAATGCATCCTCTAGGAATTGGATTCCGGCAGTGGGGGCTCATATTGCATCTCGGCCTAATCAACAAAGAAATCCGCGAGTGCATGAGACTTGATAGCTTCTCTTCTCGCATACAATGGGGTATAAGCAGCTAACTCAATGGCCCACTTGGCTACTCTGCCACTTGCATCTTTATTGCCCATAATCTCCGAGATGGGTGCGGTGATCACCACCATCATGGGGTGCTCCTAGAAATAATGCTTGAGCTTCTTGGCCGCCATATAGACGACATATGTCATCTTCTGGTAGTGGGGGTGATTTTTCTTCGAGTTAGAAATCACCTCACTGAGATAGTATACTGGCCTCTGCACAGATTTCCCTTCCTCTTATCGTTCCACTACTACTACCACACTGACAACTCGGTTGGTAGCTGCAATATAGAGCAACATGGGCTCTTTGGGCTGTGGAGATGCCAATATGGGGGCAGTACCCAGCATGGTTTTTAGATCTCGGAAAGCCGCATCAGCCTGCGGGGTCCAGACAAACTTGTCACTCTTCTTCATCAACTAGTACAGAGGAAAAGCTTTCTCCCCCATTCTCCCAATGAACCGGCTAAGAGATGCTAGGCAGCTAGTGAATCTCTGTGCATCCTTCAGGGATCTCGGTACAGACATGCTTTCAATTGCTCTTATCTTGGAGGGGTTGTCCTCGATACCTCGGCTAGATACGAGGAAGCAGAGTAACTTTCCTGCCGGAACACCGAAAGTGCACTTAGTCGGGTTCGGCTTCAACCGATACTTCTGCAGGTTCGCGAATGTTTCTCTAATATCATCTACGAGAGTGTGCTTCTCCTTGGTCTTGATGACAATGTCATCCACATACACCTGCACATTTTTGCCAATCTGCTCGTGCAAATATTTCTGCATGCATCTCTGGTAAGTGGCACCATCATTTCTCAAACCAAAACACATGACACGATAGCAGTAAGGCACGCACGGGGTAATAAAGGCACTCTTTATTTGAGAAGCTGGGTTTAGAGGTATCTGGTGGAAACCAGAGTAAGCATCTATGAATGACAACATCTCACACCCGGTCGTGGAATCGATCACTTGATCTATCCGGGGCAGCGGGAATGGATCTTTCGGACACGCCTTGTTCAGGTTCATGTAATCAATACACATGCGCCACACTACAACAACCACCGGGTCATCTTTCTTCTTCCCTACTAGGACCGGGTTAGCCAACCAGTCCAGGTGCAACACCTCCATGATGAATCCACTTGCCAATAGCCTTGTGATCTCGTCACCTATTGCTTTTCTTCTCTCTGCAGTGAAGCATCGCGAAGTTTGCTTCACCGGCTTAGCATCCGGTCTCACATGCAAAGAGTGCTCAACCAACTCCCTCGGGACACCTGGTAGGTTCTGATTTTACCATGTGAAGACGTCCCGATTCTCACGGAGGAAGTGGATGAGCTCGCTTTCCTATTTCTTTCCCAACCCGGCACCAATAATGGCCTCACGCTCGGGAAACTCCGGGTCGATCTGCACCTTCTTGGTCTCCTTGGAGGGTTGGAATGTGGCGCTCTGGTGAGGGTTAGTCATCCCGGGCATGCTAAGCTGGGTTGCTTGAGCCATAGCCACCACTTCATGGATCTTCTTCTCGGCAGCAATGATCAGGGACTTGGCCAGTTGGGATCTAGCTGAAGCACACTCCAGAGAGCGCCTATAATCACGCGATATGGTGATAATGTTGTTGGGCCCGGGAGCTTCATCTTCAGATAGGCCACATGAGTTGAGGCCATGAACTTGGCCAGGGCTGGCCTGCCGGGTATAGCATGATAAGGACTCTGAAGATCAACCACCTCGAACTACAAGCACTCGATGCGGCAGTTATCACGGGTACCAAACAGAAAATCAACCCACACTTTGCCCATAGGCGCACAAGATACTCCCGACACAATATCATGGAAGGTAGTCCGGCTAGGTTGAAGCATGTTCTCGGTCAGGCCAAATTTCACTATCGTATCTCGTACATGATGTTTATGTTGCTCCCATTATCAACGAGAACCTTGGTGAACCTGACATTGATCTCGGGCCCGGTGAAAGTTGGGCCCAGCACTAGAGCATAACCACCCGAGTTAGGCATGAGCTGGGGATTATCCGCCTGAGACCAAGTGATCTCCTGGTCAGACCAGTACATGTATTTCAGCATAGCCGCCATCACATCATTGACCTCCATCGCGCGCCTGCGCAGGCTCTGCTTGTCATCTGGTTTGGTTATGAACACCATGTAGCTCTGATGGTGCTCCAGGTAATCATTTCGACCTCTGCCATCGACATTGTTGTTGTCGTTGTAGCTGTTATTGTTGCCCCCTGAGCCACTTGATTTACATTCTCGGGCCTCCTATGGTTCTCTAGAGGCCTCGGGTTTACTCCAGCAGGCTGAACATTTGCACCCAAGAGTGGCAGAGGCGGAGGAAGAGGCAAGGCGCCGAAACCCTCGCTCTTGATCCGGTCGTACCAGCTGCACTGCCGGGTAGTGTGGTTAGCCGATCGGCTAGGATGCCGAGTGTGATAGCTGCACTGCCCATCCCTCATCATCTCGAAGGTGAATCTCTGATGATCATCCCAGGCCTTCTTCTGGTCCACCCACGACTTCTTGTTGCTCTGGTTCTGCCCCCACTGGGCCCACTGTTCTTCTATCGCTAACTTCTGCCGGCATCGGGGTGATCCGGATCAACTGCAGCAACGTGGTTGGACCCATACCGGAAGTCCTCCCTGCCGTCTCTTCTCTTGCCCTGGAAATCCGGGCGATCTATCCGCCTGGAGGAACCGGGACCATCATTGCCGAGATACCTCCTACTCGGCTCAACCGAGGTAAGCAGGGGTTGTGTTGGTTCTCCCAGTGCATACATGTCGACAATCTTGATGGTATCGGCCAAAGTGTTTGGCATCTCCCTCTGCAATCTCTGCCAAAGCATGGTACCATGTCGGCACCCTTGGGAAAACCATGTAATGTCCTGGGACTCAATCACACCTTCATAGGTGTTCCTCGGTGTACTCCACCGAGTCAAGTACTCTCGGTCAGTCTCATCTTCTCTTTGCTTGCACATGGAGAGCTGCCGAGGGAGATTTGGCCTCCGATACGTGCTGGTGAAGTTGCTGATGAAGGATTCCGAGAAGTCCAGCTAGCAATCAATGTTGTTTGTCGACAAGTTGTGCAGCCAATCCTGGCCGGGCCTTCCAGCATCTGAGGTACATATCTCACCGTCCAGCGGTGGTTACCACTGGTAATGTGCACATCAGTGACGAAATCATTCAACCAATCCTCTGGTTTGGTGCTGCCGTCATAAGTTCTCGTCCGCCGAGCTAGCTGGAACTTGGCAACAGCCGGCTCCCTCATGATCCGGGGACCAAAGCAAAATGGTCCCGGAGGGCCTTTCTCTTCCATATTCTCCGACGGATAGATTCTATCAAGCTTGTAACGAGCATCATTTGGTGACAGTACTCAAGGCCCCAATCGGTCAGCGAGTGCACCCTCATCCACTAACTGCTAATATCTCAGATAGCCGTCTCTCTCCATTGCCGAGTAACTATCATCATGTCGGTTATTTGCTAGAACATTTCCCCGCTGCTAGACAAATCGGACGACATCAGGCTGCTTCTGAGTCGGGTTAGCTGCCGGGTACCGAGGTGGAATATCTCGGTTGCGATCATGCCCAACATGCTGAACTCGGGTGGCACCATGACCACCTTGACCGACATGCCCTTGTCCGGCCGGGTCCTGTACAGCTAAACTGTTTTCCGGCACCAGCCGGATCATACACTTGCATCTGCTTGTTCTCCCTGGAATTCACACTCCGGGTTCGCCCATCACTGACATGGGGTGAAGAGGCATGTCCAACGGATTTCCCACCATGGGAATGGACCATCTCAGAAGCGCCTGCCCCAGATCCGCCTTCAGGAAAGCCTCATTTTTCCTGCTAGCCTCAAGAACAAGCTTATTAAAATGGTCTTGCTGCCTAGCGCGAGCTTCACCGGTTAAGTGTGGTAACTCGGCAACAACTGTCTCAGCAGCTCTAAGGTTTTTAGCACGAGAGCTATACTTGGGCCTACCAGCTGAGACAACACTAGCAGATTTACTAGCCCTTTTTCCATCTCTATCTATCTCGACGCCGAGATCTCGGCCTCGGTTCCGCACAACATCTAACTGTCTAGGATTGTTTCCAACAAGAGTAAGACCATGAGCCTTGTTGTACTCATTGAGATCGAGATTGAATTATTGCTTGGCTCGAGACATCTTGACAGCTTCTACCAGGATGGCGTGCCTCTGCTCCTCCAGCTGCGCTTGCGCCAGTGCCGGATCCGCACCCGCGGTCACTGCAGAGTCAACTTCTCGATGATGTCGTGGAACGGAGGTGGCCTTGGGGTAGAAGTAGAGGGACCCACGTAGCCCGGTTGATTCTCGGCCTTCTCCAACGGCCTGCGCGGCGCCCGAGTTAATTCGGCACCGGCATCAACATCACTGGCCGCATCATTTCCCGCTTCGTCAGCAGGCGAGATCACCATCACTTCCACGATGTCCACGAGGCGATCGATACGCCGGTCGCGGACCGCGCGGACTGCAGGCGGATCTGCAACAACGAGCAGCATCTCCGGGTACCCGCGGATGATCTCGGTGGCGACGTACACCAGGTGAGTGACGAAACCGATGAAGGAGCCACCAGTGGGAATTGCCTTGCCTCATAAGTCGCTAGCGTTGTTGGTGATGAAATCGAACGAGCCGAATCTGTGGACAAGGCCACAAACCACGCACTCGCCCGTAGGAAGAGAAGATCCCGTCCGGATAGTAACCCCAGCCAGCGTCGCTGCTGGCCCCATGGTGGGCGCCAACTGTCGTGGCGGTGTCGCGACAGATGCCATGGGATGGCTAAAGAGAGGTGCCGATGGACACTATGGGTACCCGGGGAGGGATTGCACACCAAGTGGTTCACTCACTACACTGCAAACACAAGGATCTACCCAGGTTCAGGGCCCTCGCGTGGAGGTAAAACCCCTACTCCTGCTTGTCTGTCTCAATATAATTGGGTAACTAGAATACAATGTGGTTCCTCAAGCTCTTTGAGCTAGAGGAACAAGAAGCTCGCTGGCTCTCTTTCTCTCTAAGGGGGGAAATGTCTACTGGTTGCCTCTTCTGGGTCGTCGTCCCTCGCGTAGGAGGGGTGCGGCCACCTTATATACTGGTGGCCACTGACAGAGCGTACAGTGTTAGGCGGAACACTGCACCGGAGCGCACGCCTGCTGACACGGAGCCAAAAGTCGTCTCCTCCGTATCCGCTGCGGTGTCCTGTCTCCCTTGTCAGAGACAGGACGTGGCCACGTCCATGCCCTGCACTGTGCCCATGTACGTTTCTACATCATTCGTCTTGTAAGTTGAACCCCGCGCGCATACTCTCCCGGGATCTTCGGGATTTTATATACTCCATTGAGCTTGCTCCGGGATAGCTGGTTCTTCATGTAACCCGAATTCTCCAAGTGTAACTCGGATAACCCGGGGGAGAGTCCACCTGCAAGGTATCACACGGTAACAGCAACTCGGTCCGGGTACTGATCCCGGTCAACGGCATCTCGGTATCCACTCCTTGGATACCATTTTATGCCAAGCTTGGCCCTACCCAGGGTAGTCCCCTGACACACTACAAGATTTCTATGTCGTCATTATACTGAATCAAACGGTCCCGCAAAAGAAAAATTTATAAGATTTCAATACTAAACAAATCTTATAAAAATCCTTTGAATCAAAGGATCCCTTAAATCGAGTTTCTCTAAATTTGATAATTTAATATAAAAATATGCTAATATACAACATAAAAAATATGGTACGTAAATATATTGATATCAAAATTAATGGGGTTAGTTGGTATTGTGGATTAGGCCTGTTTTGATATTTTTAGAGACTCGAGGCAAAATTAGAATATGCAATACTAATGTTACCGATAAATAGTTAAGTGCATCAAAGAACAATATTGAAATCAAACAATTTACACATATTGTGCTGACAATTTCTTCTAATGTTTATAGATGCAAAGTCATTGGTGATATATATCATGTCGACTTTGCCTAGAATTGTGCCGTTCCGGTGGCCTTCTCTCGTCAACTCGGCCTCTCGCTATTGGGAGTGCTCGATGATATTTGTTTTCACTTTATTTCTGTACAAATGGAAGATGCACACTCCCAATAGCGGGGGAAGAAAGTCGGTGGTCGACCAATAACAAAGCATGGGGAGCTCCTACTAAAAGTGTTTTGCGTCGTAGAGCCTAAAGGAGGAGTTGCTCGGCCGAAGCCCACCTCGCACGCATAGCCGCACAGCCACCGTCAGCCACAATCGCATGCTCCTGCCACCTAGGTGCCCCAACCATGATCTATCTTCCACCGTCGGGCGCAACCGCATGCTCCCGCCACCTAGGTGCCCCATCCCTGCTCTATCTGTTGCAGCCGCATTTCCACCGCCAACCCGGCTTCTTTCTAAACATCGTCCCCATTTCCATCTCTGGGAAGCCGCCTGCACTCGAAACTCTAAGCACCGGCGAGGTCCCGCGCCCTACCCGTCCCCCTCCCCCCTCCGCCTCCCAAGATAAGGTTCTTCCTCGCCGCGTCGTCACCGGTTACGGTGAGGTCCCTTCCTCGCCTTGCAGACGATGTCATGGTCAGCCGCGTCGTCCTCGTGTCCAAAGACATATGCATCTTCTTATGTGGTCGCCTTTTTTTTAGGTTACCGTGGTCATCTTCTTCCTCGCCTCATGTGGTCACCGACATAAACATCTAGGCGGAGTGGGAGTGGGGAGGGGTACACAGCTTGCATAACCGACACAATGGATGTGACCAGCCTGTGTGTTTCTGAGATTCCACCAAAGGCTTCATGGGCCAACAAATAACCAGTCTTGTCTTTTCTGAGCTTCGACCGAAGGCTTCATGGGCCATGTCTTCGGCTCAGCCATGGTAGCGTGTGAAAATGGAATAAAGGGACTGACAGGCAAATATGTGGGAGCGAACGTCCTTTGTCTAAAAAAAAAAAAGTGGAGCGAACATCCTTTGACTCCTTTCTCAAAAAAAGAACAAAAAAAAAAAACAAGAGGAGGAGGAGGAGCGAACGTCCGTGCGCTGATGATTCCGGGCGACAGGTTCGTACTCTTCCCGTTTCCTCTTTTTTTTTAAAAAAACACGGTAAGAACGCAAGCCCTCATATACACGCGCATACACTCACCCCTATGAAGAAACACAGTAAGAACGCAAGCCCTCATATACACGCGCATACACTCACCCCTATGAACGCACACACGCACATCCTAGCCCTATGAGCATCTTCGAAAGACTGAGCCGGCGGGTTTTGATATTGACGAAGTCACCACAGGCGCCTCGCTGCCTCGCTGTCGACAGGAACATCGACTCCCACTGAAAGAATATTCTGCCTAAATGCAACACACAGGTGTCAAATCTGGGGTTTGAACTTTGGTGGGCTGGAGGTACAACCACCCTCCTAACCATCCAACCACAGATTGGTTTGCTTCCGGTTTCCTCATTGTTTGCCCTATTTTACTCTTATCAAAAAAAGGTTAATCACGTACATAAGGCATGAGTTCGTGTCACGTTCAAACATCCCGCCAACCCATTAATAGATTGCAGTGATGTACTCAACTTTCAAACGCCTGGAGCCCACCTTAAATCCAAGATCCCATGCTACTCATTCCCCTGCCCTGATGAACATGCTCCCTGAAAAAACATCACTGGCCATAAATTCAGCAACTTGGTCTAGTACAAAGTGCTTACCTTCCCGGGAAAAGGTACTCATCCATAAATGTCAGATTTGATGAGACTGAGAGGACAGATAAGCCGAAAACTTTCAAATTAGGCTCCCTTGTTTATTCTCTTACCAGACTACGCATCTAGTTGGTGGCCTTGGTTGCCAGTGAGCACGAGTTGGCGTTGATGCTTTTGGCAATGTTCAAATCTGAAGATTCTCCTCTGGTGAACTTGCTAATAGCAAGAAGATGCTCCCTTTTAACACTTTCTTTTTTGCATGATGTCCTCTCTTTTGAGTGAAGCCAACTCCCTTTTACTCTTCTTGAGGTACCAAACCTTTTGTCACTCATGAGTCATGACCTGTTCCGATCTGATGACCATTTGAAAACAAGTCTGAACGAACTGATGATGTGCACATGCAAGTAAGGAGCAAACATGCCATAGGCATCTGGTGATCTGGGTAATGCATTAACATAATTACATAAGTGCTTGTCAAAGTTGTCAAAGCAGGAGCTAGTAGTTCAAACGAGAATTTGAATTATTAATTAGGATAGGCTTCAACATGACAGGCCCATCGTGCCCAGATGATGCCAAGAAAGTGTAGCAGATGGGAGAATATCAGGCTACAAGTCAGGGCGATCAAGTGGCCCTATAATGAGGACTTTTTAGTGCATTTTGTTGGAAGCATGTGCTTTTAGCCCTGCACAAGCCAGGTTTTTGTTAAGGGTAGATCATACATAGAGTAGGATATCAAAGTCTTATCTGATTGTGTGCTTGTCTTTTTGGAATATTCCCTTGGGAAGAGACTGGCAGAAGAAACATAAGGTCCATAGGAGCTAGTATCTCGTTTCTACCGGTTCTGTGATGATGGCCAATTTTAAGTGTTGAAAATCTTGATTCAAGCAAGTGTTGAAAATCATGATATGGTAGATTACATATATGCATGAAACATGGCATACGATCGGTTTGTCACTATAAACACAATATATGCGCAGTTCAAAATTTCAATGAAATTTCAGTGGTGTGTTAAAAAATACTTTAAACTTTTGGAAAAGACTATAAATTAGGCAGTGCTAGGAATCAACCGGCTAACAATAAGTGGGGTGTATCCTTGGTGACATTTGAGAAATAATCCTATACGGGGAGATTATCAGCCTCCCCCCCCCCCCCCCACCCCCCACCCCCCACCAAAGCCGTCAGATCTGGTTTCCACGAAAATCTCACGCCTTAGATCAATGCGATATTTTCATGCTATAACACTTTTGTAACATTTTATCTGTGAACCTATAAAACTTGTGGGAAAAGGCGGCAACGTTTTGAGCACCCTTTAGCAAAAAAAATAACATATCTAGCGAATCCCAGATTGATTGTATAAACATGTTGGAGAACATTTCCTTATTTGCAACAAATAAAACCGTCATATCCAACATATGTGCCCAATGTAGACATAGAAACACCTTCGCAACACTGGGGCAATTTCGTGGTAGTATATGCCTACACATTTTGAAACTCGCACTTACACTAGTGGAAACAGGGGAATTAGTCCCGGTTCGTAGGCCCCATTTGTCCCGGTTGTGCAACCGGGACGGGGCATCCGGGACAAATACCCCTCCCCCATTGGTCCCGGTTGTGCCAGGACCCGGGACAAATGGGGCTGACCACGTGGCCCGTGCGCTGGAACCTGGCCAGGGCTATTAGTCCCGGTTCTCAATACGGCCCGGGATGCATGCCCCTTCTGCCGCGGCAGAAATTCTACGCTTTGCGTTTTTTGGGACCCCCAGACCTCCTGGCGGCCCCTCCCCGGACCTCCCGGGTCCCACGAGAAGAGAGGAGCCTCGGTGGACCCTCCCCGGAGCTCCCGGATCGCACGAGTGAATAAGTATATAAAGCAGAATAAGGAACACTTATATTACGGAAGCAAAGTATATCGAGCATATTACATGACCGATGGTGTGTATTACAAAATCAAATTAAGTTCCAACCGGAGGTATAATACTCTCCATCTACGTTTATGACCTCTGCATCTAAGAAGTCCGCAATTTCCTCCTGAATTGCTCGTATGCGGTCCCTTGGTAGAAGACCGTCCCGAAGCCGTTCGATCTAATATAAAGAAGAGTGGTCAATATATATATATATATATATATATATATATATATATATATATATGAAACTAAGTAACTAAAATAGATAGTAATAAGAAGAATTGACGACTAACGTATATGAAGTTGGTTTAAATTTCTGCCCTTGGGACATGTCGTCTGACGAATTTCTGCACCGGATCTCCCTCACCGGAGTCGTTCATCCACTGGCTCACATCGGTCTCTACGTCGGGCCCGCGGATTAAACCCTCGATCATATTTTCGGCATCTTCGTCTCTTGGCTCCATACTATACAAAAAGAGTAAGTATATATTTCAGATCAATTTCATTAAAATTGTTTATACATAATAATTAACTAATGATCAATTATTTTCATCAAAATTGCTTATAGATAATACACAAAAAGAGCAACATATTCATGAAATATTTAAACGTACGATAACATTTCTAGCATTCTTAAATTTATAACACTAACTTAATTAAAATTTCTAACATTCATAACTAATAATTCTAACATTCTTAAGTTTTCTATATGAATTCTAAACGTACAAATCTAAAATTTCTAAGTCTAATCTAAAATTTCTAACATTCACAACTAATAATTCTAACATTCTTAAATTTCCTATATCAATTCTAAACGTACAAATCTAAAATTTCTAAGTCTAATCTAAAATTTGTAACATTCACAACCAATAATTCTAACATTCTTAAATTTCCTATATCAATTCTAAACAAATCTAAAGTTAATAAGTCTAATCTAAAATTTCTAACATTCATAACTAATAATTCTAACATTTGTAACACTAATAAAAAACAGTAATTAAGTAAAAAAAACAAAAAAAAACAAAAAAGGCCCCGGGTTAGGGCGAGATGGAGGCAGGCCGTACCTCCTCTCGAGGCAGCGGCGGCGGGGGCGGTGGAGGGCGGCGCGAGACGGGATCGAGGGCGGGGCGCGAGGCCGGCGCAAGACGGGATCGAGGGCGGGTGCGCTCGACGGGGAGCGATCAGGCCCAAGGGCCGACGAAGTCGAGGGGCGGCGCCGCAGAGGAGGACGCCGACGGGGGCGAGGGGCGGCGCGGGGGCGACGGGATCGAGGGGCGGCGCCGCAGAGGTGGACGGGGGCGCGGGGCGGCGCGGGGCGACGGGATCGAGGGGGCGGCGCCGCAGAGGAGGACGCTGACGGGGGCGAGGGGCGGCGCGGGGGGACGGAAAAAATGGGCAGCCTGGCGGCGTCGATTTCGTCCCTGCGCGCGGTCTGGAACTGGGAGGAACGGTGACGTGTATATATCTATCTAGCATCCGTCCCGGTTGGTGGCAACAACCGGGACGAAAGCCCCGGCTGGTCGCGCGCGCCGGGACCAGAAGTACTTTTGGGCCGGGCGCGCCAATTGTTTTAGCGCCAAAATTTGAATATCTTAAATATGCACGTGAATAACTTCTATATACTTTCAAATTTTCAAAAAAAATTCAACATGAAATTGTTTGAATTTGCATAACTAATTCAAATCCGTTTTCTGTTTACCTAAATAATTATTCTAACTATTCAAACTATTAACTATTTCACTATTTGCACTTAATTTAAATATAAATATCTTATATTGTTTTAAAATTAGTAATAATTACATTAAACAGAAAACAGACGCGCTAGCGCGCCGCAGTGTTGCCGGAATACAAATTCTTTTATTAAAAAGAGAAAACAAACGAACATCGAGGGGGGTGCGGTAAACATTCTGTTCTGTCGTGCTCGGACGCCGCGGAAGCCGGTGGTGATGTTCCCGTGCACATTACTACCCAAGCTCAAAGTGAACACTGACCCAAGCATGCATGGATGAATGTGTTAAAGGGGGATGAATGTGTTAAACACTGACCCAAATGCACGGCTCACAACAGCTCGAAAGAAACACACCGTAGCCCTGATCGAACGGCTCACAACAGCTCAAAAGAAACACACCCGGATCCAACGACTCACGAGCGCTTGAAAGAAACACACGATCCGTGTGATTCTATCTGATTGGTCCAAACGAAACCCTAATTCCCATTTAGTCCCGGTTGGTGTCCCCAACCGGGACTAAATGGATGATCCGTTTCCCAATGAAACCCTAATCCATTTAGTCCCGGTTGGTGTCCCCAACCGGGACTAAAGGGATGTTTTCTTCTTGCTATATATATGTATGCATTGCCACACCATTGGCGTAAACACATACAAATTCACCACTCTCTCATGGCTTCTACCGTACCCACTCTAACATTCATCCAGGCGGAGGCACTTTCCGCCTCGAACTACCCCTGCCCGTGCGGCTACAACGTTCCCGCCGGTTGGATGCTGAGCGCCAGAGGAGTGCCGGTCCCTCCTCTTCCTCAAGGTGTGGCGCGTCGGGCGGCCATCACGAACCACTACTACCACGAGCTCACGCCGGAGCAGCGGAGGAATCCCAGTTGGCATCCCGATAACCAGCATACTTGGGATGCCTTCTTCATCAATCGGCGTGAGAGGGCGCTCGCCAGGTATTAGGAGGATGGTCTGCCTCCTGGGAACTTTCACGAGGCCGGTCGTCGGCTATGGTGGTCCGGCCGGACTCTACAGAGCGTCATGGACTACATCAGGGACGGCGATATCCCCCGCCTGCGCTACCCTCAGGCCCAGTCCTGGAGTCGTGATCCTCCGAGGGAGTGCAGAGCACCGTCAGACGATAGTGACGACGACGGCGGCGGCGACTACGTCGACTACGAGTACATGTACTATAGGCCTAGGCATGAGTATGACTAGTAGATCGATGCACTCTTGCCATTATGTACTGTCTTCTTTATTTAGATCTATGCTCTCCGTTTAGATTTAGATCCAATCTTGCCATTATGTGTACTGTGCCTTGTTTATCTATCGAAATGCATGTATTTCAAGAAAAGGTGTCCTACCGTCATACTGAACTATATTCAGAGAGACAAGGCTCGGAGTACAGACATGTAGCCGGCAATCCAAGTCAGACCAGCAACAGGTGATGCTCAAAGCTTCAGGGAACGAGACGATACCTTAGGAGCACGGGTGATACAATAATTCATCTTCAAATCCTCCAATGCAGGACAGCTAGCAAAATCAAGAAAGGTCTCTTGTAGGGTTACACAATCAAGGTGTAATGTTCTGAGATGGCGAGAGACAAGAGGCAGGTTGTCTAAGCAGAGAGAAGGATCACTGTTATCAAGGCTGAGCACACGAACTTTGCACTTCACAGCGAAACGGATACATAGGCTCACATAGGGATGGTCCTCATGGTTCAAGTCTTCACCGAGTTTGATCTCAACACTATCTAGGTCGGTGCGCTCACGCAGGACCACGAGATGGTCCACGAACTTTCGGAGGTTTTGGAAATCAGAATACTCATGATGGTCAATGCGCAGCCCTGTGCTCGACCTCCAGAGATGGCGCCACCGCCGGGCGAGCACGCAAGTCCGTACGGCCTCCTGGGCTAGGAGGAAGGAGAGAAAGTGGTGGAGGATACTGTCGGGGAGGTCGCCGATGCGGTCGGCGCTGCTCACCGGCAGCGCACTGTTGCGCTTAGTAGGAGGAGGCATTCCGTTAAACAGGCGGCGGGTGTCGACGGAGCTGCGAGACAAGAAACCATCAGGCGACCGCGAGGGTGGATAGAATGGGTTGTGATAGAAGAGACATATGCATACTTTGCGGCGTCGATGCCTCACCTCATGTGGCCGCCGTCATGTGCGAGTCGCAGAGCGGCAATATGAAGATGGACTGACGCTTCGTTTCTGAAATGTGTGGGCGGTCGACCTTCAAAAAGAGGAGGGTAGAGAGTGGTTGGACATTAACGCAGCCGCCTAATGTGAATGCTGCTTTTTGTTGGGAGTTGTGCAACGGAGACGAATATCGTGGCCGGAATAAACTGGGAGACCTCAAATTAATATAATTGCCATATGTGCTTAATGAATATAACTCCTTCAACCAATATTACAAATGAGTTTGGAAATTGGTTGAATGGGGCGGATATAAAGACTATTTGTTGGTCTGTGGCTAGGTATTGGTCCCGGGTCGTGCCACAAACCGGTACCAATGCCCATGCGCGTGCCACGTGGCCTCTGGCTAGGTATTGGTCCCGGGTCGTGCCACGAACCGGGACCATTGGCTCCCCACGAACCGGGACAGATGCCCCCAGGTGGTTTCTGCTGCCTCGGGCACACGAACCGGGACCAATGCATGGTTTTTGTCCCGGATTGTGGTGCAACCGGGACAGATGCCCCCTGCCCCCCTGGAGGAAAGGGCTTGTTTCCACTAGTGTTACTCAACAAAAACATCTACCATTGTAATATTTTGAGTCGTTCCTTGCAACATCAGAAAAACTCAAAAATACACACCTTCGACATCGGCCTTGGAGGCACCGTCATATCTGATTCGATCTCACCGAACGCAAATCCACCATGTCGGTGGCCCGCCACACGCAAAACGAGGGTCGATCTACACGTGGGTGATCATCTTCTCGAGGTCAGGCGGCATGTGCGGAGATCCCCATCCAGGCCAAGCTCGGCCTTCCCTGTATTTGGCGCGACGACGGCGACAGCACAACGCCAACACAAGGGAAAATCAGTATTAGTCGTGGCAAGCGCATAAAGGAGTTACAGTTCCATAGCTACTAGCAGGAACTCATACAACAGCGTCCGAAGAGCAGCGGCGGCAGCCGGTGAATGGCTAGTGAGCAGCAGTAGCGGCTACAAGTGGCAGGAGCTAGAAAAGCAAGGAAGGATTAGCAAGGGAGGGACGGTTAGCGAGCTCAGAGAGGCATTGCATGTGAGCGACCTGCGATGAAGACCAGTATATGCTTCAGCTGGAGAATTAAAGCATTTTCCTTGTAAATTAAATCAAATTATACTTTTCCAAATCCGTCTAAGTTAAATGACACTTGTTTGAAAATATTTTCTGATTTACTCTAGAATTTATGAGGTTGCAGCGGTGCCATTTTGGATATATTTTTGATAGTTGCTTCACAAAAACATCAGTTTCGTCACTAATATAATTGAAAATCATTTTATGGAACAAATTTGAAAGGTACTTTTGTGGAATTTATTTTCCATCTCAAGATGCACACATGTGCCAAATATTGCAATTATCAGTAAATATTGGATGGATATGGCCATCTACTTGGTCATTTGGGTTGAAAGACAAGATAAGTCAGAATGATACCCTATCTCGAGAACATTTTTTGTAAAGTGTCATATTCCACCCTTGGTATTTTTTCTGAAAACTATGTCACATAAAGAAGTCTTTGGTCAAATTTCAATTATTTATATTTCTTATTTTCTTTGATCGTTTTCAAAATGGGGTCAAAATTTGTTGGCAGTAGCATTTATAAAAGGGGTTGAATATTTGAACATTCACCAAGCTAGGGAATCATACTATAGTAAATTAGAACGATTTTCTCCAAATTTTATGACCAAGCTAGAGCACGTCCGTGCTTCAAATTTGAGTTAATTTAGGAAAATAGAATGAAACTAAAAGAAAATATGTACAAAGCCAAAAAAAAAACACATATAATAGTTAGCCATACAGAAAAAAGTCTACATGGTCTGAAAATTGTAGTGGGGCCATTCTGTCCAATATTTCTGGTCGTTCCATCATAAAAAAAACCATTTTAGCATTAATAAAATGGAATCACTAAAAAAAAACATTTGGCAAATATTTTTGAAAACACTATTTCCGATGTCAAGATGCACAAAGGTGCCTAATATTGGCACATTATCACTAAGTATGCTTGTTGGCTGTATGGCCAAAAGATAATAAAATATATTTATTTCATGATTAATTTATTATATTTTTATGCTATAACTTCTATGGTCGCTGAACGTGAGATTCAGAGGAAAATGTATATGCACGTGTCGATACATAAAAACACCATTATAGCCCTTTTTTCATGTCTCTTTGACAAACTCGTTAATGTTAGATGACAACATTTTCTTCTTCATGGACAGTTGTTATGTATATATTAGAGGGAGCACATTGTTGTTTCAACATTATGGTTGGGTAGACCCAAGTGGCTGAGATACTGTGAGATATGATTTTAGCATTGCTATAAATAGTACTCCCTCTATTTCTTTTTACTCCGCGTATTAGAATTTTCTTAAGTCAAACGTTTATAAATTTGACCAAGTTTATAGAACAAAATGTCAACATTTGAAATATCAAATGGGAAAATTATGAACATATATTCCACGATGAATTATATAATATTCACTTGGCATTGGTAATGTTGATATTTTCTCATATAAAATTGGTTGAACTTTAGAAAGTTTGACTTTAGACAAATCTAATACGCGGAGTAAAAAGAAACGGCGGGAGTATCATCACAATATGGTTAACTTGTTTGCTTCATTTGACCATGAGAATATACGGTGGTGCATTATGAAAAGTTTGCTTTGATGTAGTCAAATATCACACCGTAAACTGGGTCATCAAAACGGTTATTACTAGGTAATATCAAAGGTATGCATTTCATCGTGGTAGTTCAAAATTGTGAATTACTCTTCTAGATAATACAGAGATACATCCAGGATGCACTCGGTGTAATAGTATCCATTAACAAGTTTGCAGACAAAGACATGATGTAAGTTATGGGGATGCGATAACATAGTAATGAGTAAAGGAATCTTACTAGGTATCAAGAATAATGTGACATGGTGATTAAAGAGTTTAATCATGGTCATGGCATTCATCTTGCCTCGATATATTGATATGGATGTATGCCCAAATGGAAATAATATTTATACATCTGTTTCATAATTATGATTCATATTGCTATACTATAACTAGAGTGGCTCTTGAATATGAGATTCAGAGGAAAAATTACGCTCACATGCAGTAAAATGAACACAGTATCAAACCCTAGTCTTGCTTTTTACGACTAATTCATTGGATGCTTGATGGTTGTGTTTTCCATGTCATGGGCAGTGTTTAAGCATGAATGATTAACATATTGTTGGAAGAGAACAATTTTGCTGGGTACTCCCAAAGTAGATTGATATGCTAAGAGAGTTCATTAAGACATCTTTGTCCTTAGTGTCATATCACAACACGGTTATATTATAATGTGCCCTTTGACCATGAGGTTGTCAGGGTGATATATTCTGGAGGTTTCATTTTGGTACTATCTAGAGTCTCACCGTAAACTGGGTGAACATAACGGTAGAAACTCGGTAATTCTAAAGTAGTATATTGCCTCGATGTTTAGAGATGGGAATTATTCCTCCGTAAAAAAAGAGATACATGTCTCGGCCCACTCAGTATTCTTGATATCCTTAAGTTGTGCAGACAATGCATGATGATGATACATCATGTGGGATATCATAATACAGCAAGGAGTAAAAGGAAACTTACCGGTTAAACGAGACAAGACAAAGGTATAGTGAATCCGAGATTGTTTCATAGTAATACCGGAATCCATAATCTCGGGTAAGTTCGGTATCGTGAGTAATGAAAAAATTATATAATAGCCAACAAGTTCAACAGTTTATTCGTAAAGTATTTGGGATTCAATATGAGCGTCCATGGCCTAGCTATTGATTATTGGAAAGGAAAGAGTTTCCAGTTTCATGTCCACACACTATCAAACATGTAGGGGAAACTGATGCTGGCAAAGCGTGTTGGGAACCCCAAGAGGAGGGTGTGATGAGCACAGCGGTAGGAATTTACCCTTAGTTAAGAACCAAGATTATCAATCCAGTAGGAGAAAGAGGATCTTTGGAAGGTTGATGCCACTGACGGTGGTGATGGCGCCTCACCGGTGTCAGCAACAACGCAGAACCTGCACACAACACAACCAAAATACTTTGTCCCAACGGTACAGTGAGGTTGTCAATCTCACCGGTGTTGCTGAAAAAAAAGATTAGACGTATAGTGTGGAAAATGGAGTATGCTTGCAGTAAGTAAAGAAAATCAGAAAATTGTAGAGGTTTGTTTAACAGTGTAGGAAAATAGACCGGGGTTCATAGGTTCACTCTCCATAAAAGATAGTATGCTGGGTGAACAAATTACAGCTAGGCAATTGACAAATAAAGGTTGCACCGTAGTGCACATTCATGACATGAAGACTACTATGATATTTAGTGCGGGCATTACAAAAATATACATGGACCGTAATCCAACTGCATCTATGACTAATAATCCACCCTCAGGTTATCATCCGAACCCCCTTATGTATTAAGTTGCAAGCAACAGATAATCGCATTAAGCAATGTGTGTAATGTAAGCAATGATTGTACACGCGGGCACTCACACCGCTGTTTTCTCCCTAGTGGCAACAACACATCCTCCCCCGTCACGTTTCTGTCACTCGAGCACAGGCGAAAAAAGGCATGAACCCACTATCGAGTATAAATACTCCCTCTTGGAGTCACTAGCAACTACTTGGCCAGAGCAACCACTAGCAACGGAAAGCATGCAAGATCACAAATAGCATAAGCAATAAAGAATATAATCAACTTGGCATAAGTTCAATATTCATCGGATCCCAGCAAACACAACACATAGAATTACATAAGAACAATCTCAATCATGTTAGGAAGCTCACGAGATCTAAAAATTGAGGCATAGGAGGAGAAGACAACCATCTAGCTACTGCTATGGACCCGTAGTTCAAGGATGAACTACTCACACATCACTCCGGAGGTAGGCATGGTGATGAAGAAGCCTCCGGTGATGATCTCCTCTCCGGCAGGGTGCCGAGAGACAGCTTCAGAACCCCCCTGATCTAGGGTTGACGACGACGGCGGCTGTGCCACTTTTCGGGGATATTTGATTAGGTACTTAGGGTTTTCCTTCGGAGGGGATTAAATAGGCGAACGGGCAAAGGCGGTGGAGCCCTGGGGGACCCACACCACCCCCCGGCGTGGCCAAGGGGGGCACCACCCCATGGTGTGGCCCCCCTGAGGCCCCTCTCCGGGTCTCTTTGGGGCTCCGTGGAACCTTCGGGAATTCTAAGACTTCCGGGCTTCGAATTTTCCAATTCCGAGAATATTTCCAGAACAACTTTTCTGAAACCAAAAACAGCAGAAAACAGGGAACTGGATCTGTGGCATCTTGTCAATAGGTTAGTCCGGAAAATCGATAAAAATGACATAAAGAAGGGAGAAAACATGTAGCAATTGGCATAATATCATCATGGAGCATTAGAAATTATAGATACGCTGGAGACGTATCAAGCATCCCCAACCTTAGTTCCTACTCGTCCTCGAGTAGGTAAACGATAAAACACAATAATTTCTGAGGTGACATGCTACTAACATAAACTTGACCATAAAAGTGTAAAAGCATATGTAAGCTGAGATCATAGAACTTTAAACACAAACATGATAAATAGAACCTTAATAATAAAGCATAGCAATTACTTTGCATCATTAGAAGTATCTCAAATAAAAGGTCATGAATAACAATGCAAAGAAAGATATACGTTTGTTTCAAGTATAGAGAAAGCATGGCAAAGTGATATTTCGCTAGTCCATAAGAGTGGGGCAAAACATAAATGCCAGGACACCTTCAAAGTTCATGAGGAAGACTAGAGTAAATAATTTGAGAACAAACAATAACACATCATGAATCAATTAATAATGTTTCTGGGACAAATGCACATAAAACTCAGAATGGCAAAAATGCTCTCTCAGCTGTGCATAAAGTTAGAAGATGGAGACTCAACATAAAAGTAAAAGAAAGGCCCTTCGCAGAGGGAAGCGGGGATAACTCATGCGCTAGAGCTTTTTATTTTATTAAACAGAGGTATTAAAAGTTTGACACTCCTCCCATCCATCTTTCACAAACCATGGCTAACCGAATCCTCTGGTGCCTGCCAACAATCACATACCATGGAGGAGTGTCTATATTTTGGGAGATGTATGCTAATGTCAACGAATGGCAAACAGAAAATACAGTACATCACAAGCCAACTAGATTCCACAAGAGCGGATCCCATCTGAAGGACGCAACTGTTATAGAAGGTCATCCCTCTTTCTGTTTTGTTTACACAATTATGCTTTGACTGATAAATCAGGGGCAAAAATAGTGAAGAGATTTTGTGTGTATTAATTTGGGGTTGGGCACCCCGCTGCCAGCTCTTCTATCATTTGGATAAGCGGATGAAGCCACTAGTCCGGGGTGTGAAATCCAATCAACAAGTGAGATAAAGATTCTCTATTTACGTCCTCATGAGCAAAAACAGGAAGATAAAGCAGGTGTAATTTTGAAGGTTTTAAAGGTAACACATGAGCAATTTACTTGGAGTGGCAGTTAAGTACCACATGTAAGTAGGTATGGTGGACACAATGGGAAAACTTTGGTTTTAGGGAGTTGGATGCACGAGCAGAATTCCATACTCAATACAGGTGGAGGCTAGCAAAAGACTGGGAGCGATAAATCAAGAGAGCATAAGAGCCATAATCATGCATAGCGACATAAACATCATTAACTAAAGCATAAGCGGTATCACAAGTTCAAAAAATAAATGATCATAGAGGCTATTAGTGACTGGTTCATAGTCATAAACATGGTGTGAGCATGTGCCAAGTCAACCAAATAAAACATTCGAAAGAGAATACCATAAATTTATGCTTTAATATGAAAAGAACAACTCATGAATATTTCAATGGCACATTAAACACTCTCAGCTATTTGAGGCTAATCATGCTACTCAACAACCACAAGGCTTTAAAACTAAAATAACATTTAGCATGATACGAAAAAGTTCTAGCCACGGTCTATACAAGCTTCTACTTGCACCATTAAAAATTCTACTTCAAGCAACAGTTTCTTCTCCCAACAAGCACCATACAAGATATGTTTTAACAAAAATAATATTCATGATACAGCAAGCAAACATGAGAGCACTCATATAACACTACTAAAACTAACAGCTCTGGTAAGAGATGCATGCAAAACATGAGCTAAATAAATGCAGCAGTCAGACAAAGATTAAGAATACAAAGTGTTCCCACGAAAAAGCGGAGCGTGTCACTCTCCAATAAAAGAATGATGTGTCCCAACCAAACTTACTGTAAAAATAAAAACAAACTGAAAGAAAAAAATAAAAGACGCTCCAAGTAAAGCACATAAGATGTGATCGAATAAAAATATAGTTTCACTAGAAGTGACTTGACAATTTGTTGATGAAAAACGGGATGCCTTGGGCATCCCCAAGCTTAGACGCTTGAGTCCTCTTCGAATTTGCTGGGATGTACCTCCGGGGCATCCCCAAGCTTAGGCTTTTCACTCTTTTTGGTCACGTCATATCATCCTCTTCTCTTGACCCTTGAAAACTTCCTTCACACCAAACTTCTCACAATCTTCATTAGCAATGTTAGTGCAATCGAAATAATAAATTAGATACTGTCAGAACTTATTTTAAAACTCTTTTTCTCAAAAGAACACCAACAGAAAGAGATTAAGATGCAAATGTAATTATTGCCAGAAATCTGTCAAAACAGGACAGCAGGTAAAGATGATTTTTTTTCGAAAATCTTCTGTTGATCAAATCAAAAAGTGGTCAACCAAGAAAAGTTGAGTATATAGCCTAGGATTACGCACAAAAAAACTCAGGTCATTTTGAATTTTGTTTGATTTTATACGAATTAAACAGTGGACAGAAGAAATCTGTTTACTGCGCAGAAATCCGAAATATAGTCTCAACTTTCCACTAGAGGCTTTACTTGGCTCAACAAAAACACAAAAGAAAAGATACAGCGGGGTTTCTAAAGAAATAGAAAACACCCAGGTGCAAATAAAACGAAATAAAATGGGTTGAAAACCGAGAAATAAAACGGGTTGTCTCCCGGTAGCGCTTTTCTTTAACGCCTTTTAGCTAGGCCCATAAAAATGGAATCAAGTATTTTCAAATGAAGAAGATGCTCACATGAGAAATATGAATTAAACCAAAACAGAGCATCAAGAATAAAGTATAAAATAAATTTAAGTCTAACCCACTTCCTATGCATAGGAATCTTATAAAGAAATAAATTAAAGAAGCTCAAACTAGAAATCATGGGAAGGTAGAACAAGAGCAACTTCAAAACTTTCAACAAAAAGAGAGGTGTTTTAGTAACATGAGAATTCCTACAACCATATTTCCCTCTCCCAAAATAATTTTCAGTAACATCATTAACAAACTCAACAACATAGTTATCACATAAAGCATGTTTGTCATGGTCTAAAAGCACACAATTCATATCAAGCTCAAAAATAGTGGGATCAAAATTTAAAATCGGCTCCTCTTTTTTCCACTTATAGAAATAGCAAAGCAAGATGATTGATCACTCATAAAAGGTATAGGACACATTATAGCAATCCTATTTTCAGTAGCATTATAATTTATATCATCAAGTAACATAGGACCATCATCAAGAGAATTATCATATAAATTTTCTAAACAAACTTCCTCATTATGATGCATATCAATAGTTGGAATAAATAGAGGATTATCATAGGATTTATCAAAGTATCATGGATTATCATAAATAGAAGTAGCAATATCATTCTCACAAGTTTCATTCATAGTAGTATCAAGGTCAAGTATAGCAAGTATCAATTTCATCAAATAATGTATGAGTTAAAGAGTTACTATCATTGGGAGGTAGACATGGGTAGCTCCATTCTTCCTCCTCTTGATCATCACTCTCCTCCTCTTTTTCATCCAATGAGCTTCCAGATTCAGCAAATTTCTTCTTCCGTAGGCTCCTGCAAGGCATCAGTTACTTCCTTAGGTTGAGAGAATTTATTAAGATATTCCATTATGTAGTAATTACAACCCTTGTAATTATCAAATCAATATTCAAGTATATCATAAATCTCTTATTTATAAGGTGCATCATCAATACTTTCAAGCAAATAGGAAATTTCGAATGCACCCTTCCAAGCAATAAATTCTTCAATTTGTTCCACATCATATAATTCATAATTTCCCTTAAAATAAGAAGATATGGTAACATTATCATTATACTCACATTGAAAAGGGAGGTGTTTATACCTCCTACTGCAACAAGATTTATCAAAGCAATAAGTAACATTATAAGTAGAGCACAAGTTTTTAGCATAGTCATGCAATTTATTAATTTGCTCCCATAAATGTATCCCCTTTTGTGACAAGCGGTGTTCCTTATAATGTTTTTGTTGTTCATCCGTGAACCCACCTTTCCTAATAGATTTAGTTTCAAAGACATCAAACATTGATAGCAAGCATGATAAAGCAAAAATAACAACTAGAATAAGAACTAAGTTTTTTGTGTGTTTTTGATAAAGAGAAGAAAACAAGACAAAAAATAAAAACAAGACAATAAACAAAATAAAGAGGTTGTGAGTGAGAGACTCCCCTTGCAAGAAGACTTCTGTTTCCCCGGCAACAGCGCCAGAAAAAGTCCTTGATGCTGGCAAAGCGTGTTGGGAACCCCAAGAGGAGGGTGTGATGAGCACAACGGTAGGAATTTCCCATTAGTTAAGAACCAAGGTTATAAATACAGTAGGAGAAAGAGGATCTTCGGAAGGTTGATGCCACTGACGGTGGTGATGGCGCCTCACCGGTGTCAGCAACAAAATACTTTGTCCCAATGGTACAGTGAGGTTGTCAATCTCACCGGTCTTGTTGAAAACAAAGATTAGACGTATAGTGTGGAAAATGGTGTATGCTTGCAGTAAGTAAAGAAAAGCACGAAATTGTAGAGGTTTGTTTAACAGTGTAGGAAAATGGACAGGGGTTCATAGGTTCACTATTGGTGTCTCTCCATAAAAGATAGCATGCTGGGTGAACAAATTACAGCTAGGCAATTGACAAATAAAGGTTGCACCGTAGTGCACATTCATGACATGAAGACTACTGTGATATTTAGTGAACAAATTTCCCATTCATGCTTCGTGGTACCTTCAGGAATTCTAAGACTTCCGGGCTTCGAATTTTCCAATTCCGAGAATATTTCCAGAACAACTTTTCTAAATCCAAAAAGAGCAGAAAACATGGAACTAGCTATGTGGCATATTGTCAATAGGTTAGTTCGAAAAATCGATAAAAATGACATAAAGAAGAGAGAAAACATGTAACAATTGGCATAATATCATCATGGAGCATCAGAAATTATAGATACGTCGGAGACGTATCAGAAACACACTTAAGTTAGGGTTGATTTTTGTGTATATCAATTGGTCCGGATCAACTAGGAGTATCATTGGAAAAGTGTTTCTACATGATAGATATATTCTATATATCAAAAAGAATTTATATTGAGGGCATTGTATATCCCAGAGTAATAGAAATAGTTTCTATTACTACCAGAATTTATTCTGCAGTTATTCTGAGAGAGAAATTGAGGATGCACGTTTTACAGAGCAATTGCAGGGGGCATGGGTTGTCTCGTTGTGTCGGAAAATTATTTTTGACATCGTTAGATAATATCGCAAAACCCGAGAAGGGGGAAGTGCTGGAGGAGGCTGGAATGCTCCTCATGGCCGCACCTATTTTTTAGGGTCTGATAGGTGGGCCTTAGGGCACCACGTATTGGTACTTGACATCCAAATATTTTTCCTGAATTTAATTGGGGAGAAAAAAGGAGAAAAGAAAAAGGGAAAAAGGAAAAAGGGAGGTGGAGTTGGAGTCCACTTGGAGTCCAATCCAAGTTTGGTAGGAGAAGTGAGTGTGCCCACCTCTTGGTGCGGCTAGCCCCCCCCCCCCCTAGCCCAACAAAGACTCATCCTCCCCTTTTGTATGTGTCCCCACCCCTCCAACTATAAAAGGACCCCCAAGGCTGGAGCTAAATCATAATTTTGTGAGAAAGTCTCTCTCTATCTCTCTAGTACAATTAGAGGGTCTAATTAGAGCCCCTCTAATTTTGAATTAGAGATTCTTCTAATTGGGTTTTTGAGGTGTCCTCTCCTAATTAGATGCATCTTCTAATTACTCTCTATGTTTCATGTGTTGAGAACTCCACTTTCATATACACCTGCGGTGTTTAGTCTTGGACCGCGAAGCGCTTCAGAATTGGCCCCAACGTATGCGTGCATACTCTCAAAGGGGTGACACGTGAGACCCTCACTCTGATGGATCAAGGTGCTGGATACAGGGAGTCGGCAACTTTCTCACCCATAGGCTTGTGCTTGAGGATCTTCTATAGGCTTCATTGACATCGTCATCAACACCTCTTCCACTTCTATGGTGATTGGTACACGATCTTGAGAACTAGATCTTGGAATTATTATTCACGTGTATCTTCGTATATAGATCTTGGCGGTTGCGTAGCATGCATGGCAAAAAAATTAAATTTGCGTACACGCAACCCAGTAATTGATTGGTATCATGACAGAATGGGAACATGCTTGATAATTAACAGGTTCTGTAGCGTTCCCACATTTTGAATGAAGGCGATAACACATGTGTTACTGTGCTAGTCCCTGGATCAATTTCTAGCACCATAGTACAAGATTAAATATCATGCAACTACGTCAAAACTTTATTACATCGCATGATCTAGTATTTACAACTTAATATCATTACAACTTGCATACTCTCAGAAGACTAGCATGATACAAAGATCTGCAATATAAAACATAGTACATCAATGAGCCTCATCTTCTTCATGTGCCCCGGGCAAAACATATTGGTTGTAGACTGAAGAGCCTAAAAAATCCTCGATCGTCAATCGATCCATCTGCAATATTGAATATGCAGCCACAAGGGGCCGGTACAATTTATTGTACTGAAAAATGACACTGTGGTGGATATAAATGGCAAGACTGTAACTACATGAGTATTTGGCTGAGCGGAGTGTTGGCTATTTCCAAAAAACAAGTTTTCTCCTATCTCTTTTGTTAACGGTTTTTCTTTTCAAAGGTTGGAACCATTGGATGAAATCCATGAGCACCAGAACTATTGTTCACTTAACCAAAATTTTACTTCTTAAAAATAGTGTTGAGATTCTTCTATCCATCATTGTCCAGCGACTCATAATTGTCCATAGCCTGGAACACTACTAAGATCTTAGTTTGTCAACTTTGCAGAGTGTGTGCATTTTCAGCTTTAGACTCAATCAATCCAAACATCCTATACACACTAAGTGTATTAAGGAAAGGGGAAGATCAAGACTAGATCATTCCAAATAAGAATTCAACCCACTGGCAAGACTCGTTCCACCTATATTTTGCTACATCTTCTTGTCAAGCCGGCAAGTTGAACTCTCACAACTTATTTGATCAAGAAATAGCCCATATGACCAAAGGATGCACTGGAAGCTATCTAAACTCGGAAGGACATAATAATCCCTTGGTTCCTAGGTGGCAAACCACAAGTGTACATCCTGGGTGAAAGACACCATAGAATGGCCCTAGACAGACACTCAACTTTTACCGCCTTTCAACATCAATCCACCGAGGTAGTTCATTAAGCTTAGTACTTAGAATTTTTCCTCAACATCTAGTAAAACAAATTTAATAGTATTGCTAAGAATATACTAATCTCAAAGGTGTCTTCACTAACTTGGATAGAGAGTGGCTACACACTACTATAGCATAGCATATAACTTAGTAAAACTTCCTATCATGCACACTACTCAAAATTGAACTAATGCATAGGAAAAATAGATGGGTGATTTATGTGTGTCACTTTACTTTTTTTAGTTGGTGTAGACGTACACTCTCTTCACAAAAATAATTTTCCTCTTCGTACAATCTAAACAATTCAAATAAACAACAATAATCTTTTTGACTCCAAGTCATTTGGATATTTTAGTCCTTCTATTATCTTTGCTAATTACACACACATCTTTTATTCAAGTTTCCTTGGAACTTCTATGTGCTTTCATGGTTAAGTATTTTCTTTATAAGAATCCATGCCTCAAACCACAATGGCTCTCGGTTTTAGTCTAAAAGAATTTTCAATTGGAAATGCTTCCACTTGCATAATTCTGATAACTATTTTCGGAGATTCATCAATCCATTCAAGAAATACTATCCTCCAACTGAATTCAACAAGGAATTCATTCCTTTAGAATCACATATACCTAGTAACAAAACTTTGTTACTTATGCGGTGGTTTCGAAATGAGAATTTCCAATGTAAAATTGGAACAACCAACAAATTATAACTTTGTTGTTTTAATCTTAGGATCAAGTTTCAGTATGTCATAAACTTCTAGATTCTAAAACTAATGTGTATCTTTATAGTTTGTCTTTCAAAACTATGACATAAACTTCTATATGAAGGTGGAGTTCTCAACACATGAGAGAAAGAGAGAGAGAGAGTAATTAGAAACTAGGTCTAATTGGGAGAGGATCACCTCGGCCTAATTAGAAGAAGCTCTAATTCTATTAGAGGATGATCTAAATGAATTAGAGGAAGCTCTAATTCTAATTATATGAGACTATAATCCAATTAGAAGATCATCTCTAAACCAATTAGAAGAGTCTAATTAGATTTCTCTAATTAGTCTTGTAATTATTTAGAGAGGTTCTAATTCTATTAGAAGTGTTCTAATTAGAAGCCCTAATTAGTTCTTCTAATTATTAGAGAAGTCTCTAATTCAATTATAAGTGCCCTAATTAGAAGCTCTAATTTAGTCCTCTAATTCTTCTAGAGAAAGAGAAAGGCCAAAGGCTCAATCGTATGTTCTCTAAATAGAGGAGGGGTGGGGATTATATAGTGGTTTAAGGGAGGACAACTTCCATAGGGGAGGAGGTCGGTTTTCCCTCCTCTCCCTTGGCCGCACCTCTCCTCCTAGGAGGAATCGGATTGGACTCCCAAGTGGAGTCCAATCCCCCTCCCCTTTTTTCTTTTTCTTTTTATTTTCTTTTTAACACTCATTTATTTTTCAAATAAATTCAGGAAAATTCCTACGAAAAACATGTGCACTTTGTGAGACCATGGTTCTATTTGTGTATGTAGAAGAATTTAAAAATTTCCATTCTACGTAGCACACATGATCTACTATGCAGGTAAAGGTGTGGATAGATCTGATTTGTTACCTACACGAAGCGCGGAAGTGGTGTCGATGACGATATCGGTGAAACCTGATGAAGAGTCCCACGACTAAGCCTAGCGGTGGGACTATTGACGATTCCCAGTATCCCACCTTCTAGATTCAGCTAAGTGAGGGTATGATGCCGCCGTGATCACACGCTCTTTGGGAGACCCCAAGCGGAAGGTATGATGTAGTCAGTGGAAAATTTCCCCCAGTTGTGGAACTAGGGTTATCAAAACAGTAGGGTTCGTAGTCTTGGAGAAGGTTGCTTGTTGTCTGGCGCGTCAACAAGCATGGAAACTGCACACAAACACAAACTCTCTCGTGTCCCCAACTTTCCGAGAAGGTTGTCACTCTTCCGATCTTGCTGAAAACTAGAGAATTAAACATGTAGAGTCTTGAAAAGTAAATAAAGTAAAAACGGAACAACAAGGAAACAATGATGAAAGTTCTTTAAAGAAGGTTGCAATTAGAAGGAAAATAGGACCGAGGGCCATAGGTTCACTAGCGATGTCTCTCCAGAGAAAACAAACATGCTGGGTGAACAAATTACAGCTGGGCAATTGAGAAATCATGAACGTATAACAATACTATTATGACGAGATATAGTTCATGGGTTCTAACATTGTAGGCATTACGTTAAGGAATATGAGCCGCTATCCAACATGCATCCATATCTAAAATTTCACCTCAAGAAAGCTATACAGCAAATCTCTTTGTGTAAAGTTCCTACATTTTTAAATAATGCAAGAACATCTATGTGATTGTGCTAGTCCTTGGATCAATTGCTAGCACCATAGTACAAGATGAAATATCATGTAAATGCGTCAAATTCTATTACATCACATGATCCAGGATTTACAATATAAATAAATTACAACTTGCATAGCCTCAGAAGACTAGCATGAACTAAATTACAACTTGCATAGTCTTAGAAGACTAGAAAGAAACATAGTATTACAACAGAAAACATAGTACATCACTGAGCCTCATCTTCTTCAAGTGCCACAGGAAAAATATGTGGTAGAGTCGAGATCCTAAACGAAAACCTCACTCGTCATATGATCCATCTACAATATGGAATATGCAGCCACAAGGGGTTAGTACATTTTATTGTAGTGGCAAGTAACTCTATGGTGGATATAAATGGCAAGACTATAACTACATGAATATCTGGCTTGGTGGAGCTTGGCTAATTGCAGAAAGCAAGTTTTCTCCTAGCAAGTTTTCTCCTATCTTTTTTGTAAAACTGTTTTCGTTCTCAAAGGTTGGCACCATTGGATGAAATCCATGAGTACCACAACCATTGTTCACTTAACCAAAGTTTTACTTCTTGAAAATGGTGTTGAGATTCTTCTGTCCAGCTGCTCATCGTTCTTCATTACCGGGGACACAACTAAGATCTTAGTTTTGTTAACTCTGTAGAGTGTGTGCACTTTCACCTTTAGACTTAATCAGCCCAAACATCCTATACACCCTGAGTGCATTAAGGAAAGAAGAAGATTAAGACGAGATTTATTAGAAGAAGAGTTCAACCCCATGGAGAGACCTGTTCCACCTATATTTTACTACATCTTCTTGTCAAGCCGACAAGTTGAACTCTCACAACTTAGTTGATCCAGACAGAGCCCATATGACTAAAGGTTGCACTAGAAGCTATCTAAAATTAGAAGACATCACAATCCCTTTGTTCCTGGGTGGTATTCCACAAGTGAACACCTTAGGTATTACCCATGAGGAGACACTCCATTCTCAACAGCCCATCAACCAAATCCACCCAGGTGATTCATTAAGTTTATTAATTTTATTTTCAACATCCAATAAAACAATCTGATGGCATTGCTAAGTACATACTAAAATCAAAGGTGTCTTCACTAATTTGGATAAAATATGGATAAACACTACTAGGATAATAGCATAACGTATAACTTGGTAAAATTTCCTATCATGCATACTACTCAAAAACATCTAATGCATAGGAAAATAGATATGTGTGTCACTTGCCTTTTTGAAGTTGGTGTAGGAGTACACTCTCTTCACAAATAGAACGTCTCTCTTTGTACAATCTAAACAAGTCAAACAAATAACAATAAACAACTTTCACGAACACACAAGGAACAAAACTTAACAATCAAAAAACTTAGTCAAAAGGTTTTCTAAGCTAGTTGGGTTAAGGCAAGGCCAAGGCTTATCACAATAATTTAGTTTACCAAGAAAACTATTGTGATTGGGTTAAAGGTGTACTAAAAGGGACATTGGTTGGTCAAGGCTTGGTTTGAAAGATCCAAACTCCATTGGACATACTTGTCAAGGAAGTTCCAAGAGTTCACTTGGCTTGCACTAGGTTAAATCCAAGAAAAGTAAGTAAAAGAATTATTGTGATGAAGCCTTGGGTTTTCCATTTGGATGAATGGTTGGACCAACTTAATACTAATAATCTTAAATAGGTTGTATGGTTGATCCAAGACTTCACTTGGTTGTCCTTCTTGAAGATCATCTTCAGGTTCCCATGTAGCTTCCTCCTCAGTGTGGTGGCTTCATTGAACTTTGCAGAACTTGATGGTTTGGTACATAAACTTACTAACTTGTTTAGCATGTTAGGACACATACTAGGGTCTGGTCTTTCAACACCAATGTCACACAAGTTATGGTCAAAAGGGATTTCTAGATGCCCAACATGATCAACATATTTCACATAAGGCATATGCTCTAGGATTTCCACAAATTTAGAACTATAAAGTGTAAACTTGTAAATGGTTTTGTAGTACTTGGGTTCAACTCACTAGTTGGTATAGCATGGGGTTAGAAAAAACCAGGGGTTGGTCTTAATCTAAAATAATAACACCACCATGCCTAATGGGGAAGAAAATAAAGGAAGAGAAGAAAGGATAGAGAAAGACACGATTGGTCTTCTTGGAGATTCCTCTTGATTTCTTCATGTACTTTAACTTCCTTGAGTTACTTCTGGTTGTGGTGGATTCTATGTCCTTCTCTAAATGCTTCAATGACCCTCCTTGTAGTTCTTCATACTAAATCCATTATGTCCATGAACTATTCTTCTTGCAAAAAGATGGGTTCAAGAATAAGATAAGAGATTTTGAGAGGTAGATAGAAGATATTGATACTAGGGTTTAAGATTCACTAGTTAGTCTAGTGTGTGATTTACACACACTAAGGAATTAGTATTGGACCCAAGATGGCCACAACATCAAAGGTAAAAGGATAGAACAAATTCTAAGGCATGATCAAATGGGTGGATCACTATGATAGGTTTTTGGCCAAACTTACATGGTCATGGTTCAAGGGTGTCCAATGGGTTTAGGTAATGGTATCTTTGGTCCAAGGTACATATTTGGTACAAATTTTCCCAATGAAATATATTCCAACTAATTATAACATTTATTCTAAGTAAAAAATACTAGATATTATAAATGGGGAGAGGTTTTCACAGCAAAGCAATATTATAGCTTATGATTTAGTGGAATAACAACTCCAGTTCACTTCTTATGGCTATCGAAATCAAAGTTGTGGACGAAACTGGAATTTTGTATGTGGTTATTTTTGGTGGACAAACTGAACACAAGAAATAGGTTAAAGCGAAGGCACTTAAATATTGGTCAGAATATTTTGTGTTCCATTTGTAGAAGTGGGTCTGAGGAGACCTTATAACATATTTTCTTTCAATGCCCTTTTAGTGCCTCTTGCTGGGTAGAAATCGATATATTCCGGGACAGAGATTTAAGTAAGCTAGACAATATTTCTCAAGCAAGATCTTCATTCCAAGGAGCTCTATTCTCTGAAAAGTTCACTATTGTAGCCTGCGGGATCTGGAAAAAAAAAAACAACACTAGTTTTAATAGAACCCCACCTTCTATAGACTCCTGGAAAGCTAGAATAAAATCTGATGTACTGTTACTTAGGTGTAGGGTACCTCAAAACCTAAATTTATCCTTCACAAGTCATACACATAATAGCATCAAGCCTATCACTCAAGGAGGAGGTTTCTTCAACAGAATTTACCTTCTGACCTGGTGGAGCTCTGTTAGTGTGCCATTCAGAATAATTTATCATCATATCATCGAGAAGCTTTGTTGCAGCACCCAAAGTGATGGACATAAAGATTCCTCCAGCAGCTGAATCCAGAAGGTTTCTTGAAGAAAAATTCAGACCTGCATAAAAGTTTTGGATGATCATCCAAGTAGTCAGTCCATGAGTGGGACAATTCTTTACCAAAGATTTCATTCTTTCCCAAGCTTTAGCAACATGCTCATTATCAAGTTGCTTAAAATTCACAATGCTACTTCTTAAAGATATAATCTTAGCAGGAGGATAATATTTTCCAATAAAAGCATCTTTACATTTAGTCCAAGAATCAATACTATTTTTAGGCAAAGATAACAATCATTCTTTAGCTCTTCCTCTTAAATAGAAAGGAAACAATTTTAGTTTAATAATATCTCCATGTACATCCTTATATTTTTGCATCTCACAAAGTTCAACAAAATTATTAAGGTGAGCAGTAGCATCATCAGAATAACACCAGAAAATTGCTCTCTCACAACAAGATTTAACAGTGGATGCTTAATTTCATAAAAATCAGCGGTAGGAGCAGGTGGAGCAATAGGTGTACTAATAAAATCATTGTTGTTTGTGCTAGTAAAGTCACACAACTTAGTGTTCTCAGGAGTACTCATTTTAGCAAGATTAAAAATGGGATAAAAATAACAACTAGAATAAGAACTAATTTTTGTGTGTGTTTTTTATATAAAGAAGCAAAAAAGACAAAATAAAATAAACTAAGAAAAACAAAAAGAAAGTAAAGAGATTGTAGGTGAGAGAATCCACTTGCAGAAATCCTCTTCCTCCCCGGCAACGGCGCCAGAAAACAAGCTTGATGACGTGAGAACACACGCTCGTTGGGAGACCCCAAGAGGAAGGTATGAATAGTACATCAGCAAGCTTTCCCTCAGTAAGAAACCAAGGTTTAATCGGACCAATAGGAAAAATAAATCACTTCTGAAGGTTGATGACAGCTGATGTTGACAGGGCGCACTACCGGGCTAAGCAGCAACGTGAAACCTGCACACATCACAACCAAGATACTTTGCCCCAATGAAACAGCGATGTTTTCAATCTCACCGGTTTTGCTAACACAAAGTATTAGATGTATAATGTGGGAAATGATGTATGATTGTAGTGAATGAAAGGAAAACAATGTTTGCGGTAAAAAGAACAATGATTGCAGTGGTTGTATTATCAGTGTAAAACAATGGACCGGGGTCCACAGTTCACTAGTGGTGTCTCTCCAAAACAGACAGATAACATGTTGGGTAAACAAATTACAGTTGGGAAATTGACATAATAAAGGTTGCACCGTAGTGCATATGCAATACATGATGATTACTACGAGATTCATGCATGCATTACAACATCATACATAGACCGTAATCCAACTTCATCTATGACTAATAATCCACCCTCAGAACATAATCCGAGCAGACTTCGGGTATTAAGTTGCAAGCAACTGATTATTGCACTAGATAAAGTGTGTAATGTAAACAATACAATTATCCTTAGACAAAGCATGTTGTTTTCTCCCTAATGGCAACAACAAATCCCCCATCCGTCACGTTTCTGTCACTCGAGCACAGATGAAAAGGAGGCATGAACCCACTATCGAGCATAAATACTCCATGTTTGAGTTACAAGCATCAACTTGGCTAGAGCATCTACTAGTAACGGAGAGCAGGCAAGATCATAAATAACATAAACATGATAGATTGATAACAAACTTGACATAGCATTCAATATTCATCGGATCCCAGCAAACACAACATGTAGCATTATAGATAGATGATCTTGATCATGTTAGGCAGCTCACAAGATCTAAACATGGTGGCATAAAGAGAAGACAACCATCTAGCTACTGCTATGGACCCGTAGTCCAAGGATGAACTACTCACACATCACTCCGAAGGAAGGCATGGTGATTTAGAGCCCTCCGGTGATGATTTCCCCTCTCGGCAGGGTGCCGGGGAGAGCTTCAGATCCCTCCCGGACTAGGGTTGATGATGACGGCGGCTACAGAACTTTTCGTGGATGGAGGCTCGCGTATTTAGGGTTTTCCTGAGAATAAGTATAAGTAGGCGAGATGGCGATGTCGGTAGGTGCCCGAGGGGCCCACACCACGTGGTGGCGCAGCCAAGGGAGGGCGCACCACCCTATGTTGTTGTTGCCCTAGGGGCCCCGGGTCTCATCCGGACTCCGTGTATGTGACAGAAAAATAAGACTTTGGGATTTTGTTTGGTCCAATTCCGAGAATATTTCTAGAACAACTTTTCTGAAACCAAAAAAGCAGAAAACAGGAACTGGCGCTGTGGCATCTTGTTAATAGGTTAGTCCCAGGAAATCCATAAAAATGATATAAAGTGTATAGAAAACATGTAACAAATATCATAATATTAATCATGGAACATCAGACATTATAGATACGTTTGAGATGTATGAGGCCTCAACATGGCAAGCGTGGAGCTGAGACAAAAACCCACGTTCCGAGCGGCAGCACCCGTAGGGTAAAAAAAAGAACAGAAACCAGGCCAACTTGAGCGCCACGCTATAAGGAGGACCCGAAAGACCTGTGAAACAAACTCACGCAAAGCAGAGTGGACACACTACATAGAGAAAGGACAACAGAAAAACCCCTACCAAGAACCAGCCAGACTCGAGCAGAGCAGTCGAGAGATCCGCTCGACTCAGACGAAGAAGAACTTTATGGCCCTCCTTGCTACCGTCGAGAAATTCGCCAGGCCAAGAAGATGAAGTGATTCAAGCTGACAACCGAAACACCCAAGTATGATGGCTCCCAGGAACCTGAGGCATGGCTGGATGACTACCTGGCCACTGTAAGGTTCTAGAAAGGTAACAAAGTAACCACGATGCAATATATCGAATTGCAACTTGTGGGAGCAGCGAGAAGCTGGCCGAAGAGTCGACCAAGAAATAGATACATCTGATGGGAAGATTTCGAGTTCGATCTTATCCAAAATTTCAAATCTACCTGCAGTAACAGTCGGGCAACTAAAAGCATGCATGTAGCAATAGGATGAGAATATTCGCGGGTACATTCAGAGATGGACCATGCTAAAAAATAGCTCGGAGGAAATTTTGGACGAAACATTGATCTCCAGTTTTACAGACGGGCTTCGACGTATGGACCTAAAGGAGTACATCGGTCAGGTCAAGGTCAAAATAGTAAGCCCCAGACGAGGGCATTATGCATTTTAAAGCCCTTCTTGAGGGCGTTATGCCTCTTAACACCCTCGTCGGGGCGTTATATGGCAGAATAGGTCAAACTGCCCGTCCCGCGCCCCTCCCACTTCCAAACCGTTTCCTCTCCCCACTATTCCTCCTCCCTCTTCTCTTCTCGCTATTCCCTCTCCAATCCACCCCAAATCGAGCAGATCGGAGGAGTTTGGCTAGGTATTTGGTTCCCCTTGGAGTTCTAAAGGTATGCGCCCCTCTTTTCCCTTATTTTTTTGTGGTTCAAATCATGGATTTTGGTGCTTCTAGGAATTCCCCTCTTTTTTTCATCCTAGTTCATCCCTAGTTCATCTTCCATATGCTAGTTCATCCTCTTCTATTATGTATTTGAAACCCTAGTTTATCACACCCATCAAACCCTAGTTCATCTAACCTATGGAAATCACCCACCCTATAGTTCATGTTAGGGGTGCAATCCATACTTTTTGAAATCCTAAATGCTTTTGGTCCAATTTGTAGGTCATCAATAAATTGTAGTTGAAAGTTGGTTAAATTTTGGTCAATTATTTTTTTTGTTAACGATGAATTTTGGATAATGATACATTTTGGTTACTAGAGGAGTGTAAATCCTAATATGGTAAATTAATTATATTATTGTTTATTTAGTTACCAATTACAATTAAATAGATTTAGTTTGTGTTTGGTGATTGTGTGGTAGTAGTAGTAGTTTTAGATTGTATTTATGATTTTTGCACTTTAAACTTATTGTTATTATTAGGTTCCAATTTTTGAAATTTATTGTTAGTACTTACTAGTTATATTAAGATGTTCTAGTACTTACTAGTCTTATGATGTTTGCACTTAAGATTAATTAGTTAAATTAACTAGGCTGCAATTTTGTAATTTTAAATAACTAGTTACTAAGATGTTTGCAATTTTCTAATTTAAACAACTAGTTGTATTTTCACTTAAGATCTTTGTAATTTAAATAACTAGTTATATTTTTTAATTTAAATAATTAGTTACTAAGGTATTTGCACTTAACCATGTTGAGTTTTGAACTATTTATGGCCATGGTGAGATCTCCCCGTCGATGTGGAGGGCGTGGGCGCGGTGGGCGTGGGCTCCCCGTCGAAGATGAATCTGTTGTACCACGTGGTAGTGGACGTGGAGCGCGTGGACGTGGACCGCGCGCGTGGAGCGCGTGGACGTGGAGGTGGTGGTCGCGGGGCCATCAACGAGGAGGCGGAAGCGGCTCCAGCGCGTGGGCGTGGGCGTGGACGCGAAGGACGTGGGCGTGGAGCACGTGGACGTGGAGTGTCGTGGTGGTGTAGAGAGATGCCATGGGATGGCTTAAGGTTGGGGCCGATGGACATTATGGGTATCCGGGGAGGGATTGCACGCTAAGATGGCGCGCTCACTACACTGCAAACACCAAGATCTACCCAGGTTCGGGGCCCTCGTGTGGAGGTAACACCCCTACACCTGCTTGTTTGTCTATATCAGTGCGTAACCGAGTACAAAGTGGCTCCTCAAGCTCACAGCACTAGAGGAAGAAGAAGCTCTCTCTTCTCTCTTTTTTTCTATAAGGAAAATGTCTACTGGTTCGTTCTCTCGTCCCGTCCCTCGCGCAAGAGGGGCGTGGCCACCATATATACTGGTGGCCACTGACGGAACGTACAGGGTTAGGCGTAGAACACTGTGTCATAGCGCACGCTCGCTGTCACTACGCCGAAAGTCGCCTCCTCCGTAGCCGTTGCCATGTCATGTCCCCCTTGTCAGAGACAGGACATGGCCTCGCCCACGCCCTGCACTGCTCCTATGTACGAGTATACATCATTATGCCTAGTAAGTTGAACAGCATGCGTGTACTGTCCCGTGATCTTCGAGATCTGAACTGCTTCGTTGACCTTGCTACGGGATGGATAATTCTTTGTGTACCCGGATTCTCCAAGTGTATCTCGGATAATCCAGGGGACACCCGTTTATTCATATCGTTCTTGATTCTTCTTACCGAGATAGATCCATCTCGATAACCTTCATCTCGGTTCGGGTAGTCAACCCGGTCAACAACAACTCGGTATCCACTCCTTCGATACCATTTCATGTCAAGCTTGACCCTACTCGGGGGTAGCCCCCCGACATTAGTCCCCGAAGCTGGTATGGTCCGACGAACTCGGACGCTGGGCCATGCCAGCTTAAATCAATAAGCTTTAGAATACTCGACCGAGATACTTTTATCTCGGCCCAACTTTCATCTCGAACTCGGATTCAACCCACCATTACTGCTATGGATTTCTACCAAAATCTCAGATGCACTTGTTGGGTTTGATCTTACCAAGATCCCAACACTTAGCCATTTTCCCCACAAGTTCAAAAGTACGAGGCGTGGTCGCCTCGTTTCCTTCGCGTAGTGGACGCAATACGTGGCGGAGAACCGCCGTGCACGTCGCCTCGTTTCTCGCGCGCAGCTGCGCACACGCCACGCCCTGTCCTGTCGCGTGGCCCCACCTGCAGTTACATCCCAGGAGTGTACTCAAGCACCCGCGGCGGTTAGACCGGGATTTACTGTGCATGTTATGCGCGGTGGTTCCGCTTCATGCGTTTCTACGTGCGGAGTTGCCGCGCCGTTTCCACGATTTATGCCACGATAGATCCGGAGCAGTTAACACTCCCCGAGGGTATAAATACCTGCTCTGCCCCATCTTTATCTCTCCTCCATCACTTTCCCCTTCTCATCTTCTCCACACCCTCGCGCGGCGCACTGTTCCGCCGCGCTCTATCGCTGTACCGAGGACTCCGCCGTGCTTCCGCGCCACATCGCGCACCGGAGCGCCGCCGCGCCGTCTCCGCGGCGTCCTTCACCAAGCCCGCACCGCCACGACATTTATTTCCGCGCTGCCGCCGCACTTCTATGCCCTCTGTGCCTCAAGCACTTCCTCGCACCGGCGAGCCACCCGGAAGCGCCAATGGAGATCAAAGCAGTGGATGAGGTGGAGCCGGTGGGACCCGGATCCACGCGGGGCATGTGGGATGGCTCTGAAGTCCGAGATGAAGATATCTCGTGGCTCTGGATACCCGGCGCATCCCAGCGGGCGTCGTGTGCCGGAGGCCCGACGGGGAGATCTAGCCGGACCCGCTGAAAACGAGTACGTAGTCTTTCTCGACCACTTCGAACGCGGTTTTGGCCTCCCCTTTCTTCTTTTATGACAAAATTCTTTCTCCGTTTCGGTCTTCAACCACACCACCTACCTACGAACGCTATCACCACACTTTCTTCTTTTGTCACCTTCTCGGAGGCCTATCTTGGCCTCCTTCCCACTGTTGAAATGTGGAGCAAATACTTCCACTTTTGAAAACAGGTCATTCCCAACCAGGCGAATCCGAATGCACACAAGCGCATGACGCAGTGTGGAGCCGCAATGGTGCTCCCACGTCCGGGTTCCAAGTTTCCCCGGATTCCGGGCTTGGAGCCCTGCCGAAAATGGCAGTACGTCAAGAATCCCCCCAAGATGGATCTGATAGAACTTCCAGCATTCCACGACAGTCTCCCCACCGATATGGTGAACTGGGACTACCACCCCCGAGACTTAGTTCCCGAGGTGAATCTCGTCCACAACCAGCTCGTCCAACTCCTCCGAGCTAGACTCCGCGCAGACAACCTTCTCGCCACCTGGGTGAGCCGCCGAGTACTTCAACTCTAGTGCAGGACCCACAAGATGTGGATCATGAGTGGGCACCGAGATCCCACCTGAGTAACCACCTTCGAGCTCACCAAGAAGGAGGTGCACACTCGGATCAAGTCAATCGCCAAGACTGATCTCGGCGAGGACTGGGAGTGGGGACTTGAGCCCTACAACCGAGCACGCCATGCGCCCAACGTAAGTACCTCGAACTCCATCGAGTTACATTCATTTCGGTATGCTCCGAGATAACATTATCTCGGAAATAATGCTTTATGTTTCGCATGTACAGATCTTTCCCCGCCAGCTAGAAGAGGATGGAGAGACTTCGTCAGACCACTGGGGTGAGGTACTTGATCCAACTCCGATCTCATTCGCATACCCTATGCCCTCCGCCTCAGTTCATCCAGGAGAGAAGGTCCTGGATGTTCCCCCCGTGGCCGTGGCCGCGCCTGTGGAAGCAAGGAGAGAGCCGGGAGTGGCGCAGTTGCTCCTCCGCCCAAGAGGATGAAGAAGAAAGTCGGGAACAAAGGCCAGACCAGCCACAAGAGAAAGCGGCCCATGTGGGACGGGAAATTTATTTACGAGATGCGTTCTTTTTGTCTTTGCGTTTTCGCTTCTTCTTTGCTTTTCTTCCCGAGATGATTCAGTTGCATTTGGTTTCCTTACCTCTCTTTTCCTCTTACAGTAATCCGATTCATATCGAGATGACCGATCCCTCTGCGTTCTCCTCGATACCGAGACGCACTGTCTCGGTGCCACCGAGTACCACACTCCCTCCTGTGATCCAGCTCCCGGACGCAGGAGGCTACATCGACCTCGACGCCGAGAACCCGGAATTCCACTCTGTGGACATGCCGGAAATGCCCACCCTCGAGAGGGAAGGCCAAGACCTCGGTGCCAGCAAAATAGGCGCCAATATGGAGAATAAAGAGGCTCTGGAGCATCCGGAGTCAGCTTCAGAGCAACAGCAGCAACAACAGCCAGAGGAAACACCGCGGCAGCAAGCCCCACCAACAGCACAACCAGCACTAGCAGCAACTCCAGCAGCAAGTCCAACAGCACACACAGCTACTCCAGCAGCAACTTCAGCAGCACCAGCAGCAACTCCAGCAGCACCAACAGCTACTCCCCCTCCCACTCAGCAGCCAATAACTCCTCCAGCACCGCAGCCACCTGTGACTCGGTATGCTCCCATGCCCCCACCGAGATAGGCCTCCGCGCCTGCGCAGAGTGGTTCGCAGTGGACAACCGGGAAGCAAAAGCCTATCGAGAAGGAGCTGTCCGCACCGACTCGATCGAGGAGAGCATACGTGCCCCTGAAGAAGATTGGGACCGGGCAACCGAAAGCGGGCACACTGTCAATCATCCCCGACACATAGATGGTCCCGCACAAAGGGCTAGGAGTGCGCCGGCAGGACGTGGAGGTGGGCCTTGACCAGATTGGGTACATCCCCGACATTCATGCCGGGAAGAAATTGGGCCCGCTGGATCACTATCGCAAGGACTGGAACCAGGCCGACATCGGCCAGGTGACTATGCCGGTTGCGTCCTCCACAAGCACTCCCGCGCATAAGATGTATTCTCTGCGCTCTGCTGCCGAATATGTCAAGATCACTTCTCGGGTAAGTAACCTTTTTCCTTTCCGATTTTTTCCAAGATTGCACATTGCAAACCCGAGATAAATACACACATCCAGTCTCCGAGATTTGGGCTGAGTAGACATCACTCGACCGAGTTAAGGGTTACTCGGGTCGAATCTTTAAACTAACTATCCATTTGTTCCTTTCCAGGTTTTCATAGAGACCCGTGCCAAGCTGTACCAGAGGCTTCTCTGGACCCACGGAGATCTTACTGAGCACAACTTGCGTCTCCAGGAGCAGCTAGGAGGCAAAGGTACCATCTTATAACAACCAGCACTAGCAGCAACTCCAGCAGCAAGTCCAACAGCACACACAGCTACTCCAGCAGCAACTTCAGCAGCACCAGCAGCAACTCCAGCAGCACCAACAGCTACTCCCCCTCCCACTCAGCAGCCAATAACTCCTCCAGCACCGCAGCCACCTGTGACTCGGTATGCTCCCATGCCCCCACCGAGATAGGCCTCCGCGCCTGCGCAGAGTGGTTCGCAGTGGACAACCGGGAAGCAAGAGCCTATCGAGAAGGAGCTGTCCGCACCGACTCGATCGAGGAGAGCATACGTGCCCCTGAAGAAGATTGGGACCGGGCAACCGAAAGCGGGCACACTGTCAATCAGCCCCGACACATAGATGGTCCCGCACAAAGGGCTAGGAGTGCGTCGGCAGGACGTGGAGGTGGGCCTTGACCAGATTGGGTACATCCCCGACATTCATGCCGGGAAGAAATTGGGCCCACTGGATCACTATCGCAAGGATTGGAACCAGGCCGACATCGGCCACGTGACTATGCCGGTTGCGTCCTCCACAAGCACTCCCGCGCATAAGATGTATTCTCTGCGCTCTGCTGCCGAATATGTCAAGATCACTTCTCGGGTAAGTAACCTTTTTCCTTTCCGATTTTTTCCAAGATTGCACATTGCGAACCCGAGATAAATACACACATCCAGTCTCCGAGATTTGGGCTGAGTAGACATCACTCGACCGAGTTAAGGGTTACTCGGGTCGAATCTTTAAACTAACTATCCATTTGTTTCTTTCCAGGTTTGCATAGAGACCCGTGCCAAGCTGTACCAGAGGCTTCTCTGGACCCACGGAGATCTTACTGAGCACAACTTGCGTCTCCAGGAGCAGCTAGGAGGCAAAGGTACCATCTTATAACACCGAGATATCGAGTATGCTTCTTACTGCATCGATTTTCTAACTCGCATTCCTTTTACTTTCAACAGCCGTGATTGAGCAGCAGCTGATGGATTCTATCACCAAGATCTCTTCCTTGGAGAGTAAATTGCTCTTTCTGTATCTCGTGTTTTGTACTTACGCCTTCTTTTTGCTAGCTAACTTTGTTGTCCCTATGCAGATGAGGACAAGATTTTCGCCGAGAAGCACCAGGACTGCACCACACTCGCTGAGTCGGCACAGAGCAAGATCTCGGCCCTTGAGAGTAAGTTCCCCTTCTTCTTTCTTCTGTTTATATGATCCTGATTGCCTGCTAAGATAGTCTTACTCTGTCCGAGACGGCGATGCAGCTCTCCGATTGTGAGACCAAGTTCAAGGACGAGCTCCAGACTGAGAAGGCTGAGGTAACTTGGCTAAAGTTGGAACTAGCCGAGATGCAGAAGCAAAAGGCCGAGGCCGAGAAAGCCAAGGACGAGCTGGAAAAGGACGTTGCTGCTGAGAAGGCCCACCAAGAAGAAGAAATCAAGAACCTCAAGGACCAGCACACCGAGATTGAGTCCAGGGCGAAATCTCTGCAAACCCAGCTGGACAAGGCAAACTCGGATGCTGATAGGTGGCTGACCAAGCTCTCCCACCTAAACCTGGACCTGAAAACTAAATCCCTTCTCTTCTTTATTTCTTCTAGCTTTTGGTTTGATCCACTGTATTGATGTTGATTAACTCGGACAGCTTATCTCACAGGACCTTCCCCGAATCGGAAAGTGGTGCTGCGAAGGCCATCGAGAAAGCCCAGGAAAGAAGAGCTCAAGTTGGGGAAGTTCTCTCGGAGAGGGCCAGCATCGAGGACCTCATAGCGGCCGTCAAGGCCCGAGTTCTGCAACTTAAATCCATCAGAGCTTATCTCCTTTTATGTGCAATCTGGTTGTATCGGGTCTTCTGGCCGGGTATGGCAGTCCTGGGGTCAATTGAAGAGCTAGTCAAGTGCCTCGACAAGACCAAGGACTGCCTCAAGGAGTGGCGCGCTCCGGGTGCACGCGCTGGCGCGGATGAGACTCTGCCGTTTGTTTTTTCTTGGTACGAGCCCATCAATCTTGAGGTGTTCAAGACCATGGGGACCAAGTCCAAATGGTCCATGGATGAGGGCCACATTCGGCGTCGCCAGGAAACTGCATTCGGCTCGCCTCCTACGCCGAGACCAAGGACTTCATCGAGGGCCTCCCCGAGCTAGAGACCGAGGACAAGGAGGAAGAGGAATCTGAGGACGAGGGCGGAGATGCTGAAGGAGACGCCAAGGCGAACGAGGGCTCCGAGGAAGTCGACAAGGTGATCGAGGTCGAGGTCGACCCGACCAACATCACTGAGACGACCGCGACCCCAGCTTCCGAGACCGTAGCCACCGAGACGGTTAACACCGATACTGCCACCGAGTGCACCATCCCGGTGGGGACCGACATGCCTCCACTCCTTCGGTTGAAGCCTAAATCTTATCAAACAGTCTTTAAATTTGTCAGTTCCCCGGTATGCTGGGTGTAGATGTAATGAACCCGTTTATCTTTTGCCACGTTGATTTTAGTTTAACTTGCGCAAGACTGGTTGAATGCCGAATTTCTTTAAATCGAGTCCTCGAGTATGTTTTCTTATCCACTCGGCCTTTTTCTTATCTGCTATTGCCTACCACTTGTGGTTTTTTGACACTCGAGTCACGAGATTTTGAAAACCAAGTTTATAATACTCACAACTCTAAGATAAGAATTAAAACAGCCCAACACTTAGCCAAAAATGGAAGAAATAACAACTTATGTCGGTTGGTTAACTCTTTCTTTCCTTAGTAGTTTTTCATGTAATCATTGACCCTTAGCTTGTTCTCTTGGTTGCCATGAAGCCAGGTTTCGGACAGCAGCAAAGTCGAAGAGTTGGCTCTTAGGTTTAAGGACACTACTAAACCTATACACGAAATTCTGAGATTACTAACCGTCATACAAAAATAAAAAGGTAAGTACACACAGCAAGTTAGGCACAGGAAGTCCCCGAGTCCCTTCTCGGAGTGCTGACATAGATTCAAGTCGGTAAGGAGATACATACAATGCATTTTTAGGAAAGAAAACGATGAAGTAGAGCTACATTCTAGGGGCGCTTAGTTTCCTCTCCGAACTTGTCCATCATGTTCTTCTCTGGTTCCTGGGCATCAATGAGATAGTATGCATCATTGTGCAGATCCTTGCTCCCAATGAATGGCCCTTCCCATGGAGGGGAAAGTTTGTGCATCCCGGCTGTGCGCTGAACCAGCCTAAGCACTAGATCTCCTTCTCGGAACACCTCTAGGCTCACTTTCCGGCTATGATAGCAGCTTAGATTATGTTGATATACAGCTGATCTCGACAAAGTTAAGTCTCCTGCTTCTTCTAGCAAATCAACATCATCTTCTCGGGCTTCTCTTGCCTCTGCCTCTGTATAGAGGGTCACTCTCCGCGAGTCATGTTCTATGTCGGTTGGCAACACGACCTCTACACCATACACCAGGAAAAATGGTGTGTATCCGGTAGATCGGTTAGGGGTAGTCCTTAGACCCAAGGTTCGCTCTAATGGCTCAATCAGTTGAGGTTTTATACCCGATAGAACCATGCAATTAGCTCTTTCAACTTGCCCATTTGATTCCGGATGCGCGACTGCCGCAATGTCTAGTCGGATCCTCTTCTCCTTGCAGAATCGAGCAAAAGCTCCCTCAGCAAAATTTGTTCCATTATCCGAGATGATCCCATGCGGGTAGCCATATCTCAGGATAATATCCTTCAGAAAGGTCATAGCTGCGTTTCCATCACACTTCCGGATTGGCTTCACCTTAATGGCTCAATCCACTTGGTAAACTTGTCAACCATGACCAATATGTGGGTGATGCACTTTGTTGGGAACCCCAAGAGGAGGGTATGATGAGCATAGCGGTAGGAGTTTTCCCCTTAGTTAAAAACCAGGGTTATCAATCCAGTAGGAGAAAGAGGACCTTCGGAAGGTCGATGCCACTGACGGTGGTGCTGGCGCTTCACCGGTGTCAGCAACAACGTGGAACCTACACACAACACAACCAAAATATTTTTCCCCAACGGTACAGTGAGGTTGTCAATCTCACCGGTCTTGCTGAAAACAAAGATTAGACGTATAGTGTGGAAAACAGTGTATGCTTGCAGTAAGTAAAGAAAGCAGGAAATTGTTGTGGTTTGTTTAACATTGTGGAAAAATGGACCGGAGTTCATAGTTTCACTAGTGGTGTCTCTCCATAAAAGATAGCATGTTGGGTGAACAAATTACAGATGGGCAATTAACAAATAGAGGTTGCACCGTAGTGCACAATATGACATGAAGATTACTATGATATTTAGTGCGGGCATTACAACAATATACATAGACCGACATCCATCTGCATCTATGACTAATAATCCACCCCCGGGTTATCATCCGAACCACCTTAGATATTAAGTTGCAAGCAACAGATAATTGCATTAAACAATGTGTGTAATGTAAGCAATGATTATGCATGCGGGCACTCTCACCGCTCTTTTCTCCCTAATGGCAATAGCACATCCTCCCCCTTCACGTTTCTGTCACTCGAGCAAGGCGAAAAGGAGGCATGAACCCACTATCGAGCATAAATACTCCCTCTTGGAGTCACTAGCAACTACTTGGCCAGAGTAACCACTAGCAACGAAAATCATGCAAGATCACAAATAGCATAAGCAAATAAAGACTATAATGAACTTTGCATAAGTTTAATATTCATCGGATACCAACAAACACAGCATATAGAATTACATAAGATCAATCTCGATCATGATAGGCAGCTCACGAGATTTAAACATGGAGGCACATGAGGAGAAGACAACCATCTAGCTACAGCTACGAACCCGTAGTCTGAGGATGAACTACTCACGCATCACTCCGGAGGCAGGCATGGTGATGTAGAAGCCTCTGGTGATGATCTCCTCTCCGGTAGGGTGCCGGAAATAGCTTCAGAACCCCCCTGATCTAGGGTTGATGGTGACGGCGGCTGCGGAACTTTTCGGGGATTTTTTTATCAGGTCTTTAGGGTTTTCCATCCGGGGGGCTTAAATAGGCGAAAGGGCAAAGGCGGTGGAGATCCGGGGGGGCCCACACCCATAGGTGGCGCGGCCAGGGGGACCCGCGCCACCCTATGCTGTGGACCTCCTGTTGCCCCTCTTTGACTCCTCTTCGGTGTTCTGGATGCTTCCGGGGAAAATATGAACTTCGGGATTTGTGGGGTCCAATTCCGAGAATGTTTGCAGAACAACTTTTCTGAAACCAAAAACAGCAGAAAACAGGTAACTGGCACTTGGCATCTTGTTAATAGGTTAGTCCCGGAAAACGTAAAATGCTATAAATAAGGGAGAAAAAAGTAGCAATTGGCAAAATATGATCATGGAGCACCAGAAATTATAGATACGTTGGAGATGTATCAAGAATCCCCAAGCTTAGTTCCTACTCGTCCTCGAGTAGGTAAACGATAAAACAATAATGTCTGAGGTCACATGCTACTAACATAAACTTGTTCAATCTAATGTAAAAGCATATGCACGCTGAGATAATAAAACTTTAAACACATGCATGATAAATAAAACTTCAATAATAAAGCATATCAATTACTTTGCATCACGAAGAGTAACTCAAATAAAGGATCATGAATAATAATGCAAAGAAAGGTAAACATTTGTTTCAGGTATAGAGAAAGCATGACAACGTGATATTTCGATAGTCCTTAAGAGTGGGGCAAAACATAAATGCCAGGATACCTTCAAAGTTCACGAGGAAGACTAGAACAAATAATTTAAGAACAAATGATATCACATCATGAAGCAATTATTGATGCTTATGGGACAAATGCACATAGAACTAAGAATGGCAAAAATGCTCCCTCAAATGTGCATAAAGTTAGAAGATGGAGACTCAACATAAAAGTAAAAGAAAGGCCCTTCGCAGAGGGAAGCATGGATCACTCATGTGCTAGAGCTTTTATTTTATTATAAACAGGGGTATTTAAAGTTTGACTCTGAGTGTCTATATTTTGGGAGATGTATGCTAATGTCAACGAATGGTAAACAGAAAATACAGTATGTCACAAGCCAACTGGATTCACAAGAGAGGCTCCCATGGTGAAAGACTCAACTGGTGTAGAAGGTCATCCCTCTTTCTCTTTTGTTTACACAATTATGCTTTGACTGATAAATCAGGGGCAAAAATAGTGAAGAGAATTTGTTTGCATTAATTTGGGGCTGGGCACCCCGCTGCCAGCTCTTCTATCATTTGGATAAGCAGATGAAGCCACTAGTCCAGGGTGTGAAATCCAATCAACAACTGAGATAAAGATTCCCTATTGACGTCTTCATGAGAAAAAACAAGAACATAAAGCAGGAGTAATTTTGAAGGTTTTAAAGGTAACACATGAGCAATTTACTTTGGAATGGTAGTTAATACCACATGTAGGTAGGTATGGTGGACACAATGGGAAAAACTTTGGTTTAAGGGAGTTTGGATGCACGAGTAGAGCTCATACTCAGTACAGGTGAAGGCTACCAAAAGACTGGGAGCGACAAATCAAGAGAGCATAAGAGCCATAATCATGCATAGCGACATACACATCATTAATTATAACATAAGAAGTATTACAAGTTCAAAAACTAAGTGGTCATGGAGGCTATTCATGACTGTTTTGTAGTCATAAACATGGTGTGAGCATGCGCCAAGTCAACCAAATAAAACATTTGAAAGAGAATACCATATATTGGTTCTTTACTATGACAAGAACAACTCATGAATCTTCCAAGACATATTAGAAACGCTCAGCTATTTGAGGCTAATCATGCTACTCAATAATCACAAGGCTTTAAAACTATAATAACATTTAGCATGGCATGAAAAAGTTCTAGCCACAGTTTATACAAGCTTCTACTAGCACTGTTATAAAATCTACTTCAAGCAGCAATTTTCTTTCTCCCAACAAGCACCATACAAAACATGCTTTAAAAAAAATACTCTTTATGATACAGCAAGCAAACATTAGAGTACTCACATAACACTACTAAAACTAACAACTCTAATAAGAGATGCTTGCAAAACAGGAGCTAAATAAATGCAGCAGCTAGACAGAGATTAAGAATACAACGTATTCTCATGAAAAAGCGGAGCGTGTCAGTCTCCAATAAGAGAATGCTGGGGTCCAAACAAGCTTATTGAAAAAGTAAAAAAAACGTCTAAAGCAAAATCAAAATCAAACTGAAAACAAAAATAAAATACGCTCCAAGTAAAGCACATAAGATGCGACCGAATAAAAATATAGTTTCACTAGAAGTGACCTGATAATTTGTTCATGAAGAAGGGGATGCCTTGGGCATCCCCAAGCTTAGACGCTTGAGTCTTCTTGGAATTTGCTTGGATATACCACCGGGGCATCCCCAATCTTAGGATTTTCACTCTTGTTGATCACATCATATCATCCTCTTCTCTTGACCCTTGAAAACTTCCTTCACACCAAAATTCTCACAATCTTCATTAGCAACGTTAGTGCAATTGAAATATAAATTCACATGGTTAAGTTTCAACACAAGTATAACACTCAAAAACACATTGCCTACTGTCAAAACTTATTTCAAAACTCTTTTTCTCAAAAGAACAACAAAAGAAAGAGATTAAGATGCAAATGCGATAAATGGCAGAAATCCGTCAAAGCAGAACATCAGGTAAAGATCGATTTTTTAAAAATTATTATGTTGCTCAAATCAAAAGATGGTCTTCTAAGAAAAGTTGCGTATATAACTCAGGATTAAGCACAAAAAAGCTCAGGTAATTTTGAAGTTTAAGTGATTTTTAACAGAATTAACAGTGGACAGAAGAAATCTGTTTCCTGCATAGAAATCCTAAATATAGGCTCAACTTTCCACTAGAGGCTTTACTTGGCTCAACAAAAACTCAAAAAAAAAAGATACATAGGGGTTTCTAAGGAATAGAAAACACCCATGTGTAAATAACACCAAAGAAAACGAAGGAAAATGGGTTGAAAACAGTGAAATAAAACGGGTTGTCTCCCGGTAGCGCTTTTCTTTAATGCCTTTCAGCTAGGCATAAAAGGTGGAATCAAGTAGATGCTCAAACAAGACATATGCATTAAGTAAAAGTGAGCATCAAGAAGTAAGTATAAAAAAATTAAGTCTAACCCACTTCCTATGCATAGGTATCTTGTAAATAAATAAATTAAAGAAACTCAAACTATAAATCATGGGAAGGTAGAACAAGAGCAACTTTAAAACTTTCAACAAAAAGAGAGGTGTTTGAGTAACATGAAAATTCCTACAACCATATTTTCCTCTCTCATAATAATTTTCAGTAGCATCATGAACAAACTCAACAACATAATTATCACATAAAGCATGTTTGTCATGGTCTAAAAGCACAAAATTTATATCAAGCTCAAAAAAAAGTGGGATCCGAATTTAAAATCAGCTCCTCTTCTTTCCCACTTTTAGCAATAGCAAAACAAGATAATTGATCACTCGTAAAAGATATAGGACACATTATAGCAATCCTATTTTCAGTAGCATTACGATTTATAACATCAAGTAACATAGGACCATCATCAAGAGCATTATCATAAGATTTATCCAAGTAGCATGGATTATCATAAATAACAGTAGCAACATCATTCTCACAAGTTTCATTCATAGTAGTATCAAGGTCACAAGTATAGCAAGTATCAATTTCATCAAATAATGTATTAGTTAAAGATTTATTATCATTGGGAGGTAGACATGGGTAGCTCCATTCTTCCTCCTCTTGATCATCACTCTCCTCCTCTTTTTCATCCAATGAGCTTCTAGATTCAGCAATTTCTTCTTCCATGGGATCCTGTAAGGCATCAGTTACTTCCTTAGGTTGAGAGAACTTATTAAGATATTCCATTATGTAGTAATTACAATCCTTGTAATTATCAAAGCAATATTCAAGTATAGCATAAATCTCATATTTATAAGGTGCATCATCAATACTTTCAAGCAAATAGGCAATTTCGAATGCACCCTTCCAAGCAATAAATTCTTCAATTTGTTCCACATCATATAATTCATAATTTCCCTTAACATAAGAAGATATGGTAACATTATCATTATACTCACATTGAAAAGGGAGGTGTTTATACCTCCTATAGCAGCAAGATTTATCAAAGCAATAAGTAACATTATAGGTGGATCACAAGTTTTTAGCATAGTCATGCAATTTATTAATTTTCTCCCATAAGTGTATCCATTTTTGTGACAAGCGTTGTTCCTTATAATGTTTTTGTTGTTCATCCGTGAACCCACCTTTCCGAAAAGATCTAGTTTCAAAGACATCAAACATTGATAGCAAGCATGATAAAGCAAAAATAGCAAGTGAATGCTTCACTTGAAAATACTTGAGTCGCCCTTTTATGCCATAAAGTAAACTATTTTTTTTGTGTTTTTGATAAAGAGAAGAAAAACAAGACAAAAATAAAAACAAGACGATAAACAAAATAAAGAGGTTGAGAGTGAGAGACTCCCCTTGCCAGAAGACTTCTTCCTCCCCGGCAACGGTGCCAGAAAAATCCTTGATGCACTTTGTTGGGAACCCCAAGAGGAGGGTATGATGAGCACAACGGTAGGAGTTTTCCTTAGTTAAAAAACCAGGGTTATAAATCCAGTAGGAGAAAGAGGACCTTCAGAAGGTTGATGCCACTGACGATGGTGCTGGCGCTTCACCAGTGTCAGCAACAACGTGGAACCTACACACAAAACAACCAAAATACTTTGCCCCAACGATACAGTGAGGTTGTCAATCTCACCAGTCTTGCTGAAAACAAAGATTACACGTATAGTGTGGAAAACAGTGTATGCTTGCAGTAAGTAAAGAAAGCAGGAAATTGTTGTGGTTTGTTTAACAGTGTGGAAAAATGGACCGGGGTTCATAGTTTCACTAGTGGTATCTCTCCATAAAACATAGCATGCTGGGTGAACAAATTACAGCTGGGCAATTGACAAATAGAGGTTGCACCGTAGTGCACAACATGACATGAAGATTACTATGATATTTAGTGTGGGCATTACAACAAGATACATAAACCGACATCCATCTGCATCTATGACTAATAATCCACCCTCAGGTTATCATCGGAACCCCCTTAGGTATTAAGTTGCAAGCAACAGATAATTGCATTAAACAAAGTGTGTAATGTAAGCAATGATTATGCACATGGGCACTCTCACCGCTGTTTTCTCCCTATTGGCAACAACACATCCTCCCCCGTCACGTTTCTGTCACTCGAGCAAGGCGAAAAGGAGGCATGAACCCACTATCGAGCATAAATACTCCCTCTTGGAGTCACTAGCAACTACTTGTCCACAGTAACCACTAGCAACAGAAAGCATGCAAGATCACAAATAGCATAAGAAAATAAAGACTATAATCAACTTGGCATAAGTTCAATATTCATCGGATCACAACAAACACAACATATAGAATTACATAAGATCAATCTCGATCATGATAGGCAGCTCACGAGATCTAAACATGGAGGCATATGAGGAGAAGACAACCATCTAGCTACATCTACGAACACGTAGTCCAAGGATGAACTGCTCACGCATCACTCCGGAGGCAGGCATGGTGATGTAGAAGCCTCCGGTGATGATCTCCTCTCCGGAAAGGTGCTAGAAACAGCTTCAGACCCCCCCTGATCTAGGGTTGACGGTGACGGCGGCTGCGGAACTTTTCGGGGATTTTTTATCATCTGGGGGCTTAAATAGGCGAAAGGGCAAAGGCGGTGGAGATCCGGGGGCCCCACACCCATAGGTGGCGCGGCCAAGGGGGCCGCACCACCCTATGGTGTGGCCCCCTGTTGCCCCTGTTTGACTCCTCTTCGGCGTCCTGGATGCTTCCGGGGAAAATAGGAACTTTGGGCTTTGTGGGGTCCAATTCCGAGAATGTTTGCAGAACAACTTTTCTAAAACCATAAACAGCAGAAAACAGGGAACTGACACTTGGCATCTTGTTAATAGGTTAGTCCCGGAAAACGTATAAAAATGCTATAAATAAGGGATAAAACAAGTAGCAATTGGCAAAATATGATCATGGAGCATTAGAAATTATAGATACGTTGGAGACGTATCAGTGGGTCATATTGCCCCGAGCTGGCTTGAAAGGCCCCACCATGTCCAAGCACCATACTGCAAATGGCCAAACGATAGGAATTGTCTTGAGCTCAAAGGTTGGCATATGTATCTTGCTAGCATATCTATGTCACCCATTACACTTCCTTACTAAATCTTCTGCTTGCTGCAAGGTAGTGAGCCAAAATAAGCCATGCCAAAATGCTTTCCTCACTAGATCCCGGGATGAGGCGTGGTGCCCACATTCCCCCTGATGTATCTCCCGAAGAATTTCTTCTCCCTATTCCGGTTCAACACAACGCTGGAGCACACCTGTGGTACTTCTCTTGTGCAATTCTTTGTTGATTATGGTGTAGCCCTTGGATCTTCTCTGTATCTGCCTGGTCAAGATCTCATCACTCGGCAAAGTACCATACGCCAGGTAGGACATTATTGGCTAGGACCAACCGGGTATCGGTCGGAGAGGAAAAATAGGTTCATCTACCTCCATAGGCTCAGCCGACATGATAGACTCTAGGAACGAGCCCCCGGGTCCCCGGATTCTGCGAGGCAGTCCCCGAGATGAGGGAGGCAGTCCCCGAGTTCTCCATGATGCACCCCACATCTACCTCCATTGGAACAACTTTTGTTTCCAGATTGGCCGGGATAGAGATTGAATCTGACTCGAGCGACGGCTTAATGGATGGCTTCCTGAGATGCTCTAGAGCAATCCCTGCCGGGATGGCCTGCCGAGATGAACCCAACTTGGGCAGTGCATCAGCAGCTTTATTTTCAGCTCGGTGTATATGATGAGACTCACATCCATCAAAGTATCCGGAGATATTCTGGACAAGGAACCGATATGATGCCATGTTTGAAGGGGTCGTTGCATAGAAAACAAAAAAAAATCCTATGCGAGAGACACCCGAAAGGCCAAGATCTAATCTAGGAGACGAAGTGCAATGGGCAAAGAGAGGGTTAAGGAGAACACATACCCTAGAAGACACAAAGCATTACGAGATCTAATCTCGTTGTTGGCGTAGTCGTACTCACACCGATCCCGATAGCGAGAAGATGTGCACCGCATCCGGCGGTGCCTCCGTGATCGGTCACACGTACGGTTGATGATGACCTCCGTTCCCTCGATCTAGCAGGGCGCGGAAGTAGAGGATCCCTCGGAACTCCAGCAGCACGATGGCGTGGTGGTGGTGAAGAATCCCACGGTCAGGGCTTCGCCAAGCCGGAGACCATGGAATGGAGCAGCGGGTGGAGAGGAAATGAGGCGGGGAAGTGAGTGGAGGAGGGAGAGCTCTCACCCTCCTTTTATAGGAGAGGGGGGAGGCAGCCCAAGGGGGGTGCGGCCAGCCCCATGGTGTTCCCCCACCTCTTCCCTCATGATGTGAGTGGACACTCCACTCACATCCACTCATTTTTCCTTAAAATTCCACTTAGAAAATCCAAGAGTTTTTTCTTTAATAAATAAATAAAATATTTTTATTTCTTTCTTTCAGCATTTGTTAATTCTATTAACAAAAATTTTCATATAGCACCTCGAATCATTTGTTAATTCTATTAACAACCATTCGACGAAAAACCCCTTGAACTATTTCAATTTTCCCCGAAACAATTTTGGTGCTGCCAAAAATATTCTTCGATATTCCGTATCCTCTCAAACGCGTCATCGAACCTTAAGTGTGTCACCCTACGGTTCGCGAATAAGATAGACATGATCGAGACTCCTCTCCGATCAATAATCAACAGCGGGATCTGGAAATCCGTGATGACTCCTATTTATTCAACAATGACTCTCGTGATCGTGTGAACCAACAACGTCGTGAACTATTCCCTTTGTCTCGCGATATTTTACTTGGCCGAGATTCGATCATTGGTATCAACCATACCTTGTTCAATCTCGTTACCGACAAGTACTCTTTTCTCGTTCCCGTGATATAACATCCTTGTGATCATATCACGTGCTTGCAAGCGGTTTCGATGTGATATCACCGAGAGGGACCAGAGTATATCTCTCCGTCATTTTGGATGGACAAATCCCACTCTTGATCCATGATCCTCAACTAATACTTTCCGAATACCTAACGGCACCTTTATAGTCACCCTGTTACGGTGTGACGTTTGATGACATCAAAGCACCCTTCCGGTATCAGTGACTGACATGATCTCATGGTGTAAGGAATAAGTTACTTTGTACGCAAGATATAACAATATAAACTAAATGACTTGATCGTATTGTTATCTTGATATTGGGTATGTGTTCATCATATCATTCTTCTAATGACATGACCTCGTTATTAACAACTTTTAATGTTCATGATCAGGAAACCTTGACCATCTATTAATCAACGAGCTAGTTAAAAGAGAGGCTTTACTAGGAACCATTGTTTGTTTATTAATCACACATGTATCAACGTTTCCGGTTAATACAATTCTAGCATGAGAAATAAACATTTATCATAAACAAGGAATAAGATAATAACCACTTTATTATTGCCTCTCGGGCATATTCCCTTCAGTATCCTACTTGCACTAGAGTCAATAATCTAGTCTCTAAGCACTAAACACATATGGCGTTCCAGTGTTATTACCATGCTTCGCATGTGGCAAACATCATCAAAAAGATCTGAACTGTTCAGGTCCTATTGTATTTGCATGTTCTTTGCGTCTACACGCATCACTCATTCTCTAATGAGATGGCTTTGTATATACATGGTCAATCGGTGAAACCTTAATTCCTCAGCTTAAACCGATGTCACTAACATTGTGAAAATGTAGCTTCATAGTGTTAGCATTCTTGGAAATTCACCAAGTTCCAGTGATAACTTAATTCCTCAGCTTAAACTAATGTTACTAACATTGTGAAAATGTAGCTTCATAGTATCAGCATTCTTGGAAATTCACCAAGTTCAATAAAGAACTCCTTGACACAAAATACGCTTATTATCAGTTGTCAACACAACGATATACTTCAGCCTTTATTGTAGTATCCGTCACAATACTTGAATTTTGAAACACTTTCAAATCCAGCATGGAACTTTCTTCCAGCCTATTGTGCTATCATTCATCACGTATTTTAATTGAGATAAAATTACTTGAATAAACGACAAGACTATTAGTGTAACATATTACAACTAATATTTTGTCTTTACTACATAGGAAAACAAATCCTTAGCATTTCTAAAATGACACAAGGATCTATCCCATTGTTGTCTAATCATCATATGAATTATCCTGCTATAACATTTTATAGCATAGGACTCATCTGGTTGTGTACATAGCATGGAAACATGAATTAGAAATATCAATTTCAATGAAGCTCATCATGTGTCAAAACACTTGAATCTTGCTCAATTATTTTCCATGTGACAAGAACTCCTTCTTGTCATTTCGATATTGACTTACTTCAATATTTCATCTATGTAATTTGTCTTCAATCATATCAGACGCTTCAATCCATCTTTTATAGATATCGATGTCCAATATCTTCTAAGCCTTTCATCAATATGAATATCTTAACCGTGTTAATTTAAAATACATATTTTCCAATCAACCATATGTCATCTACATACAGTATTGGAAATATGTCATAGTGCTCCCACTTAATTTCTTGTAACTCTACAAGCATCTTTATCGTTTATGATGGAATCAAACTCTTTTGATAACTTCATTAAAGTAAAGATTTCAACTTCGTTATGCTCACTTCAACCATTGAAGTGTGCATACCTTTTAGCAACCTTTTGAATTTTACAAAACTCTTAGACTATGTCAAGTACACATCCTCGATCAAACTTCCTCGAGAGGAGATTTGGTTTTGTTATTCAACTGCCATATCATAATATGTAACTTTTGCTTGAACTATCCGCAAAGACTAAAGCATCACTACGGAAGATCAAAATCTTATAGTAGTCAACTCTTTGAACTTCGTCGAAAACAACTTTTCGATAAGTACAACTTTCAAAGGATGTAAAAATCCATGTCTTTGTCGCTATATAGACCCTTTTTCTATCGTTAGGCATCAAGCCTATCGAAAAGACTACCAAGTCACATACTCTATATTCATACAAGGATACTATGGAGGATATAGTGACTCATAGTCAAATTTACGAAGTCAGGGCCCATCATTTGCTTCCTTTATAAGGTCCAAGTCCTTTTGTTGTCAAAACAACACTTTACTCTTAAACCACAAGTTGGTCTAAGTACAAAGTTTTAGGACTTTTGAGGTTCAGTTCGCAAACTCATTCCAAGTATCTACAATCACATGTAGTGTCTTCTACTTAGTCAAAATAGGAAACCCTGGAACAACTTCCAGTGCTGCGCTACTCTTGACATGGTAACGAAGATTCTCTAATCTCGTTGAGTTTGTAATCTCCTCCCACTCACTTATTTCACAAGAACTACTTTCTCGAGAAATAAACCCTTTCTTACAAACAACATTTGTCTTTGGTCGGTGATAGGAGAAATAACCAATGGATTCGCTGGGATAACCTTATAAACATATATGTATCCCATTTTGGTTGTGAACTGTAACATCCCAAGTATGAAAATACCCCTAGAATGTTTGATTCCTTGTTTTATTTCAAGCAATGCATCATGTCATCATTTCATTGCATTGTTTTATTATTGTTTGCATTGTTAATATTTGTTTTGCATCTGTTTTATCTTGCTTCCATAATTCAAACTCAAACAAATTCAAATGGTTATTTTCATACTTGCTCTGTTACAACTTTTGGAATAAAAATAACAAGTGAAAACAACCAAATTGTTCCATTTTATTCCATGTTGATCAACTAATAAAATGGTGCTTTTATTTCAATCAATTAATTCTATTTCAATCCAATTTCAAATCAAATGTATTTCAAATCAGTATCTAATTGAAACCATGAAATTCACCTCACAATTGAAATCCTCAAACACATTAAATCATAGGGGTAACCCTATTTAAATTGTTGTTTCAATATTGTGTTTTTAATAATGAAAATTGTTGCTATTTGGATTCACATACAAATATCATTTTTAAACTCAAACCAATTCTCAATTCATTAACCTTTTGAATCCATGAAATGCACCACTAATTTGAATTCATTAAATCCCTTTTAAACCCTAAAGAAAACCCTATTCAAATACATGTTTTCCTTAATGATTCATTAATCTTGAATTTCCCCTAAATTGGTTTCAAATACAAACTTTCATTTTAAAACTTAATTTTTTGAAATCCAAGGTTGGAATATGTTTTCTAATTGCCTAACTATCCTAACCTAATTTTCTGGAATTTTTCTTAAATAAAAACCTTAACATTTTCTTCCTAAAAGCAAAACTACAAAAATAAAATAAAATAAAAGAAACAAAAAAATAAATAAAGGAGAAGGGGGCAGCAGCTCACCTATCTACCTCTCAGCCCAGCCCAGCTACCCCTTTTCTTGGCCCAGTACCTTTTTCCCTCACCCCTGTCGCTGTCACCTACCCCTCTCCCTGTACGAACATGTTCAGAGCCAGAGGATCAACCTCTGCCCCCTTGGATGCTCGCCGTACAAGCTCCCAGGGCCTATATCTACCCCTCCCGAGACCACCTCGTGAACCCTAGGCCCTAGCTTTCCCTCCATCGCCGCCGATCGCATCCTCTATCCCTCACCTCCCTGCTGTTCTTCGTTCTCTGAACCCTCCGTTTCTGAACCACCGTCAGAGCACCACCACCTGTTCACCTCGAGGAGTGATGGGTGGCGGGAATGGAAGCGCGGTTGTCCACTGGTGCTCGTCGTCCCCTCGCCCGCTGCCGGGAGGCACCGCGGTGGCCGTGCCATCGCCGGAGAACCCCCTCCGTTGCTGCCTCGACACCTGAACCACTACCTCGAGCAGCAGGTGAACGTCCTGCTCCTTCCCTCTCCCCCCGATCCGTTCGCTTCCACGCTGCACCTGCACACCGTCCACACGCCCGCACAACCATCCGCGAGGTCGCCCCACCGATCACGGATCGACAGCAGCCACCGCAAACCTTCCCTGAACCGCAGCAGAAAGCCTGCACCTTGCGGTCTGTCAAAAATTCAGTTAACGCTCGTTCGTCAGGTTATCTTCGCTCGCACTCGTAGCTTATCACGAATCGATGCTAGCGCACTGGTAGCGAGCCACGCAAGCGAAAGGTGGGTCGCGGGTTCGAACCCCAGCGGCCGCACCTTTTCCTTCTTTTTCCTCTCCCATACCCCACTGGCCCCACATGTCATCCACCTTCCCTGCCACACCAGCACCACAGCGCCACGCTGTCCCCCTGGCCCACGGGGCAGTGGCTGGGGTATAGATCCCGTGCGGTAACAAAAGTCTAAAGCAAATCTGTTAATTTCTAATTCTTTTTAAAATGGGCAGAATAAACAAATAACTTCAAAATTCCATATCTTCTAATCTGTAAGTCCTATAAATAAAACCTGAACATGTTTATTGCTCAAAATTTCATAATCTTTCCAACTAGACTATTTGTGTTCTGTTTTGAATTTTCAAAATGCTTTTAAATTTCAAATTTGGATAATCCAAATGCAAATTGAAATAATTCATAACTAATTCATACTGTTTTCAAATAATTCAAATAAAATATGTTTTTCACACCTTTTTGAATGTTCTATTCAAATATAAAATTTGTTTTCTGGTTTGAACAATTTAAATTGCCTAAACATTTTAAATCTTGTTTAATTCAATTAAAAATTGTTTAATATTGTTTAATTCATAATTAAATAATCCAAAGTCCAATTTCAAAATGTGAAACATGTAATCCAACTAAAATTTGATGTTCTTTTCAAATATAAACTTTGTTATTTGATTTGCACACTTTAACTTGATGAAAACAATAATTGTTTGTGTGACATGTCTAAGTAACCAAAACTTTCCAAAATTAACAAATCATTTCAAAACTTGTTTTATTCCTTTTTCACTTGCATCTATCATTGTTATTTTGTTGTTATCTTGTCATCATAATCATGCATGCATCATGTTTAACTACTTACACTTGTTAATCAAATGTAGCTCATTGCTTCAACCTAAACCCTTTGCATCCATATGCAATTCACATTGCATATGGGTCCAATTAAATTGTGTTATCTTGTCAAGTAGTTTATTTTGATGCATCTATTAACATGACATGCATCATCCCATGATTGTGCACTATGCCATGATATTGATTGTTTATATTTCTGCCTTGTTTGTTTGCTTCTTCTCGGATACACGACGACGTTGAGACCGACGATACTTACGACATCCCTTCTAAGGAGTTAGCTCAGTACCAGGCTACTGGGTTTGCAGGCAAGTTATCACTCACATGAACCACCGTGTTCCTTTCAACATTGGTTACCGATACTTTCCGTTGTTCTTTTCTGCTAGCCTTAGTAGTAGTTGTTTCTGTTACGAACCCATCACATGAATCCCTTAACCTTGATATTGCCTCACCTCCACACCTATAACCATTGCTTGTGCCCGTGTCTTACTATCATGCTTAGGTTGCTTTTGCTCGAGTCTGTTATCCGTTACTTTATGTTACTATTGTCTATTACGTTGTGGGGGCCCGATGTTTAATCACTCAATCATGCTAATGTTACTATTAATAATAAACTTGATGATAAGGCACCGGCAGGAGGCCCATGAGAGGTTTTGGAGCCTGCTAGTGTCGACCCTAATAGGAAAAGGGTCTTGTCTACTGATCCATGATGAGCGCACTACCCGCATTTGGGAAGCGAGTATGGGCGCCCCCTCAACTTGACCTGATTCGCATCTCGTCCAAATCGCCTCATTTAGTTCGTGTTTCCATTTGCCGCATGCATGTTTTTGCGAGCCCAGGCCAGGGTGGAACTTTTGTAGTCGGCATATAGGGGGACACGGTCTTAGAGTGCTATGAGGGTCCCTTTTCTTCGGGGCTTGATTAGCCGTGCGCCCAAGGTTCTTTGGGCTTGATGCGAGGAATGGTTGGTTGTGTTGAGTACCCCGCTTGGTGGAAGGGCCTTTCCATCTGGCGGGTTATTCATGAGTGTACGGCCAAATTGGTGCAACCCTGCAGGGATAATCTTCTCGAGAAGCCGTGTTTTCCGCGGTTATGGATTACTTGGTGAAAGTACTGGCTAACAAGTACTCAGGACAACTTAAACCTAATGATTACCCACTTTACACCCAATGATTAATAACTTGACTAGTAATAGGCTTATTCACACAATAATTTGAACCATCATTATTACAACTGTGTGAGTTATCCTCGGATTGCTTCTTTGGATAAGGGGCGAGATCCAGGATGGGTTTGTTTGAAGTTATCTTCCAGTTGGTTACAATCCTCGATCTTATCTCCTTTCTGTTAGTTGGAAGTTATAGAATTCTGTAGTTGGTTAGCGCAGCCAGTTGCAGCATCTTTTATATCCCCTTTCCTCCGTTGAACCCAAGGCATCTGTGCTTGGTGTTGACGGGTTACACTTTGGTGAACTGTGAGTCTTGCTTGCCAGTACGTTTATGTACTGACCCCTTTGGGGCTGTGGTTTACGCAGACGACGTTTCCGAGGATCTACATGGTGGCTACTACGTGGAGTATGACGACGAGACTGCTGACGAGTAGATAGCGGACCCGGGCAGGATCCGAGACTTCGTGGATGGGCTCCGTCTGTTTGTTTCCGGCCTCTTAGGCCTATTTGGTTCTTGTCTGTACTCAGACATGTTGAATGCTTCCGCTGTATTGTAATGATGTATTGTTGGGGCATGTGCCCTCTGAATGATTGTATTTGCTATCTCTGCTCTAATGAGAGCCATTTGCAACTTATTTCAATCTTTTGTGTCGTAGAGATCTGTTGTGATATCAGTTGTTCAACGCCGTTAACGTACCATGTGTGTATGGTTTGAAGTACGTCGACGGAAGTGCCTTTGATCTCTAGTGGATAGTTTACATCGACGATGGAATAGCAGGGCTTGTGTTGTCGCGCATAAGCGCAGGCCTACCAGGAAGCTGGGACGTGGGAGCAGTTATACCCCATAATCCAAGCATCTGCTATCCAGTTCATACGGTGAGTATCCCCTAGAAATCAGGGTGCGACAAATGGTATCAGAGCCTGTCTGCCTGTAGGATCCCTTTTTACTGGTCGCAGTTGAGTCTAGAAACTATTTTGTAGCTATATAGAAAAAATAAAAACGTGAGAGTAGGAACTCTGTTCTTTTTCTTCTTTCCCCACCCACCCTCCCTTTTCTGGTAAGGAAGTGCAACGTTGTTTTTCCCTTCTCATCTAAACTTTCAAGTTAGGATTTCACGTGTTTTGGGTTCTCCGTAGTACCTCAGGTTTTTGGTCTCGTTTTCTCGATGTTGCTTCAATATCCTGTTCTTCTCAACATCCTTTTCGTCCGTTGAAACCTTGTTGTTGTTTTCCATTTCAGTTCTTCAACCGGCGTCTAATCAAAACTTCCCAAATATCAAGTCTACCTGGCCAGAAAGGTTGTTGTTGTTTCGAAAACTACCAGGCTATGAGAGCTGGCATTCCTATCACTTGGGGTTGTTTCGAGGAAGCATTCCTGAATCACCACATTCCAGATAATCTATTCTCCAAATGAATCAAGTTCTATCCAGCTATACACCTTCAATACAAAACCTCTCCCTTTATTTGAAAATGTTCCGGTGGTTTGCAAATTCCCTGACGTCTATCCAAGGTGCACGATGTGTTTCACGTATCACAGCTCAAGAAGATCTTCCCAAGAAGTTTCCGGACCTTTTCTTTTCTCAGTAGGAATCTCGGGGCGCGATTCCTTCAAGGGGGGCGTTTTGTAACATCCCAAGTATGAAAATACCCCTAGAATGTTTGATTCCTTGTTTTATTTCAAGCAATGCATCATGTCATCATTTCATTGCATTGTTTTATTATTGTTTGCATTGTTAATATTTGTTTTGCATCTGTTTTATCTTGCTTCCATAATTCAAACTCAAACAAATTCAAATGGTTATTTTCATACTTGCTCTGTTACAACTTTTGGAATAAAAATAACAAGTGAAAACAACCAAATTGTTCCATTTTATTCCATGTTGATCAACTAATAAAATGGTGCTTTTATTTCAATCAATTAATTCTATTTCAATCCAATTTCAAATCAAATGTATTTCAAATCAGTATCTAATTGAAACCATGAAATTCACCTCACAATTGAAATCCTCAAACACATTAAATCATAGGGGTAACCCTATTTAAATTGTTGTTTCAATATTGTGTTTTTAATAATGAAAATTGTTGCTATTTGGATTCACATACAAATATCATTTTTAAACTCAAACCAATTCTCAATTCATTAACCTTTTGAATCCATGAAATGCACCACTAATTTGAATTCATTAAATCCCTTTTAAACCCTAAAGAAAACCCTATTCAAATACATGTTTTCCTTAATGATTCATTAATCTTGAATTTCCCCTAAATTGGTTTCAAATACAAACTTTCATTTTAAAACTTAATTTTTTGAAATCCAAGGTTGGAATATGTTTTCTAATTGCCTAACTATCCTAACCTAATTTTCTGGAATTTTTCTTAAATAAAAACCTTAACATTTTCTTCCTAAAAGCAAAACTACAAAAATAAAATAAAATAAAAGAAACAAAAAAAAATAAAGGAGAAGGGGGCAGCAGCTCACCTATCTACCTCTCAGCCCAGCCCAGCTACCCCTTTTCTTGGCCCAGTACCTTTTTCCCTCACCCCTGTCGCTGTCACCTACCCCTCTCCCTGTACGAACATGTTCAGAGCCAGAGGATCAACCTCTGCCCCCTTGGATGCTCGCCGTACAAGCTCCCAGGGCCTATATCTACCCCTCCCGAGACCACCTCATGAACCCTAGGCCCTAGCTTTCCCTCCATCGCCGCCGATCGCATCCTCTATCCCTCACCTCCCTGCTGTTCTTCGTTCTCTGAACCCTCCGTTTCTGAACCACCGTCAGAGCACCACCACCTGTTCACCTCGAGGAGTGATGGGTGGCGGGAATGGAAGCGCGGTTGTCCACTGGTGCTCGCCGTCCCCTCGCCCGCTGCCGGGAGGCACCGCGGTGGCCGTGCCATCGCCGGAGAACCCCCTCCGTTGCTGCCTCGACACCTGAACCACTACCTCGAGCAGCAGGTGAACGTCCTGCTCCTTCCCTCTCCCCCCGATCCGTTCGCTTCCACGCCGCACCTGCACACCGTCCACACGCCCGCACAACCATCCGCGAGGTCGCCCCACCGATCACGGATCGACAGCAGCCACCGCAAACCTTCCCTGAACCGCAGCAGAAAGCCTGCACCTTGCGGTCTGTCAAAAATTCAGTTAACGCTCGTTCGTCAGGTTATCTTCGCTCGCACTCGTAGCTTATCACGAATCGATGCTAGCGCACTGGTAGCGAGCCGCGCAAGCGAAAGGTGGGTCGCGGGTTCGAACCCCAGCGGCCGCACCTTTTCCTTCTTTTTCCTCTCCCATACCCCACTGGCCCCACATGTCATCCACCTTCCCTGCCACACCAGCACCACAGCGCCACGCTGTCCCCCTGGCCCACGGGGCAGTGGCTGGGGTATAGATCCCGTGCGGTAACAAAAGTCTAAAGCAAATCTGTTAATTTCTAATTCTTTTTAAAATGGGCAGAATAAACAAATAACTTCAAAATTCCATATCTTCTAATCTGTAAGTCCTATAAATAAAACCTGAACATGTTTATTGCTCAAAATTTCATAATCTTTCCAACTAGACTATTTGTGTTCTGTTTTGAATTTTCAAAATGCTTTTAAATTTCAAATTTGGATAATCCAAATGCAAATTGAAATAATTCATAACTAATTCATACTGTTTTCAAATAATTCAAATAAAATATGTTTTTCACACCTTTTTGAATGTTCTATTCAAATATAAAATTTGTTTTCTGGTTTGAACAATTTAAATTGCCTAAACATTTTAAATCTTGTTTAATTCAATTAAAAATTGTTTAATATTGTTTAATTCATAATTAAATAATCCAAAGTCCAATTTCAAAATGTGAAACATGTAATCCAACTAAAATTTGATGTTCTTTTCAAATATAAACTTTGTTATTTGATTTGCACACTTTAACTTGATGAAAACAATAATTGTTTGTGTGACATGTCTAAGTAACCAAAACTTTCCAAAATTAACAAATCATTTCAAAACTTGTTTTATTCCTTTTTCACTTGCATCTATCATTGTTATTTTGTTGTTATCTTGTCATCATCATCATGCATGCATCATGTTTAACTACTTACACTTGTTAATCAAATGTAGCTCATTGCTTCAACCTAAACCCTTTGCATCCATATGCAATTCACATTGCATATGGGTCCAATTAAATTGTGTTATCTTGTCAAGTAGTTTATTTTGATGCATCTATTAACATGACATGCATCATCCCATGATTGTGCACTATGCCATGATATTGATTGTTTATATTTCTGCCTTGTTTGTTTGCTTCTTCTCGGATACACGACGACGTTGAGACCGACGATACTTACGACATCCCTTCTAAGGAGTTAGCTCAGTACCAGGCTACTGGGTTTGCAGGAAAGTTATCACTCACATGAACCACCGTGTTCCTTTCAACATTGGTTACCGATACTTTCCGTTGTTCTTTTCTGCTAGCCTTAGTAGTAGTTGTTTCTGTTACGAACCCATCACATGAATCCCTTAACCTTGATATTGCCTCACCTCCACACCTATAACCATTGCTTGTGCCCGTGTCTTACTATCATGCTTAGGTTGCTTTTTCTCGAGTCTGTTATCCGTTACTTTATGTTACTATTGTCTATTACGTTGTGGGGGCCCGATGTTTAATCACTCAATCATGCTAATGTTACTATTAATAATAAACTTGATGATAAGGCACCGGCAGGAGGCCCATGAGAGGTTTTGGAGCCTGCTAGTGTCGACCCTAATAGGAAAAGGGTCTTGTCTACTGATCCATGATGAGCGCACTACCCGCATTTGGGAAGCGAGTATGGGCGCCCCCCTCAACTTGACCTGATTCGCATCTCGTCCAAATCGCCTCATTTAGTTCGTGTTTTCCATTTGCCGCATGCATGTTTTTGCGAGCCCAGGCCAGGGTGGAACTTTTGTAGTCGGCATATAGGGGGACACGGTCTTAGAGTGCTATGAGGGTCCCTTTTCTTCGGGGCTTGATTAGCCGTGCGCCCAAGGTTCTTTGGGCTTGATGCGAGGAATGGTTGGTTGTGTTGAGTACCCCGCTTGGTGGAAGGGCCTTTCCATCTGGCGGGTTATTCATGAGTGTACGGCCAAATTGGTGCAACCCTGCAGGGATAATCTTCTCGAGAAGCCGTGTTTTCCGCGGTTATGGATTACTTGGTGAAAGTACTGGCTAACAAGTACTCAGGACAACTTAAACCTAATGATTACCCACTTTACACCCAATGATTAATAACTTGACTAGTAATAGGCTTATTCACACAATAATTTGAACCATCATTATTACAACTGTGTGAGTTATCCTCGGATTGCTTCTTTGGATAAGGGGCGAGATCCAGGATGGGTTTGTTTGAAGTTATCTTCCAGTTGGTTACAATCCTCGATCTTATCTCCTTTCTGTTAGTTGGAAGTTATAGAATTCTGTAGTTGGTTAGCGCAGCCAGTTGCAGCATCTTTTATATCCCCTTTCCTCCGTTGAACCCAAGGCATCTGTGCTTGGTGTTGACGGGTTACACTTTGGTGAACTGTGAGTCTTGCTTGCCAGTACGTTTATGTACTGACCCCTTTGGGGCTGTGGTTTACGCAGACGACGTTTCCGAGGATCTACATGGTGGCTACTACGTGGAGTATGACGACGAGACTGCTGACGAGTAGATAGCGGACCCGGGCAGGATCCGAGACTTCGTGGATGGGCTCCGTCTGTTTGTTTCCGGCCTCTTAGGCCTATTTGGTTCTTGTCTGTACTCAGACATGTTGAATGCTTCCGCTGTATTGTAATGATGTATTGTTGGGGCATGTGCCCTCTGAATGATTGTATTTGCTATCTCTGCTCTAATGAGAGCCATTTGCAACTTATTTCAATCTTTTGTGTCGTAGAGATCTGTTGTGATATCAGTTGTTCAACGCCGTTAACGTACCATGTGTGTATGGTTTGAAGTACGTCGACGGAAGTGCCTTTGATCTCTAGTGGATAGTTTACATCGACGATGGAATAGCAGGGCTTGTGTTGTCGCGCATAAGCGCAGGCCTACCAGGAAGCTGGGACGTGGGAGCAGTTATACCCCATAATCCAAGCATCTGCTATCCAGTTCGTACGGTGAGTATCCCCTAGAAATCAGGGTGCGACAAATGGTATCAGAGCCTGTCTGCCTGTAGGATCCCTTTTTACTGGTCGCAGTTGAGTCTAGAAACTATTTTGTAGCTATATAGAAAAAATAAAAACGTGAGAGTAGGAACTCTGTTCTTTTTCTTCTTTCCCCACCCACCCTCCCTTTTCTGGTAAGGAAGTGCAACGTTGTTTTTCCCTTCTCATCTAAACTTTCAAGTTAGGATTTCACGTGTTTTGGGTTCTCCGTAGTACCTCAGGTTTTTGGTCTCGTTTTCTCGATGTTGCTTCAATATCCTGTTCTTCTCAACATCCTTTTCGTCCGTTGAAACCTTGTTGTTGTTTTCCATTTCAGTTCTTCAACCGGCGTCTAATCAAAACTTCCCAAATATCAAGTCTACCTGGCCAGAAAGGTTGTTGTTGTTTCGAAAACTACCAGGCTATGAGAGCTGGCATTCCTATCACTTGGGGTTGTTTCGAGGAAGCATTCCTGAATCACCACATTCCAGATAATCTATTCTCCAAATGAATCAAGTTCTATCCAGCTATACACCTTCAATACAAAACCTCTCCCTTTATTTGAAAATGTTCCGGTGGTTTGCAAATTCCCTGACGTCTATCCAAGGTGCACGATGTGTTTCACGTATCACAGCTCAAGAAGATCTTCCCAAGAAGTTTCCGGACCTTTTCTTTTCTCAGTAGGAATCTCGGGGCGCGATTCCTTCAAGGGGGGGCGTTTTGTAACATCCCAAGTATGAAAATACCCCTAGAATGTTTGATTCCTTGTTTTATTTCAAGCAATGCATCATGTCATCATTTCATTGCATTGTTTTATTATTGTTTGCATTGTTAATATTTGTTTTGCATCTGTTTTATCTTGCTTCCATAATTCAAACTCAAACAAATTCAAATGGTTATTTTCATACTTGCTCTGTTACAACTTTTGGAATAAAAATAACAAGTGAAAACAACCAAATTGTTCCATTTTATTCCATGTTGATCAACTAATAAAATGGTGCTTTTATTTCAATCAATTAATTCTATTTCAATCCAATTTCAAATCAAATGTATTTCAAATCAGTATCTAATTGAAACCATGAAATTCACCTCACAATTGAAATCCTCAAACACATTAAATCATAGGGGTAACCCTATTTAAATTGTTGTTTCAATATTGTGTTTTTAATAATGAAAATTGTTGCTATTTGGATTCACATACAAATATCATTTTTAAACTCAAACCAATTCTCAATTCATTAACCTTTTGAATCCATGAAATGCACCACTAATTTGAATTCATTAAATCCCTTTTAAACCCTAAAGAAAACCCTATTCAAATACATGTTTTCCTTAATGATTCATTAATCTTGAATTTCCCCTAAATTGGTTTCAAATACAAACTTTCATTTTAAAACTTAATTTTTTGAAATCCAAGGTTGGAATATGTTTTCTAATTGCCTAACTATCCTAACCTAATTTTCTGGAATTTTTCTTAAATAAAAACCTTAACATTTTCTTCCTAAAAGCAAAACTACAAAAATAAAATAAAATAAAAGAAACAAAAAAAAATAAAGGAGAAGGGGGCAGCAGCTCACCTATCTACCTCTCAGCCCAGCCCAGCTACCCCTTTTCTTGGCCCAGTACCTTTTTCCCTCACCCCTGTCGCTGTCACCTACCCCTCTCCCTGTACGAACATGTTCAGAGCCAGAGGATCAACCTCTGCCCCCTTGGATGCTCGCCGTACAAGCTCCCAGGGCCTATATCTACCCCTCCCGAGACCACCTCGTGAACCCTAGGCCCTAGCTTTCCCTCCATCGCCGCCGATCGCATCCTCCATGTGTAAGCTGGGACGTGGGAGCAGTTATACCCCATAATCCAAGCATCTGCTATCCAGTTCGTACGGTGAGTATCCCCTAGAAATCAGGGTGCGACATGAACATTTTACACATGCTATGCATACCAAAACTTAAGAAAATGACAATTTGGGTCACTACCCAAACCATATCTTATATGTTGTCAATTTCAACGGATCATGATGGTGCTCTTTTCAGTGGAAAAGCGGTTGTTACTAATGTATAAACTACAAAATTATAATGGCATTTTTATTAATCTTACCATGTCAAACAAGATTTGATTTTGTCTCTCTAACACTCCAAACTAATGTGGGGTAATTCGAGTAATATAAGTTGTAGAACAATTATGCAACTTCTCAGATGTTTTGCTAAACTTGTAACTCAAACTTTATCCTTTATGATCCAATCATAAATACTTGATTATCTTGTTACAATGATTTTTACTTCATATTAACAACTATTTGAACCAATTCAAAAGTCAAACTCCGTTCTCTCTAAATAGATATACTCACATATCTACTCAAATCATCGACATAATTTTATGAAGGAAAAATTAATCCACCATATATGAATACACATAATGGACTATATACATCAATATGTACAGTCTCCACTAAACTAGTCGTCCATTCTACTTTGGCCTAAGAACGGAATTCTAGTCATCTTTTGGAAGAGGTCTCACAAGCGTCAATTTATTCAAAACAAAATGACTCCGGAAGTCCGTCAATATGGAGTTCCTTCATGTTTTCCTTTCCGATATGAACTAAAATGGTGGTGTCACAATTTAAGTGAAACTCTTTTACGTCTTGCAACGTTTAGCATTTAGTCTTATAGATGTTTACTTTACCAACATGATTTATATTAACATATCCATCAATTATGGAATATGGTCATAGTTTGAACAATCTCATTTTTTCTCACAAAAGACCAGAACAAAATAACAACTTATTAAGTTCTTAAAATAAATCTTGAATGTTTGGTTCGATACGACAATGAACACAATAACACTTTATTTCTGTTCTTGTCATAATCGATTCCACATCTATTACTAGTTCCTTTTAGGCCCTTGTATTTCTTACATTGTGTTGCTTTGTATGACAACTCATACCAACCAATGTGGTATCAAAATACCCAAAGAATACATTGTTAACTAGTAATACATCTATAACTTGTATATCAAGTATATACTCCTGAGCTGGACTTTTCCAGTTATCTTCTTTTTCTGTCATATATCCTTTTGTAATTCTATTTTCAATATTTCCTTTCCTTTATAGAAGAATCATTCAACATCAAACAATGCTAGTCGTACTATCTCATTTTCTTTGGCGTGTTAGTCATATACTATCACCCATTGAGTCATACTTCGAGTTTGATTGTTCTACTAATATCACCATATTAATAGTATTCTTCTGGATTCCACTCTTAGCAATCCCCCAGTAAGGTAAACGACTTTACCCATACTTTTAATCCATCCCATCATAACAATTTTATGATTAAGATACTATAGCTCGAAGGAAGAAATTTAGAGGATAATTTTTAGCGGCCAACTTCTTGGAATTTTCAAACGCCTAGCATCTTCAGTCATTGCATATATTCATATAATATAAGAAAACATTGTCACGCTAAATTATACTCAGTCATGTTGCCACAAATAAGTTTCTAGATATCAATATATCTTTCACTTGTTTGTTTCTGAAAACAACTCTTTTCAGTTCCTAAATCACCTTGATCAACAAAACATTATTTTGAAGATAAAGTAATATGGAAGCAACCATGACTCTAGATTCTAAGTAGGAATTGGTTGCTCTTTAGATCAATCAGTCATTAATCATATGGAGCTAGGTAGGAAATACCAAAAATCTACAATAGGACTCAATTTTAAATTTCACTAATACGGTACCAATCTTAAATGCTTTTTACCAGATCATAACAGTTATATCTCAATTAACAATCTAAGTGTAAGGTAGTTTTGTGGATGCCAATGAATACTACAATTTGTGCAAATTCACTTTGATTGGTTGTTTATGATAAATAAGTTCAAGTTAATTCAAAATTATGCCATGAACTCCCACTCAAAAACAACATCCCTCTTAGTCTTCTTTAGTGATTACACGAACCAAATTCACTACACCAAAACCGATCATCACGTGAGATGATGTAGCTTCAAAGGCAAACATCGACATGTTCATCATATCATCCATATGACTCATGCTTTACCTTTCGGTTACGTGTTCCGAGGCCATGTTTGTACATGCTAGGCTCGCCAAGTAGAACCGTAGTATTGCGTGTGTTTCAAGGCCATGTTTGTACATGCTAGGCTTGAAAACGCCCGTTGTATGCGAACGTTGAGTCTGTCACACCCGATCATCACGTGGTGTCTCGAAACGACGAACTTTCTTAACGGTGCATACTTAAGGAAGAACACATTATTATCTTGATATTAAGTGAGAGGGATCATCTTATAATGCTACCGTCGCTATCTAAGCAAAATAAGATGCATAAAAGGATTAACATCACAGACATCACATGTAAGCATAACGTGATATGATACGGTCCTTCTTGCACTTGATCTCCATCATGTGCATTATGGTATGATCTCCATCATTCCACCGGCGTGGTACCAAGTACCATGGCGCCCCAATCTTGATTGTCCATCAATAATAAGACAACCATATGGATACCTTCCGGTATATCAATAATTTACAAAAGAGATCATCTCATAATCAAATTTGTAACATTGACCATATCACATCACATGCCGAGCAAAAACTAGTTAGACGCTTCTAATTTATTTTTGCATATTTTACGTGGATTAGGGATTTCGAGGATAGAACCGTTCATACCTACGAACATCAACCACAACGTTGATAAACATATTTTTAACAACCCTTCGTAGATTAGATCTTAACTATGGTAGGAGAAACAGACACCCGTAAGCCACTTATGCAATACAAGTTGCATGTCAGTTGTGGAACGAGTCTCATGTACGTGGACATGTAAGGTTAGTCCGGGCCGCTTCATCCCACTATGCCACTAAGATCATAAAATAATCAAGGAGGTAATAACATGATCATCAACGCCCACATACCTATGTGTTCTACCCGTACAAAACATCTACGCATAGATCCGGCTCTGATACCACTGAAGGGGTTGTTGCATAGAAAACAAAAAAATTCCTATGCGAGAGACACCCAAAAGGCCAAGATCTAATCTAGGAGACGAAGTGCAACTGGCAAAGAGAGGGTTAAGGAGAAAACATACCCTCGAAGACACAAAGAGTTACGAGATCTAATCTCGTTGTTGGCGTAGTCGTACTCACACCGATCCCGATAGCGATAAGATGTACACCGCATCCGGCGGTGCTCCGTGATCGGTCACACGTACGGTTGATGACGACCTCCGTTCCCTCGATCCAGCGGGGCACGAAAGTAGAGGATCCCTCGGAACTCCAGCAGCACGACGACGTGGTGGTGGTGAAGAATCCCACGGTCAGGGCTTCGGCAAGCCGGAGACCATGGAATGGAGCAGCGGGTAGAGAGGAAATGAGGTGGGGAAGTGTGGGGAGGAGGGAGAGCTCTCACCCTCCTTTTATAGGAGAAGGGGGAGGCAGCCCAAGGGGGGTGCGGCCAGCCCCATGGGTGCCCCCACCTCTTCCCTCATGATGTGAGTGGACACTCCACTCACACCCACTCATTTTTCCTTAAAACTCCACTTAGAAAATCCAAGAGTTTTTCTTTAATAAATAAATAAAACATTTTTATTTCTTTATTTCAGCATCTGTTAATTCTATCAACAAACTTTTGCATATAGCACCTCGAATCATTTGTTAATTATATTAACAATCATTCGACGAAAAAACCCTTGAACTATTTCAATTTTCCCCGAAACAATTTCGGTGCTGCCCTAAATATTCTTCGATATTCCGTATCCTCTCAAACACGTCATCGAACCTTAAGTGTGTCACCCTACGCTTCGCGAATAAGATAGACATGATCGAGACTCCTCTCCGATCAATAATCAACAACGGGATCTGGAAATCCGTGATGACTCCTATTTATTCAAAAATGACTCTCGTGATCGTGTGAACCAACAACGTCGTGAACTATTCCCTTTGTCTCGCGATATTTTACTTATCCGAGATTCGATCATTGGTATCAACCATACCTTGTTCAATCTCGTTACCGACAAGTACTCTTTTCTTGTTCTCGTGATATAACATCCTTGTGATCATATCACGTGCTTGCAAGCGGTTTCGATGTGATATCACCGAGAGGGACCAGAGTATATCTCTCCGTCATTTTGGATGAAAAAATCCCACTCTTGATCCATGATCCTCAACTAATACTTTCCGAATACCTAACGGCACCTTTATAGTCACCCTGTTACGGTGTGACGTTTGATGACATCAAAGCACCCTTCCGGTATCGGTGATTGACATGATCTCATGGTGTAAGGAATAAGTTACTTCGTACGCAAGATATAACAATATAAACTAAATGACTTGATCGTATTGTTATCTTGATATTGGGTATGTGTTCATCACATCATTCTTCTAATGACATGACCTCGTTATTAACAACATCCAATGTTCATGATCAGGAAACCTTGACCATCTATTAATCAACGAGCTAGTTAAAAGAGAGGCTTTACTAGGAACCATTGTTTGTTTATTAATCACACATGTATCAACGTTTCCGGTTAATACAATTCTAGCATGAGAAATAAACATTTATCATAAACAAGGAATAAGATAATAACCACTTTATTATTGCCTCTCGGGCATATTCCCTTCAATGTTGGCATCCAATGCGTCCCACGTACCAGAAGCTTGCTGAACCACTAAGTCTGAATCTCCATAGCATGTTATTCGGCGAATAGCAATCTCCTTGGCCACTTTCAGTCCGTGGACTAAGGCCTCGTACTCGTCCACATTATTTGATGCCGCAAAATGAATCTGCAGGACATATTTGAGCTGATCGTTCTTGGGTGAGGTGAGCACAACACCAGCACCGAGACCCTCTTTCACCTTGGAGCCATCAAAATACATCCTCCAGAAATTTGATTCGGCAGTGGAGGCTCATATTGCATCTCGTCCCAATCAACAAAGAAATCCGCCAGCGCCTGAGAATTGATGGATTCTCTTCAAGCAAACACTGGGGTGTAAGCAGCCAACTCAATGGCCCATTTGGCTACTCGGCCACTTGCATCCTTGTTGCCCATGAACTCCAGATGGGGGTAGTACTCACCATAGTCAGTGGATGTTCTTGGAAATAGTGCTTGAGCTTATGGGAAGCCATATAGACTCCATATGTCATCTTCTGGTAGTAAGGGTAATTTTGCTTCGAGTTGGAGATCACCTCACTGAGATAATACACTGGCCTCTGCACAGATTTTCCTTCCTCTTCTCGCTCCACTACTACCACCACACTGACAGCTCGGTTGGTAGCTGCAATATAGAGCAAAATGGGCTCCTTGGGCTGTGGAGATGTGATGTCTACGCACGCTTCTATTCTTGTAGACAGTGTTGGGCCTCCAAGTACAGAGGTTTGTAGAACAATAACAAGTTCCCCTTAAGTGGATTACCCAAGGTTTATCGAACTCAGGGAGGAGGAGGTCAAAGATATCCCTCTCAAGCAACCCTGCAATTATGATACAAGAAGTCTCTTGTGTCCCCAACACGCCTAATAAAATTGTCAGTTTTATAGGTGCACTAGTTCGGCGAAGAGAGAGTAAAATACAAGTAATATGGATGATTAAGTGATAATAGTAATCTGCAATAAAATGGCAGCAAGACAACATGTAGCAGAATTGATTGAAAATAGTGTTCCAATGCTTAGAAACAAGGCATAGGGATCCTACTTTCACTAGTGGACACTCTCAACAATGATAACATAATTGAATGCATAAATATCTCTCTTCACTACACTACTCCGAACCACTCTCCCGTCGAATAACAAACACCAATTCATTGCGTAGGGCTGTAATAGCACTGCTAAAAGTCGCATTCCCATGTCTAGTTTACCCCATGCTGTCACTATGAGCGCCCTAGAAGGTACTAGACAAACACCACAATTTCATAGGGTCGTCCAACACAAGATATAAATATCATGCTAAACCACATGGTGCACACACTGTCACCTTTACACCGTGATCAAAGTGTCTACGGAGATCTCATAACAAAACCACTTGAGTAGCATAACAGATGAAGAGTAACATCTACTTATTCAACTAGATTACAAGCTCATGATCACATAAAGATCACACCATGGGAGAGAGAGATGAAACACATAGCTACCGGTAGAGCCCTCAGCCCCGGGGAAGAACTACTCCCTCCTCATCATAGGAGACGACAACGGTGATGAAGATGGCGGTGGAGTCTATGGAGATGGCTCCCGGGGCACTTCCCCGTCCGGCAGGGTGCCGAAACATAGATTTATGTCCCCTGAAACTTGTCATCGGTGGCGGTGGAGCTACGGATGTTTTTGGTGGAAAAGGCCGATTGATTTAGGATTTATGCATCGGGAGTCATATATAGGCGAGAGGAAGATACCGGGGGGTGGCCAGGGGGCCCACACCACCTGGTGGCGCGGCTAGGGGGGACCCGCGCCACCCTATGGCGTGGCCACCCTGTGACCCCCCTACGGGTCTCTTCGGAACTTCCTTGACCCTCTAGGACTTCTAAGACTTCTGGCTTTTGAATCGTCCAATTCCGAGAATATTTCCAGAACAACTTTTCTGAAACTAAAAACAACAGAAAATAGGGAACTTGCTCTGTGGCATATTGTCAATAGGTTAGTCCGGAAAATCGATAAAAATGACATAAAGTGTATAGCAAACATGTGGAAAACAACATGGAACGTCAGAAATTAAGGATACGTTTATGACGTGTCAACATCCCCAAGCTTAGTTCCTACTCGTCCTCGAGTAGGTAAACAATAAAAATACATAATTTTTGAGGTGACATGATACCAACAGAAAGTTGATCATCATTAATGTAAAATCATAAGTAAGCTGAGATCATAGAACTTCTACACAAGCATGATAAATAGAATTTTAATAATAAAGCATAGCAATCACCTTGCATCATGATAAGTAACACAAATAAAAGATCATGAATAACAATGGAACGAAAGATATACGTTTGTTTCAAGCATAGAGATAACACGGCGAAGTAATATTTCGCTAGTCCTTAAGAGTGGGAAAAAACATAAATACTAGGACAGCTTCAAAGTTCATGAGGAAGACTAGAACAAATAATTAGAGAACAAGCAATAACACATCATGAATCAATTAATAATGTTTATGGGACAAAATGCACATAAAACTCAGAATGAAAACTATGCTCTCTCAACTGTGCATAAAGTTAGAAGATAGAGACTCAACATAAAAGTAAAAGAAAGGCCCTTCGCAGAGGGAAGCAGGGATCACTCATGTGCTAGAGCTTTTATTTTGTTAAATAGAGGTATAAAAAGCTTGACACTCCTCCCAACCATCTTACACAAACCATGGCTAACCGAATCCTCAGGTGCCTGCCAACAATCACATATCGTCACAAATGGTAAACAGAAAATACAATACGTCACAAGCCAACTAGACTTCATAAGAGCGGCTCCCATACAAGGACACATCTGGGTAGAAGGTCATCCCTCTTTCTCTTTTGTTTAGACAATTGTGCTTTGACTGATAAATCAGGGGCAAAAATAGTGAAGAGAATTTGTTGTTATTAATTTGGGGCTGGGCACCCCGCTGCCAGCTCTTCTATCATTGGATAAGCGGATGAAGCCACTAGTTCAGGGTGTGAAAGTCCAATAAACAAGTGAGATAAAGATTCTCTATTTACGTCCTCATGAGCTAAAACAGGAGCACAAAACAGGAGTAATTTTGAAAGTTTTAATGGTAACACATGAACAATTTAGTTTCGAGTGGCAGTTAAATACCACATGTAGGTAGGTATGGTGGACACAATGGGAAAACTTTGGTTTTGGGGAGTTGGATGCACGAGTAGAGCTCGTACTCAGTACAGGTGGAGGCTAGCAGAAGACTGGGAGCGACAAATCAAGAGAGCATAACAACCATAATCATGCATAGCGACATAAACATCATTAATCAAAGCATAAGTGGTACCACAAGTTCAAAAACTAAATGATCATGGAGGTTATAAGTGACTAGTTCATAGTCATAAACATGGTGTGAGCATGCGCCAAGTCAACCAAATAAAACATTCAAAGGAGAACAACAAAAATTTATGCTTCAATATGACAAGAACAACTCACGATTCTTTCAATGACACATTAAACAATCTCAGCTATTTGAGGCTAATTCATGCTAACAAATAACCACTAGGCTTTAGAATTAAAATAAAATCTAGCATGATATGAAAAAGTCTAGCCACAGTCTATACAAGCTTCTACTTGCACCGTTATAAATTCTACCTCAAGCAACAGTTTGTTTTCCCAACAAGCACCATACAAAACATGATTTAACAAAAACTCTCTAAATGCTACAGAAAGACAAAATGAGAGTACTCACATAACACTACTAAAAGTAACAACTCTGAACAACAGATACAATGAAAACAAGAGCTAAACGGGAATTTGCAGCAGCAAAAAAAAACTAAGAATACTAGCATAACAAGTATTCAACGAAAAAGTGGAGCGTGTCTATCTCTCAAACAAGGAATTCTAGGGTCCAACTATATTATTTAAGCAAGGAAAACAAAATAAAAACAAAGGAAAACAAAAGAAAAACAAACAGACGCTCCATGTAAACTTCATATGATGTGACCGAATAAAAATATAGTTTCACTAGAAGTGACCTCATAGATTGTTAATGAAGAAGGGGATGCCTTGGGAATACCCAAGCTTAGAAGATTGAGTCTTCTTAAAATATTCTTGGATGAACCACGGGGGCATCCCCAAGCTTTGACCTTGCACTCTTCTTGATCACATATATCACCCTCTTCTCTTGACCCTTGAAAACTTCCTTCACACCACACTCAAAGAGTAATTCACATTAGAGGGTTAGTGAAACAATTAAAAATCCACTGGTTATGTATGGAACAAGTTCTATTGATACTTTTAAACATAATCTACAATCTCTAATGTTTCGTGAAGCAAAGAAATCCACTTGACATCGCAAGAGAGCAAATGCAAGAAAAAGGCAGAATCTGTCAAAACCAGAACAGTCTGTAAAGACGAATTTGTTTCGAGGCACTTAATTTGCTTAGATAGAAAAACTTAAAGAACAAAAAAGTTGCGGAATGAGCCGAGGAATAAGCACAAGTAATTTCAGGTCATTCTGATTTTTCTGTGATTTATACGATTTTTTATGGTGGACAGCAGAAATCTGTTTCCTGCGCAGAAATCCGAAAACCAACCCAAACTCTCGTCAGAAACCTTACTTGGCACTACTAAAACATGAAAATAAATATACAAAGGATTTTGTACAAAATTATACAACCACTTTACTCAAATAAAACAGATAAAAAACAAATAAAACCACGGGTTATCTCCCAAGAAGTGCTTTTCTTTAAAGCCTTTCAGCTAGGCATGATAATTTCAGAAGATGCTCACATGTGAAACATTAATTGAAGCAAAAGAGAGAATCAAGAAGAAAATATAAAACAAATTTAAGTCTAACCCACTTACTATGAAAAATAAGCTTGTATAAGAACAAGTCATTAAAGCACAAAGTGGCTAGCATAGGAAGACAAAATAAGTGCAAATTCAGCACATTCAACATAAAGAGGGGAAACTTGATATTTTTTAGATGGATAAGACTATGTTTCCCTCTCCCATAATAACTTTCAGTAGCATCATGAATGAAATCAGTAATATAAAAATCACAAGAAACATTCTTATCATGAGCCACATGCATAAAAGAATTATTACTCTCCACATAAGCATAGTCATTCTTATTAATAGTAGTGGGAGCAAATTCAACAAAATAGCTATCATTATCATTCTCATCACCATAATCATTAAATATAGGAGGCATATTGTAATCATAATTAATGTTCTCCTTAATAGTAGGTGGACTAAAAATATCATATTCATCATTGTAATCATCGTATATTGGAGGCAAAGTATCATCAAAGAAAATTTCCTCCTCAGAACTTGGGGGGCTAAAAATATCATATTCATAAAAACTAGCTTCCCCAAGCTTAGATTTTTTGCATAGAATTAGCAATAATGGTGTTCAAAGAATCTATACTAATAACATTTCTACTTGCATGCAAATAAAATTCCATATGTTTTTTAATTTTCTCTTCAAACACTTCATGTCCTAATCCAGGATAAAGATTATAAAGCTCTCTCATATTTTTGTTGTTTTCCATTAAGATTAACTAGTGAAAATAAAAACAAGAAACAAAAAGATATAATTGCATAATCAAAAGGAAATAACTTCGAGCACTCACATAGGTTGTGAGTACCTTTTACCTTACCTCCCCGGCAACGGCGCCAGAAAAGAGCTTGATGTCTACGCACGCTACTATTCTTGTAGACAGTGTCGGGCCTCCAAGTGCAGAGGTTTGTAGAACAGAAGCAAGTTTCCCTTAAGTGGATTACCCTAGGTTTATCGAACTCATGGAGGAAGAGGTCAAAGATATCCCTCTCAAGCAACCCTGCAATTACGATACAAGAAGTCTCTTGTGTCCCCAACACACCTAATACAATTGTCAGTTGTATAGGTGCACTAGTTCGGCGAAGAGAGAGTAAAATACAAGTAATATGGATGATTATAAGTGATAATAGTAATCTGAAATAAAATGGCAACAAGCAAACATGTAGCAGATTTGATTGAAAATGGTGTTTCAATGCTTAGAAACAAGGCCTAGGGATCCTACTTTCACTAGTGGACACTCTCAACAATCATAACATATTTGAATGCATAAATATCTCTCTTCACTACACTACTCCGAACCACTCTCCAGTCGAATAACAAACACCAATTCATTACGTAGGGCTGTAACAGCACTCCTCAAAGTCGCATTCCCATGTCTAGTTTACGCCACGCTGTCACTATGAGCGCCCTAGAAGGTACTAGACAAACACCACAATTTCATAGGGTCATCCAACACAAGATATAAATATCATGCCAAACCACACGGTGCACACACTATCACCTTTACACCGTGATCAAAGTGTCTACGGAGATCTCATAACAAAACCACTTGAGTAGCATAACAGATGAAGAGTAACATCTACTTATTCAACTAGATTACAAGCTCATGATCACATAAAGATCACACCATGGGAGAGAGAGATGAAACACATAGCTACCGGTAGAGCCCTCAGCCCCGGGGAAGAACTACTCCCTCGTCATCATAGTAGACAACAACGGCGATGAAGATGGTGGTGGAGTCGATGGAGATGGCTCCGGGGGCACTTCCCCGTCCGGCAGGGTGCTGGAAGAGAGATTTTTGTCCCCCGAAACTTGGTGGTGGCAGAGATACAAATGTTTATGGTGGAAAAGGCCGATTGATTTAGGGTTTATGCATCGGGGGGCATATATAGGCGAGAGGGCGATGCCGGGGGGTGGCCAGAGGGCCCACAACACCTGGTGGAGCGGCCAGGGGGACCCGCGCCACCATATGTTGTGGCCACCCTGTGGCCCCCCTCCGGGTCTCTTTGAGACTTCCTTGACCCTCCGGGACTTCTAAGACTTCTGACTTTCTAATCGTCCAATTCCGAGAATATTTCCTGAACAACTTTTCTGAAACTAAAAACAACAGAAAACAGGGAACTGGCTCTGTGGTATCTTGTCAATAGGTTAGTCCGTAAAATCGATAAAAATGACATAAAGTGTATCGGAAACATGTGGGAAACAACATGGAACATCAGAAATTAAGGATATGTTTATGACGTGTCAAGATTCCAATATGGTAGAAGTACCCAATATGGTCTTCAGATCTCGGAAAGCCGCATCATCTTGCGGGGTCCAGACGAATTTTTGACTTCTGTTCATCTGTTGGTACAGAGGTAAGGCCTTCTCCCCCATTCTCCCAATGAACCAACTAAGGGATGCTAGGCAACCAGTGAATTTCTGCACATCCTTCAGGGATCTTGGTAGAGACATGTTCTCAATTGCTATTATCTTGGAGGCGTTGGCCTCCATACCTCGACTAGACACGAGGAAACCGAGTAACTTTCCTGTCGGGATACCAAAAGTGCACTTGGTCAGGTTCATCTTCATCCGGTACTTTCATAGATTTGCGAATGTTTCTCGGATATCATCTACGAGTGTGTGTTTGTCCTTGGTCTTGATGACTATATCATCCATATACACCTGCACATTTTTACTGATTTGCTCATGCAAACATTTCTGTATGCATCTCTAGTATGTAGCACCAGCATTTCTCAAACCAAAACACATGACACGATAGCAATAAGCCTCGTATAGGGTAATAAAGGCAGTCTTTATTTGATCAGCCGGGTTCAAAGGGATCTGGTGGAAATCATAGTAAGCATCTATGAATGACAACAGCTCACACTCGACTGTGGAATCGATCACTCGATCTATCCAGGGCAACAGGAATGGATCTTTCGGACATGCCTTGTTCAGGTCGATGTAGCCCACACACATACGCCACACCACAACAACCATCGGGTCATCCTTCTTCTTCTCTACCAGGACCGGGTTAGCCAACCAGTCCGGGTGCAGCACCTCCATGATGAATCCACTTGCCAACAACCTCGTGATCTCGTCACATATGGCTTTTCTTCTCTCTGCAGCAAAGAGCCGCAGAGCCTGCTTTGTCGGCTTAGCATCCAATCTCACATGCAAAGAGTGCTCAACCAACTCCCTCGGGACACCTGGCAGGTCCTGATTGGACCATGCAAAGACATCCCGATTATCACGGAGGAAGTGGATGAGCTCGCTTTCCTATTTCTCCTCCAACCCAGCACCAATGATGGCCTCACGCTCGGGGAACTTGGGGTCAATCTGCACCTTCTTGATCTCCTTGGAGGCTTGGAATGTGGCGCTATGCTGAGGGTTGGTCATCCTGGGCATACCGAGTTGAGTTTCTTGAGCCATGGCCACCACCTCATGTATCTTATTCTTCTCGGTAGCAATGACTAGGGACTCGGCCAACCGAGATCTAACAGATGCACACTCGAGAGAGCTCTTGTAATCACCCGAGATGGTGATGTGCTGTTGGGACCCGAAAGCTTCATCTTCATATAGGCCGCATGAGTTGAGGCCATGAACTTGGACAGGGCTGGCCTGCCGAGTAGGGCATGATAAGGGCTCTAAGGATCGACCACCTCAAACTGCAAGCACTCGGTATGGCAGTTCTCTCGGGTGCCGGAAAGCACATCAATCCATATCCTGCCCACAAGGGCACAAGATACTCCCGACACAATACCGTGAAAGGTAGTCCAGCTAGGTTGGAGCATGCTCTCGGAGATTCCCACCTTCACCATTGCATCTCGGTACAAAATGTTTATGCTGCTCCCATTGTTAATGAGAACCTTGGTGAACTTTACATTGATCTCGGGCCCAATCTTGGGGTGATCCGCCCGAGACCAGTCAATCTCCTGGTCACACCATTACATGTATTCCGGCACAGCGGGCATCACGACATTGACTTCCATTGCGCGCATGCGCAGGCTCTTCTTATCATCTGGTTCGGTGATGAACACCATATAGCTTTGGTGGTGCTCTTGGTAATCATTTCGCCTATACCACCAGCATTGTTGTTGTAGTAGTAGTTGTTGTTGCGATTGTTGTTGTTGTTGTAGTTGTTGTTGTTGGCTCCCTGAGCCACTTGATTCACGTTCTCGGGCCTCCTCTGGTTTTCTTCAGGTCTCGGGGCTACTGCTCTGATGGGCTGAATGTTTGAACCCGAAGCTGGCAGAAGCGGGGGAGGAGGCAATTGGCCAAAGCCCTCGCTCTTGATCCGGTCATACCAGCTGCACTGCCTGGTAGTGTGGTTGGCCGGCCTACTCGGATTCCGAGTATGCTAGCTATACGGTCCATCCCTCATCATCTCGAAGGTGAACGTGTCATCCCCGGCCTCTTCTGATTTGTCCATTGCCTCTTGTTGTTCTGAATCTGCCCATACTGGGCCCCAGTTTTCTTCTTCTTCCTTTGGGTGCTTCCTGCGTAAGGTTGATCGGATCAACCGCCGCTACATGGTTCGAGCCATAGCGGATATCCGACCCGTCATCTCTTCTCTTGTTCCGGAAATCCGGGCGGTCATTCCGCCGGGAGGATCCGACACCATCATTGCCGAGATGCCTTCTACTCGGGTCAACCGAGTCCAGTAAAGGCTATGTCGGATCTCCCAGTGCATACATGTTGGCTACCTTGATGGTCTCGGCCAAAGTACTAGGCATCTCCCTCTGCAATTTCTGCCAAAGCATGCTGCCATGCTTACACCCTTGCGCAAAATAGGCAATGGCCTAGGACTCATGAACCCTTCACAGGTGTTCCTCAATGTGCTCCATCGAGTAAGGTAATCTCGGTCAGTCTTCTCTTCTCTCTGCTTGCACGCGGAGAGTTGCTATGGACGGTTTGGCCTCCGGTATGTGCTGGTGAAGTTGCTGATGAAGGCGTCCGAGAAGTCCAGCCAGCAATCGATGTTGTCTCTCGGCAAGTTATTCAGCCAGATCCTGGCTGGGCCCTCCAACATCTGAGGCACATATCTCACCGTCCACCGGCAATGTGCACGGTAGTGACGTAATCATTCAACCAGTCTTCCGGCTTGGTGCTGTCGTCATAAGTTTTTGTCCACCTAGCCAGCTGGAACTTGGCAACAGCCGGCTCCTTCATGATCCGGGGACCGAAACAAAGTGGTCCCGGAGGGTCTTGCTCTTCCATCTCCTCCGACAGATAGATTCTGTCGAGCTTGTATCGGGCGTCCTTCGGCTGCAGTACTCGGGGCCCCAATCGAGCAGCGAGTACTCCAGCGTCCACCAGGTGATCATATCTCGGATAGCCGACCTTCTCCATTGCCGAGTAGCCATCATTGTATCCGTCTTGATGTTCGGCACCAGGTTGATGCTGAGCCGGGTTGGCTACCGGGTTCCGAGATGGGATATCTCGGTTGCGGTCGTTCCCGCCTGGCTGAACTCGGTTGGCATCATGTCCTCCTTGAGCAACGTGTCCCTGGCCAACCTAGCCCTATACATCTAACTGTTTTCCGGTGCCAACCTGGTCGTAGATCTGTATCTGCTTGCCCTTCCTGGAGTTCACACTCCGGGCTCGTTCACCCCCGACATGGGGAGAAGAAGCTTGGTCTCCAGATCTACCACCATTGGAGTGGATCATCTGAGAAGCACCTGCCCCCGGATTCGCCTTCTGGAAAGCCTCATATTGCCTGTTACCTCCAAAACAAGCTCATTAAGCCGGTCTTGCTGCCTAGCGCGAGCTTCACCGGTCAAATGCGTCAAACTCGGCAGCAACTGCCTTAGCAACCCTAAGGTTCTTAGCAGGAGAACTATATTTGGGCCTACCAGCCGAGGTGACACTAGCTGATTTACTAGCAGCTCTACCATCTCTGGCTATCTCGGCGCCGAGATCACGACCTCGGTTCCGCACAACACCTAACCGACTAGGATTATTCACAACAGGATTAAAACCACGAGCTTTGTTATACTCGGTCATGTCGAGATTGAATTCTTTCTTGGCTTTGGACATCTCGACAGCCTCTGCGAGAATGTCCTGGCGCTGCTCCTCCATTTGCTCCTGCACCACCGCCGGATCAGCATCAGCAGCTACTGGCACATTCAACTTCTCGATGATGTCGACGAACGGAGGTGGCCTTGGGATCGGCGTAGAGGGTGCCTTGCAACCTGGTTGGTTCTCATCTTTCTCCAATGGCTTGTGAGCCGGCCAAGCCGACTTGCCAGCAGTCTCGGCGAAATCGGCCGCTCTCTTTCGGGCTGCAGGAGCCGGGCCGGTCATCATCACCTCCACGCTACCCACGAAGCGATCGATACGTTGTTTGTGGACAACGCAAACAGCAGGAGGATCCTCAGCAACGAGCACCCGCACCGGGTATCCGCGGATGACCGCAGTGGCGACGTAGACCAAATGCGCGCCGAAAGTGATGACGGAGCCGCCTGCGGGCACGGGCCTACCGCCGAAAGCGCCCGCGTTGTCGGTGACGAAGTTGAGGGAGCCGAATCTATGGACAAGGCCACAGACCACGCGCTTGCCCGAACAAAGCAAAGATCCCGTCCGGATAGAAACCCCAGCCAACGCTGCTGTTGGCCCCACGGTGGGTGCCAACTGTTGTGGTGGTGTAGAGACAGATGCCATGGGATAGCTTAAGGTTGGGGCCGATGGACACTGTGGGTATCCGGGGAGGGATTGCACGCCAAGATGGCGCGCTCACTACACTACAAACACCAAGATCTACCCAGCTTCGAGGCCCTCGTGTGGAGGTAACACCCCTACTCCTGCCTGTCTATCTATATCGGTGAGTAACCGAGTACAAAGTGGTTCCTCAAGCTCACAGATCTAGAGGAAGAAGAAGCTCTCTCCCCTCTCTTTTTTCTTTAAGGAAAATGTCTACTGGTTTGTTCTCTCGTCCCGTCCCTCGCGCAGAAGGGGTGTGGCCACCTTATATACTGGTGGCCACTGACGAAACTTATAGGGTTAGGCGTAGAACATTGTGCCGTAGCGCATGCTCGCTGTCACTACGCCGAAAGTCGCCTTCTCCGTAGCCGTTGCCATGTCGTGTCCCCCTTGTCAGAGACAGGACATGGCCTCGCCCATGCCCTGTATTGCTCCTGTGTATGAGTATACATCATTATGCCTAGTAAGTTGAACCGCATGTGCATACTCTCCCGTGATCTTCGGGATCTCAACTGCTCCGTTGACCTTGCTTTGGGATGGATAATTCTACGTGTACCCGGATTTTCCAAGTGTATCTCGGATAATCCGTGGGACACCCGTTTCTTCATATTGTCCTTGATTCTTCTTACCGAGATAGATCCATCTTGGTAACCTTCATCTCGGTCCGGGTAGTCAACCCGGTCAACAACATCTCGGTATCCATTCCTTGGATACCATTTCATGCCAAGCTTCACCCTACTCAGGGTAGCCCCCGACATGGAGGGCGTGGGCGCGACGCTGGTGCTGCGGAGGAGGAGGAGGGCATCGCGATACCCGAATTCTAGGTCATCATATTAGAGCCATTGCGGAGGATGCTACTACCATGGAGGATATCACAACTACTCTGCGGCAACGAGCCGGATACATTCAACATCGATTTGGAGGGCTGTGTAAACGGGCCCGTTGAGCTGGACGTGGAGTGACGCGGCGACGCCGGCGAGGACCTCTTCTTGCGCCGCGGGTGGGCGCAGTTCTCCCGTATGCACAAGCTGGAGGCGGGCAACATGCTCACCTTCAGGTACAGGGACGACGATGGGGTGGACGTGCTCGAGGTCAGGATATTTGACGACACCCTAGTTCGTGTCTGATGCTGCGAGGATAGCTCGGATGAGAGCAACTCTGATTCTGACGATTCCAGCTCCGACAAAGAGTAGTATGCCGAGCCGTGCGTTGCTCTACATGTCTTGTGTTAGAATTTGTGTTTATGATGTTACCGTGTCAGACTATGTTTTTTTGTTGTGTGAGACTATTTTTATGTCATTGTGTCAAACAATGTTTTTATGCGTGTGCGACTATGTTTATGTTATTGTTCGTTTGCATCTGTGTTTATGTTCTTATCTTTTTCATCTTTCTTATTATAAATGTTTGATGTTTCAAAGATCAAAGAATTTTAATGTTGCAACGCAAATGCACTTCAAGTAACATGGAGTGTGGAAATTGTTCAAGAAAATAGAATAACAGGTGAGCAAGAAAAATGATAGTAAAGTTCAAAAAAAACTGGGAAACAGGACATAACGCCCTGACTCGAGGCGTTACTGTGTAGAGTATAACGCCCTAACCGGAGGCGTTAAACCGTCCAGGCCGAAATTCCAGACAAACTCCGCCCTTATTCCTGAAGCCACCAAACCCTAGCCAGATTTGGGGGTGGAATTCCGCGTGTGGGTGCCATAACGCCTCCGCGTAGGACGTTAAGCTATAATGGGACACGGAATTCCGCGCCAACTCCGCGCTAACTCCTCAACCCAACACACCCAGTCCAGAATTAGGGGCGGAATTCTGGGCCAATTCCTCGTCATGGGCCATAACGACTTGGGCCGCGATGTTAAGCTCCAGGTTGATTTTTCCTAACTTTGCTATTATTTTTCTATAGAACTTTCCTAGGTTGATTTTTCCTAAATTTTCTAGGACATATTGGATAACATTTTTTTTCTTCACATATTCGCATTATGTGTTTGTTGCAAGTAATGTATCAAATAATTTGATGCAAGTAATTTTTCAAATAATTTGCTCCAACTATTTAGGATCACAACATAAGGCTCCCAGGTACATGTTGATCGGCTAGACACCTTGGATTCAACTCAAATAAGGAATCAGGAACAAATGGCTCCCATGTAACCTATGCATAATAAAAATGTAGATTGTCAGTCTGAGCCATATCGGTGGTACTCTGAAACTATGTAGTATACAAATCTTACCATGTGAGAGGTAATGGTGTCGAACTGATTGGTGTAGTCAAGATATAGGTTCATGGTTGAACCCCAATCATGGTTAACCCTGAACCATCTCAGAAACCATGTAGCCCGACGTTCTGGATCACCACCATCCTCCCACTGCATATTGATATCACACACTAGTCTGCCAATTGAGAAACGCTCCCAACTCCGTACGGACAGAAGGACCAAGCACCCACCCATATTGCACTCAACCCTATTTCTACCCTGCTGGATCTTAGCCCATGGGACTTTTCCCTTTCGGCACGCCTCGTCCAACTGCATAAAGGATAAAATAATGTTCACATTTTATTGCATCATTTCAGAATGGACTGGATATGGAAAAGTAGTTACCTGACGATACAGATAAGCCAGTGCAGCAGATTCCCAGCTCCATTCATAGTCCCAAACGGCTAACAACCGGAGCCACATATATGTAGCATTCGAGCCACCGCCACCTGAAAAAATAGCTCGGGAACGGACATACCACATGTATGCCCTCACATGCCGCTGCAAAATTTTATCATCTGCCTCACCTGGGCATCTTCCAAAATGTCGAGCAATCCAACCAAAGATGGCACCAACGACTCTTCCCGCAATGCCCGACTCCCTCCCGAGATATTCTATCATTCCCCCACGCCATCCCGTACTATCTGTGCTCAGACAAACAGGTTTCCCCCTGGTGGGAAGTGACGTGATCATCGCATCATTCTGCAACGTCACGGTCATCTCCCCACAAGGAAGGTGGAAGGTGTACGTATCCGATCGCCAGCGGTCTACCAGTGCGGTGATGGCACATGTGCTGAACTTCGGGTTCCCACAAACCAACATGTTGACAAATGGAAGCATCCCGGCCATCCTGGTGTACAGGGTATACCTCTCATCGTAGTGCATCGACCATTCCCCTGTCTCGTCTTGTCTCCGACCTTCAACTTTTGTGGACCTCAAGTGCAGTGTGGGTAAAATATTATCCTCTGACATATATCGGCCACGGTGGTCCGCATTGTAAATCAGTACTACTATTAAAAGAGCGAGAGCGGCAGATCCAGTGCATCGTGGCCGTACAAACTTACGATCGACGCTTCGGCGATACGTGCTAAAACAGTCAGTCAGACGCACTTCGCACGATCCTCCAGTTAAAAACATCCACGACCCAACCATGCTAATCATTTTTTTTTTTTGATAGCCATCCCACGAGGCACTGCACGTCGCTTCCCTGACACATCCCCGCCGCGCCGTGCGATTCTGCCCAGTGCCGCCGCTCCGCGCGAACCTCTGGCAACCGAGCCTGCTCGCCGCCGCTGCCATGCACGTGAGCCAACCTCTGCTGCACCCGCCGACACTTGCGATGGGGATCGGGCGGAGGACGAGGACACGCCCCAGCGGCGCTCGCTTCCGGTCATGCATGAGACACTCCTCGCGCAAACGCGGATGCCATGGACTGGACGCCGCCGCCGCCTCAACAGCTCGATGCCACACACGGTTCGATTTATTCTGAATTTTGAGTATTCCAATTAACGTGAGTTCCCTCCTTCTGATTCTTCGAATATTTTAGAGTTGATATTTTGTCTAGCATTTGTTGATCTTCTCTGTTTTCTGTGTAATTTTCTCGCTGCTGGTCCAAATCCAACTCCAGTAGATGAAGCAGAATTCTCTGACGATCCAAAGAAGGAAGTACGAGGGTGAATGTGGTCATCCGGTGAGCAATTAGCAAATACTATATTCTACTCCTGCCCCAATACTGAAGCGGTTCTTTCTCTCTGTCCATGAAAAGATGAAAGCTAAAAAGGCCATCGAACTAGAGGATAAAGATATAACTGATAAGAGTCCTGGTATGATTGACATGAGTCCTGATATAATTGCAAAATGATGCTTCAGTCGCAACAATATTCTACGGACCAGACTTGCAAAGTTGGTTGATCGGGTACTAAAAATCCCACTTTTTGTTTATTTTGTTGTGCCTGTGTTTTATGTTAAATTTTGTTCATCCCAATTCAGTGAAATGTGTGCAAAATCCTACAAAATTGTGCACAAAATAGCCTTCGCAGTCTTGGATGCCGTGAGTCCTTCTAGATTGTGGGATCTTTGGAGTGTCTGGAATTTCTCAGGTCTTCTCGATCTTTTCCTATTATTTTCCATGTACAACACACAATGTCGCTCAAAAATCTAAACCGCAAAAATTTATAGTTGTTGCATCAATTGAGATAATGGAGAAATTTAGCTGCTTGGTTCGAAAACTATGCAGTTATGTAGTACAAACCATTTTTTTTAAGTTAACATTCTGTTTACATACTTCTCTATGGATAGTTAGGTGGTTTTTCCCTTCTCATGTTGTTGTATCTTCTCAAATTTTGGACTCTATTTCCTTGTAATATTTGTTTCGGGGATGTACGAATAATTACAATCCGGGTGGATTGATAAACTCAGATTGGGCATGCAAATGCGCTATTGACAGCTTTTTAAAGTCCATGCAGAGATGTGTTAATTAAATTATGTCGGCTGTAGTCATGCATTGCATCCAGTCGGACTTCGACATTGTATCTTGCAATGTGAAGGATTTAGTTGTACAAAATGGCTAAGATAGTTGCATAAACCTACAGATCACTTCTCTTTTATATTAGTGGATATGCATTTTGCATAATAAAGCTACATCCTTGAGAAAAATAATCGAATTGAGAGAAATTGTGTTTATTTTAAGAAATCTGAATTAGTGAAAGGAACGGTCCAATCTATTTGTGTCTTTTAATTGTACAAATTTTCTTTTGGTACCTCTAATTTTACTTCGAGCTTCTGAAAATACATTCCGTATTTACACGTCAAATTTTGCTAATAGCAGCTTCGTATTATCTCATATTAATAATATGTCCTTCATACTTAGCAAGGTGTTTTCATTTGCCAGTCAACCTTAGTTATACCCAAAGTTGTGAAGATTGCTTATAAACGATATCTAAATTGCCTGAATACACCTAATTAATGGAGTTCCAGGGTATTCACTATTCACGAATCACAATGTGAGTCCAATGATCAGGGAGTCGATTGAGCTCTAAAGTCAATCGAGAATAAGCAAAACAGTAGTTATAAATGTATGTCTTGCATTGACATTGAGCGTCTAGGCGAAGTGACGGAAATTCCTGATTATTTGGCCATGGCTCCGCCAACTTTACCGAGATACCAGGGTGTTTCCGAATTGCCCCAGCGGTGTACTAAATCTAGCACCAAGGTTTAGGTTGGACATTAAGCTTCACGGCGGCAGGCTCTTCGAGGACCTTCCTGTTAGAGACGTTGTAAAGCTTACGCATACATAATTACTAAGTGTTTATTGGGTGAATTTTATCTCTCATTTATGAAAATACGGGAGCAGAGATCTGAAATTTTACTAGGGGTTGCTCTATTGATCCCCTGTTGATCTATTGATCCCCTGTTGATCTGAAATTTTATCCTTTTGCAGTTTTGTCAGGTTGTTGTTAACGTAGGATCCAGCTCATATTATCAGGTAATTTTTTATTGTCGTCTAATTTGTATACTGCATGATACGTGCATGTGCACGTGCTTGATTACTAGTCTCTTTGAGAAGAGACATATCCCTACGAAAGAAAGAAAAATTCGATTAAAACAACGAGAGAAAAGATCACAGTATAACGATTCAAATGTTTCTATTTATAAGAAATCTATCTAACTAGTTATAACAAATCTATTTTAACTAGTTATAAGAAATCTATTTCACTATCAACACTATGCATAAAGCAACGAGAAAAGAATATACAATCATATGAACTAAAATTATAATGAACTACAATTTTTAAATACTATCAATACTATGCCTAAAATCACAATTCTATGAACTATCCAATATTATCCAATACCTATTTACAATGAACTAAAATTCGCAAAAACACCAAATACCTCATAATCAATTTATTTATTGCTTAACTAGACTAGTACTACTAATAGCAACATACCACTAAATATCTCATAATTACAACCTAGTAGTAATTTGAAAACTAAATCTAAAATTAGAATCTATGGTTTACACTACAAATCTAGGTTTTTCACTAGTTCTAGAGGTTTCGACTACTAATAGCAACCATTAAATCACTAAAAAGCTAATACTAACAACCTAACTAGTTAAGAAAACTAGATGAACAAGAGATCGAGAATTCATAGAAAAAAAATCAAATTTGAACACTTGAACCAATAAAAAGAGGAAAAAAGTGGGAGAATACCTTCACAAATCCAATGGGACAAAATACACCAAAGATTGTCTCTGATTTGGCCAACAAAGGAGGGATTTCAGGGAGAGAAGGGCTGGCGGCGGGGTGTTCTTCACGGGCTTGAGAAAGAAGAAGAGAGCAGGGGCAGTTAGGTGTCGAGAGGGGGCCGTGCGTCCGTGTTAAGAAGCATAACGCTCCCGTCTTGTGCGTTAAGAGGCATAACGCCCCCGTCTGCTGCCTGCCACGTTGGAGTCCACATCCACGATGGCACGGTCAATAACGTTTCGGATCTAAGGCTTTGAGCTATAGACCATAACGTCTTTGGAGCGGGCGTTAGGCAAACGAGTTATTTTTCGAATTTTTTGTTCAAGTGGTTAGAGTGTGAATTTGCTGCGCTAAAAGGTTATCTGTGTAAAATTTCACTGCTATGGTTCATTCGAACAATTTTTTCAAAAGAATGGCTCCTGGTGACCATTGAAAAGAAAACCAAGTGAATACTCCCAAATTGCCAAATCCATGCCCAAAGGCCCACAAGATCACAGGACTCGCAAGAACACACTGGAAAGGTGAAAGAAACCAATTGACCCACTGGTCCAGCTCCATCCAAACTCCAACCCTGCAAACAATGCGAACCCAGGACTAGGGCGCAACCGCCAAAACGTGACACGATCCACTGCACAAAACCACTGTATCCGCATTGCGCAAGCGCAACGAAACGCAAAGCCGGTGGTCAGTCAGTCCACTGACGCGAAAACCTTTTCTTTCTTGCACTCACTCTCCGTCTCTCTCTCACGCGCGCGCGCACACAGAACTCGGCTTTCGCAAGAACCCCAAAAAAGACGGCAAAGCTGCGTGCCCCGCTCTCCTCTTGCTCTGTTTCCGACGCCGCGAAACGCGAGGAAATTTTCTGCACGTCGGCAGAAAAAAACGCAGCGAGGGCGCGCTCGTATATCCTATGGATGTGCCACAGATGTCACCACGCCCGATAAATAACGAAAAGGCCACAGTGAACTAGTGAAGGGAGAATCCAATGCGACGCGACGCGACTGATGGATGGGAGGGGGAGAAAATTTTACTCGGAAAATTCACATAGGATCCTTCTTGTGCTTCCATCCAAGCCCCCAGCCACACTGCCACTGCCTCTTGGAGGCATACATTTATTTGCATTTTATTTAGTATTTGCACTTTTGTCCACTAGCAGTTTGAAGTAGTACTGTTAAGTACTTTTGTGCGTGTGTGATTAGCGAGTAATTACACACGCCGGAGGTGGTCGTGGTGGCGACTACAAGCTGTCAACCGCTGAGCGCCTCTGGCTTTTGCTGCATGCGTGCGTTACTTTGGCTGCCTCTGCTTCCCTCCATTTCGAATTTCAAATTCCGAGCGGCCTTCCGTTCCGTTACCCAACGCTCTCTCTCTCCCACTGCAAATGCAAAGCCACCCCTCTTCGGGCAGGGCTCCTCGCACGCGCAACGCACAGACCTGTCTGTTTGCCTCTCCTCTTCCTCTCGGCTACTCCAACGCCTAGCCTTCTTCTCTTGTTCCTGTTCTTCTTGGCGCACACCTCCTTCGCTCTGTTCGTGTGGAGTTTCTATTGCCCCCTCCTCGGGTTTCTCTCTCGTTGTTGCTGTTGTTGCTGCTGCCGCCGGTGGCGTTCTTGGCGAGCGGGAGGAAGAGATGGGAGGGTCCGGGAAATGGGTCAAGTCGCTCATAGGACTCAAGATGCCCGACAGGGAGGATTGCAAGGTGAGGCCAGTCGAAAGACCGTGTTCGTGGTTTCTCAGATGTCCTTTGCCTGGGGGAAGATTTGGGTTTTATTTCAGCTCGCCCCAATATGTAGAAATATTCTGCTTTGCGGGTTGCACAGGTTTTGATTTCATTTCTGGCTACTGATGTAGCAGCATCATGCGATTGTGCATGAGCTTTTGACGTCATGGTTTTCCCAAACAAGATGCAGAGAGCACGCCAAGATTGTTCTCTCTTCTTCTTCCTGGAATGGCAAAAAAGTCTGCTTCTGACCCTCTAATGGCCACAAAAAAAACGTCTCTTTCATTGTTTGCGCACATGTCTGAAGATGCAAACAACAGTGGTTTCTTTCGTTGACTGTACTTTGGCTGCTTCAGAATTAGGGTTATGTACTGCTATGATTGGCTCAAAATAGATATCCTTCTCTTTTTAATCTCCCTGGGTTAAATCTCAAAGTTTCTTGTGTCCTTTTCACTGCGCTTCCCTGAGTGTTCATATCGAAACTCGCAGTAATCATTTCTCTGCTCCTACAGAGCAAGCTGCAGGTCCCATTTATCAATGGAGGCGGGGGTAAGGGCCGGAAGTGGAAGCTGTGGAGGAGCTCCTCCGGTGACCACGGTTCCCTGTGGCGCGGCTCCAGAGGCGGCAGCCACCGGTCTGCCGCGTCCGAGGCCTCCGACGACGCCTCCTCGCTGGCCGCCGCCGCCGCCGACATGTTCTCCGCCGCCCTCGCCACCGTTGCCCGCGCGCCGGCCAAGGACTTCATGGCCGTCCGCCAAGAGTGGGCCACCATCCGCATCCAGACCGCCTTCCGCGGATTCCTGGTACTGCTACTCTCCACGCCTCATTGATGGTCTCTTCTGGGCTTTCATTTGGACGCTGGACTGAACGCTCCGTACCTGTTTGTGTTAATGCAGGCGCGGAGGGCCCTGCGGGCGCTCAAGGGGTTGGTGCGGCTGCAGGCGATCGTCCGCGGCCGCCAGGTGCGCAAGCAGGCGGCGGTAACGCTCCGGTGCATGCAGGCGCTGGTCCGCGTCCAGGCGCGCATCCGGGCGCGCCGCGTGCGCATGTCCACCGAGGGACAGGCGGTGCAGAAGCTCATCGAGGCACGCCGCACCAAGCTCGACATCCTTCGTGAAGCCGAGGTTGCCTGTCCTCCATTTGTCTTTCTTGACATTGTGTACTGACCAAACTCTTGAAGAATCACCAGTCCTTTTTCATGTGTTTGACTCCACAAATTTTGAATTTTAGGAAGGGTGGTGTGACAGCCAGGGAACTCTGGAGGAAGTGAGGGTGAAGCTGCAGAAGCGGCAGGAAGGAGCAATCAAGCGCGAGCGGGCTATCGCCTACGTGTACGCGCAGCAGATCGAAGGTGTAGCGAAATGCAATGTATGAATCAGTTCTCTCCAAAATTCTACTAGAACAGTAGTGCTCGATGTCTGGATTGAGTTAAACGTTTGTTTTCTGTTCTGCAGCAACCGAAGGGCAGCAATGGTCGGTCCAACCAGTCTGGTCTCCTGCTCAAGCACCAGCACTGTGACAAGAACAATGGCAGCTGGAGCTGGCTGGAGAGGTGGATGGCGGCGAGGCCTTGGGAGAACAGATTGATGGAGGAGCACAACCAGACACCCAACACCAGTTCACCGGACATTGTGCCCTCCAAGAAATGTGAAGATTCCTTTGGTGTGCTAGGGGACTTCTCTGAACCTAATTCAGTGAAGGTGAGGAAGAATAATGTGAGCAAAAGGATAAGCGCGAAACCGCCAGGGCCGACACACCATCAGCGGTTCAAAGCTCACTCAATATCATCGCTGAGCACGGACTTGCACAATGATGAGAGCTCCGCATCGTCATCTTCATGCTTTGCCTCTACTCCAGTATCATTCTCCACCTTGCTCACTCCGGAGAAGACTGATGGCAGCACCAGGGCAAGGCCAAACTACATGAGCTTGACGGAGTCCATCAAGGCGAAGCAAAAGCCTTTCGGTGCCCAAAGAACGACGGCATCGAAACCTTTAGATGATAGGAAGGCCTTGAGTGTTGACTTGAAGTCTGCCAAGGCGTAAACTTGCAATATTCATCGAACTCCATGAAGAGATGAAGCCAATTTTCTTGCTCTCTCTAGGGTGTTTTTAGGTGGGTTGCTCCACCTTCAGTGTCTTGGTGCTGCATTCTTGAGTAGTATGTGTGTTGCTGGTTTCGTGTTCAACATCTTGTTGTCATATTGCCCCATCTCAGGGCAGTCCTCATTGTCATTGGCAGTGTCGTTGTAAGATAGTTCTTTGACTGAAAAAAAAATTGTGTGGATTTGTGTTTTTCAGGCTGTGAAAAGATTACCAATATTCTTGGCTTCTCATGGTTGTTTGCACTACAATGTGATCTTTAACAAGGCTCAATTTAGGGCTGTATACTGAATTATCTTACTACTAGTACATGTCTAGGGTTTAGACTCCAAAAGGATCAACTAGGGTATGATAATTTTGTTACCCACATGAAAACTTTACTTGAAAAGTAGGCAAATCAGGGTTTGGAAGACTACTACTAGTATGATACTCGTGTGTACCTACAGGAACATATGGTCCTACTCCGACAGCTCGTGGTAAGCATGCCAACATACAAAATCCAGTTTCTGGACTTGCTTAAATAATGGTCAAATGTCGTTTGATCACGCTGACCTAGATTATTCCTGTTTGCCCATAGAAACATATGGTCCTACTGGCACAGCTAATGGCAAGCATGGCAAAATAGTAAAGATTCCATCTTCACAAATTGGCAAGACCAAGAACACTGCAGCAGTACTTTGCTTAGTAGTGTGCACCAGCTATCATGCTTTGTGAAATAATTTATGCCTTGCAGATGACATTTTTAACAAGTAAACCACTGGTTGGGCCATAAATGACCACACAATAGAATCTTTCCAGAAACTGACATGGTTTTAACCTTGTTTGACCTCCTTGGAGAATGAACATTGCTGTCGGAAAGGACAGACACACTTAGACATAATCTAGGTCAAAGAACGTTGTTGTCCCAGAAAACAAAGCCCCCTAGTGATCTATGGCATCTTATGCTAATAGTAGGCACTTCAGTAACCTAATTAAACACCCAAAATGAGGACCCAATCTTCCTTAAGCAGCTCCAAGCAGTGCATTTTTTACCAGCACTGGAAATAGGATAGCACAAGATAGTGGCCCTGGAAGGTAAAAAGAAGGAAATGATGCACGGTTCTTTGTCGGGGTAAAAAGAAATGGTCAGAAGCACACTATGCATCATGTCACTTTGCTAATAGCAAAGTTTTTGAAATGCTGGGGGCTATCATTTGCCAATTTACTGGTGCTTTCAAATACAAAGCGGTGGCCCTTTTGGAATCGCTGGCACTGCCTGAATTAGCCACAATTTCCACAATCATGCTGACTGGATGCACAGAAAAATTTACTTGTAGTTGGATAGTACTCCTCTCTTGCGCACACTGAGAAAAGTGCATTGATTGTGCTCGAGGAGGACGGACGCAGGATCCCGCTGTGGGTTTCAGGACCACGGTATTGGCGTCCACCTCTGTTGGTTGGGTTCAGTCAATCAATGAGTGCATCTGATGTGTGCAGACATGCTGCCTGGATTGAGGCAGAGCTTTGCTTGCGCAATGGCGAGTAGACAAAGCAAGAAGATGACATGAGATCTGAAGCTGACATGTGTATGGTCAACAATCTTACTGAATGTGACTGTGCAGTGGTAAAAAATAATTTATATACTCGGAACATAAAGTTACAGAGGGAACTCGGAGACTATTTTTTCTGATGGATCTTCACCTGTTGTAACGTAAAACACAGGTGGGTTACACTGCCTACACCTTGCTGTCTCGGTAAGTTTTTCAAACTTGTTCCGGTGTCAAGGTGGCATGGCAGCAGCGTCTCCTCTGCGTGTCAGGGTGCGTGGCAGATGCGGTGAAGACACTAGGGGGGAAGGGGGCAGAGGAGGAGGCAATGCTGTAACTGTAGCACCAGGCCAAAGGCTCCTCCTATTAACTCATCATCAAACTTTCAAAACCACAACCGGCGGGGGCCACAACACTAAGTCTTGCCTGCACCGAAGTTGAACGCGTAAATTTCTTCTTTTTAGGACTCGCCATTTCTGTTTGTTTCTTCTATATCAATATAAAGGCAAAACTTTTGCCTCATTTAAAAAAAGAAATCGAACGCGTACTCCTTTGATTCCTTGCCGCTTGATTAACCAAAATGATGCTAAGCAGTACTTAGTACAATGCATAAGGCCGCTTGATCAACCTGAGCAGCCAGACCGCTGTTCTCCTCAATAGCATCCCGGCAAATGGATCCAATGTCGTCGTGGTCTCCGGCAGGGTGACCCTCTCTCTCCATTCCTTTTCAATATTGTCGCCGATGTGCTTCAACAACTTCTCCTTCAAGCCTCCAGGGATGGGCTTGCTCCTTTATCATATTGTTGACGACCTCCCCTGCCCCATTCTCCAGTACGCCGACGATACCCTCATCATCATTCGCGCTATTCCCGAACATGTCTCCAACCTCAAAAAAAATCTCGATGACTTCTCCAATGCCACCGGCCTGGCTATTAACTTTCAGAAAAGTACTTTTGTTCTTATCAAAACCGATCCTTCCTCTGCCTCTCAGATGGCGACCTCCTTTGGATTTGTTGTCTCCTCCTTTCCCAAACCTACCTGCCCCCCTATCCTTCTATAAACTTCGTCCATTGGACCTCTCTCCTATAATTGCTAAATGTGACCTTCACCTCTCCGGTTGGCGCGGACGATCCCTCCCGATTGGAGGGCGTCTTATTCTTGTCAACTTTGTCCTCGCAGCCATGAGTGCCCATGCCATGAGTGTCGGGATCCTCCCTGCCGGCGTTGTGGAGGCCATTGATAAAAGGAGACACACCTTTTTCTGGACGGGCGAGGAATCATGCAACGGCGGGCATTGCAAGGTTGCCTGGTCTGAAGTTTGCAAGCCTAAAACCTTGGGGAAGGGGGGGGGGGCTCGGGGTCCTTTTGATCCCCAAAATAAATGCTGCCCTACTTAGCAAATTTCTTTCTAAACCGCACTCTTCTTGCCCCTTGGGCCAGCTGGTTCCGTCTCTCTTACGGTTGGTCGGCCCGCCATGACCTAAGTGACCAACGCCCTCTTGACACTCCCATTTGGAAAGATATTGTTGCTAATCTTCATGAATTTCGCCTTCACACCTCCGTTACCATTGGTTTCGGCGAAAATACTGCCTTCTCGCTTGACTGTTGGATTGGCTCCACCCCTCTTGCCTCCCGTTTTCCTGCCCTTTTCTCGCACTCCACCCCCTCTAACGCTTGCGTCTCTCTCACCATTCGTCATGACATCTCCACCATTCTTGCTCCACGGATGTCTTCCTCTGCAGCTTCGGATCTCACCTCTCTTAGCGTCTAGTTTGCCTCCTTCTCCCTGAATCCTTTGGCGAATGACCTTCGTCTCTGCCTCTACAATAACAAAAGCCACTTAAATAGAGACTCATATGCCAATTTTTTTAGGATGTTGCCGACTTATGTTCATGCTAAGATGGTTTGGGAGAATGCTGCTCCTCTAAAATGCAGGATTTTCAGTTGGCTGGTCCGACGACATCGGCTCCCTACGAACAAGCATCGCTTCCGACACCTACATGGGGCCTCTCCAACCTTCCTCGCTGATGAGGAGGTGGACCACCTTCTCCTCATCTTCCCTCGAGATTGCCAAGTGTGGAACTTCTTCTTTCCGGACGGATGCTCTCTTCAAGATAACACCATCCTTGACCTCTGGGAGAACATTGGCCAGGGCTATCTCAACTCCACAATTTTCATGGCTATTTCTGGAACATTTGGAAGCGCCGTAATAACCTGTCCTTCAACAATGTTGACGAGCTCCAATCAGTAGTGATCAATCGTTGTACTAAAGACATCCATCTTTGGGCTAACCGATGTAAAATTCCTCCTGTTGTTGAGCGCTTGCTCGCTTGGTGTATTCCCTTTGAGCTCCCGTGAGCTCTCTTCCCCTGTAATGTTCCATGTAAATGCTTTGTGTTGATTTATAAAAGGTTCATGCTTGCGTTTTCCCGCCATAGTGACACTAAAAAAATCTCCCACGGCTAAGAGCAAGTACAATAGGGTGACATAGGATGGCTATAAGAGACGCCAAGGCACGTCGTGGACGAGTTCGAGAAGACCTAGAAGAGGAGCGCGGCGGCGCAAATCGACCTTGCCAAGCTCCCCGTCCTAAATCGGTCTTCGTTGATATCCCATCGGTCGACCACAACGGCGAGGGCGGTGGGGGGCGCACGGAGGAGGGAGGTGGAGGCAGAGCGTCGTCAGGTCGTAGAGCCGATAGGGAGCGGGCGCGCTTCTGTGCCGGCACGCAATATTAGCCCGCCATTGCCGCATCCTCCGGGTTTCGGGCCCGTGTCGGCGCACCCTCTGCCGATGGATCAGTATTCACTGGCATCTGGCGAGATATGCAGCAGCCGCCGTTGGATCTTCAAGGCCGCCTCCTTGCGATGAAGCTGGACCATCAAGGCCACCTGCTCCTTCTCCTCCTCCTGCTCCTCCTCCATCGGGTTTCAAAACCATGGTAAGATTGCAATGAAGTCGTTATCTTAGATACAATTAGGGTTATCTAGTTTCATAGGACGTAGATCTACATGTACACACATGTCTAGTTTGAGTAATGCTCAATTTGGCAAAGCTGAATTGGGCAATGCTAAATGTTGAACGCCCGCAGTTGGGCAAGGCTTGTCAAAATGGTTGCACATTGCATCAGCACATAACTTGCCATAATGGTTACACAATGTTTTTTCACAAATCTTGTGACAATGATTGTCACATTTGCATCACCATATTGCTTGTCACATTTGCATTACCACAATGCTTGGCACATTTGCATCATCATATTGCTTGGCACATTTGCATCATCACATTACTTCTCACATTTGCATCATCCTATTGCTTTTCAAATTTGCATTAGCACAATGCTTGCCATAGTCGCATTAGCACAATGACTGCCACATTTGTCACATGGAAAATTTGTTTGTGCTATGTAGAGCTGAGACGATCTATGCGGGTGAAAGTACAAGTATGTTCACTAGAGGGGGGCTGAATAGATGACTATCAATTTTTCCTTTTTCCTTTTTAGTTTGGGATAAATAAGTAGATCATAAGGTTATTTAGATGTACAACTAGGTGAATAATCTATGTGATACGATAAAAATACGCAATGAAATCAATATGTAAATTACAAACTAAACCACAAGTGTAAACAAGGAGACACAGTTATGTTTCCCATAGTTCCTTCCCAAGGAAAGTACGTCTACGATGGAGAGGTGAGGAGCCACCTAGGAACTCTAATAGCACGGAGGTGCACACCTTATTCTCCTTGAGTTTCTCCGGTGAAGGGGAGTCTCGTTTCCACTATGATGTCGACTTGAAGGCGTTGAACAAACTTTTACACCAGGCCGAGCCTTCTCCACAACTTAATCGGAGGCTCTCAACGAATCTAAAGCTTCTTGTAACAAGGTGGAAGCTCCAAGCACTAGGGTTTCTAGGGTTAGAAAGCACCCAAGAGATTTCAAGATCCACAAGGAAAATGGAGGGGGATTTGATTTTGGCTCGGTGAAGATGTAGATTTAGCCCTTCTTTATCAGATCCTTGAAGGGAATAAAGTTTTGATGTTTGTGGAGGGAGATCTAGGCATTAAGAGATTTGTATTAATGGAGGAGAGAGAATGGTGGACGAGCAGCTTGTCCTAATGAAGGGGATGAGTATTTATAGCTCCCCTCAAGATCTAGCCGTTGCAGCTGATAGGGGAGTTCTATACCAATTAGCCTAGAAGTTTCCGGGTTTAATTGGAAACTTCGTGACCAAACTTCCGGTCCCCCATCTATGAGAGAGGCCGCATGGGACTTCGCCGGAAAACGCATGGCCCCTGGCTAGAAGAGAAACTTCCGGGCACCCATATGAACTTGGAGTCCCCCGGACTTAGCCAAAATTCTCAAGGCCAGAAGTTTCCGGGCTGGAACCTCCGGTCCAAAGAAACTGCAAAAGCACCAACATCAATTCTTCGGGTCTCTCTGCTCCTTCGATCTTTTCACTTGAAGTGGTTGTTAGCCGTCTTAGTGCCACCGCTGATATTATCTAAAACACTTAAGCACACATTAAAACACTAATGTGTTGTAGTTAACACAAAAATCTAGAGGTGCAGATTTAATCTCCCCCTTTTTGGCGAATGGTGACAACACATGAGATTTCCAAAAAACTGATAAATAAATGGTAAAGACTAAGGAGTAAAAGAAATGTAGCGAAAACAACATAGTCTTTAACTTATAAAGAAAGAGACCATGTCTCACAAACATGGAAAAGATCTAATCACACGAGTTCAAAGCTGATAAATATAAAGGGACATAAGCTCAAGAAAATGCAAGAAGATAGAGAGAGCTTGAGTCCTCCCATAGCGACCTAATAGAACTACTTCCCCTCTTCGGCATTAAGACACCAAAAGGGGAAATAGCGATGCTACACAACCCACGAGCAACACGTCCGAAGCCTAGGCGTCATCTGTGCCATTAGTCTCCTCATCGCCATCTTGAGCTTCGTCTTCCTCTTGAGACTCATATTTTTACAATTCCGTAGACCAGGTGACATTCTTGATATGTGTAGTGACTCGATACACCACTGCATGTTGTAGTGTACAAGTCGTTGACATAACATTCATGAAAGGACCACTCTGTAAATATTACATCCTTCAGAGTAGTACAACGTCTAACGTAACACTATAGCATACAATCACATTCATTACAAATTCTTGAGAACACTTCTGCTATACTAGGGAATGTGTAAAACAACAGAAGATGCAAATCGTAACTCTAAGCTAGAGAATAACTCTACCTCTAAACTTAATCCACTACGGCTATGGTTGTAGTTCTAATCTATTGTTTCTGAATATCTAAGTCCAGGAATGGACTCCTCTTACAACTGGATATCTTCTCTTGCACTGGCATTATTGATGTCGTTGCTTCATCAGCTAAATAGCATATGACTCCTTCTAGCTTCCTCGGGTAGCTTTGGCTTCACGTTGAAGACCTCCTCATCAACTTCTTGATGGATACTAACGATTACCTCCTTGATGGCTCCAAAGTCTAAGAAGGGGGTTCAAAAGGGAGTAAATGAGTACAATGTACTCAGCAAGTTCAGGTAAATAAGGCTAAGGTGTGTTATGCTCTATCTACCGCCCTGACAATAGGTCGTAGGCAAATATGAAAGTTTAGGAAAACATTTCTTTAAACGTCAAGTTTTAGTTTCTGAAAACTATGCCCGTCAAATCTTCACATGTGCTAGAACTTCATGAGTTTCTTTCCTGCAGCGTTCGCAGTTCCTTCCCAGAACATGGAGTAACATGTCATATTTTTATACGCTCTGTAGAGCTGCGTTATTTTACCCATATGCGATCAAGCCCATGTTGCACAACCAAGAGATCGTTCCTATCCACACCAACTCAGATGTGAGGCCCGGTTGTTGATCCAAACCATACTGTTCTTCTTCGCACCTCACATGCCCACCCATTTCATGCAACACAGGTTTTCCCCCGATATTCTACCCCTCATGGTAGATACCTAGGCTCCTCGTTCAGACCATAATAGACACATACTCCGTGGGCATTAAGGTATCCCACCCATGTGCATGTAGTCCCGCAAGACCTACAACATACGGCTCTGGCTGCTCGTTGACATGGGAACGGGAGAAGATCACAGCTGGCTTACTCGCCCCACACAAGGCTTATGGTTAACACATTATTTACAACGCAATAACTCTGACACATTTGTTGTTAAGTCCTAGGCAATACTTGAAAGCGCATGGTGCCCCCATATGTGGTTTTGGTAATTAATGACAATCCTTATGGACTAATGGTTGCATTGAGTTATCCTTGTAGATCTTGTCCATAGGAAATAATGGAGCTCATGTGTTGAACTCTATTAACTTCCTTGATGGCCATTGTTACATTCAAGGATTTATATGAAGAATGGTCATGGTTTGAGTTGAGCTTATTTCTAGTGTGTCTTGAAGAAAAGGATTAGGTTATCTTTCATTATCATCTTCAAGACATCATCATTTGAAGTGAGAAGCAAAGATACAAGGTTGATCAAGCAAGTGATCAACACACAAAGCTACAATTTGTACCAAGTGGGATTGTGTATCTCATGGTATGGTAAGCACTTGTAAATATAGCTTTGTGAACTAACCCATGATATGTGTGTATGGCATCTCTATGTGTGGTTAGGTATCTTTCCATGGGCATGAACCAAAAGGAAGATTTCATTTAGCCCGTGGTCTATGTCGTCGTCAAGCCGTGTTCGTCATCTAGCTTGACGTGGAAGCTCAAGTGAAGCATCTAGAAGATATCCTATGCTTGATGCTTGCCACCCTTTTGGAGATAGTGTCCTTGTGAATTTTTGCCGAGAAGGGTCTCTCCCATAATGGTGTATGTGGGAGCTAGTCTCTCCCATAATGGTGTATGGGGGAGCAACTTGCAAGTCTTCATCAAGCGGAGCTTGTGCTAGCAAGCGCAATCAAGAAAGAAGATACAACTTGAGAGAGTCAAGATCGTCATCATCTATCTCAAGTGTAATGATCAAGGCAAAGTTATAATCTGGATAGGTTTTCTATTTTACCGGTCTCGTGTCTTTGGGAGACCGGGTTATAGGATAGATAGTCGTACTATCAAGAGGGGCTCTCAAGTGAGTAACTTGATCGAATCGTTATGGAGAGATCAAACCTTTGCATACTTGGCATATCATCTTTCTTGGTTCTTATTTGGCTTTTTTCTTCCTTGGGTTTTAGTGCTCGTCGTGATCTTCATGACAAGACTTGGTTTCTCGAAAACGGATTTCGTAAGAAAAACTTGTTGCGTTTTTGGTGGTGAAAATATCCGGTTCAGCTTTGAGAATGTTTCCACACCTTCCATGTGTGGTAACTTCTCCATTCCTTTTTGTTTTTATATTCCTTGTTATTACCTTTCCAACCCATTTGTATTCACCTAATTCGGAGTTCATTCTCAAAAGTTATGTGTGTTTTCGTGTTGGAGGTTTTACCGGGTGTTCCTATTTGAGAGGTCTAAACCTTTACCCATTTGGCTTTATCTTCCGTTTATGGACAACGATGTTTCTCTGCATATTATTTTATTGCTCGTCGTTGCGATTTCAACGAGCCCAAGAACATCGAAAACGGAGACCATAACTCCATATGCAAAAGTTATAGCATTTCTCGTATCGGATTTCAGTCACACTGTTGCAATCCGGAATTATTCCGACTACAACGGGAAAATGCTCTATTGCAATCCGGAATCGCTCCGGAATCATTCCGGGCCATTCCGGAATGGACTGAAAAAGTGGAAAACGGCTAGTTTTTGAGCACCTATTTAAGGGGCTTTCTTCCCCAAAGCCTCCAAGACTTTCCCAACCCGTTTTCTCTCTCTCTCTCTCTCTCTCTCTCTCTCTCTCTCTCTCTCTTTCTCCACCATTGTTGTCTTTGGAATGCTTACTCCTCTCTCAATCCCTCCAATGATTTCTTGCGTATCTTTGAGGGAGAAGTTAGAGGAGATCTAGATCGACATTTCCACCAATCCATTCTTCTTCTTAATGAGGGAAACCTTGTAGATCTTGATCTTGGAGTTCTTGGTGTTTCTCCATTGTTCTTCCTCTCTTATTCCCCCATAAGCATTTGTTGCTTTGTTGGAATTTGAGAGTGAAGGATTTGAGCACTTGTGCTCTTGCCATTTGCATCAGTTGCATCGGTTTGGTCTCTCCACGAGGATTCGTGGAAGTGAAAGATTGTGAGCTTGTTACTCTTGGGTCTTGGACCCTAGACGACTTGTGGTGTTCTTGGGAGCCTCCAATTGAGTTGTGGATGTGTGCCCCAAGATTGTGGTGACACCGAGAGACTCCAATTAAGTTGTGGATGCGTGCCTCGGGTTTGAAGGTTGCCAATAGTGGAAGGTGAACTAGGCCTTTGTGGTGGGGTTCATCGGAAAATAGGGTGAGGCCTTTGTGGTGTTGAGTAGGCCTTTGTGGCGATCTCAGACCCCTCCAACGAGACGTACTCCCCTTGTGGGAGGAACTCGGGAATACATCATCGTCTCCGTGTGCCTCGGTTATTTCTATACCCGAGTTTTTTACTTATGCAATTTACATTGTGATAGCCTTCGCGCTTGAAGTTATATATTTTGCTATCACCTTGTTACTTGTCTTTCTTAGCATAAGTTGTTGGTGCATATAATTGACCATAGAATATTTAGGTTGTATGATTGTTAATTTAAACACCTAGTTTATTTCCGCATTTAGCAAGCTTTAACCGGAAAAGTTTTTATCGCCTATTCACCCCCCCTCTAGGCGACGTCGTTATCCGTTCAATTGGTATCAGAGCCTCGTCTCTCTTATTAGGCTTTACATCCTAAAGAGTACGATGTCGTTTATAGAAATAGAGCACGATCCCGATTTTATATTCTATGGTAGAAATTATGAGGTTTGGAAAATTCGCTTTCTTAATTTTCTTACGGACATGGGTCCAAAGTATGTTAAGAGAATTGTAGATATGGATTTTCCTCCTCCAAAGTATTCTCAATATTTATCTTTAGAGGATGAGGAAAAATCTTATCTTGATACTCTTGTATATAATGGTCTCTTGTGCGTTTTGAGTGATGTAGTTATTGAATCAATCATGTCTTTTCGGAACGCTCATGAGCTATGGACAAAACTTCAAGATATATATGATGTGTCCAACTTTATTGAGGATGACTGTTCTTCATCCACTTCCGTCCGTGATGAGTTCACATCTTTCTCCACTCCACCAACACGTGATTTGTCACAAGGTAATGATATGGTGAGTGGTGATAGAAATTGCATTGTGGATAGTGAATTTGCTATTGACTATACTTCATCTCTATCCCATTGCAATGATCTATCTTTGGACTTAATATCTTCTAGCACTCAAAGTTCCATACATGCTAGTGTTGATAGTCCTTGCATATCATGTAATAGTTGTTTAACTAAATCTCATGATGATATGCTTCCTATGTCTTGTTTTCATAAAAACAATGCTTCCATTTCCTCTAGTACTTGTGTGGACAACAATGTAGAGGAATCCCATATTTTGGTGGAACAAGACATGGACCTTATTCGTTCTTCAAGTCAATCTTCATCTTCATTATACATTTCTCATGTGTGCCTTATGGCTAGGGATTCAAAGGTATCCCCACCTTTGGAACCCACTACATCTTGTGATGATGAGGATATATTTTATGGAGAGTTTGAGGACGAGGTCTCTTTAATGGAGAAGGGTGAGTTGGTTCTTCTTGATCTCCCTAAAGGTAGTAAAGCTATCGCTCCTTTTTGTGAAATATTTTGTTTTGCTATTAATAGCTCTAAAATCATTGAAAAGAAAGGTGATATTGAAGGAAGTGATGCCGATGAGAAGGCATCCCTCACTATGTCTCTTGAGGAAGAGTATGAGCTCTGAGTTACTCTTGAGGATAAACTTGAATCTATTGAGGAGCTCTATAATGAACAAATAACCTATCTCACTAAAGCACGTGACCATACTAATGCTAAATATAAAGTGCTTAAAAATTAAAAGGTTGAATTTGTTGTTGGCAATGCTAATCTAATTGAGGAAAACTCTAGGTTGAATAATGAGCTTGCCAAGTTGTCTTCTTCTATTTATAATGATGCTTGTGCTACTAACTCCACATCTTGTGAAGCATCTTTGTTGAAGGAGATGGCTCAACTTGAGTTAATGACTAGCAAGTGTGGGAAATTGGAAGAAAGTCATGAAAAGCTATCTAGCTCTCATGAGGATCTTCTAGCATCCATACCAAGCTAAAATTAGCTCTTGAGGCTATCACTACAAAGGTAACATCTTGTGAGACTCATGTGGTTACTAGCACAATATCTTCTAGTAATGCTATATTGACTTGTGCTCGTATTAGTAATTCATCCTCTCATAATGTTTCTACATCTTGTGATGAATTGCTTTCCTTGCCTTGTTGCTCTAACAATGAAGCATCTATTTCCTCTAGCTATTGTGTTGATTCTAACCATGTATAGGAAATTAAAGAACTCAAGGCCCAAGTCACTTCTTTGAAGAAAGACTTGGAAAAGAGTCATGAAGGGAGTTCCACCCTTGACAAGATGTTGAGAGTGCGAAGACTTCCCAATGACAAGAGTGGACTTGGATTCGACTCCAATATCAAGAACAAGTCCAATATTGACAAGAATAAGGGCCAAGAACAAGTAAAAGATACGGCCAATATTGTTTGCTTCAAGTGCAAGATTGAAGGGCACCATGTTAGATCTTGCCCTTTGAAGAAGAAGCTTCTTAGTGAGAAGCAACTAGGGAAGCAGCCTCTTGTTCAATCTCATGCCCAACCACGAGTTGAACAACGACCACCTCCTAAGAAGACTCAATCCAATGCTCCTCTTGTTGAGAAGCCTATTGAGAAGAAAGAAAAGAGTCGATGTTGCTACCTTTGTCGTGAGAAGGGACACTTTGCTTCTTCATGCACTAATGGTACATTATCCAACCCTATCCTTGTTGATGATGTTTATTCCATTCGTAAGGATAATGTGGGCAACGTGTTTGCCAAGTTTGTTGGTATCAAAGTGGTGTCAAGAAAAGAACCATTTGGGTTGCCAAACCTATTGTGACTAACCTCTTAGGACCCAACTTGGTTGGGGACCAACAAGCTCAAAATTGATCAATAGGTGTTGTTGGAGGGCATTCGAGACTTGGCTATCTCATGAAGAATTAAGGGATCTTCATCATTTATATTTCCTCAAGCAAGGTCATGTGGATTATATATATATATATCTTATCCAATGTACGTCCTTGCGGTAACATGTATCTAATTCATATATTCTTTGAAAGTTGCATGCTCCCTTGCATATGTCAGTTTTGTTTCTAGCATGTGTTTGTATATGTTGTGCTTACTACTTACCTATCTTGAGTAATCTAGTTATGTTTGTTGGTTTGCACTCCATGTACTTGTGTGCTTTGTGTTAGAGCCTTCATTTCTATTGTTGCTTATTTTAGTTGGCTCTTTAAGAAATTAATGGTCTACCTCATTTTGGGGGAGTAATATGCTTTGCACTTTACTATCCTAAAATGTGTGTACATGCGGAATACCACTTAGTGTTGATATATCAATATTATCTAGTCTCTATGTGGTATGTCATTCTCATGAGAAATTAAATTTCTATTTGTCCATTAACTTTCTCTAGTTGGATTTATTTTTGCCTCTTGTTGTTTTAAATGGATTATCACATTATGGGGGAGTAATAAGCTATGTGCATATTACAAGCCTAGAAAATGTGAACATGTGAGGTATTGCCACCTAGAGTTGATACTCTAGTTATCTTGTTCCTAAGTGGCATGTTGCTCAAACAAGTTCCATGTTTTCTTAAATGTGTTTTGTCTCTCTTCTTTTGCTATCTTGTTTGTGAGAGTTTCTTGGTGCTTTGCATTTTCGGTTTTTATTTGAAGCCTTCAAGAATCTCTTTCTAAGCATGTTTTTTTAGTATTCCTATCTTTTACCACATGCTTATGTTTTGTGAATATGATTGTAAACAAATCTACCACCGAGAAATATCTCCATACATCTCTTGTATTTGACAAGTTATAATAATTTGTGGTAAGTTTATCAATCATATTTACTTTGGCCTTGCTCTAAAATTTCCTTGTTTCTTGCCAATGATTTGTTTGGTTTAAGTCCCTTGTGTCTTCCTTGCTCTACTCAAATTTGTTTTGTGCTTTCTTGTGATAGGAAAAGCAATGATCCCATACTTGTGCACTTATGTTCAAAGTCATACTTCCTTGGGTTGCACTATTCTTGGGGAAGCTATCCTACATTGAGTAGATCACCGTTCTTTAAATTGGTATTGCATCTTATTGATTTTATTTAAACATGACTAGTGTTTGAATAATATATATGAAGAGTAATGATTCCATCGTGTGCATTTTGTATTCAAATGCAAGATCATAATAATGCACTATTCTTGGAAGAACTATCCTATATGCGTTTGAACACTTGTTGTCTTTAAATTTGTATTTTATCCCAATGACTTGTCTGTTTGGAAGACGAACAATTTTCGTCTTGGTACTTTGTGTGCTATCATGAAAAGTGTAGAGGGTTTGTTTATTCTTTGATGTTTTTTTGGTATCTTCTCTATTTGGTTTCCTCAATCATGTGTTGATTTGGGTCTTGATATAATTTGGACAATTCTCTTTTGTTTCACTCTTGTGAGTGGCTTCTTGGTATAATTGGTTCTTTGTCCAAATTTGTATCTTGTTGTGGTTCTTGAAAGTTTTGTGCATGCATATTTACTATGTATATCTTTTGGCATGCTTACTTTCTTTGATCCAATATATAGGATAAACTCCATCAAATCCTAAATGGCTGAGATGTGCATGAAATTCAAACTCATATTAATATGCACATATTTATGTGGAGTTTGTCCTATGTATTGTAGTTGTTCTAACTACTTTGGACCCAATGAGTTTGGGTACCATTTTGTACTTGAATTTTGTTTTTAGGTACAATGGAGATACATTGGTTGCTTGCTCCATTCATAAGGAAGGTGTTCTCACCATGGTATTATAGGAGTCAAGCTACAATGATTATCAAACTCGCATCCTCTTCATCACCAATGTCGTCTCGGTAAAAAGTATCTATTCCATGCATACATTTATATCTTTCAACCTTGTGTAGGTTGCATCTTGGCATGAATTCCATTTGTTGCATTTCATTTGGTTCTTGCAAATGTCGTCTCAAAAGCATCTTTATTGCAACTATGAGTAAGCCAGAATGATTACATACTAAGGGGATATTTATAATCATATTCATGATTCACCAATCCCAAGTATATTAATCTAGCAACTTCTACTTGAAGTCTCTCATATGAAATATTGATGGATTCTAAAAAAAATCATTTGAATCTTTTGTGATATACGTTACCTTTCTCGAAGCATTCCAACTATCACTTTTCCCTTGTGATATTTGTGATGCTTTGATGAGTTCTGTTTGTTCATCTATATCCCCTTAAGATTAAACTAAGCTTAGTGCTTTTCTTTCAAGCAAAAATATTATTGGTATATTTATGAACCTCTCTTGGATATCATGTTCTTCACCTTTGTACCTATTTTGTGTGTGCATGTTTCTTTGTGGATTTGTGATTGGTGTCCACTTAGAAACTTATATACACGACAATAGTTACATATTTAATTGATATTCTTTTTCTTTAGTGACCACATTTTATTGCTTTATATTCTTTGGTGGTTCCTAAAAGGCACAAGTTTTTTTTTTCTTTTGGTATTCCTTTTGCATCTTAATAAGCTTGTGGACCTATGTGTTTTATCCTTTGATGGTTTGTGTGTATGAGAAATACATGTATGCACTATGTGCCTCCTCTACTAAAAGACTATGTTGATGATTTTATCATCCTAATAGTCTCCTAAAAATGTTTTTCCTTGTCACACCCATCTACTTCGGTTGAGTAAGTCTTTATATGTCGCTTCTTGATCTTAATTGCTCAACTTTTGTTTGTTTGCAAGTTGCTTTGCTTCATTTCCAATATATTCTCTTGCTCTTGTTTGTGTTCAGAATTATCTAGAAGGGAGTGATGATTCCATGTTGTGCACATTATATAGTAATTCAAATCTAACATTGTGCATGTACCCTGGGGAGTTCCCTCTTGATTTTCTAGAACATTTGGTTGATCTTATCATAATATTGATTTTGGTCAATCGGTTTTTGTGATCCTTCGGTTGGTTGCTTCTTTATGAAAGTATCCTTCAATTTTATTTTCTTTGTAAAACTTTGGATCCTCAATATAGTTTAATCTCCCTTCATCTATTCATAGTTGGATATATGCACCTGATTTCACTCATATCATGAGGAATGCATACACTATGGGGGAGCTCTTACTATATTGGCCTTCTAATCTTTTTGCCCATTTCGGCAATGGATGCCAACGGGGGAGAAGTTTAGAGGGTTTAAGGGAATTTGGTTTATGCTTTAGTTTCGTTCTTAAGCATTTGCCTTTCCATGCTATTGCATCCTTGCTCTTTGTTTTGCATGGTTGCTTAATTCATCATATAAACCCTCATAAAAAGGGATTGTCATCAATTACCAAAATGGGGGAGATTGAAAGCGCATGGTGCCCCCATATGTGGTTTTGGTAATTAATGACAATCCTTATGGACTAATGGTTGCATTGAGTTATCCTTGTAGATCTCGTCCATAGGAAATAATGGAGTTCATGTGTTGAGCTCTATTAACTTCCTTGATGGCCATTGTTACATTCAAGGATTTATATGAAGAATGGTCATGGTTTGAGTTGAGCTTATTGCTAGTGTGTCTTGAAGAAAAGGATTAGGTTATCTTTCATTATCATCTTTAAGACATCATCATTTTAAGTGAGAAGCAAAGATACAAGGTTGATCAAGCAAGTGATCAACACACAAAGCTACAATTTGTACCAAGTGGGATTGTGTATCTCATGGTATGGTAAGAAATTGTAAATATAGCTTTGTGAACTAACCCATGATATGTGTGTGTGGCATCTCTATGTGTGGTTAGGTATCTTTCCATGGGCATGAACAAAAAGGAAGATTTCATATAGCCCGTGGTCTATGTCGTCGTCAAGCCGTGTTCGTCATCTAGCTTGACGTGGAAGCTCAAGTGAAGCATCTAGAAGATATCCTATGCTTGATGCTTGCCACCCTTTTGGAGATAGTGGCCCTGTGAAGTTTTGCCGAGAAGGGTCTCTCCCATAATGGTGTATGGGGGAGCTAGTGTCTCCCATAATGGTGTATGAGGGAGCAACTTGCAAGTCTTCATCAAGCGGAGCTTGTGCTAGCAAGCGCAATCAAGAAAGAAGATCCAACTTGAGAGAGTCAAGATCGTCATCATCTATCTCAAGTGGAATGATCAAGGCAAAGGTATAATATTGATAGGTTTTCTATTTTACCGGTCTCGTGTCTTTGGAAGACCGGGTTATAGGATAGACAATCGTACTATCAAGAGGCGCTCTCAAGTGAGTAACTTGATCGAATCGTTACGGAGAGCTCAAACCTTTGCATACTTGGCATATCATCTTTCTTGGTTCTTATTTGGATTTTGTCTCCCATGGGTTTTAGTGCTTGTCGTGATCTTCATGACAAGCCTTGGTTTCTCGAAAACGGATTTCGTAAGAAAAACTTGTTGCGTTTTTTGTGGTGAAAATATCCGGTTCGGATTTGAGAATGTTTCCACACCTTCCATGTGTGGTAAATTCTCCATTCCTTTTTTTGTATATTACTTGTTATTAACTTTCCAACATATTTGGATTCACCTAATTCGGAGTTCATTCGCAAAAGTTATGTGTGTTTTCGTGTTGGAGGTTTTACCGGGTGTTCCTATTTGAGAGGTCTAAACCTTTACCCATTTGGTTTTATCTTCCATTTATGAACAATGATGTTTCTCTGCATATTCTTGTAGTGCTCTTCGTTGCGATTTCAACGAGCACAAGAACATAGAAAACTGAGTCCATATGCAAAAGTTATAGCATTTCGCGTATGGGTTTTCAGTCACACTGTTGCAATCCGGAATTATTCCGGACCATTCCGGACCATCCGGAATTATTCCGACTACAACGGGAAAATGCTCTGTTGCAATCCGGAATCGCTCCAGAATCATTCCGGGCCATTCCAGAATCATTCCGGACCATTCCGGAATGGACGGAATGAACGTGCCGACTCCCAAGTTCCATTGAGTCATGACGACATACCTTTCAATGTGATATTCATCTTAGTCCTTTTTGCCTCACGATATACCTTGTCGAACTATAGGCGATTTATCGTCATCCCTTAAATAGTTCAACTCTCTTCTCGATCCGTGATATGCGATTCATCTGACTAACTCTTAGTCAACCGACACAGTTAACACTTAACTGAGTCGCGCATGGCCATGCTTCCTGAATCATATCACTCGAGAGGGCCCAGAGAATATCTCTCCATTCGGAGGGGCAAAATCCCATCTTGATTATCCACATCACGCAGCTTGCTTCTCATTCGACCCGAACTCTGCCTTTATAGTTGCCTTGTCACAGAACAACGTTTGACAGAACCTAAGTCGGTGATCCACAACTCGGATTGTGCGACAACCTCAGGTCTAAGGATTACATTGATTGAGACATGCAAATGACGACTTGATCGTTGCATCTCAATGTGGGTCAGTCCGACTTGCTAAACTCTTTAGCCAAGTCCGTGAACGTTGGAATGGCATCACCATGCCCATGACAAGTGGAACCGTGTCATCAGCCAACACTCACATTAGTCTAGGGTGTGTGTCCAGCACAACCTAAAAGACTAAGGACAATCTAGTATGAACAACATGAATACATAGTTCCACAATCGAATCACATATTCAATGACATGTATCAGATGTTCAAAACAAGGACAGCTTAATAACTTTATGAATACAGTGGGAATTACATCATACATGATTGCCTCTAGGGCATATTCCCAACAATTTTTCCAAATTATTATTTATTTTTTGTGAGAAAATTCATTTAAGGATATTAGTTTCAAAATTTTAAAATTGATCATTAAGGTTAATTTATATTAAGAAATCATAGTTATTCTTTTTGAAAACATTTCTACCTATTCCTCAAATTTTAAGTAATCATTTATTCAAAGTTTTTTAATTACTTATAAATTCTTACCATTGTTAATTAAATACAAAACACTTAATGAATTTAAGAAAAGTTACTTGAGTAGAAAGATATATAGGAAATTCACGAAACAGACTTTCACCCCGGTTTATAAATAAAGCAAATGACCATACCAGAGCTAACACACACAAAAAAATCTGGGCCGACAACGAAGCATGCCCAACAAGAAAGTAAGATACAGCTCGCACACAAGCTTGGCAAAGAGACATCGAAGCGACCAAAGCGAGTAGGTAGCCTTCACGCCTGGCATTCCGCAAGGAGGATGGCCCCGCACCGAGAGATCAGTGGGCGCACATGTAGCACCTTCAGGAAGGACGGCGACGTCGACACGCCACGTCGCTACTGTTCGGATCAGTGAACTGATCCTAGGGATTCCCCCGGCGCACCTCAGGACAAGGTAGATGGGTATCCCGATCGCCCTACAAGGAGAAGTGACGATGCCCACTGGCGCCATCGCGTCGCAGCTTGCAAGCCAGCAAGGATTTCTCCCGACCCCACCGCTACACCAAATTCGCTCGAGGGGAGATGTGTGTCGGGAATCAAAGCCATCACTACCGGAGGGAAGTCTCGTATCTGCCTTGACATGGAGCAGATCCGCGGGGCTAGACCCAGGCCCGCCTGGCCCCGTGTCCCGCCTAGGCATGAGAACTTGCAGGGACGAGTATGTCAGCAGATCCAGGCCCGTCTGCCCAGATCGGGCCCATGAGCGTGACGCCACCGCCGCCGTCATCCGTTCGATTTCCGGTTGCCGGTCTCCCGTCCCTGCCGCCTCACACCTCCGTACCCCGCTAGGGCAGCCAGATCTGGGGAGGACCGAGCACAGGCCCTCCATCGAGATCCACGCCGCCATGGGGCACTACGACGACGCTACCTGTTCTGCATGCATCGCCGGCCACCGTCATCCTCTTCACTTCAACACCAACCACAACCGCGCCGTCGGGAATCTCCTTTCCACGTTGCAGGGAGGGACGGCACGAGGCGCCTCGCCTCCGTCGTCGGCAACAGGGGCGCCGCCCGGCTGCGTCCTCCGACGGAGGCGAGAAGGAGGGAGGGAGAGGTGGGGAGAGCCGGCGATGATTTTCTAGGGTTTCCCCCGTGTCTCCTATAGGAGGGACGCGGGGGACGGAGGAAGGGTCTCTCTGTTTTCTCCATGAGGTCTCTCACAACACCCAACTCCATCATATATGGAAATTCATATTAACACTTCTCACCTTAAAATGTTTGTTATTTTTAGGTGTTTGATTTGCGATTTTATAATATTAGCAAATTTGAATATATATTGATTTGATGATTTTTATTTGAAGGAAGAAGAAAATTATAATGGGCTCAATTTGGACAATTGGGCTTGTCAAATGGGCACTACTAGCCCATGGTCCAACCAGACCAGGTAGAATTGGTTTGGGTCAACCAGACCCAAACCCCACTCGGTCGCGTCCTCTCTCTCTCTCCTCACGCGACCCGCACCTCCTCTCAACCTCTCTGCCTTTATTGCGCATGGACGGCGCCGCCACCATTCTTTGCTGCGGCCGCTGCCGGTCAGCTCAGGCACTATCGCGTGATCCGCGTGATACACATGTTCGTTCGGAGACCCCAAGAGGAAGGTATGAAGAGCACAGTAGCAAGTTTCCCTCATTAAGAAACCAAGGTTGAATCGACCAGTAGGAGGAAGGAGTAACTTCAGAAGGTTGAACCAGCTGAGATGGCAGGGTGCACTACCAGTTCAGAAGCAATGTGGAATCTACACAACATAATCAAATCACTTTTCCCCAACGAAGCAGTGAGGTTGTCAATCTCACGTTTTGCTGAACACAAAGAGGTTAAACGTATGGTGTGGAAAACATAGAAAAGTGGAACTAATTACTTTGGTGTGTTAGCTTAGGCACAAGAAACACCCAAGACAATGGTAGGTCCCACCTCTTCGCAAGATCCCCTCGTTCCGTCAGATCCAGGAGTTTTGGTCCGTGAATAGTCCTGCAACAATGTAACATCCCTACTTTTGTGTAATAAGAAGTGAGGTGTTGTGTACATGGAATACATGCATGAAAATGTGGACCAAAATTTTGCATCTGAAAATAATCAGTGAATTAGTAACAATCACTTAATCTAGCCTTCCACAAACTTGTTCTAAAAAGTTCTTCAAATTGAGTCAAACAAATGATGGAAATGTCACATTTTTTAAGAGCTTTCCAATGGTTATTTTGGTCTAATTTTTGCTTTCCAAAAAGGCCACCAAAACATCAAAAACTGTTTGTTTTTCATCCATAGAAGGGCCTCCTGGTGATTTCTGAAACTCCCTAGGGGTTATCAAGAAAAATGCTTTATTTTCCCTTTCTCTTCCATCTCCGGCCAGAAGGACGGAAAACGACGGTGAGGTGGCCGCTGCCACCTCCTGCTTCCAGCTCGCGAAGGGATAACGACCCCGGGGACGTCCGGATCGAGCGTAGCACCTGCAGAACCCCCCCCAGTCGCACGCCTCCTCTCTCTGCCTCTCCTCCCCGCACGACAGAACCCTACTCACCGCCTCCGTGACCTCGCCGAGAAGCCCCACAGGACCGCGGCGAGCTCCTCTTCCTCCACGAGCTCCAGGAGCCGCCGGGATGGCCTAGAGGCTGCCAATTTCGTCGTCTCCTCCCTCTCCGGCCGCCGGCCATTTCTGCATCGCGTCGCCGCCTCCGAGCTCCTCCGGCCGCGCTGAACCCTCGTTTGTGCTCACGGTGAGATTTGCCACCTCCCCATCCTTTTCGTTGAGTTCCCCGCGGCCGTATTCGACAAGTTCGCCGGAGACCCGAGAGCCCTGCCGCGTTTCCTTCACGGCGGCTGCCGTCGTTGACCTTACGCGGGCGGCGCCGCCACGAGTAGATGTGTTTCCTCGAGACAGTTCCAACACACCCAACCACGTGCGTTGGGACGGCCGGAATCGCCGCCGGCGTCCGCATCTGTCCCCAGCCGGCCACCGTGTGACGCCAGGGTGATGTCATCATGACGTCACCTGGCCACGTGTTGGCCCCAGGTTATTCAGGGTTTCTTTTTAAACGAAATTCGAAATGACACGTGGGAGCCACTGTATATGGAATTACAAAAATAATTAAATCACGTAAATTAAATCATTTTTAATTTACTAGGAAACATGTCCGTGCGTTGCAACGGGTGTGGAAAAAGAACTACTCTGAAAAAGACGTCGACCTGAATTATGCAAGAATCTACTTTTGGTAATAAAGACTTCAACCTAAATTATGCCCCAAAAATCAACTTACGTACATAGAATTTGCGAGAGTTTAGCATGTGCCATGGATTCATGGTTGTAAAGTTTTCAATGAATTGGATAGTATTGAAAATGCATCTAAGAATGGTTTGAACTTTGTGTCCTTCTTGAAGATAGAGAAGTCCGACATGGCCATCTCAAAATGAGGGCTTCCAAGTTAGTTTTGTTTGTTCAAAAATCGTGAAATCAATGTTGTTGATCTTGATGAAGTATGATACATTTCTGAACCTAGATTGTGTTATGAATCTTGGAGTATTTCTTTTACATAGAGACTGGCCAAGGTTTGTCCAAGGATGAAAAGTCCCAGAAAAATGCTCTTCATCATTGGCCCGATGTTGTGTATGTCAAAAAAATACGGTTCCCCGCACTATCCATACGATGGAATTGTTTGAGGAAACTGGATTTCATCTCATGTCTGATGGTCGGATCGACGAGTGTTTAGCAAAAAACCACCACTTTAGTGCAAAAATTTCGGAAAATCACCATTTTAGTGTGAGATTGCAAAAAACCACCACTCTAGTACTAAGTTTTTTCAAATAGGACCAAATCACGATTAAATACGTTGCCCCGCACTATCCATACGATGGAATTGTTTGAGGAAACTGAATTTCATCTCATGTCTGATGGTCAGATCGACCCTCTGAAACAAATATGGCAGTAATTTGCACTTCTACTTCCACCTTTGGATCAATTGTGAAAGCGAGCAGACATTCTTGTACCTTTACGAATGCGGCAAACTCTTAGACTGGTCTGTCCCTGAACAGAACGATAAAAAAATAGTGATACTTCTTTCTGTAAACAGGTTGGGTGTAGGTTAAAGAAAACATGTCTCGCTGGAAGAGCATTGCTCCAGATGGAAGCGGCAGAAGCAACGCATCAAGTATGTTGGCCATATAAGTATTAGGAATTCTGTCGTGGGATAATCACGGCAGATGTTACCGGGGGTAACTGATCTAGGGGCAAGTCGACACAGGTATTTGGGAGAGGGTTTAGCTCGAAGGAAGACATGGCGAAAAGCAATCTAAGAGCCGGAAAACAACTCGCCGGATCTCGGTATGATTATGCTGGATACTCGATAATAGGTGTTACAGTTATGACTTTAATCTCCCTCAGGCGAAGCCTAGGGGTTGGTTTATATAGTACTCATACCCCCTTTGGCTTGCCATACAAAGCGCTCCTTGAGTCCTACTCGAACTCTATATACAAACCTAACTTTCCTTACCATAACCCACAATCCGGGTTACGATCCTTACAAGCCCTGGGCCTTTCTGAAGCTTCTTTGTTCTTAGCCGGATTTGGTCCATCCGCCGTTTGGGCCGGATTACAGCTGGGAGTTGGCATACCGGGTTACTATCCCCTCATCAGTAGTCCCCAGGATAGCGCGGGCTTCATGGATTCATTCTTGAGGCGCTCGCTATCCCGATAGCTCGATCCTTCCTCGAACGCCTAATGGGCCTTTCCATATTTGAACCCTTGCTCCGAACGCCCACAACGCCAAATCCGCGCGGATAATTACTGTTCCGCAATTTCCGGCTTTCTGGCCGCGGGTGAGCTCACCACCTCCCTTATAAATATCAGCAGAGGGTAACCCTAAACCATCCACCTCGTTTCGTCATTTCTTTCTCCTCGCTCCCTCACAGTTCCGGCCGCCGGGCTCACGCGCGCTTCCAGAGATAAGGCCACCTCCGGCCGCACCCGACCTCGAGCTCTCCAGCGCCGCCATCGAGCCCCGCCGCCACGCTCTTGTTTCTTTCATCAAGGACTGTGGTGAGACACTCAAGCCGCGCCGCGCACCGGCCTCAGTTCGGACCTCAACTCCTTCGGTAAGCCCCTCTCAACCATCCAACTGAAACCGGCAATTTCATCAATTTGACCAAGATTGGATCTGAGTCAACCCGCAAATCAATTTTAGGGAACCATCAAATTAGTCCGCTTCGATAGTCCTTAGCTTCTTCAAGCACCTGATACGCAATCACCACCCATTTCCGCGCCCTTATTAACCATTAAACTTCATATAAGATTACTTGCAAGTCCTTCGATTCTAGATCCGTTCCGCCTTGTTTTCTCCGCCTGCCGCATTAACACCCGGATAATCCTTCTTTTCCAGTTAATCCCTCCTCAGTAAGGTATGGGCAACCATCCATGTTCACCCAACCCACCTCAATACGTAAGTAATTAACAATTTACTCAACTTCATCCGACACCCGGAAAATCTTCAGCACTTAGCTTCGTAGCGCATTACCCGGGTCTTGTTTTAGCCTTCAGCGTCTTAATGTCTCCAGATTCAAATGAGTTGATGTTCCGAATCTTACCCCACACATTTCTTGTCCCTTGCAGGTCAGCTCCATGGCTCCTAAAAGACAGGGAAAACACCCGGCTCCTGCAAAGACCTCCCAAACCGCTTCTGCCGACTGGGGCCGGTCTTCAACAACGAAGGCCAAACTGGATGGGATGGCCGAGCTAGGAATCCTTCCTTCCCAAAAGGAAATACACTGGAGGGCTCCTGACGATGAGACCCGTCCCACTCCTACCGGGAATGAGGTAATCTGCTTTACCGAGCACGTGATCCGGGGGTTCCGTCCTCCGGGTCACCCCTTCTTCCGAGAAATCCTAAGCCACTACGGCCTCCGGGTGTTCGACATAGGGCCTAACTCTATGCTGAACATCACCCACTTCATAGTCTTGTCCGAGTCTTACCTGTGCATTCAACCAAGCCTAGCTCTTTTTACCGAGTTATTTTACTGCGAACCGTGCCGCGAGAGCGATGACGGAGCAATCCTTACTTGCGGCGGGGTATCTATCCAACGCCGCAAGCACTCGCTGATGCCAGCCCTTAATCTGAACTCCCACGCCAAAAATTGGCAGCTATCCTTCTTCTATTGCCATGATACCTCTCCGGATGGCGAGAGGAAATTGCCGGGTTACTCGGAGACCCCCCTCGAACCCTCCGCGTCTTTCAATGCTTTTGCGCCTGATCCTGATAGGGAAGCGATTCAGCCCCTTCTGGCCAAATTAGCAGCTTTCTCAGCCCATGGCCTTCTCGGGCTCAACTTAGTAAAGACCTGGGTGGAGTTCCGGGTTCAACCCAACTCCATTCGTTCAAAACTGCTGCACGAATACTCGGGCCATATCACAGACTCCCTCCGCTACTCCACCAAAAACTTCCCTGCCGGTAACACCATCAAGACCATCAAGGGCTTCTTGGTGGAGAGATTGGACGTCATAAAGAACACCGCCGGGTTACCCCCGTTTACTCGGGAGAATCCCGCCCCAGCGGTGAGTCTTGCCCCCTTTTTCTTATTTCAGTACTTTCGTCCGCTACAGCCTTTAACCATCATTTGTATTTACCTGTTTACAGGCTGACGATCCCTTCTGGAAAGTCGAAAACTCTCCTCCTTCTCAAGACCCCGAAGAAGAGGTCGAGTCTGTGGATGATGATGAGGGTATTCCTCCATAACCTTTATACCTGCCTTTTATCTGTGCTGTTTCCCTTATCTGATACTTACTCGGCTTTCAGGGTCGGGGGATGACGAGGAGGAAGAAGAAAATGACCCGGAAGCCACCGAGTCTGACCGGGAGCCTCCAGTCGGAAACAAAAGGAAGGCTAGAGGGGTAGTTGAAAAGGTTCCCTTCTCTTCTGTGTCTCGTGCGCCTTACTCCTTTGCTGCTATGCATGAACTTAACGAGCGATTATCACATTCACCCTTCTTGAAGGATCCTCTTCCGACTAAACGTAGGGTGACCCGGAATTCTCCGGGGGATGATCCCCTTAACCCGGGTATTCCCACTTCACCTACTCATCGAGCCAGTACCCCTCCAGCTCAACCTTCCCAATCTCCTCAGCGTCACCCGTCTCCTACTCATCCACTTGCCGGGCAATTTCGCGTCCCGCAGCCAGTGCTCTTGCCAACGTCATCCGCTTCCAGTGGCGAACTTCCTCCGGACTACGCCGTAAATACCGGGTAACTACCTTTATTTGCATTTTCTCGTACTTGTTACCTTTCCTTTTTCGGTACCTTCCACCGATCCATGTCCTCCTTCTTGTCTTCAGCGCCACAGTTACGCTGAGCGACCAGGATATTCCTGAACCGGAAGGACAGGAAGAGGAGAAGCCGAGTGATGACATGGACGTTGAGATTGAAGACGAGGCCGAGGACGGAAAAGAAGAAGACCCTTTCAAGGACCCAATTCCACCGAAAACTGCATCACCCCAGCCCTCTGAAGAAGTGGACGAAGACATCATCTTGGAGACCAAGCCGGGCTCTCCTAACCCGGACGTTCAAACGACCCGGGTTTCGACCCCCAGACCCGGAACAGCTCCTCCACAAGAGGGCCAATCCTCCGGCCCTTCTCAACTTCGTCCTGAAGACATGACCTTTGCTCAGATGCTAGATGCCCTTCATACCTTGAAGGGTGACGAAGAAAACTTACTAGATGCCTTAATACTCAAGCACGAGGTAATCCCGACTAACACCAATTGATTCCATATATAGTCCCCAAGTTCCGAGTAAATTACTAGGTAGCTTGCTTGGAACTTTGCATAATGTTTCTGGCTGACCCTTCTTCGTGCTTCCCTACAGGACTATGTTTCACAGTTGGAGAAGAAACTGGCCAAATCCACCAAGCTTGCTGAAAAAGAAGCGGCCCTTCGTGAAGCTGCTGAGACTGAGGCTCGCAGGTGCCAGAAGATGACGAAAAAGTACAAGAAGAGAGCTCGTAAGGCAAAAGGCAAACTGACAACTCTTTCTGCTCAAATTGATGGTGTTTATCGTACCGCAACTGGTAAGATTTTTGAATTTCACCTTTTGTGACTCGGATTACTTTGATTTGAACAACTGCACTTGTTTGCCTACTATCTTTGCTTCTTTTGCCTTTTTTTTAGCAGGGCCACATGACGCTGCCCCCGAAGGAGATGATGCTGCCAAGCTTAAAACCATCAAGAATACTCTTCGCCAACTTTGCAGCGGAGTCAGTTGGATACTTGACGAGTTACGTCTGCCGGGTATCAGGCCAGATAACATGAAGAAATTACTAGAAAGCTGCTCTACCATCCCCGAATGGATTTGGCATTGGAAACGGTCCTCCTGCCGCTTTGGGGTAACCCGGGGACTCGCGTTAGCTAAGGCCTACGCTCCCAAGCTAGAGCTGTCCAAGCTTATGAGCGGATTCCCAGAGTTCAACTTGGATGGGTCCAAGTTTTTGCCAAAGGACTTCAAGGCTATTCAGAAAGAAGTCCGTCATCCGGCTAGTGTTATCGCTGATGCCTTAGAAATTGATGTGATTCTTCCGGCTTATGATGCTAATGACAAGGTTGTCAAGGCTGACCGCCCCCAGCCGTTCGATATGCTTGTCCGTTGGAGGGAGGAAGCGATCAAGTTAAAGGAAGAAGCCGCCAAGAAGGCCGAGGTCGACTCTGCTCCTGCAACTTCTGCTGCGCAGCCCGAGACTACTACTGATCCAAGTGGCACCAAGGGCAAGGCCAAGGTGGATCCTGCAGCTTGAAGTAACGCTTATCATTCCACATGCGTCAATCGGCGAAGCGTCGTTTACAACAGCTTTACTATTCGTTTAAGCAGAGCGCCTGTGCTCTTTTGATACTTTTATGATATTGTAATACTTTGAGTTAAACTCCCGATGCACTTTGCGCCCCTTTGGGCTTTTGATGAATGTATCTTTGCGTTTTCTTATTCTTGATATCCACTTGCTTTATTCTCGATAACTTATACTTCTTTTTTCTTAGCAAAGCCCGTCCTCCGGGTTTCGTCTGAGACCCGGATGCGTGGCTCGTTGTAATTTAATCGGCTGGATGATGTTGTTTCCTCATTAGAGCTCATAAGTCCCCAGCCCGGGTTTCCGCGTCTAGGACACATGATTGTTTCTTTTCAAGGAAACGAATCGCCCATCGCTGGATGCCCAAAACTTCAGGACAGCTTTTATGAGGTTTGAAGTTATGCTTGATAATCGTTGAGTTTCCGGCTGTAAGCCTTATACTCTGCATAACCTGTGGTTTAGATGACCCTTTCGACTATCTTGTACTATAAGCCGGCTTTCGCGTGGATACCATGTTGTTACATCAATACGAAAACTGGGTCAAACAAGTCCCTTTTGGGTCTCATGACTGATAGTAATCGTAGGCGAACAGATCATGCCACTTTGTTGCGAGTCACATCGAGCTTAAGTAAGAATAGACGAGAATTTTGGACTTCTTTGTCCGGTTATAAGATTGTAGCCGCACTCGTTTTTTCGAGTTGCCGGCCCCTATAACTCATTGGCATCAAGGCCGGGTCTTTTTTGAGTTTGCAGCTGTGCTTGCAGGAGCAACTAGCCCTCAAGACCTAAATATTTTACGCCGTATAAATGACAATTGTCTCTTTTCTCGATAATCCCCTTTTTATTTGATATGAGAAAATTAGGCCAGCAAGCCGCCTCATTAAAAACCCATCCAGTCCCCAAGGGTGCCCTGGATAGGAAAAGAGTGCGTCTGAAACCTGCTGCCTGTTACATCATTTTCTGCTAAGTATAGTATGGACGTAGCTGAGCCACGTTCCATGGTCTATCTCTTTCTTGCATAGGTGCAGTAGTATGAGCAGTGTCGTTGACTGTGGCCGATTCTTCTCTTGCATCTACCAAGTAATATGACCCATTATGTAAACTCCGGCTTATGATGAAAGGTCCTTCCCATGGCGGCGATAGCTTGTGTTTTCCCTCGTTTGTTTGAACCAAGCGCAGGACCAAGTCTCCCTCCTGGAAGACCCGGCTTTTTACCCGCCGGCTATGATATCTTCGCAAATCCTGCTGATATATGGCTGACCTTTCTAAGGCTTGCTCCCTTTGTTCTTCTAACATGTCCACGGCGTCTTGCCGGTTCTTCTCGTTCTCCACTTCGACGTAGGCTGTCACTCTTGGTGAATCATGAATGATGTCGCTTGGTAATACTGCTTCTGCGCCGTAAACCATGAAGAAAGGCGTCATCTGGGTGGACCGGTTAGGTGTAGTATTGATACCCCAGACCACGGAAGGGAGTTCTTCAACCCACGCTCCAGCGGCCCTGATACAAGGGACCCTTAGCCGCGGTTTCAATCCTCGAAGCAGCTCTTGGTTCGCCCTCTCCACTTGCCCGTTGGCTTGCGGATGTGCCACTGATGCCACATCAAGCCTGATTCCATTGTTGCCACAAAATTTTTCCATCTCTCCAAGGGACATGTTGGTTCCGTTGTCAGTGATTATACTGTGGGGATATCCAAACCGGTATATGATTCTTTTCAGGAATTTGACTGCTGTGGCCGCTTCACAATTGGTAACCGGCATAACCTCCACCCACTTGGTAAACTTATCGACGGCCACTAAAAGATGTGTCTTCTTGCATGGTGACATATGGAAAGGGCCAACCATGTCCATACCCCAAACAGCGAATGGCCAGGTTAGTGGTATTGTCCGTAACTCCATAGCCGGCACATGAGTTTGGCGAGCGTACCTTTGACATCCATCGCATCTTGCCACTATCCGCTCCGCGTCTGTTAAGGCCGTGAGCCAGAAGAACCCATGCCGATAGGCCTTAGCCACAAGGGATCTTGTGGACGCATGATGCCCACAATCACCTTCGTGGATCTCCTTAAGGATTTGTCGGCCTTCTTCCGGTGTCACGCAGCGCAGAAAGACTCCTGTCGCGCTTCTCTTGTACAGCTCCCCATTGATAATAGTATATCCTTTTGCCCGCCTCAAGATTTGTCTTGCTAATACTTCCTGCTCTGGCAATTCGCCCCGTGATAGATAGGCCAGATATGGCTCTGTCCACTCGGGAACAGTACGTATTGTAGCCACAAACTCCTCATCCGGGTCTCGATTTGCTAGTTCTTCCTGTTGCATCCGAGTTTCTGATGATATCCGACATTGGTATTGAACTAACCACTGTTATGGGATGTTCTTGGAAATATGGCTTCAACTTCCGGCTGGCCATAAAGACCCCAAACACCAACTTTTGCCAATGTGGATAACGCTGCTTTGCTTCCGATAACACCTCGCTGACATAATAAACCGGCCTTTGGACCGGGTATCCCTTCCCATCCTCCTTGCGTTCTACGACAACTACCGCGCTGACGGCCCGGGGACCGGCGGCCACGTATAATAACATAGGTTCTTTAGGACCCGGGGCTGCTAGTACTGGTGCTTCCGACAATTGCTTTTTTAGCGCTTCAAACGCCTCATCTGCCTCCTGATCCCACACGAACTTATCTGACTTCCGCAAAAGCCGATACAAGGGTATTGCCTTTTCTCCAAGCCTGGATATGAACCGGCTCAAGGCTGCTACGCAGCCCGTGAGCTTTTGAACATGCTTCAAATTTTCCGGTTTCTTCAAACTTTGGATGGCCTTGATTTTGTCCGGGTTTGCCTCGATTCCTCTCTCGGAGACTATAAAGCCGAGTAACTTCCCAGCCGGGACTCCAAATACGCACTTCGTTGGGTTAAGCTTCATCTGGTACCTTCTCAAGTTTTTAAATGTCTCCTTCAAATCATCAATGAACGTTTCTGCCTTCCGGGTCTTAATAACCACGTCATCCACATACGCGTGCACGTTGCGCCCAATTTGGTCCTCGAAGCACTTCTGAATACATCGTTGGTAAGTTGCGCCCGCATTTTTCAATCCAAACGTCATGGTTTTGTAGCAGAAGGCCCCAAAAGGGGTTATGAATGACGTTTTCTCCCAATCCTCCCTTTTGAGTTTAATCTGGTGGTACCCCGAATATGCGTCCAGGAAACACAGCAAGTCGCTTCCGGCTACCGCGTCTATGATTTGGTCTATCCTTGGTAGTGCGAACGGATCCTTTGGGCAATGCTTGTTGAGGCTCGTGAAATCGATACACATCCTCCATTCATTTGTCTTTTTCATCACAAGAACCGGGTTTGCTAACCAGTCGGGGTGGAATACTTCCATGATAAAGCCTGCGGTTAATAGTCGCGCGATTTCCTCACCTATAGCTCTTCTCCTTTCCTCATTCATCTTTCTCATACCTTGCTTCACAGGCCTGGCCTTGGGATCCACGTGCAAACTGTGCTCTGCCAACTCAGTGGGAATACCCGGCATGTCGCTGGGTGTCCAAGCAAACACATCCGCATTTGAACGGATGAATTCCACCAGAGCCTTTTCTTGCGCATCATCTAGATTGGACCCTATAGTGAATTGCTTGGTGGGATCTCCCTCCACAAAATCTACTTTCTTGGTATCTTGAGCTGCCTTGAACTTCACTCTTTCGTCTTCAGCATCTGGCCTTCTCAACGCTGTACCATCATCCGGATCCACCTGCGACCGGTAATACTGAAGCTCTTCCTTCCTGCAGGCTTGCTCGGCCATTACTGAATCTCCCTCATCGCACTCGGCTGCTATATCCCGGTTTCCATGGATAGTGATGGTCTGCTTGGGGCCCGGAATCTTTAATTGCAGATACACGTAGCACGGCCTAGCCATGAACTTAGCATAAGCCGGCCTTCCGAACAGAGCGTGGTAGGGGCTGTGCAGCTTGACTACCTCGAACGTGAGCCACTCCACCCGATAGTTATCTACCGATTCTCCAAAGGCTACTTCCAACGCAATTTTTCCTTCGGGGCGTGCCGAATGACCCGGCACGATTCCATGGAACACCGTCGAACTTTTTTGTAGCTGGGACTCCTTGAGGTTCATGCGCAAGAAGGTTTCCCAATATAGGATGTTGATACTACTCCCTCCATCCATCAAGACTTTCTTCAGCTCGTAACCATTGACCTGGGGTGCCACCACTAATGCCAAGGTTCCGGGGTGCTTTATTCCTTCCGGGTGATCCCTTCTGCTCCATGTTACCTCTTGCTCCGCCCATCTCAAGGATCCCGAAGTGGCCGAGGAGGCTGGATCCACTGTTTGCTTCAACGCCCCTTTGTCCCTGCTGGAAGTCCCTGTAACATGCACATGATATTGTCCTTTCAAATTGAGCGTACGTACCATGCCGATGAAGATATTGATTTGGCCGATTGACACCATGGATCCGGATTCGAAGTGATCCGGCTCCAACTCCCACCCGGAATTGTCCACTATCTGCTCTCCTTCGTCATTGGAGTAGATCTCGCCGACGACAAAGTTCTTCATGCTCTTCCGAGCTTCTCCCGTGATGTAAACACCTTTGGACGCAGGCCCCACGGTGGGCGCCAACTGTCGTGGGATAATCACGGCAGATGTTACCGGGGGTAACTGATCTAGGGGCAAGTCGACACAGGTATTTGGGAGAGGGTTTAGCTCGAAGGAAGACATGGCGAAAAGCAATCTAAGAGCCGGAAAACAACTCGCCGGATCTCGGTATGATTATGCTGGATACTCGATAATAGGTGTTACAGTTATGACTTTAATCTCCCTCAGGCGAAGCCTAGGGGTTGGTTTATATAGTACTCATACCCCCTTTGGCTTGCCATACAAAGCGCTCCTTGAGTCCTACTCGAACTCTATATACAAACCTAACTTTCCTTACCATAACCCACAATCCGGGTTACGATCCTTACAAGCCCTGGGCCTTTCTGAAGCTTCTTTGTTCTTAGCCGGATTTGGTCCATCCGCCGTTTGGGCCGGATTACAGCTGGGAGTTGGCATACCGGGTTACTATCCCCTCATCAAATTCCTTTTCTGATCCGAAAGTCTGAAACAAAATATTCAGAAATTGCGCAGCTGCAAAAAGATTGCCGATGATGCCAGGATCGTAATTGATAGGGATGAAAGCAAGCCCTATGAAGTGCTTTCCCAAGGAGAAAGTGAGAATCCGTTATTATGTTCATTTTCCTCTGTTGGAAACAGATCAAGTGCTATTGTCTTGTCAGTATAACGACAATTCACAATTACCCATTTAATGACAGTTCACGAGGAAGTCTCACAACGCTTCCTCTCCCTTCGTCCTCTCCTCTCGAAACACCAAATACGCTTTAATTTAGGAAACGTACAAAAACTGCAACCATATAAAGGACTCGTTACATCTCTATATTGATCTTAACTACCAGATTGCTAGCCAACTCATAAGTCTAGTATTCAAGAACTTCCTTTTTACTGTAAATGTTCAAGAACTTGATTAGAAAGCAAGAGAACATTTTACTTCTGAAAGCAAGAGATCATTTTAGTTCTGAAGACAGGTACCCTCTCCCCCAGCAAGCTCCAAGAGACCGAGCCCTCTCCCAGGTGCAGCGTCTTCATTGCGGGATGCTTGCAGTCGCACTCCAGCAGTAGGCTCTAGGGGACCGATAGTCCGAGACCCAGCAGCAGGGTACGTCGCCGAAGCGGCCATCGTGTCGTCCCAGAGCGTCTTGAGACGCAGATCCGGTGGAGCGAGTTGAACTTGTTGATGAGTGTGTAGTCTAGAACTCTAGGTACAGCAGATGCCGCACGAATTGGTAATGGAAGTCTGCAGCCACCCACTCGACTGGGGAGGCGTACCAATACTAGTCGCCGGTGCTTGTCCACGCACAGGGGAGTAGCGGGAGCGCTCCATCACGGGAGATCTGCCGGCCTGGATTAGGTGTCACGGAGTCGGGACGACGCTTGTTTGGAAGCTGTGTCACGGAGTCAGGACGACGCTTGTCTCGAAGCTTCACTCGCAGGAGGTGAGGGCCGATGACTTGCTCATGATGGCGCCGGGCCACGGCGGCTGCTGGAGTGACTTCCTAGGCACGTCAATTGCGTCGACGAAGGAACCCCACCATGACACCTGTTCTACTGCTCAGCCCTGGGCCGGGCGCGTCGCCACCGCCACGCTGGCGAGTGCGTTGTGGAAGGAGCCCCACCATGACACATGTTCTTCTTCTCGGCTCGGCCCTGGAGAGAGGCTCTAGGGGGGCATATTTATGCGAGGGTCTCCATCCAGAGAAGACTTCTGATCATCGATTCCAGAGTTCGGATTGAAAGCGACTCCGACGAGCGGAGGAAGATTTGGGGGAAGCAGAAGCGTGGCGTGTGGTGGAGGAGAAGGCTGCGGTGATTTTTCTAAGACGAACCATTTTATCAAACGGCGTCGGCGCGGAAGGACAGGCATAACAGGGTGGCGCCCCTCTTGCCGGAGCCGGCGCTAGCGAGCTCGTGGTCGACAGATCCCGATGACGGCCGGGCGCCGCACCGCCGTGATGGCCCTCTGACCCCCCGTGACGGCCCCCGCAACGAGCACCGATAGCTGGGGCACGAAATCACGGAGGCAATTCTCTTTCTGGAGTGGCATTGGTGAACCAGAAGGCGTCGGGCTCATTTTTCTCGGAGACGACTCAAGGTGGAGTTGCAGGTAGCTCTGCCCCTCGGGTTGGGCTAGATGCGGGTGACTCAGGAGACGTGCTGGTGCGGGAGAACAAACAATGCGTACCTTTTTTTTTTTACTTATCGGTGTCAATGCAGTAATAAGTGATTTGGTGGAAGGGCATATTGATAATTTTGTGTTGGACAAAAAATTTGGCAGAAACCATAATTCTTTTATTATTACTAGCCAAAATGCCCGTGCGTTGATGATACGGGCATCTACAGGTTAGCACGCTAGGACAATAAACCACGATGTATAATGTCTAAGGCCCGCGAGCCGCATATTGTGGCCGAGCCTTCTAAATGGTTCGGTTTGTATCCAATTTGAGTCCAATTAGGTTAGGAGTCGGTTTGGGTCTGTCCAACCGACTAGGAGTTGGCCTCTTATATAAAGAGAGCCCAGCCCTAGGGTTTTAGACAGGTTGAAAATTATGTAGAACTAAAAGTTCCAGGTTACCACCGTCCCTAGGGGATCGGCGTGTAGGCGGCGTCTCGGACGTTCGTCAGTTATCTTTGAAAATAAAGATGCGAGTGTTCTTGGATCTGCCAAGAGGGTTCGTGCGTGGGTCGGGGGCTCTTGGATCTGTCTTGAGTTGTCGAGTTTGGTGTGAAATAAAGGTGCGAGTGTTCTTGGATCTGCCAAGAGGGTTCGTGCGTTTCTCGCCTAAATCTATCCATGTTTTTCAGATTACGTGTATCGCTCACGTGATTGGGAGAATAGTTCTTTCGGTGATTCTTGCGGTGAAAGATCGGGCAAACGTCTACATGTATCATGTATCATGATGTAGACGTTTGCCCGATCTTTCACCGCAAGAACTACCGAAATAACTATTCTCCCAATCACGTGCGCGATACACGTAATCGGAAGAACATGGATAGATTTAGGCGAGAAACGCACGAACCCTTTTGGCAGATCCAAGAACACTCGCACCTTTATTTCACACCAAGCTCGACAACTCAAGGCAGATCCAAGAGCCCCCGACCCACGCACGAACCCTCTTGGCAGATCCAAGAACACTCGCATCTTTATTTTCAAAGATAACTGACGAACGTCCGAGACGCCGCCTACACGCCGATCCCCTAGGGACGGTGGTAACCTGGAACTTTTAGTTCTACATAATTTTCAACCTGTCTAAAACCCTAGGGCTGGGCTCTCTTTATATAAGAGGCCAACTCCTAGTCGGTTGGACAGACCCAAACCGACTCCTAACCTAATTGGACTCAAATTGGATACAAACCGGCCCATTTAGAAGGCTCGGCAACAATATGCGGCTCGCAGGCCTTAGACATTATACATCGTGGTTTATTGTCCTAGCGTGCTAACCTGTAGATGCCCGTATCATCCTCCCTTTCTTCAAAAGGCGTTGTCCTCAACGCCAGAAGGTCTTCTCCGGCGCTTGTGGCGTCAAATTATCATATCGCCACGCTTCTACATTCTCAAGTCATGTTGGTATACCACACCACATCCTCCCTCTCAGCTAGCTAGACTTGTTCTTGGCGACATCCATGTTTTGCACCACCAACATGATTTAGACACACAATCTGTCAATTTGCATCTGTAAACGCACCATACAAACCACCCCTGACACAGCAGGACAGACTCCTGTACCCCAAGGATCCAAATAAGCTGAATACGCCCACGGATGCAATCTGAAATAGTGGAGGTCAACTGAGTGCATCATCCAAGACAAACATGACAAATTCCTGCACCCCTTGAATCCAAATAAACAAAGTTCACCGCCTGTGAAAATATATTCTAGTGTCTCTTTTTATTTTGTCCGCACATAAAAATAGACTTGACCAACTGTTCACCACGTCCCTTGTCTTTTTTTTTTCTCAAATAATTGATTGAATCTTTTTTTTTGAAGATAAAAACTCATTAATCACTCAGAGATATTACAGGAGTTTCTGATGCTATCACGCAGGAAAGCTGGAATATAATTAACCCAAAGACATCTACGTCTTGAGCTACTAGCTTGCTTAGCGCATAAATGTGCCGCCTCATTTGCAACTCGCGAAACATAATCAATAGTACAGCTACTCAATGTGAAGGCTAAGTTATTAGCTTCAGTACAGACCGCACCAATATCAGCTCGCTGGAAATCATCCGAGTTGCATAAATTCACCACTTCCAAAGCATCACTCTCAACCTCAACGTTGGAAAATCCCAGATCAGCAGCAAAGCGAATCCCGTCACGGATTGCAATCGCTTCCATCATCCTTGCACTAGCCGCATGTTCATACCAGATGGCTTGGGCTCGAATCAAACCCCCCATCTGATCACGAATGATCACTCCAGAAGCTCCCGATCGTGTACCAAGATCAAAACCAGCATCGACGTTTACCTTGACATGATTCGCCTTCGGTGGCACCCAGGTCACACTTCTTTTTGCCTTGGTGTTGCCTCCATCTGCGCCCGGAGTGGCCAGATCACATGCCGTGTCCACAGCCCATCGGACAGAAGCCATAAGATCCCATCCTCGCTCCTTATGCCGCCGATTGTTTCTCTCCGACCACACGGCCCAACATCCACATAAAATGACAGCAGCGTTGTGACTAGGCACATGCTCTTCATTAAGTAAATCAACTGCCCACGAATCTGGGTGCAAAGCTGGGATTTTAACCGCTGTCAGTCTCTTAATCTCTCCCCAGAAAATCTTCGCCCACGTACAGGAGAAGAGTGAATGGAAAATTGATTCGTCCTCGCCACAATCTTCACAATTCCGGATCCTCTCGACATGCCGGTCATGCAAAATCTGTCTACATGGTATAAACCTATGTATCGTACGCCACCAGAAGTTTCTCACTTTCGGGGGTACCTTCATTTTCCAGAGCTTCTTCCAAACGGGATTTAGAAGACCAGTAGAACTATTAGGGACATCAGATAACCTCCTTTGATAACACAAGTGTCTGTATGCGGAACGGACAGAAAAATTCCCGTTCTTTTCCAATTTCCAAGCCCAAACGTCATCCTCCTCTCCACGTATAATTCTCCGGATACCCACAATATCAGGTTCAACAAAATTAGCCTGTAGCTTTTCCTCATCCCAATCCCCATCTTGATCAATCAACTCAGCAACCATAGTTGCATTAGCCGTGAGTTTCCTAGTTAGAGGTCTAGAGCCAGTGTTTTCCTCTAACCAAGGATCTTCCCAGATTTTAATAGAAGATCCAGAACCTACCCTTTTGATAAGACCACCATTGAGAGCCTCACGTCCATGTAAAATCGCCCTCCAAGTGTGCGATGCATTCCTCTTACTGCCAGCTTCCAAGAAAGATTTATCATGATAATATCTCCCTTTGAGGACTCTTGCACACAATGAGTCTGGTCTAGTCATTAGACGCCACCCTTGCTTCGCCAACATTGACTGATTAAACAGCTCGAAATCACGGAACCCCATTCCTCCCTCCGATTTTGGGATTGCTATAGATTCCCATTTTTTCCAATGGAGTTTCCTCTTTTTATCATCACCTCCCCACCAAAATTTTGCCACCACCGCCGTAAGTTTTTTACAGAAATTCTTTGAGAGCTTAAAGCAGCTCATCGAATACGTGGGTATTGCCTGACACACAGACTTGATGAACACTTCCCTTCCAGCACTACTTAGCAACCGTGGAAGCCCACCAAACAGTAACTTTTTAACCTTGGCAATGATATGCTCGAACTGAGAATCTGTCGATCTCCCCAAAGCCGTGGGAAGCCCAAGATATTTCTCTCCAAGAGCCTCCGATGAAATATGGAGACCCTGATGCACCACACTCTTAACTGGAGCCTTTGTATTCTTGCTGAAAAATATTGCCGATTTATTGAAGTTTACCATCTGGCCCGATCCAATTCTATATCTCTCAAGAATTGATTGTAATCGAGAAGCACCTGCTGGTGATGCCTGTGAGAAAATCAAACAATCGTCAGCGAAAAGAAGGTGGGAAACCCATGGTGCATGGATTCCCACCCGAATTCCTTTAGCAAGGTATCCCGGGCCAATGTTCTTCAACATGCAACTAAAACCCTCTCCACATAGGAGAAAAAGATAAGGAGATATAGGGTCCCCTTGCCGAATACCACGTGTAGGTTTAAAGAACTCCGAGAAAACTCCATTCACCCTAACAGAGAGTGTTACTGATTCCACACACCTCATAACAAGGTCAATCCATTGAGAGGCAAAGCCCAATTTATTCATTATACTCCGCAGATAGTTCCATTCAACCCTATCATAGGCTTTTGCCATATCCAATTTTATAGCACAAGCAGCAGAATTCCCCTTCTTCCTCTTAAGATAATGAATGCACTCATATGCCGTAAGTACATTATCTGTGATCAATCTTCCGGGTACAAAAGCACTTTGTTCCTATGAAATAATCTCCTCCAACACCGGTCTCAATCTTAGAGCTAGCACTTTAGAAGCAATTTTATAAAGCACGTTACAAAGTGCAATAGGCCTGTATTGAGTGAGATCTTGCGGTGATTTTACCTTGGGGATCAAAACCAGAACCGATGAGTTTACGTCCTCGGGCATACTTCCTCCATCTAGAAAAACCCGTATAGCATGGCACACCATACCCTTCAAAACCCCCCAATGTTTGATATAGAATCCAACATTAAAACCATCCGGCCCCGGTGCTTTGTTCGGATGCATCATGAACAATGCTCGTTCGATCTCCATATCTGTATATGTGGCCATCAATTGCTCATTCATATAGGTAGTAACCCTAGGGGGTACCCAATCGGTCACCACTTCGGGTTGGGTATCATCCTGTGCAGTAAACAGTGATTTATAGAAGTTGGCAGCCATGTTTTCCATCTCAACTTGAGACGAAGCCAGAGAACCATCCTCTCTCCGAAGGGATTTTATTTTATTGTTCCTTCCACGTTGCTTTGCCTTAGAGTGGAAATACGCGGTGTTACGGTCCCCCTCTTTCATCCACAGTACACGTGATCTCTGTTGTGCCTCAATCTCCTCTCGGGTCTGGAGTTCCGAAATCCTCCTAATCAACTGCATCTCTTGTCTAGATGGTCCAGAACCAAGCGAGTTAAGCCGAATCCTTTCCAATCTCCCTCTCAACACTTTTAGCTGTTTATGCACAGAACCATATTCATCTCTACTCCACTGTTGAAGCCTCGACCGTACCCCTCCAAGAGCACTGGCCATATCACTTAGATTATTGACCTGTGGCATAAGACTAGCTTCGACAACCTTGGAGTAATTAGAATGTCGAATCCATGCATTTTCGAACCTGAAAGGCCGAGAACCACCATTATCTTTGCACCATTCGGAAGTATTTATCTGGATAAGCAAGGCACAGTGGTCACTTTGCGTAGTCTGTATATGAGTCACCATTGAGGTATCAAAAATCTCCAGGAACCGAACATCTGCCATCCCTCTATCTAGCCTTACTTTGATATTGCTTGCACCATGTTGACGATTGTCCCATGTGTAGGGCGTACCAGAATACCCCATGTCCTCAAACCCACATTCTTCAATAGCCTCCCGAAATCCTTCCATCTGCCACTCTTCCCGTCCATGCCCTCCAAATTGTTCACCTGCCGACACCACTTCATTAAAGTCACCTGCACAAATCCATGGTGTGTCAAATTCCTTTCTTAGGTATTTCAACAACTCCCAGCTCCGTTTCCTTTTAGATCTTTTAGGGTCTCCGTAGAAACCCGTAAATCTCCATTCGGTACCTCCTGTGTCGTCATTAGTCACAAAGACATCTATATGTGTCCTACTATAGGATTTCAAATTTACAACCGAATCTGAATTCCAAAAAAGCACTAAACCTCCACTTTGACCTTCACTCTTCACGCCGAAAGCATTGGAAAACCCTAGTCTTCCTTTCAGATTTTGCGCTCGTGTACTATTAAGCTTGGTCTCCGACAAAAAGACCAACCTCGGACGGTGCAACTTAATTAAGTTGCTAAGTTCATGAATTGTCTCGGGCCGTCCGCACCCTCGACAATTCAAGCTCATGATACTCATTGGACCCGGCGGTCACCCTCGAGGGATGCCGCCGATCCATTAGAATTTCCAGAATATGATGAACCATCACCTCCTTTATGCCTCTTCTGTTCCTTGCTTATTTGACTCTTGCTAGATGTGATTACCAGTGGTAAATCTGCAGCTATGTTCGCTCTGGCAGCAACAGTAGGCCCTTCTGATTCCTTCTGATTCTCCTGCTCAAAGGCCAGCCGTTTCCTAGCGTTTCGTTCTGCATCCAACATATACTGATCATTTGGCTTTATTGGACTCGTGGCCGTGTCCTTTAATTCCTCCGAAATTGGTGAGTTACGTTCGGGATGAGCCCTCCAATCAACGTACTGATCACCTCCTTGTGTTGGAAACCGACCACTCATGCTGCCTCTGCCACCCCGTCCTCTTAACCCTCCGCGCATACCAGTACTGCCTCTAGGGCGCCATCCTTCCGCATAAATCCACTCACCAAACTTCAATTCTTTCTCATCGAAGATCCCAGTGCCACACTCCTTATACACGTGTCCAATTTGACCACAGGCAAAGCACAGCATACCAAGTTTTTCATACTTGACTTCAAAAATTGATCGCTTCCCTCCAAGCGAAATTGATACAAATCGTGTTAATGCTTTTCTGACATCCTGGTTAATTCTCACCCTGACATAATCTCCTCTGAAGTTACCCGGAGGCACCATCTGAATTTCAATCACCTCGCCTGCCTGTCGATTAACCAATTGCTTCACTACTGTTTCCTTCCTGAATCCCTCTGGTATTTTATGTATTTGGATCCAAATTGGCATAAATTCCAATACCACCTCATCCGGGTCAGAGATTCCATCATAAGGTGCAATCACCACTACCCAATCGCGAAATAACCACGGACCCCTCTCTGTGATTTTCTCCCAGTCTCCGAGGCAAAAGCACTGGATAACAAATCTCTTAGAACCCACTGGCCGTATAGAAACTTCTTTCGCAGTATTCCACGCAGCTCTCATCTGTAAGAAGAAGGCTTCATGGCTAAAATTTTTCTCACAGTGGACTCGAGCCACCGCTAACCATCTGGTGCTATCTGTCAAATCAATACCCGTATCCTCGATAATCAGGTCATCGAATTCGTCCTCACCAATATCCAAACGATCGAACAGCGAGTTGAAAGCTCCCCCTTGAATTCCAGATCCATCTGCTATCTCCTCCGTGCCAATTCCAGCCTTCTCTTTCAGTTTGGAATCCCCAGACGCCGTCTCAGATTGCGTCGCCGAGCGTGACCCCGACATGACTAAGCCCTCGAGATCGATCTGAAGAAACTCCTGGCGAGAGATCGCACCCGCGCCGGAGTATTTAGGGCCGGAGCTCGTGGTCGTACTTGGCCTGCAACTCCCGATCGGTGTCGGAGTAGAAGTTCGAGTCGAAGTCGAAGACTCACCGCCTGTCGCCAGGGGGAGGAGAGAAACCCTAACGGGGATCGATCCGTTTAATGTGGTTAGATAGACATAATTGATTGAATCGATCACGTAAGACTCAGCTGCCGTTGCGCGCACGGCCGGAATTCACGTAACAATTTTTTTTCCCGCTGATTACTGTCCTTCCTTCCCTTCGCTCATCAAGCAGATCCGTTCCAAACTCTAGTTCTTTTTAATCCTTGCATCCCAATCCTCTTGACCCGATCCCGATAGAATAGGAACCTTAACAGTGTTACTTTTCTTTCCTATGCATCTTCCACGTACGTACACACTACCTAATGCGCACGTACAAGGCTAGCTAGCTTGCATCCTTTTTCTTTCCCTAGGATCCACAATACACCTTTCCTTATCTTTACCTAATAATAAAGGGAGGAAGGTTTCTTCCTCCCAATTTTCGTACGTTTTTTCGTCCGTCTCGTAAATACGTTTTCGTCCTTCAATTGGTACGTTTTCGCCGGTGACTGAACCTTCCCGTGTCGCTACGGCTTTCCTGTGTCTCGATGAGAACTCTAAATCGCTGCGTCAATCCTTTCTCGATCGGGACTCTTGGGTTGGAAGAAGTCCACGGCCGTCCCTTAAATATGCCTCGCTAGAGCAAAATAGCAGGCGCACGTATGCCATGGAAGTTGCATCTAATTTTTCGTCTCGTCCGTCGGTAAAGCCTTCTTCTGCTCTGCTGACAAATAGTTTTCCGTGAGCGGCGGCAGGTGATGTTCAACCGGAAGGGGGCGTGTCCTGCTGGATCCCGACGAGGACAGGGGCAAGCGGGCTAGCCGTGGCGGTGGGTGATCTTCAGGCCGGAAGCCTCCATGGAATTTTAAAGAGGCTGCTCCTTCATGGAATCATGGTATAAATTGGGCTTCTTGGGGTCCAAGCACAAGCAAAAAGGGCTGAGCAAAAGGATACATCAGTTTGGGCTTCTAATTTGAAGATTTGTTGGACATCCTTCCGATTATGAAGATGAATTTGGAAGAAATTTTGGGGGAGAAAGAAACAATTTCTATGCTAGAAGATGAACCATACAGATAGCGCATCAATGAAGAATAGGATAATCGGGAGAGAGAGGGCGACGACTCCCGTCAGCCAGAACAAGCTCCATGATAATCAGATCGAGCACTCCGGCGACCAGATCAAGGGCCTGACTGTGATTACCGGCTATTGCTTCAAGGCAGGGCGAGCTCCGCGATCCATCCCCATGACAACCTGTTGTTTCGAGGCAAGGCCAAGCTCCGTCGGGAACGATCAGTCCGAAGCAAAGTCTACATGCTGAATTGATAAAGCTCAGATTTGTTGGAAAGGAATTTTGCCGTGGGAAACGAAGAGAGAGAGAGAGAGAAACAGAGGAGCTGCAAAATCATGTGGAGTGCAAGGAAGGGGAAGGAGAAGATGGTCCACGGCACAGGTATCCCATCGGTCATCTCAGCTATGCTCACGAAATCAAGAATAGTTGTTTGGTTTCAACTTCCTTTACCTGTAGGAAATAGCTGTGGACGCCACAGATGTAGAACCTGCCATCGCCATGGAGCCAGGAGAGAACACCACGTAAGATAAGAGGAAGAGATGAGCCCTGGCCTAAGCACGACACACAGCCGTCGTTGACCGCAGCGACAAGCGGAGGACACAACCATCAACGCCTAGCTCGACGGCGGCGGTCCCGCGACTGCCGATGAGCAGGGGATCTAGGCACCGACCATGCACAGTCCCATGTCGTCGTCCCCTAAGTTTGGAGCCAGAAGCATCCCCAGCTTGTGTTAGGAGCTCCCGGACACAGCGTCGTTGGTTTGGACTCTGACCGGCGCCCCATTGTCTTTGCCTAGGACGAGCTTGTGGAGGGGGCATGAGCCAGCCGAGAATGAGGCCGCTATGTCCAGCGTCGTTGTTGATATCAAGGGTGATCTCATGGCGCTCGCGTTCCTGGTTCTGGTCAAAGTCGAAGGATCGGACTATAAAACATTACTGCTGCCCTTCCGCTTGAGCTCCGTCGCGCCTCCCAGAGCGCCGGGCGAGGAGGGCTTTGCCATCAGTTTGCATTTTTATGCCACAGGAATAGTTCGTTATATGGGAAACTTATTGCACCTCTTTTTTATAGAACGACAATCATTTGTCGTAGCAAAAAAGCAACGGTGAGTTGATTGAATTAGGGCTATAGATTGTTTCTACACGACTTTCTTTATGTTTTCTCTCATGTTTTCATTTCTTCGAATTATTGATGACCGAGATCACTTCCATCAAATAGAGAATACTATTTTTTTATTGACACTGTCGATCTTTTAAATCTGCACACATCCGGTGCATTAGTAAAGGCTGCCACGTACTATGTTCTGACTGAAATGAACATACTATGTTTCAAGTTGGCCATCTGACGGATATTTGGAAAATATGCAAAATATGGTGTGGTCATGGAAATTTGGAACTGACTCTGCTTTTGGTATCCTTTTCTTTTTTCCTTAATGCTTATGCATATGTAGCCTATCCGACATGAACCAAGAAGAAACATCAATCTGTGACTTTTTTCCTCGACTAATTTCATGTATGCATATTTAAAAATTTCAAAACATGTTAAATAGTAACATTTGTTTGGTTCAACTTTTGCTTCACCGTATATGTCAAACCATTGTAGTGCACTTGAGAGTATTAGACTCGGTTACACATGAATTTCTTGCCATTCATGTTTAATCCAACATGATTTCAATATTTTTGAGTCCATGTGGTCACGACGTCTCGACACACGTTAATGTCATTCCAGTCTTAGTGCTAGGAGTGTTGTTAAGTCTCCAAGAAACAAGAAAATTGATGTGGGTGATGGAGCTTGAATTACTTCCTTTCATGCTTAGTTGAAAGAGATAATAGAAACATGGAGAACCGACGGTAGGGTTAGGTAAGGTCGACTGATCTTTTGAGTCTCGTCATTTTTTTTTGCCTAAGAGTTTTTTTTCTCCCCGTTGCAACGCACGTCCGTCGTCAGTAGTACTCGTTGCCTGCAGGAGCATCTTCTTACATTGGATTGGTGGAATTGTACCAACATTGCATTCACGACGTACGTATTTTCCTCTCCCGTTGCAACGCACGGGCACATTTCCTAGTATCTCTAACAGAAGAAATCATCCACGTACAAAGGTAACCAATCACATATCGGACCCTAGTTTTTTTTTGTCCTTGATTGAAGCGCAAACCCCAATGTCCCTGAGTCTGGTCTGTACACGATGGATGCCTTTCAATTTTTTATTTTACTTTCCGATTCCGATCAAAAGAACACGCCGAGATTGCAAACTACTCCCGTCGACTTCCTCGATGCGCAGAGATTCAAACATTGCCAACTCGTCGCCTTTCCCTGACCAAATCCAGCAAAGCTAATCTACCAATCCTTGCAGACTTGTAGATCGATCTTCAACTGAGCAAATCTCACGGTGATCAACCTGACGCTCTGATACCACATGATGTAGACGTTTGCCCGATGTTTCACCGCAAGAACCACCGAAATAACTATTCTCCCAATCACGTGAGCGATACACGTAATCTGAAGAACATGGATAGATTTAGGCGAGAAACGCACGAACCCTCTTGGCAGATCCAAGAACACTCGCACATTTATTTCACACCAAGCTCGACAACTCAAGGCAGATCCAAGAGCCCCCGACCCACGCACGAACCCTCTTGGCAGATCCAAGAACACTCGCACCTTTATTTTCAAAGATAACTGACGAACGTCCGAGACGCCGCCTACACGCCGATCCCCTAGGGACGGTGGTAACCTGAAACTTTTAGTTCTACATAATTTTCAACATGTCTAAAACCCTAGGGCTGGGCTCTCTTTATATAAGAGGCCAACTCCTAGTCGGTTGGACAGACCCAAACCGACTCCTAACCTAATTGGACTCAAATTGGATACAAACCGGCCCATTTAGAAGGCTCGGCCACAATATGCTGCTCGCAGGCCTTAGACATTATACATCGTGGTTTATTGTCCTAGCGTGTTAAACTGTAGATGCCCGTATCAGTTGATATGCGATCATGGAGGTGCAACAAGTTTTCATTGTCGTGGTAGTGGTGGGAAATTAGATGCAAAGTGTGTTAAGGGGTACATATTGTTGGCATGGTTTCTAACCTAAGATATTTTAGCGTTTTCTAGACAAAACATATATTTACAAGTTTTATGGTGTAGATTCATGTGAATCCATAGACTAAAACGTATCTTTACAAGTTTAATGGTGTAGATTCATGTGAATCCACAGACTAAAACATGTCTAGATACGTATTTTTTAGAAAACGCTAAAACATCTTATATTTCGATACGGAGAGAGTAATAAATAAGAAAAGTATCAATGGTGTTAGATAGATAGCAATGTCAAATAAGATGGGGTAATTTATCTAGTGGCTCATTAGGGTTCCTTTATCAGGTAGTAGTTGTGCCATACCAAATAGGCTGAAAAAATATCTCCAAAGGGGCAATAATTTTTTAGAAATGGGAGCGTCTGCCCCGGCCTCTGCATCAAACTGATGCACACAGCCGGTCTTTATTAAAAATTAAGAAAAATATTCAGAGTATAGTCGATTACAGCTCACGGATCACTTAAGGTGGCCACAAAGATTAGCCACTCGAAGATAAGCAACAGCAAATTATGCATCTATCCGTCTTGCGTTAAGCCACCCACCCCGGCTGATACAGTACACATCCTGATGGGGTAGTTTTACCCATCAGAAATACACATATTAGTCAATCGATCTACACTAAGTGATGGGACCATAAATCATGGTGAAGATTATAAGGAAGATAGTATTATATATAACCCATTTCTATACAAAAGGAGACAGTATGTGTTTTTTTTAAAACCTAACAAAAGGCAATATTCTTCGTTGAAAGAAATAAAATATATCCTAATGAGCAGGGATGCCACACTGAATCTATTTAAAAACGTCTAGGCTCGTACATACCTGCACTCAAATCTACCAATATATAATGGCTGCATGAACATGCACCATTCCTATTGTGTTGGAGGCAGTTGGTATCCCCCTCTCCCCCTCACTTAATTATATCTTTGGTAATCATCTTGTTCATGGCATGGAAGTCTCGGCACCTCCTCACACGCGAATACATGTTTGATAGAATAATGTATGGCAAGACATTCGTCAGGCACTACAGCCTCCACACTAACTCGCGTTCTCATAGATCCGGTGTGTTCGGCTCGTCGTGCTCCGGCTGCCTGAGCAGGTCCATGGCCTCGTCGAGCCTCCTGGATGGCAAAACAGGTCAACCAGGCACGCGTAGTGGTTTGGTCCAGGGCCAACGCTGTGCTCAGCCTGCATGAGATGGGCTCCATCCAAGGCACTGGACGGTTGGTTGTGGCTGTGCGTTGTGCTTCCGTCGTGGCGGTGGAGAGTCTGACGATAGGGCGATGGTATCAAGGCTGTACTGTGAAACTGGGTGGCCGAAGCAACGTGAAATTTAATAGCGCAACTTCTCTCGACTCGGCAGGCAGGCCGGACGAGCGAGCGTGCGATGTATACCAACCAAAACGATGGGAACCTTGTTGCCGTGTGCGCTGGGAAATCACCTCCGTCGGGATCAGTGGCAACATGGCTGAGGGCCGCGGCTAATGCAAGAACCCGCTATGAGTTCTGTCGGGAGATGCTGCTGACTCAGCAGCATCTCCCGACATGCTGACAGCCATAGCTCCGGGATCGAGCATTGTCTACAGGCTATCGCCATCGCCACCATGGAGGCTCATCGCAGTGGAGATGTGGCTCGCTGGCGTAAGCACTCTTGTGGGCGCGTACACAGCGGTAGGGATGAAAACTGGGTCCCGTTTAAACCCATTTATGCCCACATATTTTTTCTAGCAGTTCAATGAATCATTTTTCAGTCCCACCAAAATGAACTATGGAGGCAAAATAAACGGGCCTTGGTGGCGCCGTTTATGAGCCATTTACATCCTGGCACGGCGGCGTTGGAAGCAAGCCAGAAGGGTTCTCGCTGCCGTCGCCGCGGAGGCGTGAGCCGTGTGGTGGTGCACCTAGAAGCTCTCTCGGGTGCAGGGGCTGACTTGCAACGGAGGCTTCGTTGCCTTTTTATTTCCCTTGCCGTGTTGGGAGCTAGGTTATTGACATCGGTACATATACAGCATGCCTGGCCAACAAACGTGTACGACACGGACAACATGAACAACGTAAGAAGCAAAACGATGGAAACTGAGCCGGTATAATTTACCGATGGCAGTGTGGGTAATTTTTGTGAACTTTGGGGTCAGTTTTAATGACCGACCGACGGACCGACCAACCAACCAAGGAAGTCTTAACGTCTTTATTATTAGGTAAAGATTAGGTAAAGATAATTCCAAAAATTATGGAAATATATGCAAAATGTTCAGAAAAATTTAACCTATTTGTTTATATCATTTTCGGTCTTGTTTGACAAAGTTTAAAATGAGGCCATATTTGAAAATGAATTAAATTCATGAGAATAATAAAAATAATGTTTTTATTCAATAAATTCAGAAAGTTAAGTGTAATATACCAAAATGATCAGGAAAACAAATTCAACCTAACTATGGGGTTCTCCGAGTCATTTGAGAAACTAATCTTGGACACACCTCTAAAGTAGGGTTTCCCCCTCCGGTGATCATCGTTTTTCGACGCAAAACCCTAGCAATCTGTTTTCCCTCCTAGGGCTTAAATCCTTTGCATTGTTTTGATCTTGCATACATATTGTGCATTGCATGGTTACCATGTATTCAATGTTTGCCTTCTTTCCGGTGTTGTTTGTTATCGGTAGACCGAGACCCGGAGGTTGATCCAGCCTTCTACGACAACCCCAGTTCCACCTTCGACAAGCAAGGCAAGCACAGCCTCATGGCTCCACCCATGTTTTGAGTCCTTTCAACCTCTTACTCATGCATGCGATTCAACTAAGTTTGGAGTATTTAAGAGTTATCCTATCCACTGCATGATCCCCCTTTATGTCACCTTCATACCTATTTACCCTCCTAGTATGACTAGGGTTGTTTGAGTAGAGCCTTGTGTGTTATATGCTTAGGCATGCTTAGTGTTTTGATCTACTTCATCCGGTTGATGATTTGGGTCACTTCGATAAACTTTTATGTTGATATGTTTGTGAGTGCTGACCATGTGAATTGACTATGGCTTGCACGGGAGGCCACTTGGGTAGTGGTTATTCATTCCGTAGTCGCCAACCGTAGGAATTAAGGTCTCGACGCGGAAGCCAAGACTAAGCGTGCAGCCACACGCGGGCCAATGAACCCCGCTCGACTGACTAACTTGTTTAATCACTTCCATGGGTCACATAGTTTGAGTTTTCCATTTGCGGGTGTGTCATAAAATATTTTGGAGAAAACTTGGGCGTGACCGGGACCACTGATGGATGTACACGGATCTTGTCCCGACTCATAGAACAGGTGCCGTCAGGAGGTGGCCAACTCCCTGTTGACGGGGTAGCCCTGTTTGGGTTGACTCGTGGATAGCGTTAAGCAAGGTAAAGGCCATGGTCGACCACACTCTGTCGCGCTCTTAGAGAGGAGCGTTACCGCGTGGCATTAATAGTCGGTTGATACGTGTGGGTGAAGTGTACCACCCTGCAGGCATAAATCTTTTGGAAAGAAGTGTCCACGGTTAAGGACAACTTGGTGAAAGACACGAGGTCATAGATAACTTTAATGGAATGACTAAAACTTGCTGACAACAAATGAAGGATGCCTCCTCAATGTAACACCCGGGGATTTTCCCCAATTAGTTTGTGTGTTTTTCCTTTTGCATCATCATGGCATCCAGTATGCATTGCACCTTTGTTTTCAAACCAATTTAAAATGCAAACAAATCATTTCAAATTGTAACTTATAATTGATTTGAAAATATTAAGTATGTTTGGTTTTAAAATTCCTTTTGTATGAAACCCTAATTTAAATTCAAATTTCCAAAATTCAAAATACATGGTGTAATTTGAACATTTTGAAAAACAAAGTTTCATACACTTGGGCTTTATTGCTGTTTAATCCAACAAAATTATTTCATAAATAAAAACCCTCAAAATTGCTCTCCTCTCTATTCTTTTTCTTTTCTACAAACAAAATGGAAAACAGAAAAACAAATGTTACAAGAGGGAGAGAAGAGCAGCCCACCCAAACCAGCCCATCTCCTCTCTCCCTTCTAGCCCACCATCGAGCCCAACTTACCTCTTCGCACGCTATGTTTGTCGTCTTCCTCGGGAGAAAGGACAGGCACAGAAACGTGACCATGGCATCCCCCATCGAGGTCCCCTCTTCCCACCTGCTCCATCCCTCCATAAAGCAGCCCCCCTCCCCTCCAAACCCTAACCCCTAGCCCCTCCTTCTTCCTTCACCGCCGCCACCCTCCTCTCTTTTCCTTCTGCTTCCTTTCCCTTTCTTCTCTGCATCTTTCTGAACCAAGAAAAACAGCCTCCTTTGGCCGAATCTTGGCAGCCCTGCCGCCGCCGCTACGATCGTCGACGGGCCTCGGTTCCGGCGGGAATGGTACCGGGGCACATCCATCGTCGTCTTCGTCTCCTTGGTCGGCACGGGGAGGCAGCAGGAGCGTCGCGCCGTCGCCGTTTTTCTTCCCGGCGCGCCACTGTCACCGTGGCCATCATCTCCGTCAGGCCAACGTCTCCCTCGTGCCCGTGCGTCCTGCCAAGCGCGCCCAAGGTGAGCGCCTCGCCTCGGGCCCTTCCTTCCCTCTCCCCCTCGTGCTCTGGGATAGGCGCCTTCACGCGCCGTCCCTTGGCGATCGCACTGGCAGCATCCGTCTCCGTCGTTGGCAGGAACACATGCCCTTCTTCAGATTCGTCAGGTTCACGTCGCGATGATACCTCATCTAGGGTGAGCCCTGTTCCCTTACACAAACATCACAACAGCCCAGTGGCTATTCCCTCTGATCCGCACCCTGGAGCCCCGAGTTCGAATCCCCCTCACGGTGATTAAAACCCACCTTTTTCTGTTCCTTTTCCACCGCGCGCCTCGGGGCTATCCTTCACCTTGCGCGAGATCCTGATCCAATCACTAATGCACAGCCAGCCCAGTGGCTAGCGCCTTTATTCCGCACGCTGGGAGGCGCGGGTTCGAGCCCCCGGGGAGGCAAAGCCTCCCCTTTTCTTCCTTTTTCTGTGCGCAGGGTGGTGACCCCACCTGTCATCGACCCTGGCAGTCCACCCAGCACGCACACACGCCACGCTGGTGCTAGCAGGGCACTGACCCCACGGGTCAGTGACCCAGTGCCAAGCTGCACTGCGTGACAGAAACCCTAGGGGCTTGTATGAACTCTCTGTTTTCTTTTAAGTCCTCAGAAAATTACAGAATAGCCCCTGGTTTTCAAATGCTTGTAAATAATTCAAATGAACTCCAAATTTAAAATGTAAAATATGGTTTCCATGCAAAATTGAACAAGCTTTCCAAATATAAACTTTGTTTCCTGTTTTGAATAATTAAACTTGGTTAAATAATTTAAATCTTGTTTAATTCATTTAAAATTGCTAAATTAATAACTTGGTCAAACTAAATTCTTTTTGAACATGTAAAATATGTTTTTCATCCCATTTTTCATGAACTTTGCAAATATCAACTTTGTTTTCTGTTTTAAATAAGTTAAATTGCTGAAAACAACTAATTACTTATTTAATGCATTTAAAATTGCTAATTTGATAACTTGCTCATTTTAATTCCAAATCCAACAAATAAAATATGTTGTCATACCAGAAAAATGCACTTAATCTGTTCATGCCATCCATGCCTTTGTTTGCATCTTCCATATTGCAATTTACTAGGGTTATGCATGTTCACCTAAATAACAAACATGGAATGTGTTGGGGTGCTCAATTAAATTGGTCCCTATTCAATTTAATTTGGTTTAGCTCATCTATTACTTGTTTTCCATGCTAAACAACATTTAATATTGATGGTTAGATAAATAACTTAAACCTTCCTAATTAAATGTTGGGCTTTTGTCTGAACTTAAATTTGTTAAGTCGCATCCCCGCATGTCATGCATCCATATCTTGATCATGCTGGATCTTTTGCCGTAGAAGTAATTGTTGCATCCGGTGTTTGTTCTAGTTCGTTGCTTCTTCGCGAATAGGACGTTGAGATGATGTGAGAAACGACAAGTTCTGCGGATGTACCTCTACTTGCTGGATTCCAGGCAAGTATACTCACTTGCTACCTATGGCTACCTTTCATCACTTGTTACCGATTCTTCCCGTTGCCTTTATTCTAGCCTTATGATTCGATGCTTGTGTATCGATCCTATCATATGTTTACCTTGCAACCATGATATAGCCTTCCTTCCACTTCCTATTAACTGTTGTTTGTTTACCTTGTTGGCCCTCGTGTCGTAGTTGCATGCTTAGTGTTGTTTGCGCTCAAGTCTTGTTGTCCGTCTTATCATCTGTTTAGTTTGATAGTTGGGTTTCAACTTAATAAACAACATGTTAATGCTTGGGGTAATAATAATATGATGATAAGGCACCGGCAGGAGGCCCGGCCTGGTTTTGAGTACTGCTAGTGTCGAACTTAATTAGGAAAAGGGTCTTGTCCTCCGATCCATGATGAGCGCGCTAACCGCATGTGGGAAGCGAGTATGGGCGCCCCCCGCAACTTTGATTCGATTCGCATCTCGTCCAAATCGCCTCATTTAGTTCGGGTTTTCCATTTGCCGCATGCATATGCAGGTGCGAACCCTTGGCGCCAGGGTGGAACTTTTGTAGTCGGCATTTAGGGAGACACGTTCTTAGAGTGCTATGAGGGTCCCCTTTTCTTCGTGGGGCTTGATTAGCCGTGCGCTCAATTGCACGGGGTTCTTTGGGCTTGATGCGAAGAAGAGTTGGGTTGTGTTGAGTGCCTCGCTTGGTGGAAGGGCCTTTCCATCTGGCGGGTCATTCTTATGTGTACGGCCAAATTGGTGCATCCCTGCAGGGTTAATCTTCTCGAGAAGCCGTGTTGTCCGCGGTTATGGATGACTTGGTGAAAGTGCTGGCTAACAAGTACTCAGACAACTTACACTTAACGATGATAACTTGACTAGTAATATAGATTACCTCCACCATAAAAATGAATGTCACCTTAATCAACAGTGTGAGTTTCCTTGGGTTGCTTCCTTAGTAGGGGGTAACACTGGATGGGTATTGTTTGGTGAGTAGTTATAGTTAGTTTTGTCGCGCTAACTTATCCCTTTCTTTTAGCCGGATGTTGTAGCGCGTCTCTGTAGTTAGCTAGTGCAGCCCGCTGCCGCTTCTTTGCAATAATCCCTTTCTTTCTGTTGTACCCAAAGTATTTGTATCTTGTGATGATTGGTTACACTGGTATCTTGTGAGTATGGTTTATCCACTTGCCAGTACTTAATAGTACTGACCCACGAATCCCTTTCGTGGCTGCATATTCCACATTGCAGTCAACAGGTTTGAAGTCTGATGACGTTAGCTTGGGAATCCCTCCGGCTTGGCCTGGGCAGGGATTGGACGCCATCGGTTATCTTCAGGACTCTTAGTCCAATTTGTATCTTGTCCATAGTCGGACACTATGTTGTTTCTTCCGCTGTCATTTGGATCTTTGTATTGTATCAGTTGTATCCTTGACTCGTTTGAGTCATCTTGTATATACCTCCTCTGTTGTTGTTGTGGATTATTCGTGAACTGTTGTAATGTTATCACAAGTGGCAACCTGAAATCGGTTATTATGTGGATTTTGGCGGAAATGCTGAAATCTGCATAGTGCCCGATCTCGGGGCGTCACACTCAACTACGTCGAGAGGGGTGATTCTTGTAGCATGAGATAGTCTGGGAATGAGAAAGTATTGCTGGAACAAAAGAACATGATGATCTTAGTAGTTGAGTAGATTCCTCCTGTGTTTTGGAAATGCTCTATACACGTGCTTCTTCTTCCTCGACTTCAGAAAACAAAGATGGATTTACGCAAAGAACTTAGAAGCCAAGTCTTGCTGAGTACCTTTTGTACTCAACCTTGCCTCGTTGTTGTTTTATTTTAGATTTCGGTGATGCAGCTAAAGAAGGGTTCTACCTCGACGTCGATGAGTAGTTAGGGGTTCCCAAGTGGCAGCCTAGTATCTGTAGTATGGGTTTGACTATGTTGCTTATGTTCGGACTCTTAGTCCTTTTGTAGTCTTGTTGTATAGCAACATAATTTGCTTTCGCTACTTGTTGTACTGTTGGGTTACTTGACCTATGTTGGTCGTGTAACCTCTACGTGTAATGCTATACTCTAGTAAGACTTGTTTAATACAATTTCATGTCTAGAGTGCTGCTTTGATCGGTTGTTGGTTTCGAGCTCATTGTTATACAGTTTTGGCTATGCCTGCATAGTTGTCGCAGTCGAGGGGTTGTGGAGCAGATGATCCATGTCCGAGCCCGCCTGCCGATTTGATTCGTCCTGGGGCTTGGTAACCCCAATAACCCTCGATTGCTGTTGCACTACCTGGACACATAGCAGCTCTGTATAGCTTTGGTCCCGTTCCTTCAGTTTCATCCGACTCGTGGACGCTTGGTTATGCATAATTGGTTATGACTAGCATGGACACAAGGAGTAGTAGCACCATGGTGATTCGGCATGCGTGCCGATGAATCCGGTCTACCTTCCGTTGTTTGTTGCGGCTGGTAACCCTGAAGCCCTTGTGGGTCCATGACTAGGAGCACATAACAGTATGTATATCTTTGTGTCCGTGATCCGACAAGTCTTGGTATTAGAGCAGGACTGCCTGTAGGAAACCCTTGCATTTGGTCGATGTTGAGTCTAGATCTTGTGAAAACTATTTTGAAAATACAAAAGAGTTGTGAAAATCTTCTTAGGATTCTTTTTACTCTTTACCTGGTATCGCTCTAACTCTGAGTCATCGTATCTCATTTGATTTTACTTTCAAAATTAGGATCAAATCGTTGGGTGTTTTCTTTCCGGTACTTCGTGTCAGGTTGCTAATCTCTCAAGTTCTGACTAACTCAAGTCATCCAATCTATCAATTACATGGTTGGAGTTTCATCTCTATGTGATCCATCGGTTGTTCTGTATAAATGATGTGTCTTGTTCCTTCCAAATAATGTCATGTACTTTGTTTCCGTTGAAACTATCGTGTACCATTCCATTGTATCTTTTTACATGGATGTGTTGTTCATGATTCTTCTTCCTTTTACTAAGGATGTATGGTGGTACTCGTGGCCGTGTTGGTAACAACCCTCCTCCTCCTGAGGCAACACCTCCGTCGCCACCCTCAATGGCGCAGGTGCTGCAGAGCATTGAGAACAATCGTCTGAGGAATGAACATCTTCTGGAGCGTGTGGCCCAGAACACTGAACGATGTGCTGCCGGTCTTACACTTGTGGATTTCCTCAAAGCTCAGCCACCATACTTTGTTGAATCTACGGAGCCTCTTGATGCTGACGATTGGCTTCGCACAATTGAGCGCAAGTTTTTAGCTCTTCGTGTCCATGATCGTGATCGCGTGAACTTGACCACCTACAAGCTATATGTGTTGCTGGTGCTTGGTGGGAAGGTTTCTTGGCGTTGCAGGCGCCAGATCATGAGGTGACCTGGGAAGAGTTCTGTACTGCTTTCCGCGAGGCTTATATCCCGAAGGCAGTTATGGATGGAAAGAGGAAGGAATTCCTTGATCTTACTTAGGGAAATATGTGTTGGAACGCGTAGAGATAAAAGAAAACTTTTTCCTACGCGGTACTTCCAAGATCTAGCTGAGGTAGAAGGCCACGAGTATTACCACTAGACGGGCGGTTGCGGATTATCGATGAAGCGCATCGGGGCAGTGCAGTCCCACGATCCGATCCAGCCGATCCGATCCCACGAACATCGAAGTGCTGAACGTACATCACCTCTTTCGGTATCCACACGTACGAGGAGGAGCTCCGACGGAGGACTGCTAGGTCCGGTGCGACGGCTGCACTGAGTGGGGCTAGGGTTCCCAACGCATGGGAGTGGACTAACGTGCCCGCTGGGCAACCTGCGCCCCTCTTTATATAGCGAATGGTAGGGGGCTTCACAACACTTGTGGCCCATTCCCTTTGTGAGTCCGACTCACAAACTCAGTCCCTTTCCGATTCGGGTCCAACCCGCCCAATACTCGCTCCCGCTCTTAAGTGTGCGACCCTGCAGGCTCATGGCGACTTGGACACGATTGGAGTCCGACTCCCAATCGATCAATCGGTAGCGGCTCCTAGCAGAACGTGCCGACTCCCAAGTCCCATTGAGTCATGACAACATACCTTTTAATGTGATATTCATCTTAGTCCCTTTTGCCTCACGATATACCTTGTCGAACTATATGTGATTTATCGTCATCCCTTTAATAGTTCAACTCTCTTCTCGATCCGTGATATGTGATTCATCTGACTAACTCTTAGTCAACAGACACAGTTAACACTTAACTGAGTCGCGCATGGCCATGCTTCCTGAATCATATCACTCGAGAGGGCCCAGAGAATATCTCTCCATTCGGAGGGGCAAAATCCCATCTTGATTATCCACATCACGCAGCTTGCTTCTCATTCGACCCGAACTCTGCCTTTATAGCTGCCTTGTAACAGAACAACGTTTGACAGAACCTAAGTCAGTGATCCACAACTCGGATTGTGCGACAATCTCAGGTCTAAGGATTACATTGATTGAGACATGCAAATGACGACTTGCTCATTGCATCTCAATGTGGGTCAGTCCGACTTGCTAGACTCTTTAGCCAAGTCCGTGAACGTTGGAATGGCATCACCATGCCCATGACAAGTGGAACCATGTCATCAGCCAACACTCACATTAGTCTAGGGTGTGTGTCTAGCACAACCTAAATGACCAAGGACAATCTAGTATGAACAACATGAATATATAGTTCCACAATCGAATCACATATTCAATGACATATATCAAATGTTCAAAACAAGGACAACTTAATAACTTTATGAATACAGTGGGAATTACATCATACATGATTGCCTCTAGGGCATATTCCCAACAATATGGGCATTGAGGCCTATGGGCGTGCTTTCACCCGTCTAGCCCGCTATGCTCCTCGTGATGTCACCAATGACGAGGACAAGCAGGATCTGCTTCGCAAGGGCCTGAACCCAACTGTCCGTTATGAGATGTTGCCATTTAAGTTCCAGAATTTCTAGGCACTTTACAATCAAGCCATCACTCTTGAGCGTGGCAAGAAGGAGATGGAGATCGCAATGAAAAAGAGTGCTGGAGATTCCCGTGCATCACCTTCTGGTCTTAAAAGGAAGCGTCGTGTGTTCATTCCATACAGCGTTGTGCCCTGGGCTCCGTTCCAACTAAGGCCATCTGGATATGCTCCTCGTCCGCCTGCACCACCTGCTACATCAACTTATGGTGGTGGACAAGGTTATCGTCCTCTAGTTGCCGCTCCCCCTAGCAATCTCTGCTGCCGGTGTGGCCAGCCTGGTCACTTCTTGAGGGAGTGCCCTCAGAATCATGCTGGACGTGCAGCTCCTCCCCCCAAGAAAGTGGTGAAGCCCGCTGGTGCTGGACGTGGTCGTCTTAACCACGTGACTATTGAGGATGCTCAGGAAGATCCAAGCGTCTTCCTGGGTACGATTCGTGTCAACTCAATTTAGGCTTTAACCTTATTTGATTCTGAAGCATCGCATACATTCATATCAGAAGGGTTTGCTAAAATGCATGGGATACCGTTTGAGAAGTTGTCAAAACCGTTGATGATAAACTCCCCTGGTTGCAACTGGCAAACCATCATGGTTACGCCAGAGCTCATGGTTGAGGTGGGATCTTTACAATTCCCTGCAACCTTCATTGCCCTAAAGTCCACTGACCTTGATGTCATACTGGGCATGGATTGGCTTGCCAAATATGGAGCTATACTGGATTGTGCAACAAAATCCCTGACTTTGAAACATCCTTACGGAGCTTCTATTGAGTATTGGTCGGAGTTCACCATTCCGCCATCAGCACGCACACAACTTCCCCCTGAACTGCATCTATACTTCATGCAAGGTGATTATCCTCCTGAAATTCATGAGTTACTTGTAGTCAGTGATTTCCATGATGTGTTTCCTGAAGAGTTACCAGGCATGCCACCTGATCGAAGTGTGGAATTTGTCATTGAGTTAGTCCATGGTAACGCTCCCATGTCCAAAAGACCATATCGTATGGCCCCAGAAGAGTTGGTTGAATTGAAGCGCCAAATAGAGGAGTTAGAAGAAAAAGGTTTCATCCAACCTAGCACATCTTCTTGGGGTTGTCCCACTATCTTTGACAAGAAGAGGGATACCAACGTTCCACGTCTGGTTGTTGATTACCGGCCGCTGAACGCAGTGAACATTAAAAACAAATACCCTCTTCCAAGAATCAATGATCTGTTTGATCAGTTAGCTGGTGCAACTGTCTTTTCCAAGATGGACCTGCGATCAGGATACCATCAAATAAAGATCAGAAAGGAGGACATTCCCAAAACGGTGTTCACTACTCATTATGGTCTTTACGAGTACACCGTCATGTGTTTTGGTATTACCAACGCTCCAGCTACTTTCATGAGGCTTATGAACTCGGTATTCATGGAGTATCTTGATAAGTTCGTCGTGGTCTGTATCGACGATATCCTGGTCTATTCCTAAACCGAAGATGAACATTCTGAAAACTTGTGTTTGGTGTTGTCCAAACTCCGTGAGCACAAGTTGTATGCCAAGTTCTCCAAATGTGAGTTCTGGTTGAAAGAGCTCGTCTATCTCGGACACGTGGTGTCTGCTGAAGGTGTTGTCGTTATTCTAGACAAGGTCCAAATCATTCTGGATCGGGAAACAGCTAAGTCAGTCAAGGATGTCCGGAGTTTTCTCGGCATCGCAGGTTATTACCATCGTTTCGTCGAGAACTTCTCCAAAATTGCCAAACCTATGACTGAACTTCTTAAGAAAGGCAAAAAGTTTGAGTGGTCAGAAAAGGTAGAGGAAAGTTTCCAAACTCTGAAAACCAAACTGACTACTGCTCCTGTGCTTGTTTTTCCTGATACGAGCAAGGACTTTGTCATCTCTTGTGATGCCTCTAAACAAGGACTCGGTTGTGTGTTAATGCAACAAGGTCATGTGGTGGCTTATGGTTCTCTTCAGTTGAAACCACATGAGCGCAATTATCCAACTCATGACCTTGAGCTAGCAGCTGTGGTACATGCTCTCAAGCAATGGCGTCATTATCTTCTTGGAAACCGTTGTGAGTTATACTCAGATCATCAGAGTCTGAAATATCTGTTTATCCAACCGGATCTAAATCTCAGACATAGAAGATGGTTGGAGATAATCAAGGACTTTGAATTGGGTCTCAACTATCAACCCGGCAAAGCAAATGTCATTGTTGACGCGCTAAGTCGGAAGTCTTATTGCAACAACTTGATGATACAACAAGCCCAACTTTCTCTTCATGAGGAGCTCTCCAAACTCAACCTTGAAATCATTCCTTATGGTTATTTGGCTAACCTTGAGGTGAAACCTTCCCTCTAGGACCAAATCAAGAAATCTCAAAAGGGGGATATGGGAATCTCCAACATTAAGAAGAACATTGCTAGCGGAGTTTCTAAGTGTTTCTCTGTTGATGATCAAGGCATTGTTTAATTCAAAAACCGTCTGGTTGTACCCAAGAACCGAAATCTCAGAAAGCTAATACTCGAAGAGGCTCATGAAACACCTCTTCCATTCAACCTGGTAGCACTAAAATGTACCAAGATCTTCGTCCAAAATTCTAGTAGACCCGGATGAAGCGAGAAATCGCTCAGTATGTTGCTGAATGCGATGTATGTCGCCGTGTGAAAGCAGAACATCAAAGACCCGCCGGTGTTCTTCAACCCCTACCTATTCCTGAATGGAAATGGGATGAGATTGGTATGGATTTCATTACCGGCCTTCCCAACACCAAGAAGGGTCACAATGCAATATTGGTAGTGGTTGATCGTCTGTCAAAGGTTGCTCACTTCCTTCCTGTTTGTGAGAGTATTCGAGCCTCTGAGCTACCTATATAACTCACGAATAGTCTTCATGGAGTTCCCAAAAGAATTGTCTCAGACAGAGGCGGTCTGTTCATCTCCAGATTCTGGGGAAGTCTTCAAGAAGCCATGGGAACTCGTCTATCCTTCAGCACTGCCTACCATCCACAAACCGGTGGTGAAACTGAGAGAGTCAATAAAATTCTTGAGGACATGCTCCGAGCTTGTGTTATATCATTCGGTAAGGATTGGGAGAAGTTTCTTACATTTTTTGAGTTCACTTATAACAATAGTTATCAATCTAGCTTGGGCAAGGCTCCTTTTGAAGTGTTGTATGGCCGTAAATGCCGAACTCCACTGAATTGGTCCGAAACCGGTGAAAGATCATTCTTTAGTCCGGATACAATCAAGGAAGCAGAAGAAATCGTTCGCATCATTTGTGAACGACTGAAAATAGCTCAATCTCGTCACTAGAGTTATTATGATCATCATCACCAAGATGTTCAATACGAAATTGTCGAGAAAGTTTATCTTCGAGACACACCTCTGAAAGGTGGAAAACGTTTCGGAATAAAAAAGGCAAACTGGATCCTTGTTACATTGGTCCTTTCCCCATCATTGGAAAATGAGGTCAAGTTTCATATTAGTTGCAGTTGCCTCCAGGATTTCTGGATGTTCATGATGTATTCCATGTCTCCCAACTCAAACGTTGCTTCAAAGATCCCATCCGTGGTGTGGACCACGAGACTCTTGAGCTCAAGGATGATCTCTCTTACCAAGAAGTTCATGTTCGTATTCTTGATGAGGCCGAACGAAGAACCCGCAGCCAAACCAGCAAGTTTCTCAAAGTTGAATGGTCACATCATTCCGAGAACGAAGCAACCTGGGAACGAGAGGATCGTTTGTGATCTAAGTACCCCGACTTGTTTTCTAAGACCTAGGAATCTTGGGACGAGATTCTTGTAAGGGGGTAGACTTGTAACATCCCTACTTTTGTGTAATAATAAGTGAGGCGTTGTGTACATGGCATATATGCATGAAAATGTGGAACAAAATTTTGCATCTAAAAAATAATCAGTGAATTGGTAAAAATCAATTAATCTAGCCTTCCACAAACTTGTTCTAAAAAGTTCTTCAAATTGAATCAAGCAAATGATGGAAATGTCACATTTTTAAAGAGATTTCCAATGGTTATTTAGGTGTAATTTTTGCTTTCCAAAAAGGCCCCCAAAACATCAAAAACTGTTTGTTTTTCATCCATTGAAGGGCCTCCTGGTGATTTCCAAAATTCCCAGGGGGTTATCCATAGAAATGTTTTCTTTTCCCTTTCTCTTCCATCTCCGGCCAGATGGACGGAAAAAGACAGTGAGGTGACCGCTACCACCTCGTGCTTCCAGCTCGCGAAGGGATAACGACCCCGGAGACGTCCGGATCGAGCGTAGCACCCGCAGAAGCCCCCCAGTCACACGCCTCCTCTCTCTGTCTGCCCATCCCGCAAGACCGAACCCTAGCCGCCGGATATTCGCCGCCGCCGTCGACTCACCACCTCCGCGACCTCGCCGAGAAACTCCACAGGACCGCGGCGACCTCCTCTTCCTCCACGAGGTCCAGGAGCCGCCGGGATGGCCTAGAGGCCGCCAATTTCGTCGACTCCTCCCTCTCCGGCCGCCGGCCATCTCTGCATCACGCTGCCGCCTCCAAGCTCCTCCAGCCACGCTGAACCCTCCATTGTGCTCACGGTGAGATTTGCCACCTTCCCATCCTTTTCGTTGAGTTTCCCGCGGCCGTATTCGACAAGTTCGTCGGAGACACGAGATCCCCGCCGCGTTTCCTTCATGATGGATTGCCGTCATTGACCTTACGCGGGCGCCGCCGCCAAGAGTAGATGCATTTCTTCGAGACGGTTCCAACGCACCCAACCACGTGCGCTCGGACGGGCGGAATCGCCGCCGGCGTCTGCATCTGTCCCTGGCCGGCCACCGTGTGACGCCAGGGTGATGTCATTATGACGTCACCTTGCCACGTGTTGGCCCAGGTTATTCAGGTTTTCTTTTTAAACGAAATTCGAAATGACACGTGGGACCCACTGTATATGGAATTACAGAAAAAATAATTAAATCTTGTAAATTAAATAGTTTTTAATTTATAATTCCAAAAATTATGGAAAAATATGCAAAATGTTCAGAAAAATGTAACCTATTTGGTTATATCATTTTCAGTCATGTTTGACAAAGTTCAAAATGAGGCCATATTTGAAATTGAATTAAATTCATTAGAATAATAAAAATAATGTTTTTATTCAATAAATTCAGAAATTAAGTGTAATATACCAAAATGACCAGGAAAACAAATGCAACCTAGATATGGGATTCTCCAAGTTATTTGAAAAACTAATCTTGGACACACCTCTAAAGTAGGGTTTCCCCCCTCCGGTGAGCATCGTTTTTTGACGCAAAACCCTATCAATCTGTTTTCCCTCTTAGGGCTTCAGCCTTTGCATTGTTTTGATAATGCATACATATTGTGCATTGCACGGTTACCATGTATTGAATTTGTGCTTTCTTTCCGGTGTTCTTCGTTATCGTTAGAACGAGACCCGGAGGTTGATCCAGCCTTCTACGACAACCCCAATTCCACCTTCGACGAGCAAGGCAAGCATAGCCTCATGGCTCCACCCATGTTTTGAGTCCTTTCAACCACTTACTCATGAATGCGATTCAACTAATTTTTGAGTCTTTTAGAGTTATCCTATCCACTGCATGATCCCCCTTTATGTCACCTTCATACTTGTTTACTCTCCTAGTATGACTAGGGTTGTTTGAGTATCGCTAGAGCCTTGTGTGTTATATGCTTAGCCATGCATAGTGTTTTGATCTACTTCATCCGGTTGATGATTTGGATCACTTCGATAACCTTTTATGTTGAGATGTTTGTGAGTGCTGAGCATGTGAATTGACTAAGGCTTGCACGGGAGGCCACTTGGGTAGTGGTTATTCGTTCCATACTCGCCAACCCTAGGAATTAAGGTCTCGCCACAGAAGTCAAGACTGAGGGTGCAGCCACACGCGGGCCAATGAACCCCGATCGTCCGACTAACTTGTTTATTCACTTCCATGGGTCACATAGCTTGAGTTTTCCATTTGCGGGTGTGTCATAAAATGTTTTGGAGAAAACTAGGGCGTGACCCGGACCAGTGATGGACGTACGCGGATCTTGTCTCGACTGAGAGAACAGGTGCCGTCGGGAGGTGGCCAACTCCCTGTTGACGGGGTGGCCCTGTTTGGGTTGACTCATAGATAGGTTTAAGCAAGGTAAAGGCCGTGGTCGACCACACTCTGCCGCGCTCTTAGAGGCGACCGTTACCGCGTGACATTAAGAGTGGGTTGATACGTGTGGGTAAAGTGTACCACCCTGCAGGGATAAATCTTTCGGAAAACCGTGTCCAAGGTTATGGACGACTTGGTGAAAGACACGAGGTCATAGATAACTTAAATGGAATGACTAAAACTTGCCGACAACGAATGAAGGATGCCTCCTCGACTACGTAGAGAGGGGTGATTCTTGTAGCATGAGATATTCTAGGAATGAGAAAGTATTGGTGGAACAAAAGAACATCAGGATCTCAGTAGTTGAGTAGATTCCTCCTATGTTTTAGAAATGCTCTAATACACGTGCTTCTTCTTCCTTGACTTAGGAAAACAAAGATGGCTTTACGCAAAGAACTTAGAAGCCGTGTCTTGCTGAGTACCTTTTGTACTCAACCTTGCCTCGTTGTTGTTTTGTTTCATACTTCGGTGATGCAGCTGAAGAAGGGTTCTACCTCGATGTCGATGAGTAGTTAGGGGTTCCCAGGTGGCAGCCTGGTATCTGTAGTATGGGTTTGACTATGTTGCTTATGTTTGGACTCTTAGTCCTTTTGCAGTCTTGTTGTATAGCAACATAATTTGCTTTCGCTCCTTGTTGTACTGTTGGGTTACTTGACCTATGTTGGTCGTGTAACCTCTGCGTCTAATGCTATACTCTAGTGAGACTTGTTTAATACAATTCCATGTCTAGAGTGCTGCTTTGATCGGTTGTTGGTTTCGAGCTCATTGTTATACAGTTTTGGCTATGCCTGCATAGTTGTCACAGTCGAGGGGTTGTGGAGCCGATGATCCATGTCCGAGCCCGCAGACCCATGTGATTCGGCCTGGGGCTTGGTAACCCCAGTAACCCTCGATTGTTTTTGCACTTTCTGGACACATAGCAGCTCTGTATAGCTTTGGTCACGTTCCTTTAGTTTCATCCGACTCGTGGACGCTTGGTTTTGCATAATTGGTTATGACTAGCATGGACACAAGGAGTAGTAGAACCGTGGTGATCCGGCCTGCGTGCCGATGAATCTGGCCTGCCTGCCGTTGTTTGTTGCTTTCAGGGCTAGTAACCCTGAAGCCGTTGTGGGTCCATGACTAGGAGCACATAACAGTATGTATATCCCTCGGTCCGAGGTCCGACAAACAACTAGAGAGAATCTGACGCCGGTGAAGCCCTAACATGAAAGTGAGGGAATCTTGGGCATAAAAGACCCATGCCACACTATAAAAAACATGTTATGTGATACCCTAGGCTTGGGTGGGATTAAGACGCTCTAGAGCTCCTCTCCGGAGAAACCCTTGGCCCGTTAGAGAAAAGGACGGAACTGCCGATGTGGACCCTCTACGTGAGCCATAAGGGGGTAGCAAAGTAGAACTAATTGCTTGGTTGTGTTATGTTATTCACAAGGAACACCCAAAAAAATGTTAGGGCCCACCTCTTTGTAAGATTCCCTCTGTTCCGTCCGATCCGGGAGTTTCAGGCTCTGAGTAGCCCTGGAACCCGCGAGAGAGAATCTGACGCTAGTGAAGCCATAACACAAAGAGTGACGCAGTCTAGGGCATCGAATACCCATACCACAATAAGAAACGTGGTATGGCATACCCTAGGATTTGGTGGGATTCAGACGGTCCGAAGCTCCTCTCCGGAGAAACCATAGGCCCGCTAAAGAAAAGGACGGAACTGTCATTATGGACACTCTACGTGAGCCACAAAGGGGTACAAAAGTGGAACTAATTGCTTGGTTGTGTTCGGTTAGTCCCAACGAATACCCAACACAATGGTAGGGCCAACATCTTGGCAAGATCCCCCCCCCCGTCCAGTCAGATCCGGGTGTTTTGGGCTCTGAGTAGTCCTGGAACCCGCGAGAGAGAATCCGACGCCGGTGAAGCCATAACACATAGAGTGAGGGAATCTTGTGAATCCAAGACCGATGTCACACTCGAAGACACATGGTATGAAATACACTAGGATTGGGTTGGATTAAGACGCTCTGGAGCTCCTCTCCGGAGAAACCCTTGGCCCGTTAGAGAAAAGGACGGAACTGCCGATCTGGACCCTCTACGTGAGCCATAAGAGGGTAGCAAAGTGGAACTAATTTCTTGGTTGTGTTATGTTATTCACAAGGAACACCCAAGAAAATGTTAGGGCCCAACTCTTTGTAAGATTCCCTCTGTTCCGTCAGATCCGGGAGTTTCAGGCTCTGAGTAGCCCTAGAACCCGCGAGAGAGAATCCGACGCCAGTGAAGCCATAACACAAAGAGTGACGCAGTCTGGGGCATCGAATACCCATATTACAATAAGAAACTTGGTATGGCGTACCCTAGGATTGGGTGGGATTCAGACGGTCTGAAGATCCTCTCCGGAGAAACCATAGGCCCGCTAAAGAAAAGGACAGAACTGTCATTATGGACCCTCTACGTGAGCCACAAAGGGGTAGAAAATTGGAACTAATTTCTTGGTTGTGTTCGGTTAGTCCCAACGAATACCCAACATAATGGTAGGGCCAACATCTTGGCAAGATTCCCCCGTACAGTCAGATCCGGGAGTTTTGGGCTCTTAGTAGTCCTGGAACCCGCGAGAGAGAATCCGACGCCGGTGAAGCCATAACACAGAGAGTGAGGGAATCTTGTGAATCCAAGACCCATGTCACACTCGAACACACATGGTATGGCATACACTAGGCTTGGGTTGGATTAAGACGCTCTAGAGCTCCTCTCCGGAGAAACCCTAGGCCCGTTGGAGAAAAAAAGGACGGAACTGATGTTTTGGACCCTCTACGAGAGACGGAAAGAGGTAGCAAAGTGGAAATAATTGGTTGGTTGTCTTAGGTTAGGACCAAGGAGCACCCAACATAATCGTAAGGCCCACATCTTGGAAATATTCCTCCCGTTCCGTCAGATCCAGGAGTTTTGGGCTCTAAGTAGCCCTGGAACCCACTAGAGAGAATCCGACGTCGATGAAGCCCTAAATCAAAGAGTGGGGGAATCTTGGGAATCGAAGACCCATGAAACACTATAATATACATGGTATGGAATACCATAGGCTTGGGTGGTACTCAGACACTCTGAAGCTTCTCTCCGGAGAAACCCTAGACCCGCTAAACAAAAGGACGGAACTGCCGTTATGGGCCCATTACGTGAGTAGGAAATGGGTAGAAAAGTGGAACTAATTGCTTGGTTGTGTTAGGTTAGGTCCAAAAAAACCAAAGACTATGGTAGGTCCCACATCTTGGAAAGATTTCCCTCGTCGAGTCAGATCCGATAGTTTCGGGCTCTGAGTAGTCCTGGAACCCGCGAGAGAGAATCCGACGCCGGTGAAGCCATAACACAGAGAGTGAGGGAATCTTGTGAATCGAAGACCCATGTCACAGTTGAACACACATGGTATGACATACACTAGGCTTGGGTTGGATTAAGACGCTCTAGAGCTCCTCTCCGGAGAAACCCTAGGCCCGTTGGAGAAAAAGGACGAAACTGATGTTCTGGTTCCTCTACAAGAGCCGGAAAGGGGTAGCAAAGTAGGAAAATTTGGTTGGTTGTGTTAGGTTAGGAACAAGGAGCACCCAAGACAATCGTAGGGCCCAGATCTTGGCAAGATTCTCCCCGTTCTGTCTGATCCATGAGTTTCGGGCTCTGAGTATCCCTCGAACCTGCAAGAGAGAATCCAACGCGAGAGAGAATCCGACGCTGGTGAAGCCATAACACAAAGAGTGAGGTTATCTTGGGCATCGAAAACCCATGACACACTATAATACACATGGTATGGCATACCATAGGCTTGGGTGGTACTTAGACACTCTAAAGCTCCTCTCTGGAGAAACCCTAGACCCGCTAAACAAAAGAACGGAACTGCCATTATGGGCCCATTACGTGAGTAGGAAATGGGTAGAAAAGTGGAACTAATTGCTTGGTTGTGTTAGGTTATGACCAAATAACACACAAGACTATGGTAGGTCCCACATCTTGGCAAGATTACCCCCGTCGAGTCAGATCCGGGAGTGTCGGGCTCTGAGTAGTCCTGGAACCCGCGAGAGAGAATCCGACGCCGGTGAAGCCATAACACAGAGATTGAGGGAATCTTGGGAATCAAAGACTCATGTCACACTCTAACACACACATGGTATGACATACCCTAGGCTTGGGTTGGATTAATACGCTATAGACCTCCTCTCGGGAGAAACCCTAGGCCCGTTGCGAAAAAAAGTACGGAACTGCTGTTCTGGACCCTCTAATAGAGACGGAAAGGGGTAGCAAAGTGGAACAAATTAGTTGGTTGTGTTATGTTAGGCCTAAGGAACACCCAAGACAATGGTAGGGCGCACCTCTTGGCAAGATTTCCCCCGTTCCGTCAGATCCGGGAGTTTCAGGCTCTGAGCAGTCGTGGAACCACTCGAGAGAATCCGACGTTGGTGAAGCCCTAACACAGAGAGTGAGGGAATCTTGGGTATCCAGTTTCATGCAACACCCTAACAAACATTTTATGTGATAACCTAGGCTTCGGTGAGATTCAGACTCTCCAGAGCTAGCCCCTCTCCGGGGAAACTCTAGCTAGGCCCGTTGGAGGTAAGGGCGGAATTGCCGATCAGGCCCCTCTGCGTGAGCCGGAGGGGGTATAGAAAAGGGGAACTAATTTCTTTATTTTGTTAGGTTAGGCCCAAGGACAAAACCAATACAATGGTATGGCCCACCTCTTGGCAATATTCCCCCCGTTCTGTCAAATCTGGGAGTTTCGAGCTCTAAGTAGTCCTCGATTTGCTACAATTTCAGACCAGTAGTCGATAATCTGGTCAGACAGTAACCTGGTTGAGTGCTAGTGGGACGGTGGTAGCTGCCAGGATATTGTCGAGGTGCCAGGTGGTGAAGTTGCTGACGCCGATGGCCCTGGCGAGCCCCAGGCGGTGGCACTCCTCCATCTACCGCCACACGCCCTCGAAGTCGAACGGCACGGCGTCCTCTCGCTTGGCCGGGAACACCCCTGGCCTGGGCTTCATGCCGACCGACCGGTGGATCAGGTATAGGTCCACGTACTCCATTTGCAGGTTCCTGAAGAGTACGTCGACATGATCAATAAATTGACGGGAAGGGCAGGCAATATGGTACGACGCAGGACACTTACCGGAGTCTTTCCCGGAGGGACGGGAGCACGAGGTGCGGGTGGCACTGCGTGCACCAGAGCTTGGACGTGACGAACACATCGTCTCGGGACGCCACGAGCCCGCGCCGCACAGCCTCCGAGATGGCCTCGCCTAGCGGCTGCTCCGTCCCGTATAGGGAGGCTGTGTCGAAGTGGCGGAAGCCTACCTCCAGGGCCGCTAGCACGGAGCCCCTGGTGGTCTCCGACATGACCGGGAACTTGGCCGTGCCCATGCCGATAGCTGGCATGGGCCTTGTGCTGCCGGACCTCAGCGCCACCTACGGCACCGGTACCCTTATCGAGGCCATGTATCGTCTCTGCAGATCACCTGCTTCGTACTTACATGGCGTGGTGCGTGAGTTTGCCTTGTGGTCGCACCATCGTAGTGCAGGACGAACAGCCGTCCTACTTTTTCCAAAGAGGCGGATTTTGTTTCTTCTGCCGTGCACTATATTGTTCATCGGCTTTTCTGGAATGGTACCCTTTTGTGGACAGATCCGTGTGCAAATAGATACCCATTGCATCGCATGGACGGTTCGTTGTGACACGCGGATATACTCAAGCTACACAATTTTATCAGACTATACACGTTTACTTCTCCGTTAATTCTAAGGCCCAAATGTATGTCAACATCATCTTCCAGTTGAAGGTGCGCTCATTTGTCATTTTCTAGCCGAGTTATTTTTTCGAACCACAACACAACGCACGCACGCGCATAAATTTACTTGAATTGAGGGTGATGCATAGAGATTTTACCCATTAATTTACTTGAGGACCAAGCTTGGTACACGTACGCAAGACCATTCACTAAAATAAAAAATTTGGTACTCATGAAAAAAACTTGAGGATCAGGCTTGATACGTGTGAGACATGGCCGAGTTATTTTTTCGAACCACAACACAACGCACGCACGCGCATAAATTTACTTGAATTGAGGGTGATGCATAGAGATTTTACCCATTAATTTACTTGAGGACCAAGCTTGGTACACGTACGCAAGACCATTCACTAAAATAAAAAATTTGGTACTCATGAAAAAAACTTGAGGATCAGGCTTGATACGTGTGAGACATGGAGAATACGACACCGGTGAAGCCATACCACAAAGAGTGAGGAGATCTTGGGCATCGAAGACCCATGCCACACTATAAGACACATGGTATGCCATTCCCTACGCTTGGGTAGGATTCAAACGCTCTGAAGCTTCTCTCCGGAGAAACCCTCGGCCCTCTAAAGAAAAGGACAGAACCGTCGTTATGGACCTCTACGTGAGTCGGAAAGGGTAGAAAAGTGGAAATAATTGCTTGGTTGTGTCAGTTTAGGCCCAAAGAACACCCAAGACAATGGTAGGGCCCACATCTTGGGAAGATTTTCCCTGTCCAGTCAGATCCGGGAGGTTCGGGCTCTGGGTACTCGTGGAACCCATTAGAGAGAATCCGATGCCGGTGAGCCCTAACACAAAGAGTGAGGGAATTTTGGGCATCCAAGGCTCATGCCACATTCTAACACACATGTTATGGCAAACCATTATTTTGGGTGGGATTCATACGGTACGGAGTTGACATAGTATTCCCTCAGGATCGTCCGATGGGGGAGGGGGTTGAGGTGTATGTATAGATCCTCACTGCATATATAGCAAGCGATGTACGAAGGGGGAGGGGGTTTGGATCTTGGCTCTCATCACCTCCCAGCACACTTATATGCACATGATTTTACTCCATATAAGCTTAGGAAGGATTCCTACTCCGAAGCCCCCTTTTCAAGGAAACTCTGGCATGTGTTGACCGAAACTTTTTTGTTTACCCCTTCGAGCGGCATCAGAAGGAGGTAGACCATTGGATTTATTTCCTCACTTTGCTGGGGCATGCCGTACATACATAGAAAACCAAAATCTAGCACATTTTATAACAAGAATTGCAGCCCTTCGTGCAGATTTTGTGTTGAAAAAGGGTCAAACTGAGACTAAATCAGGATTGAACCCCGAATTCCCCATTTGATCATCTGCCCAGCTCGCAGACTGAAACAGGATCGAACCCCAAATTCCCCATTCTTCCCCACCGAATCCATAGATCGCTCGCGACTATTCGCTGTCTACTTCATTGATGGCTGCCCGCCGCATGTTCCCAGAGGAGATGTTCCATACTGGGAAGCCCGCACTACGATCGACTCAAGACCGTTGCGTGCTCGCCCGCATGCGTACAATTGAGAAGCTCGAGGAAAAGTGGCACGGTCGTGCGCTCGAGGTCACCGTGGGAGGGCGCCGCCCTCCATTGTCTCCTGAGGAAGTCCTGGCTGCGCTGGTTGCGCAATGCGCATCGCCCGTAGGCAGGTGAAGGTGGATGTTAGCGCGCCGCCGGTGGACTTTCTCATTCGATTCCGTTCTGAGGAGGATTGCACCCCCGTGTTACATCTATCCTGGCACGTCGTCGCCGGTGGAGCGCCACTCATATTTAGTCGCTTGTACCGTGGTAGCGGCGCCGTGAGATCTGAGCTACCTTCGAGCGGTTCCTGCGGGAGGCATGGGAGCCCGTTGCGGCAGGGCAGTTCGTGAACCATTTTGGCGGTGCTCTGGTGCAGATGCATGTCCCGGTGGAAAGCTGGTTCCTGTCGGTGGAGGCCTGGATGAAGTAGCCGAGCGCAGTCCCGACGACCTACATTGTGGAGGTGCTAGAGCCGTACGTGTCGGCCAGAGTGCGCGCCCCAACCTTGAAGAGGACATTGGAGCACTGTCGAAGAGTCGTATCAACAAATCCCTCGGATGAGCCGGTAGGGTTTCGAGTAGAGGAACGATATACGCGCTGGTGACCTCGACGGCTAACAAGGAGAAAGATTTACCCAGGTTCGGGGCCCTCGTAGAGGTAAAACCCTTACTCCTGCTTGTCTGATCTGTATTACGATGAGATAGTCGAGATGTTACAATGGCGATGCCATGGTGAGGCGTACGGGGTATCCCGTGTATTTCCTAGTCTAGTTGTGGCTTGTATCTTCCTCTCTCCAGATTGGATCCCTAGATTGGTTGTCCTCTTTTTCTCCTCCCTCCTCGCTTTATATATGCAGCCAGGAGGGGGTTACATGAGTCCTAGTAGATTACGTATAGGAGTTCATGTCTTGACCCGCAAGTCTTGCGGGTGGGCTTCTGTTGGGCCTTCTAGAATACTCCAAGGGCTTCCATTCTTGGGCCTTAACGTCGGGCCTGAGACGGGGTGTCCTTACCCGCAGGGTCTAAGATCCATGCCTCCGTCAGTAGCCCCCGAGTGTTTAGTCGACTGAGAATCAGTCGGGTAGGCACTCAGAGTCCGTTCTTGATTTCTTCGATTGTTTATTCAGTCGTCTGGTTTTGAGGGTGTATACCCTGTGTGCGATGTGCTTTCCCATACTCGAGTATCGAGTGGTAAATGTGCCTGGTGTTGGCTGTTTTCACAGAAGGATATGGCTCAGTCGCTTGGCTCTCCCGAAAGATCAGGGCCAATAAATTGCATCTAGGGCAAAAACGGTTCTGGCCTACACGAATTCGAAACCTCCGACTCGAATCCGGCGAGGTGATCGTTGCGACTGGGCCGTGGAGGTCTTATCGAGTCGAACTTAACCTAAAGGGGTACCCGGCGCGTCCGCTAGGATTTTTCTTCGTGTTGTTGACACGGAAATTTACCGGAGGACGCAGCTTGAGTGCGATTCCAGGCCCTCAAGAGAGATCTTTTGGGTCTTACCTTCGTACTCGAGAGAATACGGCATCCGGATGTGCCTAGTCGGCCGAACGATCCAGGATAAGGATGTGTAAATACATCGTGTGGTAGAGTTGCGGGAGCTGCACACTCGCGATTTTTCCTTAATCATGTTTTGCAATTCTTCGGGTGAAGAGATCTTCCTTCTTGATCTTGTGCGAAAGAGATTTCGCGTTATGAAGTTTACACGAAAGAAATTTCGTCTTGATGTGCCCATATGAAAGAGATTTCGTGTCAGGGTGACTATGCGAAAGAAATTTCGCGTCTTGATGTGCCCATACGAAAGAGATTTCGTGTCAGGGTGCTTATGCGAAAGAAATTTCGCGTCTTGATGCTCATACGAAGGAGTTTTCGTGTTTGTGAGGTGCGCAATGATGTCACCGCGCATTCGCCTGCTCCCGATGGGACGTGACGTTTGTGGGGCAGGGCACGTAGTGCCCATCGTGTCAGCTTTTGACCGAAAGCGTGCCGTCGTGCGCCCGTTTTTCGGCAGGACGTGCAGTAATTACGCGGAAGATGTGTACTCGACACGGCGGAGAGAGTCGACGCGGTGGAGATGTACTCGACACGGCGGAGGGAGTCGACGCGGTGGAGGTGTACTCGACACGGCGGACGGAGTCGACGAGGAGGTCGTGTAGCCGCCGAGGCGGATGGCGTCGACGCGGTGGAGGTGTACTCGACACCGCGGACGGAGTCGGCGAGGAAGTCATGTAGTCGACGAGGCGGATGGCGTCGAGGCGGTGGAGATGTACTCGACACGGCGGATGGAGTCGACAAGTCGGACGGTGTTGACGTGGTGGAGGTCTTGTAGTTGACGCGGACGTGGCGGAGTCGCAGGACGACGTGGAAGTCGTGCAGTTGACGCGGACGCTCAGCCACCGAGTCCATAAAAGAAGATGGACCCGAAACGTCTTCAAGTTGTTCTGATTTCGCGAATTGGCCCGCGTTGTCATATGCGCCTCGTCGAGACGAACAAGTTTGATGTTTTGCTTTTATTCGTCCGAGTTAATATGCGGTCTGTACGACCACAATAAGGATCTGGACGAAGAAATCTGATAGAGCTCCTCAGGTACGCGGCCAGCGTGTCATATGCTTCCGACGTGGTAGTACGTCGAGGACGCCCGTAGCGCTCGTCGGTTGCGCGACCAGCGCTCATTGGGTGCGCGGCCAGCGCTCCCGATGGGAGTAGCCCCCGAGTCTATGTGCGATTATTTGTAATCGGGCATAGACTCAAAGATCTTGTAACGTTGCTTCTTCGATTTGTCGGGTGCACGGCAGTGCTCCCGATGGGAGTAGCCCCCGAGGCTATGTTCGACTCGCAGAGTCGGGCATAGGCTCAAGTTGGTCTGAAGCTAACCCCGTGTGTTTGTCTTCTGTTTGCTCGCGAATGAGGACATGCGTCGACTCCCGGAGGAGGGTATGTGTCAACTTCGAGCGGAGGATCTGTGTCAACTTTCGACTCCGAGCGGAGGATATGTGCGGACTGTCGACTCCGAGCGGAAGATATGTGTCGACTCCGAGCGAGGATTGTGTCAACTGTCGACTCCGAGCGGAGGATATGTGTCGACTGTCGAAATTGCAGCCGACGTTGTGGTTCCTGCGTTGCAGTTGCAGCCATATAATCGGATGTGGTTAAATAATGTAACAATAGTGCTGTGTCTAGCAAAATGTACAGAACAAATTATTGCTCGGGTTAATCTTGGTTGTGAACCAACAATTTATCGACTCGCAGAGTCGAGTATGGCCTGTTGGTAGGCAATGATTTGACCATACGTGACACTTTTGCATCGTACGTTGTGCCCTTTCGTTAGCCTGACAGCCATTGTCTATGCTCCTTGCCGACCTGTCACTTGCTGCTGCAAACCAGGTCGGAGTCAAGGGTCGATGTCAGGCAGTATCAGCTACTCGGGTTGTAGCGTGTAAATGTGGTAGTGTAACGCGCAAAATAACGGGTGTCGACTATACATATAGTTTACGGGGCGCAGCCCCCGAGTGTTAGGTGTAACTTCATAGTAGATTAGAAACACATAAAAAAGGTAAATATGTCGACTCGTATGAGAGGAACTTATCTTTGTATGACACTGCCGTAGTCGACGAGGTGGTGCCGAGTAATATTGCCGGAATCGATGAACCGGACTCGTGTGTCGAGTGCGGCTGTTTCGCGCCTTAGCCCCCGAGTGTCGAGTGCGGCTGCGGTTAATCCTCGAGTGCGTCTACTTTGCAGCATAGTCCCCGAGCAACGAGTGTGGCTGCGGCGAAGGACAACCCCCGAGACGCTTAGTCGAGAGGATTCGATGTAGTGGAGTTGTGCGGCGGAGTCGCGATGCTTCCCGAAGGACTCGACGCGGCGGACCGAGTCGATGCGGCGGAGTCGCGATGTTTGCCCGAATGACTCGACGCGGCGGACCGAGTCGACGCGGCGGAGTCGTGATACTCCCCGAAGGACTCGACGCAGCGGACCGAGTCGACGCGGCGGAGTCGCGATGTTTGTCCGAAGGACTCGATGCGGCGGACCGAGTCGACGCGGCGGAGTCGCGATGTTTGCCTGAAGGACTCGATGCGGCGGACCGAGTCGACGCGGCGGAGTCGCGATGTTTGCCCGAAGGACTCGACGCGGCGGAGTCGTGATGTTTACCCGAAGGACTCGACGCGGCGGACCGAGTCGACGCGGCGGAGTCGCGATACTTCCTGAAGGACTCGACGCGGCGGAGTCGCGATACTTCCCGAAGGACTCGACGCGGCGGACCGAGTCGACGTGGCGGGGTCACGATGTTTCTTGTGTGTACACGGAGGACAATGTTGATGTCGAGCCCCCGGGCACTAGTATGGCGAGTCTCCATGTTTTGTTGACGTTGCCTTGTCTTTGTGTGACTCGCAAATTGCCGGAATTGGATCCGGATCCGCGATTTGAATTCGCGAACTCGCAGAGATCCAAAACGTGTCGCAGTGCGCGAGCCTCTGACGGAGATCTAACCGTTGGAATTGGCTCAAAAAAGACGTAGTGGTGCGGGATTGTATTCCGCAGCTGTTCAACGGCGTGATCTTCGAATTGATGTCCGAGTCGACTGTGAGAATTGTTTTCCCAAAGTCGCGCGGAGTTCCGTCAGATTCTGATAGGGCTTCAGTGTTCGGGTCATCCACGGAGATCTAACCGTCGGAATTCACCGATTCTTTTTGGAGCTGGTAGATAATTTGATTTCGCATCTTTCCACCGAAGGAATTTTCCAGATGAGTTTCGAGCCGCTGTTGATGATGTCCGCAACATGTACGTTGCTGTTGTTCTGCAGCCTGCGCGTGAAGAACGGTGTTGATTTTTGATTGTAGATGATGAAGGCCGTGTGCGAGGCCGGCGAGTGCTCGATGAAGTTGAAGAAGCCGAAAGTAGATCGAATACATGGGGTCGAGGACCCGAAGCTTGATGTAGATGAGGCCGGCGAGACCGTAGATCCAGCGCGTGTCGTTCCCACAGACGGCGCCAATTGTCGAAGAGTCGTATCAACAAATCCCTCGGATGAGCCGGTAGGGTTTCGAGTAGAGGAACGATATACGCGCTGGTGACCTTGACGGCTAACAAGGAGAAAGATTTACCCAGGTTCGGGGCCCTCGTAGAGGTAAAACCCTTACTCCTGCTTGTCTGATCTGTATTACGATGAGATAGTCGAGATGTTACAATGGCGATGCCATGGTGAGGCGTACGGGGTATCCCATGTATTGCCTAGTCTAGTTGTGGCTTGTATCTTCCTCTCTCCAGATTGGATCCCTAGATTGGTTGTCCTCTTTTTCTCCTCCCTCCTCGCTTTATATATGCAGCCAGGAGGGGGTTACATGAGTCCTAGTAGATTACGTATAGGAGTTCATGTCTTGACCCGCAAGTCTTGCGGGTGGGCTTCTGTTGGGCCTTCTAGAATACTCCAAGGGCTTCCATTCTTGGGCCTTAACGTCGGGCCTGAGACGGGGTGTCCTTACCCGCAGGGTCTAAGATCCATGCCTTCGTCAAGCACACTGTCTTCATGCATGTCTCGGAGGTCGTGGACGATGGCCCAGTCATCTCGGTCACTCCACTGTGGGACGACGACGATGACGAGGTCGACACCACACGGACGCACTAGTTCCCATTCTTTGGCGGGTGTGTGGATGACAGTGGCCCTCTTCAGGTGAGGGACGGCGGCCACTGTTTCGGTGGGCACAATGGCAATGGATCTTCCGGAGGAGAATTATCTGCTGACTGAAGAAGATTAAGCTGCTGTTTTAACTGCTATATGAAGATATCATTTGGCTTATGTTGCAGCTGCAATCAGTTGGGAGTCTGAATTGTGTGTTGTATCGTGCATCTCTAATCAGTTCGAAAATGTTTGCCTTATGTTGCGACTATTATCTATTGTAATATGTCAGTTTGATCTCTAGTTAGTTTGAAAATATTCGAGTCTGTTGTTGAATTTGAGTTGAATCTAAGGCTGCTAATGTTTGACCAATTAATGTTAATTCATGCAAAAAAAAAAAAACAGCAGCAATGTATCTCTTAAGAGAACTAAACGCAGGGCTATTCAGCCCCTGAGAATCGCTCCTAGTGCGGGCCCGTTAGTCATTTTGCGTGTCTGATTCTGTCGGTTCGCAGCGTCGGGGTTTGCCTCTTCTCTGTGTCTTTCCTCTTGACTGGCATCGTTATTTTTTTCGTTTGTTCCTCTCATTTTTCTGTGGCAGCTGTGTCTTCTCTTGCCCTCCTCGATTTCTTGGCCGTGGCTGCTTTCCCGGCGTTGGGGAGATCACTAATTGTTGCGCCGCCATTTGTGCCTGCTCGATTCGGTGGCGCCGTCCTCTCGATGGTTTGTTTCTCTTCCTCTTGTTTTCCTCTGTACCTGCTTGCCTCGCTCTCCTCCCTCATTCTCCTATGTCCTTCTCTACGTCGTTGTTTTTCTGGGCTCGGGAGCCCTTGCTTTATTAGATTCGTGCTTTATTAGATCGTGTTGTTCTTCCCACGGTCATAGCCATGTTGAAAGTAAAGTATAGGCACCTAGAGGGGGGGTGAATAGGTGCTACGACAAATTTTAATTTTTCTCAAAGTTTAGGCTTGACAAGAAGGTAAATTCTCTAGATAGTGCAACTAGTGGTGAATTTACCTATATGACAAGACAAGCAATTAATGCAACAAGTACAAGTAAGTAAAGAGAGGGAGGAATGAGGTAACCGATGGAAGCACACGGAGACACGATGTATTTCCGAGTTCCTCCTTTTTAGGGGAGTACGTCTCGTTGGAGGGGTGTGAGCTCGCCACAAAGGCCTACTCAACGCCACTAAGGCTTCACCCTATTCTCCGATGAACTTCGCCACAAAGGCCTAGTTCACCTTCCACTATAGAACCCCTTTGAGGCGGGGATCAAATCCTTTACAAACAACTTGGGGCACACACCCACAACTTAATTGAGGGCTCCCAACTCTTCTTGAATCACCAACAAGAAACAAGATGCCTAGGTTCTCCACAAGAGGAAACCCTAGGCAAGATCCCTCTAGCTAGAGAGGGGGAAATGAAGAACGGCTCGGTGAAGATGTAGATCGGGGCCTTCTCCTTCAATCCTCCAAAGATCTTCAAGATTGGGTGGAGGGATTGGAAGTTATAAGGGATTCGGTGAGTTCTTAAATGCTCATAAATGCTAAGGGGAAGAACTAGATCTTGAGGAAGAAGAGGAGGGGTATTTATAGTCCCTCCTCACAACTAGTCGTTGTGCAGGAAAAAAGGTACCGGAATATCCGGTCCAAGTTTGGACCGGAATATCCGGTCAACTTGCTCCACGCAGATCTGCAGTGCTGGACCGGATTATCCGGTTGATCTGGAATAATCCGGTACAAATAATCCGGTAGATGCCAGTACGCAAATCTTCTAGTCCTTAGCCATTTTTCCACTTCTTCAACTGCAACCGGAATATCCGGTATAGATATGAAATATCCGGTACAAATAATCCGGTTGACTCCAGTAGCTCCAAGCTTCCAGTCCTTAGCCATTTTTCGCAGCAACCGGAATATCCGGTCCAGGATGAATAATCCGGTCCGAATAATCCGGTTCACTTCTGTGAGCAAAACTTCCAGTCCTTAGCAGTTTTTCGCAACAACCGGAATATCCGGTCCAGGATGAATAATCCGGTCCGAATAATCCGGTTCACTTCTGAGAGCAAAACTTCCAGTCCTTAGCAGTTTTTCGCAGCAACCGGAATATCCGGTCCGAATAATCCGGTTCACTTCTGAGAGCAAAACTTCCAGTCCTTAGCAGTTTTTCGCAGCAACCGGAATATCCGGTCCGGGATGAATATTCCGGTCCGAATAATCCGGTTCACTTCTGTATGCGAAACTCTCAGTCCTTAGCCATTTTTGTGCTCCTCTCTCAGCAACCGGAATATCCGGTCCAGGATGAATAATCCGGTCCGAATAATCTGGTTGAGTTCTGTCCCAAAACTTTCAGGCCACACTTCACCGACATTTCGGTGATCGATGCCGATGTTAAGTATAACACCTGCACACTAAACACCTCGATAAATAATGTACTTAGTATTGTTAACTAACACACAAAACACTGGGAAAACGAAATGTACTTTCAATCTCCCCCTTTTTGGTGTTAGATGACAATACTAAGATTTGCAATAAACCTAGACAGGAATCATGTTTGAAACAAGATGGAAATCTCTCCCCCTATCTCTATGCATATCTTTTGTTTGCCTCAACCGCAAATGGATGCAATGATATATAGGGAGAAATTTCCAACAAGTAGCAAACATGCCAATGAGTCAATATCACCAATATGTTGAGTGGAAAGAAGTATATACCTCGTGCGAAAATGATATATCCAGGAATAACCAAGCACAACCATAGATAATCTCCTCAACATATACGATAGATAACCATCACACCATAAATAGATAAACCATGATAATATCCAGATAACCAACATAGTCTCACACATAATAGCACACATAGTTTTAAACGAGACAATAAACGACATAAGTTCACGAAACACGACAAATGAAGATACTAAAATGGACACAAGCTCTCAAAGAAGGATAAAAGCAAATGCTTGTGCCCGAACCCATGCAAATCCTGTAGTCTATAATAGCTACTTCTCCCCCTTTGGCATCGAGACACCAAAAAGGAGGGAAATAGCTAAGCTAACGTCCCAGACACGGTCTAAGCATCCGACTCGCCTCCAGACTCCTGCTCAGCATCAGACTCCTCCTCATCCTCATCCGCATCATGAGCTCGTGCAGCAGTATCCTGAGTAGACCGGAGAGCCGCCTCAATGCTCTCCCAAGGAGTGAAATCCCCAGCAGACCAAGCAGAGAAGGACTGAGCAGCAATAGGAGCAGGTACATCACCAGTGCCACCACTCATGTGGTGGATAATCTGTCGCTGAGAGCTAGCCAAGTCAGTGTCCCTGCGATACGCCCTGTACTGTTCCTTGTGAATGTCCACCTTCATGCAGAGCACGTTGCGCTGAAACCAGGAGAGCTTCCTGACGTGGCGCAAGGTGCTAATATCAGACACGGGCGCCCTGGGAGCAGACTGAGAGCCAGAAGGACCACCCATAGAGGAACCACCCTCAAATGGAGCACTCTGAGAAGCAGCCGCAGTCTTCAGCTTCCTCTTGACATACAACTTCTTGACCTTGTGCTCAACCATGGGTAACTCGGTGTACTCCTTCCTCATCTCATACTTGATGAGCATCATGATATAGGGAGCATAGGGAATGGTGTAGCCACCAATCATAGCAGCGTAAAGCTCGTGAAAGATGATGTCCATCACATCCACAGTATAGGAGACAGACGGGTCCTCTTCCTCCATGCACTCCTTAGCCAGAATCAGAAGGTTGCACAAAGGAGTGGTGAGAGCATCGTTGTTACCTCCACTCGGCACAAGGAAGGCTCTGAAAATGCGGACCAGCTGATCATAAAGTGGAAGAAGTCCCTCAAGTCCCCCAACGGTGAAACCGGGGGCATACAGCTCAGCCATGGCCACCTCCCTCCTCGGCCTATCAACCTCATGGACGCGGCGACCAAGAGGAGGGTGCTCGCTGTAAGAGTAACCAAGGCGACGGGCAAACCTCTCAAAAGATGCTTCACAAGCTGTGGTCTCAGGCATCCACTTGAGACGGGTCACAATATCCTGAGTGGTGAACACAAGGATGGACATAAACTGCATCAGAAGCTGTGTGTTGTAGTTGCACTGAGTCTCCATAAGCTTCACTAGTCCAAAACGCTCAATAATACTGGCTGCATCAGCAAATTCCTCCTTGGCCTTGAGAGCGGCATGGTCATATGGATGCATAGCACGGCAAGGAAAGCGGTAGTCACAATAGATGTCAGCATAGATATAGGACTGCTCCAGATTCCAAAACCGAGGGTCAATGTTTGCAATACGCGGAGCAAGATAGACATCCTTCTTCCTGAGCTCATTGAAGTCCGCAACAGGAATGTCGGTCTTATAGTTGAGCCGAGGCTTCCTCTTGTTTTTGACAGAAACCTGCTTCCTGCGCTTCGGAACGCTCCTGTCATGGTCACCATCTGTGAAACAAGATAGTAGAGGAATGGCACAAGATGAGTACACTAGTGTCACACAATGGATACAATCATGCATAAAAACGATAGAGGAGATTCCAGGAAACAATCGAGGTAGAAATCTGGGAAAGATCAATTTGGGGCTGCCCTAAAACAGTACTGGACATAGCCGGATATTCCGGTTCAAAACTGAACCGGATATTCCGGTTACCCAGATATTCCGGTTCAGTCGTGGACCGGATATTCCGGTAGGTTGCGGAACAGCACCAAAACAATCTAAATCTCAGATTTCTACAAAGATAGTACTCAAGGATTCTAGTCTATTGATTCTAGCATACAAGGGGACCTCTCCGGAACGGATTCTACCAAGCATAGCCAACAAAAACGCAAATCCATGGAAGGTAGGGTTATAGCACCAAGATTCAAGAGATTTGAACGTTACCGGGGTCCATGGAGAAAAATGCTTGGGTAGAATCGTTCCAAATCGCGAGGAGAACAAGATCCGGGCCAAAGCTCCAAGATCCCGCGGAGGAAACGGCCCGGGAGGCCAAGAATCGCGGCGGCAGCGTTTTGGTGGAGAGGAGCAGATGGGAAAAAGGGCAAGAACTGCCCCTCCCCGTCGGGCTCCAGGTTTTATGATGTGCGCCGAACCGGATATTCCGGTTCATACTTGAACCGGATATTCCGGTACAGCCGGATATTCCGGTTCAAAACTGAACCGGAAATTCCGACTGCCTCCTGATTCGAAATTTCCTCGTTTTCAACGGACGACACTAGTGCTTAGAAAGAAAGGCTTTTTGAGAGAAAGGCTTAGGATAGATTAAACAAACTGAGACTAGTACTTATCCCTCTCAAGAGCAAGAAACAACCAACTAAAATACCTGTCGTGGTGGTGTCACGGCAGATGCCATAGGATGGCTAAAGATGTGGGGACGATGGACGCTGGAGGTGTCCGGGGAGGGATCACGCGACGAGTAGCCGCGTGAGGTAAGATCCACACAACACAAACAACACGATGTACCCAGGTTCAGGGCCCTCGTGAGGAGGTAAAACCCCTACTCCTGCCTTTCTCTATGTATTACGATGTCTCTCCGAGTAGCCACAGTACAAATGGTATCTCTACCGAGTAGCCTCTCTCTCTTCTCCGAGTAGAGCTAGGTCAAGAACTTAGGGTTTCTAGGGTTCACTATGAGCCTGTGTGTACGTGCCTCGCGCAGGAGGCGGCGGGGCACCTTATATACACGGTGCCCAGCCGGATACGTCCAAATCTAGACAAGTGTCGACATAGTGTGCACATCGTCCTTTCTCCGAGTACCCGCTGACAGCTTTGGTTCCTAATCTTGGCTGCTTCTGTAAAGTCGTTGGGCAAAACTAGGGGACAGACTGGTATCACTGTACCTAGGCACAGAGTAGGCCCCCCTTATCCTGCCACGGCCTGCTTCCATGCTGTCACTGTCAGGCAGGCCGGTCCCAGGTGAACAGTAGTTCGAATGCTGCCAAGTACGGACCCAGGATACGCGGGATCCTGTGTCAGAACGGCTCCTTTGACTTTCTGGCCCGAGTAGGTTCCCGCCAATGGTTCCCGCCAATTGTACTCGGGCCAAACCTTCTACTCGACAGGGTAGAACTTGATTGATATCTCCTTCTGGTCATCTTGAGGCGAGACCGAGTAGCAGTCGACCGGGTAGCGAGTACCAGGTAGTCGGCTACTCGACCAAACCTCTCTTCTGCAAGCTGCCTTTACCACCTGTCTTTACCCTACTCGGGGGTAACCCCCCGACAGCAGTCCCCGAAGCTGGTTGAGTCTCGCGAACTCGTTCACTAGGCTCTGCCAGCTTAAAACCAGCCTTTGCATCTCAGCCCTTGAACCTCAAGATGCCGAGTGGGTCCTCCGAGTAGCTATCTGGAGAGTACCTTGAGTTTCCTCTCTTCCGAGTAGCACTTGCTTTCTACTCTGTAACCGAGTAAAAAGACTTAGAGAAATTTCTCAGATTGAGCCTCTGCGGCACAGAGCACAATCCAGCCCTTCGCGCAGCAACTGCACACGTGTCAAGCATCCACGACCTTGTCGTTTGGTTGCCCAGGACACGACCTGCCACGCGTCCAGTTTTCACGCAATGGGCCCACCGGCCGTCATGTCCCATCAAGTGTAGTTATAGGCCACGATTCGGTGGTGGGATCAACTGTGGCCACTACGCGCGCAACCGGCGCTTGTGTGCGTTTCTAGCCGGCCACAGGATCCACCACACGGCACAATCGATCCCACTCCCACGACGGTAACGGTAAACTCGCGGAGGAGATATAAATACCCCCGCCGGTAACTTCCTTTTCCCCTTCCCTCGCACTATTCCTTCTTCGTCTCCTGCTCTTCTCCGCCATCGTGCTCTCCGCCGCCGCGCAAGCTCTCGCGCCGCCGCGGACTCAATCCACCAACCAATTCCCCTCGAAATCTTCCACCTTCCCAACTCGCCACAATGGCCAAGTCAGGCTGGGCCGGCTCCTGCGTCACCGCGGAAGATTGCGCCTGGCTCGTCAATACCAGGCGAGTCCCTCCCGGCGTGGAGTGCCGGGCGCCGGACGGCGAAATCGTACCGTCCCCGCGGGAGGGGGAGCGCGTCGTCTTCCTGGCGCATTTCGAGCGCGGGTTCGGACTACCCGCCTCCGATTTCATGAGGAAGTTCCTCAATCACTTCGGCATCCAGATGCACCATCTGCCGCCGAACGCCGTCGTCTTCCTCGCGTACCACGCCGTGGTCTGCGAGGCCTTCCTCGGCATCCGGCCCACGTGGGAGACGTGGCTCAGGTACTTCCACCTGCGCCAGCAATCTACCGGGAAGAAGGACTCCGCGGGCGTCGCCCGCGCCACCGACACCGGCTGCGCCATGATGGTGCAGCGGTCCGGGACGAACCACCCCCGCATCAAGGGGCTGGACTCCGTCAAGCTATGGCAGAAAACGTTCCTTTACGTCAGGAACGTTGCCGCCGCGGAAGGAGCCCCGGTGGACGACAGAATCAACTTGCCCGTTTGGTGCAATCGCGCTCCAATCGGGATGTACTGGAAGGACAAGCCCGTCAACGACGATGACGCCATCGAGATGGAGAATCGACTCGGCTGGCTGAAGGCGGAGGGCCTCAAGAACGACGACCCGGTGGCCTGCTGGATCCAGCGCCGAGTGCTGCCCTTGCAGGAGCGGTGCCATCTCATGTGTTACATGGGAGGGCCCCGCGACTGCACCAGGACCACCACAATCGAGACCGACAACATCGACGTTCCCTGGCACGCAAGGAACATCTTGACGACAAGCCTTGGCGACCACTGGCAATACGGGTTCGTCCCGTACAGCCGCACAAAGCCGATTGAGCGGGTACGCCTTCCTTACTTTGCTCTCCGCATACATTTTCCGAGTAGATAACTTCTCCTTCTTGCATCAACCAGCAATTGCCTTGCGTTCCGAGTAGGACATCTAGCCGAATCGCCTTAGGCTTAGTATGCCTTGTGCTTGCACGCCTTGCCGGGTAGCCTACTCGAGAACGATTCTTAGGCTCCATGTGCTTTATGCCTGCACGCCCTTCCGAGTATTATCTCTCGGCAAACATGCTTAGGCTTAGTATGCTTTGTGTTTGCACGCCTATCCGAGTAGAATGCTTAGTAAACTGCCTAGGCTTTGTGTGCTTTGTACCTGCACGCCTATCCGAGTAGAATTCCTTCCTGGTCCTCGGCTAGTCTGTGATCCTTCTCTGCTTTTCAGGTTCTCACTCGCCAGATAATTGAGAGCTGCGAGGTTTTTGAGGGCAACTGGTCTCCTGACCGTGAGGAGGATGATGTGCCCTCTTTTGATGCCGTGGAGCAGCCCAACCTCTCTCGCTCCCCCGTCCCTGATAAGCGCGACGCTCTCCGCACCTGGTCCGACGAGGATTTTGATGGTAACTGTACTTTCATTCTGTTGGTTTCCGAGAAGCATCAATCCCTCGTTTGCTGTTTCTGATTCTTTCCTGTTTTCTCTTTGATTCCCAGATGAAGTTGCCGTGGACAAGGACGACGAGGACGAAGACGAGAACGAGGGCGATGCGCCCCTAGTCGTCAAGCCCCTGTCCATCGCCGCTCCTGAGACCCGCAAACGGGCTGGTAGTGGAGCACCAGCGCCTCCTGCCAAGCGGAAGAAGCCCGCCGAGAAGAAGGCGGTCGTGAAGAGAACCAGACGAGAGCTCAAGTGCACCACCGCGTAAGCCCTCTTCTCGGTCGTTTCCCTTCTCGCGCGGTACTATTTTCCCCAAATTCCTTCTAATTTCTGGTTTCCCTTTCTCTGCAGACCTCCTATGGACGCAAACGCAGCTCTCGCGTCTGACCATACTAAGGAGAAACCAGTACCTCTGGTCAATCTGGATGATGATGATGAGGACCACACCGCCAATGCTGCTGCTGCCAATCCAGCACAAGGAGCAGCGTCAGAACCAGCCGCACAGGACACTGCCGTCCATGATGAGAGACCCCCTTCTCCTCCGGCTAGCAATGCCGAGGAGAACCAAGATCAAGTGATGCAAGACAACACCGCCGCCGAGCGGCCCGAAGCAGAGCAAGAGCAGCCCGCCACAGGGGCTGCTGCAAAAGAGAGCCTCGCTGCCGCGCAGCGAGTAGAAGACACCATCGCCACGGATGCCACTGCTTATCCATTGAGCAGCGTGCAAACGGGCGTGGCACCGAGTAGCGCCCAGCCAGGAGCTGCACAAGGCGATGGATCTGCGGCGCCACCAACTGCGCAAGGCCCTACACCTCCAACTGCGCAAGGCCCTACAGCGCCAACCTCCTCCTCGCCGTCGAAGACCAAGGATACATCCAGCCCTCCCGCCGGGCGAGTAACCAGGCAACGAGCCCTGGATGCTCTGAGGGGTGAGGTTGACAGAAGGGCAGCCGAGAAGGAAGCTGCTGAGAAGGCCAAGGCCGAGGAGGAAGCCGCCGAGAAGGCCAAGGCTGAGAAGGAAGCTGCTGAGAGAGCCAAGGCCGAGCAGAAGAAAGCCAGGGCTGAACAGAAGAAGGCCGAGAAGCAAGCTGCCGAGAAGGCAGTCGCCGAGAAGGCGAAGGCCAAGACTGACGGGAAGACGACTGAGGATCCCGAGAAGCAGAAGGTCGAGAAGGAGCAAACGAAGAAGCGGGCCAGAGACCAGAGTACATCCTCAGGCGGAGCGCTCGTGATCCACGAGTCCGGCCCGATTCCTGCTGCGCTCTCTGCAGACGCTCGCGCTGCTGGCCAGCCTTGCTACCCGGAGTACATGATCGAGGTTAGCCAACAGCACTCAATCGGCTTCCCTCCCAAGGACAAAGCTTTAGCTATCCAGAGGGGAAGGAAAGTTGTAGCCGTGAACTCCCCTCCTCCAGATCCAAGCCAACCCCAGTCTATCAACATCGCTTCTCGTGGAGTCCAAGACAAACCAATAACCTCCAAAGGCCTTGAGCAGGTACTGGACACCATTGGCTTCATCGACGCCAAATGGGATAGCAAGATTCTCGGCGTGGATAAGTGGCACGGTCTTAGCCTTGGCGGCATCGACCACATGCGCGTGGACTGGAACAAGGTTGACCTGGGACGCAATCCCATGTCCGTCTCCACCGAGACCGCGACGCTCGCAGCCAAGATGTTCTTGCATCGCAAGAATGCCGAGGACATCGAGCAGTCCTACGCAGTAAGTCCTTCTTGCCTTTTCCGAGTTGAATTTTCTTCTCTTCTACTCGCCTTTCTTCTTTCTTACCATCACCCCCAGTCCCCGAGATTCGGGTCGAGTAGCCTCCTACTCGGGCTGAATCTTCTCTGCTTTGCCTATCTCATTTTCTTCTCGCTTCTCAGGATAGCGTCCTGAAGCGGACCAACCTATACCGTCATCTTCTCTGGAACCACTCCATCGCCAGGAGGCGAATTGCTGCTTTAGAGAAGGAAAAGGCGGCTGCGGAGGCAGCCAGCAAGAACGCCAAGGACAGCTCCCAGCAGCTGACTGAAGTGCAAGGTACGCTTTTAGCTGTGCGATTCGTGCGTTTTTGTTTACGCTCGCTTATGCTTTCTTATGCGCTAACCTCTCCTTCTCTGCAGAAAAACTGAAGGCCTTAGCAGACGAACATGAGAAATGCCGCAGCTTCGTGGAGAACTCCGAGGCCACCATCAAAAGGCTAGAAGGTAAGCTTGTTGTTTACTCGGTTTGACTTTGAATTTGTTTCTTCTCTGCTCCTCTGCTAACCTCATCTATCTCTTCGCAGAAGATTACAAGTTGTTTGCTGAGGCACACCAAGATTGCGTCAAGCCCGCAGAGGTGCAGAAGCAGCTGTCCGATCAGGCCGTTGAGCTGTTGAAGGACCACACCACTGAGACCGAGAAGCTGCAACTCCAGTTGCAAAAGGCACTCCAGGATGCCGTCAAGATTGGCGCCGAGAGGGACAAGGCATTTGCCGAGAAGGCCAAGGCCGAGACCACTTTCAAAGCCAAGGAGAGGGCCCTTGAGCAGGAATGCGAAACCTTGAAGAAGACCAACGCTGATCTCTTCGCTCAGATGGATAGCTTGCGTCTGATCCAAGAAAAGCACATTTCCAACGAGGAGTCCTGGAGGACCCAGCTGCAGCGGCTGCGCAACGAACTGTCCGGTGAGTCTTTTCTTCGCTGCTTCTTTTCTTCTCGGTCGTATTTCTTCTCGGTTTTCTTCTACTCGGTTCTTCTCTTCTTGGTTCTGAAGTTACCACATGCTATTTCAGAGATCTGGCCTCATCTCGATTCCCCTTCTGCGCCCAAGGTGGCCAAGGCCCAAGCGGCTCGCCTTGCAAAAGGTGAGGCAGCAGATACCAGAGCCGGGATCGAGGACAGCTTGCTGGTGCTCAAGGACTATTTCGAACAGCTGGCTGGCGTCGGAACTGACTTGGTGCACGAGGGCTTTGAGCTCCACAGGCTGTTTTGGCCTCATGATGATCGTCCAACCACTATGAAGGGCCTAGCCTTCAAACTGAAGAATGTGAAGAAGGAGTTGAAGAAGTGGCGTGCCTCGGGCGCCCGTGCTGGTGCAGACGTGATGCTTCTCTGCATAGCATCCTGGTATGAAAACCTCAATATGCAGCTCATCCGCGGGAAGCGCAATAATTCCAAGTGGGAGGTAGATCCCGAGTGCGTGGCCACACGTAAGCAGATCGCCTACGAGGTCGCGGAGTGCGCTGAGACGGAGATCTTCATCGATGGCCTCCCCGAGCCCGACACCGAGTACGAAGAGGACGAGGAGGAGGACGACGAAGTTGAGTCCGACCTGGAAGGCCACTTTGAATCTCCTGAGGGCAAGGCCGGGAAGGGGAAGGGCGTCGCCGTCGCGAGTAGCGATGAGGACGAGTACGCCCACATCGACACCGCCGCACTCGACTTTGGCACCTCCTCAGGTGCTGCTCTCGACGACACGGTGCCCCCTCCTGGCCAAGCTTCAGGCTCCTCTTCGGCTCCAGGACCCGTCTCGGTGGCCACGGCCACTTCCGAGCAGGCGGCCACCCAGGATGATGCCGAGATGAAGGAATCCGCCACCGTCCAGACGGAAGCGGATGCCACCCATGCCAGCACCGAGGGAACAGCTGCCACGACTGCCACCGAAGAAGCTGCTGCCAAGACCGCCACCGAAGAAACAGCAGCCAAGGCCAGCGCCGAGAACACTGCCTCATCATCTTGAAGCAACCTGCACTCTCTTTTACTCGAAAACTTATCAGATCCCCGGGATGCCGGGAGCAGATGTAATAGACTACCTTTATCTTGCTTGCTACTCAGTTTTTATGCCCACTCTGTTTATGTTGACATTAATCAATTTGAACGACACTGGCTTAATGCCGAGTTGTGTTTCCATGCGAGTCCCCGAGTAGCATTTCTTATTCACCCTGTCTTTTCATCTCTGCTCTACCTGCGACTTGTCGCTTTTTTGGTATTCGAGTCACAAGAATCAAGTAGCAGGGCTGCAAATACTTAGCCGCTAGAAACAATCATGGTAACGCAGCCCACCACTTAGCCGAGAAGACGAAAACAGGGAACAAAAAGTAACCGACAATCTACTCGGTTCCTGCACTCTTTCTTCCTTAGTGGTTTTCGTGTGCTCATTGACCTTTTGCTTGTTCTCTTGCTTGCCATGAAGCCGGGTTTCGGACAGCAGCAAAGTCGAAGAGTTGGCATATAGGTTTAAGCACAGTACTCAATGCACTTTTGAGTTCTGAAGTGGAGCAACCGAATAGACAAAGGGCCAAGCCGAGTAAGAACACTTAGAGCAAATTTGGACGAGGGCAGTCCCCGAGAACAATTTCAGACTGCAGAGTAGAATTTCAACTCGGATGAGAGGGTACATACACATCTTTGCTTACGAATGAAAACGACGAAGTAGAGCTACATTCCAGGGACGCTTGGTTTCCTCTCCAGCTTTATCTGCCCTGTTCGCCTGCGATGGGCGCACATCTACAAGATAGTACGCGTCATTGTGCAGCGCTTTGCTGACAATGAAAGGCCCTTCCCATGGAGGAGACAACTTGTGCATCCCGGCTGTGCGCTGCACAAGCCTAAGGACCATGTCTCCTTCTCGGAAAACCCTTGGGTTCACCTTTCGGCTATGATAGCGCCGCAGGTTTTGCTGGTAGATAGCCGAACGTGACAGAGTCAGCTCTCTTGCTTCTTCAAGCAGGTCAACGTCGTCTTCTCGAGCTTCTCTCGCCTCCGCCTCAGTGTAGAGGGCTACTCGGGGGGAGTCATGCTCTAAGTCTATTGGCAACACGGCCTCAGCCCCGTATACCAAGAAGAATGGCGTGTAGCCGGTTGACCGGTTAGGGGTAGTCCTTAGACTCCACAACACCGCTGGCAACTCTTCTAGCCAACACCCAGGTGTTTTCAGCAATGGCTCAATCAGCCTTGGCCTGATGCCGGCCAGTACCATCCCATTTGCTCTCTCAACTTGCCCATTGGAGGCAGGGTGCGCGACTGACGCAACGTCTAGTCGGATATGCTTATCTCTGCAGAATCGCACCATTGCCCCCTCCGCAAAGTTGGTGCCGTTGTCGGTGATGATACTGTGCGGGTAGCCATATCTCATGATCACATCCTTCACGAACTTCACAGCTGTGACCCCATCGCACTTCCGAATAGGTTTCACCTCGATCCACTTGGTGAACTTGTCCACCATGACCAAGATATGTGTCATATTGCCTTTAGCCGGCTTGAAAGGACCAACCATATCCAAGCACCAAACAGCAAATGGCCATGTGATAGGAATTGTTTTCAACTCGGAAGCTGGCATGTGAATCTTACTTGCGAACATCTGGCAGCCGGTGCACTTCCTCACAATATCTTCAGCTTGCTGCAATGCTGTGAGCCAGTAGAAGCCACGCCGGAAAGCTTTCTTGACCAATGCCCGAGAAGAGGCGTGGTGCCCACATTCCCCTTGATGTATCTCCACCAGGATTTCTTCTCCTTCCTCTGGGCTCACACAGCGTTGCAGCACGCCGGTGGCACTTCTCTTGTGCAGCACATCTCGGACTATGGTGTAGCCCTTGGACCTTCTCTGAATCTGCCTCGCAGTCACCTCATCTTCAGGCAAAGTGCCGTCCCTTAGAAAGGATAATATGGGCATAGCCCAACTCGGTGTCTCCCGTATGGGAAACACTGGTTCGTCCAGTTCCATTGGGACAGGCTCTGGTGGTTGCACAGGAGGAGTGGGAGCGCTTCTCTGCAGCCCAGATCGATTGGCGAGAACTTCTTCAATGAATGCAACGGCTTCTGGGTTGAGGATGGCAGTCCCCGAGTAGGGAGTGGCAGTCCCCGAGTAGGGAGTGGCAGTCCCCGAGTAGGGAGCGGCAGTCCCCGAGTAAGGAGTGGCAGTCCCCGAGTAGGGAGTGGCAGTCCCCGAGTAGTGGACGGCAGTCCCCGGGTTCCCTGCAGCACTCTCCCAGTCAATCTCCATTGGGTCAGATTCTTCACTTGGCAGAGAAGGAACAAAGATGGATTCCGAGTTGGGGGAAGGCTTGATGGATGGCTTCCTCAAATGCTCCAAGGCAATCCCTGCTGGGATGGACTGCCGAGAAGATCCCAACTTGGACAGCTCGTCTGCTGCTTCGTTCTCTGCTCGGTGAATGTGCTGGAACTCACAGCCTTCGAAAAACCCAGTCATTGACTGCACCAAGAAACGATACGATGCCATGTTGGCATCCAACGCATCCCAGGTACCCGAGACTTGCTGCACCACCAGATCTGAATCGCCATAGCATATAATGCGCTGCACACCAACCTCCTTTGCTACTCGCAAACCATGCACCACTGCTTCGTACTCGGCTACATTGTTGGATGCCTTGAAATGAATCTGCAACACATACTTGAGCTGATCCCGCTTGGGTGATGTAAGCACGACGCCAGCACCAAGGCCTTCTTTCACCTTTGAGCCATCAAAGTGCATTTTCCAATAGTTGGAAACTGGGGCAGGAGGTTCGTACTGCATCTCGGCCCAGTCCACAAGAAATTCCGCCAGGACCTGAGACTTGATTGCTTCTCTTCTTGCATACCCGGGAGCGTATGCGGCTAGCTCGATTGCCCACTTGGCTACTCTGCCACTCGCCTCCTTGTTTCCCATGATGTCCGAGATGGGGGCAGAGCTCACAACAGTGATGGGGTGCTCCTGGAAGTAATGTTTCAGCTTCCTGGCGCCCAGGTACACACCATATGTCATCTTCTGGTAATGCGGATAGTTTTGCTTGGAACTGGACAGCACTTCACTGAGATAATAGACTGGGCGCTGCACACTCTTGCCTTCTTCTTCTCGCTCCACCACTATCACCACGCTGACTACTCGGTTAGTCGCGGCAATGTACAGCAACATAGGCTCCTTGGGTAGCGGACTAGCCAAGACGGGAGCGCTAGCCAGCATCGCTTTCAGCTCATTGAATGCCACGTCCGCTTGCGGAGTCCAGATAAACTTGTCACTTTTCTTCATCAGCTGGTACAGAGGCAGAGCCTTCTCGCCCATTCGGCCCAGAAAACGGCTCAGAGATGCCAGACAACCCGTGAACTTCTGCACGTCCTTCAATGATCTCGGCAAAGACATGCTTTCAATAGCTTTTATCTTAGAAGGATTGGCTTCAATGCCCCGACTAGAAACCAGAAAACCGAGTAGCTTTCCAGCTGGTACACCAAAGGTGCACTTACTCGGATTCAGTTTCATTTTGTACCTGCGTAGGTTAGCAAAGGTTTCCTCCAGGTCGGCAAGCAGAGTATGTGTTTTATTCGTTTTGATGACAATGTCATCTACGTACACCTGCACATTCTTGCCGAGCTGGTCATGCAAGCATTTCTGCATGCATCTCTGATAGGTTGCACCCGCATTCCTCAGGCCAAAACACATGACACGATAGCAATAAGTCCCGTACGGGGTAATGAAAGCAGTCTTTATTTGATCAGCAGGGTTGAGTGCAATCTGGTGGAAACCAGAGTAGGCATCTATGAAAGACAACAGTTCACAGCCGGCAGTGGAATCGATCACCTGATCGATGCGAGGTAGCGGGAAGGGATCCTTGGGGCATGCCTTGTTCAAGTCGGTGTAGTCGACGCACATGCGCCATGCAGTGGCAGCCTTGGGATCTTCCTTTTTCTTCTCGACCATGACCGGGTTGGCTAACCAGTCCGGGTGCAGCACTTCCATGATGAAGTTACTGATCAGCAGCTTGGTGATTTGATCACCGATGGCCTTCCTTCTCTCATCCCCGAAACGGCGCAAAGCCTGCTTCACGGGCTTGGCGTCAGGACGCACATGCAAAGAGTGCTCAACCAACTCCCTCGGGACTCCTGGTAGATCTTCATTGGTCCAGGCGAACACATCCCGATTCTCACGGAGGAAGTGGATGAGCGCGCTTTCCTATTTCTCCTCCAACCCGGAACCAATGATGGCCACGCGCTCCGGGAACTCGGGGTCAACCTGGACTGTCTTGGTCTCCTTGGCAGCTTGGAAAGCAGTACCATGCTGGGTACTCGGCACACCTTGTGCGCCAGCTTGTGCGGACTGAGCCATGGCCACCACCTCGTACATCTTCTTCTTCTCGGCAGCAATCACCATTGACTCCGCCAGCTGGGAGCTGGCAGAGGCACACTCCATGGACTTCTTGTAATCTCCCGAGATGGTGATGATGCCATTGGGACCGGGGATCTTCATCTTCAGATAAGCCACATGGGTAGAGGCCATGAACTTGCTCAGAGCAGGCCTGCCGAGTAGAGCGTGATAGGGGCTCTGATGATCCACCACCTCAAACTGCAGGCGCTCTGTGCGGCAGTTCTCCCGAGTACCGAATAGCACATCAATCCACACTCGGCCAATCGGGTTGCATGAGATCCCGGGCACAATGCCATGGAAAGTGGTCTTGCTAGGCAGCATCATGTTCTCGGCCATGCCAAGCTTCTCGAGTGTGTCCTTGTACACAATGTTGATGCTGCTGCCGTTGTCGATTAGCACCTTGCTGAACCTCACATTCTTCTCGGGGCCCAGGAAGGTAGGATCCAGCACCAAAGCATAGGTACCCGGATTGGGCATCACCTTGGGGTGATCTACCCGAGTCCACCTGATCTCCTGGTCACACCAATACATGTAGTGAGGGACAGCCGGAATCACTGCATTGACCTCCATGGCCCGCCTGTGCTGTGATTGCTTGTCGACTGCCTCAGAAGTGAAGATCATATAGCTCTCATGGTGCTCTTGGTACTGGTTGGAGCCATTGCCCCCATTGTTGCCGTTGTTGCCATTGTTGTTGCCCTGATAGTTGCTGTTGCCTCTGTTGTTGTTGTTGCGGTTGTAGTTGTTGTTGTTGTTGCGGTATCTCTCATTGTTGAAGTTCCGGTTGGCTCCCAAAGCCACCTGGTTGACATTCTCTCTTCTCGGGTACACTGGCGGCCGAGCTGCGGGAGCGCGAGTAGGCTGAACAGTGGCATTGGCGGCTGGCCGAGGAGGAGGAGGAGGCAAGCCATCACTCTTGATCACATCCCACCATTCGCATTGCCGAGTAGTGTGGTTCGCAGGCCTTGAGGGGTGGTGAGTGTGGAAGCTGCATGGGCCATCCTTCATGTCATCGAAGACAAACTTCTTCGGCTGCTCGGAGTTCCCGCTACCCGGCTGCGCAGTGCGGAACGGTTTCTTGTTGCCCTGGCCCTGGTTCTGGTTCTGCCCGTAGGCTCCAGCAGGTTTCTGCCTTTGGCCACCACCGCCTCCAACATTCACTGCATTCACCTCCTCAGGGTCATACCGAGTATCTACTCGGCGCTTGTTGCGGAACTCGTTGCGCTTGCTGCTGTTGAAGTTTCTTCTCGGCTCAGAGGAGTCCATCAGTGGCTGAGTAGGATCACCGAGTGCGTACTGATCCGCAATCTTGATGGTCTCTGCCAGGGTGTTCGGCATCTCCCTCTGCAATCTTTGCCAAAGCATACTGCCATGTCGGCAACCCTGCGCAAACCAAGTGATGGCCTGTGCCTCATTCACACCCTCACAGGTGTTCCTCAAGGTACTCCACCGAGTAAGGTACTCGCGGTCCGTCTCGTCTTCTCGCTGCCTGCAAGCCGAGAGCTGCTGTGGCCTATTCGGCCTCTTGTAGGTGCTGGTGAAGTTGCTGACGAAGGCGTCCGAGAAGTCCAGCCAGCAGTTAATGCTGTGCTTGGGCAAGTTGTTGAGCCAAGTGCGAGCTGGACCCTCTAGCATCTGCGGCACATAGCGCACCGCCCATCTCCTGTTGCCACCCGCAATGTGGACCGCGGTGACGTAATCATTGAGCCAATCTTCAGGCTTGGTGCTACCATTGTAGCTCTTGGTGCCTCTTGCGAGCTGGAAGCCCTTCACGGAAGGCTCGTTCATGATGCGCGGGCCAAAGCACTCGGGGCCGGGAGGACCCGTGCTCTCAAGCCGCGCCGACAAGCTGATACGGTCCAACTGATGCCTTGCATCTCCAGGCGCCAACACGCGCTCACCAACGCGGTCATGAATATCATAACCAGCCATCTCCATAGCCGAGTAGCCATCATCGTACCTATCCACCTGCATAGCTGCGGGCTGCTCCACCGGGTTGGCGACTGGTGCCATTGGGCGCGGCTGCTGCCTCTGCCGAGTAGGCTGAGCTGCGGGTTGCCGAGAAGTACCCGGGCGCGCGGCTTCTCGGGCCCGGCTTTGAGCTTGATGGGCTTGAGAGCCTGCTCTTGCAGCGTTGTGTTCCTGCCCGGGCTGCTGCGGCACAGCAACCTGTTTCGCGGCAGCAGCCGGGTCATACACCTGCATTTGCCTGTCTCTACCCGAGCGCCCGCTGCGGCTCTTCTCGCGGCTGGGATGCGGAGACGAGGCCTGATCGTTAGATCTAGCCGCGTGCGAATGAACCACCTGCGAGGCTCCAGCTCCCGGGTTGGCCTTCCAGAACTCCTCGTTCTGCCTAGCGGCCTCCAGCACCAACTCGTTGAGCCTCTCCTGCTGCCTGAGTCGCGCCTCTCCATCCAGGCGCGGCAACTCGGCAGCCACGGCCTGTGCAGCTCTGAGCGTCTTGGCGGGTGTGCTGTACCTTGGCCTTGTGAAGGTGTTCGCGGTGGCGGACTGCGCGGGCTCCTCCGCAACTGTCGCCATCTCGGCACCCAGGTTGCGCCGCGTAGCGCCTACTCTGCTAGGCCTCCTGGCCACCGGCGTGAAGCCGTGAGCCTTGTTGTACTCAAGCTGGTCCAAACTCAGCTCAAGCCTGATCTTCTCCAACTCCGCCTGCTCGGCAAGCAGCTCCTGGCGTTGCCGCTCGAGCTGCTCCCTCGCGGCTAGGAGCTCGATGTCGGTGGGAGTAGGCATGCCGGTTCGCGCAGCAGACGCGGGGATGACCGTAGACGTGGAAGGTGGCAAGTTGCTCTCCTTCTCGTAGGGCCGGTGGTTCCTGCCACCAGCAGGCGGGTCGTCAACCTCCTCGACGACGGCCGCAGCGCCAGTAGCAGCTGCGCCAGTGTTTGCCGCCAAGCCCGTCACCATCACCTCAGCGCAGCACGCAGAGCTGCATGCGGGCCTTCCGCGAGCAGCAACCACCGCGGGAGGATCCTCCGCGTCGTGCACCAGCTCGGGGTAGGCGCTGTTGGCGACGGTGGCGACGTAGACGAGGTGAGAGCCGAAGGAGATCACCGAGCCGCCCTCCGGCATGGCCATGCCGCCGAAACAGCCGGCGTTGTCGGTGACGAAGTCGAAGGAGCCGAATCTGTGGACAAGGCCACAAACTACGCGCTCCGCCGAAGAAGATCCCGTCCGAACAGAAACTCCAGCCAGCGCCGCTGGTGGCCCCACGGTGGGCGCCAACTGTCGTGGTGGTGTCACGGCAGATGCCATAGGATGGCTAAAGATGTGGGGACGATGGACGCTGGAGGTGTCCGGGGAGGGATCACGCGACGAGTAGCCGCGTGAGGTAAGATCCACACAACACAAACAACACGATGTACCCAGGTTCAGGGCCCTCGTGAGGAGGTAAAACCCCTACTCCTGCCTTTCTCTATGTATTACGATGTCTCTCCGAGTAGCCACAGTACAAATGGTATCTCTACCGAGTAGCCTCTCTCTCTTCTCCGAGTAGAGCTAGGTCAAGAACTTAGGGTTTCTAGGGTTCACTATGAGCCTGTGTGTACGTGCCTCGCGCAGGAGGCGGCGGGGCACCTTATATACACGGTGCCCAGCCGGATACGTCCAAATCTAGACAAGTGTCGACATAGTGTGCACATCGTCCTTTCTCCGAGTACCCGCTGACAGCTTTGGTTCCTAATCTTGGTTGCTTCTGTAAAGTCGTTGGGCAAAACTAGGGGACAGACTGGTATCACTGTACCTAGGCACAGAGTAGGCCCCCCTTATCCTGCCACGGCCTGCTTCCATGCTGTCACTGTCAGGCAGGCCGGTCCCAGGTGAACAGTAGTTCGAATGCTGCCAAGTACGGACCCAGGATACGCGGGATCCTGTGTCAGAACGGCTCCTTTGACTTTCTGGCCCGAGTAGGTTCCCGCCAATTGTACTCGGGCCAAACCTTCTACTCGACAGGGTAGAACTTGATTGATATCTCCTTCTGGTCATCTTGAGGCGAGACCGAGTAGCAGTCGACCGGGTAGCGAGTACCAGGTAGTCGGCTACTCGACCAAACCTCTCTTCTGCAAGCTGCATTTACCACCTGTCTTTACCCTACTCGGGGGTAACCCCCCGACAATACCAATTGAGTGGGATTTTCCTAGGAAGAACCACTTAGACGGGAAAAACACACGAAATGCAATGAAATGACAAGTAGAAAAACCCAACTAAGATCCAACTCTTCGAAATGAAGAGGTTGGTGGCCTAGGCCACCATGTAAGAGATCATGGTATGCAACCGCGAAGATGTATCTTGGGTGCATTGCCATTTCTCAACATTTGAGCTCACAATTCAACATTAGAAAAAGAGAGATCATAATGAATTTTTGCTTTGGGCATAATGGGGGGAGGGAGAATCCAATATATTAGGATAACACTCCCCCTATGTCCATGCCTACATCTAAACTCGAATACGTTTCATCTATAGGGGTGTGTGCAAGATAGTCAAGTCAAGCTCCTTGAATCAATCACATTTAGCTCATTCCTCAAGAACAAGAACCTTGCATCATCAAGTGGCTTCGTGAAAATATCCGCAAGATTGTCCTTGGTGGGCACATAACCTAGTGCAATGTCTCCTCTCGCCACGTGACCACGGATGAAGTGGTGGCGAATCTCAATGTGCTTCGTCCTTGTGTGTTGCACCGGATTGTATGCAATCTTGATAGCACTTTCATTGTCACATAGAAGAGGTACTTTGTCCAAAAGAACTCCATATTCCTTGAGAGTTTGCCTCATCCATAGCAATTGAGTGCATGCACTTGCGGCGGCAACATATTCGGCTTCGGCGGTGGTGAGAGAAATGCAATTTTGTTTCTTCGAGGACCAACTTACAAGGGACCTACCAAGAAATTGGCAAGCCCCGGAAGTTGACTTCCTATCATCTTGATCACCCGCCCAATCGGAATCCGTATATCCATTGAGAGAAAATTGTGCCCCCTTTGGGTACCACAAACCAAATCTTGAGGTATGAACCAAATAACGAAAGATCCTATGAACCGCCATTAGATGGCAATCCTTAGGAGCCGCTTGATACCTTGCACACACACCTACACTCAAAACGATATCGGGCCTAGATGCACAAAGATAGAGCAAAGAACCAATCATAGAACGATAGAGCTTTTGGTCCACGTCCTTACTCCCTTTTGGATTACGAGAGAGATGACACTTGACTTGCATAGGAGATGTCTTGATCTTAGCATCTTGGAAGTTAAACCTCTTGATCATATCTTGGGTGTACTTGGCTTGAGAAATGAAAGTCCCACGAGCCAATTGCTTGATCTCAAAGCCAAGGAAGAATTTAAGCTCACCCATCATAGACATCTCGAACCTGTCAGTCATAAGCTTAGAGAACTCATTATTGAAAGCTTGGTTAGTTGAGCCAAAGATGATATCGTCCACATAGAGTTGGCATATGAAAAGCTCTCCCTTTACTCTCTTGGTGAAGAGAGTGGGGTCAATCTTCCCAACTTCAAAACCACGATCATCTAACAACTCCCTAAGGTGCTCATACCAAGCACGAGGTGCTTGTTTGAGACCATAGAGAGCCTTGTCAAGTTTGTAAACGTGGTTGGGAAAGTTGAGATTCTCGAACCCCGGAGGTTGCTTAACATATACCTCCTCTTTTAGTGGACCATTCAAGAAAGCACTTTTCACATCCATTTGTTGCAATTTGAAATTATGTGAGGATGCATAAGCAAGGAGGATACGGATGGACTCAAGGCGAGCCACGGGCGCGTAGGTTTCATCAAATTCAATGCCTTCAACTTGGGTGTAACCTTGAGCGACCAATCTTGCCTTGTTCCTAATGACAATGCCATTCTCATCTTGCTTGTTCTTGAAAATCCACTTGGTGCCAATAACATTGTGGCAATCCTTGGGTTTCTCAACCAATCTCCAAACTTTGTTGCGCTCAAAGTTATTGAGCTCATCATGCATAGCTTCAACCCAATCGGAGTCCTCAAGAGCTTCATACACTTTCTTAGGCTCCACCATAGAGATATGAGCTTGATGCTCACAAAAATGAGCCAATTGCCTTCTAGTGGATCTTCTAGCTTGAACATCCTCCAAGACCTTGTCATCTTGGGCGTCAATTTTCTTCAAAGCTCTTCTTATCCTTTTGATGCGACGGGCTTCGATCTCCTCATTATTGCGAGGAGGGATCACTTGATCATCTTGATCATTTGGGTCCCCATCTTGACCAACATGGCCTTGATCATCAACATCGTCATCAACATTATCTTCAATACTAGCTTCAACTTGAGAAGAGGATGAAGAGGATGATTGATCTTGGCCTTGATCTTGACTCGCATTAGTGAGAGGAGTGGGTACGACTTGCGGAGTCACTTGATCAATGAGAGGAGGGTCTTGAATATGTTCTCGGTTAGGTGGAGTAGTTGGCTCCTTGGCTTGATCTTCAAATTTAGAGGAGGGCTCCACTTGGGTAGAGCATAGTCCTTCTCGAGTCGCCATAAGGTGTCCCTCGATGGGGCGGAAGAATCCCACACCCATCCTTCCTATGGCTTCTTGAGGCATTTCAACATCTACATTTGAAACATGAAATTGCGCCACTTGGGAGCCGTCATTTTCCTCGAAAACCACACTACAAGATTCTATGACAATCCGTGAGGCTTTGTCATAGACTCTATAAGTGTGGGATTCGGCACCGTAACCAACAAAAATACCCTCAATAGTTTTGGATTGAAATTTCGACAACCTAATACCCTTGATCAAATAAAAGCACTTACAACCGAATACACGGAAGTAGGATACGTTGGGCTTGTTGCCGGTGAGGATCTCATATGGGGTCTTGCTCAAGCCTTTGCGGATGTAGAGGCGGTTGGAGGAGTGACATGCGGTGGATACGGCCTCGGCCCATAAATATTGGGGAGAAGAGTACTCCGCCAACATGGTCCTTGCCATATCCAAGAGAGTGCGATTCTTCCTTTCGGCAACACCATTTTGTTGAGGAGTGTAAGTGGCGGAGTATTGGTTACGAATGCCTTCTTCACTAAGAAATTCATTCAATGTATAGTTCTTGAACTCCGATCCATTATCACTCCTAATAGCCATGATTTGCACATTGTGTTGACGTTGCACTTCGTTGGAGAAGTCGATGATGGTTTGTTGGGTCTCACTCTTGCACTTGAAGAAATAAACCCAAGTGTATCTTGAATAATCATCGACAATCACCAAGCAATACTTCTTGCCGCCAAGACTTGCCTCGGGCACGGCACCAAAGAGATCAACATGGAGAAGCTCCAAGATCCTCTTTGATGCGATAATAGTCTTGGCCTTGTGCACAATGTCATGCATCTTCCCTTCAACACACGACCTACAAACGCGATCCTTTGCAAAGGAAACATTTTCTTTTAGTCCAACAATAAGGCCACTTTTGTGAAGACTTTGCAAAATTCTCATGTTGACATGGGATAGCCGGCGATGCCATAACCATCCCAAGTCCGCCTTCCCGAAAAGACACATTGCTTGAGTGTTGGTTGACTTAGAAAAGTCTACCACATACAACTCATTTTCAACATGTCCCACGTGAGCGACGTCAAGAGTCTTGCTCCTCAAAAGGACCACAATATCACCATAAAAGAAGACGGAGAACCCCATCTTACTAAGAGAGCGGACGGAAAGTAAATTGTAACCAAGGGATTCGACAAGCATGACGTTCACGATAGTGATATCGGGAGCCACCACAACCTTGCCAAACCCGGATACCTTAGACTTGGACGAGTCCCCATAAGTGACGGTTGCTTGGATGTCATTTGGTCGCAACTCCGTCACAAGTTCTTTGCTTCCGGTCATATGATTAGTGCATCCACTATCAAGAATCCATTTAGTCCCACCGGAAGCATAGTCCTGCAAGAGATCATTGACTAGAGTTAGGACCCGAGTTGGGTCCCTTCATGTTAACAACAAGGGTCTTGGGAACCCAAATAGTGTAGTCAATGAAACCCTCAATAGGACCAACATATTTAGCTTGCACAACACCATAATAATCAACATATAAGAAATGGTGTGGGTTGTTAGTTCCCGCGGAGGTGCTACGAGTAGTGTTGTCCCTCATGACACTACCACCCGAAGCACCATGTTTGTTCTTCTTCTTGTTCTTCTTCTTATTGTTCCTTTTCTTGGCTACATAGCCAAGACCTTGCTTGCCCACTTGTTGCCTTGGAGCACTCAATTGTGGTCTAGAAATGACCGCATTAGAGCTTGGGGCAACCACTTGAGGGGTGGCGAGCACCACCTTTTCGACTTGAGTGCTTTTGCCCTTGAGCCTTGCTAGCTCATCCTTCAACCTAGCATTTTCCTCAATAATATTTGCATGATCACAAGAAGAAGTGGAAGTGCTAGGATGGTTAGATTGAGTAAGTTGAGTTTGAAGTTGTTCATGCAACTCTTTGAGGGATGAGTGTTGGCTTTCCAAAGCTTTGTGAGCATTGGTTAGCTTTTCAAACTCCTCGGTTAGTTTACCATGACCAACCCCAAACTCTACTTTATCCTTTTTAGCCTTTCTATATTTAGCAATAGCGAGATCACGTTCCTTAATGATTTTAGAGACAAGTTCATTATGAGTAGTTTCAATAGTTTCAAGTTCATCCTCTAGAGAAACTCTACCATCATGCTCTTCTTCAAGAGTCATTGAGAGGGATGCAATTTCATCCGCATCCCTTCTCTCAACCTCACCTTTCTTCTCAAGGGCCTCTTGGGCCTCTCCCAATTGCCTCATGAGATGCTCAAAGTACTTCTTGGTCTCCCCTTGCATGTTAGACATAAAATGGTCCAAGGAAGCCCTTTCCTCTTCTTCTCTAAGACTAGCAATATGTTCTAGTTCACTAGGGGTCTTAGAGTTAGGAGAAGATGATACCTCCGTGGCCTTAGCCATCAATCACTTGGCATCGCGTTGAGGAAGATTTTCATTGGGGGATTCAAAGAGAGATGACGAAGATGGAGTGGAAGCAATAGCTAGAGCGGCCACTTCACTTGTGGTTTCTTCTTCTTCATCACTCCCGGAATCATACTCCTCTTGACTCAAGAGCACAAACTTGGTGGGGGTCTTCTTGTTGAAAGGTTTCTTTTTGAAATGAGGTTTCTTGTATTCAACCTTGGACTTGTCCTTGCGGATTAGCTTGCCGCTATGGTTCTCTCTATTCTCATAGGGGCACTCCGCAATGAAATGGTACTTGTCTTGGCAATTGAAGCAAGACCTCACTTTTTGAGCCCCATCATTACCATAACGAGACTTGGTCTTCTCCTCAACAAATTTCTTGCCTTTTGGGGGATTGTTCCAAAACTTTTGCACGGTGAGAGCTATTAGATCCTTTAGAACGGGATCATATTCTTGTTCCTTCAATGGAGGCAATGCTTCTTCACCATCTTCATCATTCTCAACTTCTCTTGCCAACACCTTGGCCTTCAAAGCAACGGAAGCTCCTTGATGCATCCCAATGGCCCTAGCACGGTTGTCAAGAGCATTCTTGGTTTGCACTTTGTAGGAGCTTAATTCTTGCATGACTTGGGTAGAGGTCATGGTAGAGAAATCATGTCTCCCTTGAATGCTCTTCATATCCGTGCCCTCAAAAGGCATCACGGCAATTATGAACTTCCTCTTGATCCAAGCATCATCAATATGTGTTGCACCCGCATTAGAGAAAGCGGTGGCAAGAGATTTGAGTCTTCGATACATGTCAACGTGATCTTCTCCATCACGCATGAAAAATCCTTCGGCCTCATTGGTCAAGGTGTCATAGAGATTTCTTTGCATGCTTTCATTCCCAACAAACATGAGGACAAGTGCATCCCATGTTTCTTTGGCGGTGGAGAAGTGTTGAAGATGCGGCATGTGATTGGGACCCACGGCTTGATGAAGGATGGATAAAGCGGTGTAATTGAGTTGGCAATCTACAACCTCTCTTCTTGTGAGATTCTTGGGATCATATGGCTTGTATCCATCACGAGTGATTCTCCAAAGATCTATACAAGAAGAGTTCAAGTGAGTCTCCATGTAGTATTGCCATTCACGAAAAGAATATGCATCAATTTTAGGTGGATCTCCTCTAGGAATTATATGAGGAAAAGGGATGGGAGGATCGGGAGAATATTGGCCTTCAACGGCATGATATCCTTCCTTTCCACTCGCACCCTTCTTAGCGGATTGTTCGGCGGAAGCAGTTTTAAGTGGTTCACCATCAACCCCTTTCTTGGCACCCTCTATTTCCGGAGGGGATGAGTCGACCACCTCCGGTTCTTTGGCTTTGAGGAGTGTTGTCATGAGTTGACGCAACTCCTCAAATTTAGTGTCTATGGATGAGGTCAATGATTCTCTCAAAGCATTGAGATCATTCATGGACACATTTCCATCGGACGGAGCGTCATCTACCTCATCACCCATACTTAAACTCTTAGGCGGTTAAGCCCGATAGAAGAGCCGAGGCTCTGATACCAATTGAAAGTAAAGTATAGGCACCTACAGGGGGGGTGAATAGGTGCTACGACAAATTTTAATTTTTCTCAAAGTTTAGGCTTGACAAGAAGGTAAATTCTCTAGATAGTGCAACTAGTGGTGAATTTACCTATATGACAAGACAAGCAATTAATGCAACAAGTACAAGTAAGTAAAGAGAGGGAGGAATGAGGTAACCGATGGAAGCACACGGAGACACAATGTATTTCCGAGTTCCTCCTTTTTAGGGGAGTACGTCTCGTTGGAGGGGTGTGAGCTCGCCACAAAGGCCTACTCAACGCCACTAAGGCTTCACCCTATTCTCCGATGAACTTCGCCACAAAGGCCTAGTTCACCTTCCACTATAGAACCCCTTTGAGGCGGGGATCAAATCCTTTACAAACAACTTGGGGCACACACCCACAACTTAATTGGGGGCTCCCAACTCTTCTTGAATCACCAACAAGAAACAAGATGCCTAGGTTCTCCACAAGAGGAAACCCTAGGCAAGATCCCTCTAGCTAGAGAGGGGGAAATGAAGAACGGCTCGGTGAAAATGTAGATCGGGGCCTTCTCCTTCAATCCTCCAAAGATCTTCAAGATTGTGTGGAGGGATTGGAAGTTATGAGGGATTTGGTGAGTTCTTAAATGCTCATAAATGCTAAGGGGAAGAACTAGATCTTGAGGAAGAAGAGGAGGGGTATTTATAGTCCCTCCTCACAACTAGTCGTTGTGCAGGAAAAAAGGTACCGGAATATCCGGTCCAAGTTTGGACCGGAATATCCGGTCAACTTGCTCCACGCAGATCTGCAGTGCTGGACCGGATTATCCGGTTGATCTGGAATAATCCGTTACAAATAATCCGGTAGATGCCAGTACGCAAATCTTCTAGTCCTTAGCCATTTTTCCACTTCTTCAACTGCAACCGGAATATCCGGTATAGATATGAAATATCCGGTACAAATAATCCGGTTGACTCCAGTAGCTCCAAGCTTCCAGTCCTTAGCCATTTTTCGCAGCAACCGGAATATCCGGTCCAGGATGAATAATCCGGTCCGAATAATCCGGTTCACTTCTGTGAGCAAAACTTTCAGTCCTTAGCAGTTTTTCGCAACAACCGGAATATCCGGTCCAGGATGAATAATCCGGTCCGAATAATCCGGTTCACTTCTGAGAGCAAAACTTCCAGTCCTTAGCAGTTTTTCGCAGCAACCGGAATATCCGGTACGGGATGAATATTCCGGTCCGAATAATCCGGTTCACTTCTGAGAGCAAAACTTCCAGTCCTTAGCAGTTTTTCGCAGCAACCGGAATATCCGGTCCGGGATGAATATTCCGGTCCGAATAATCCGGTTCACTTCTGTATGCGAAACTCTCAGTCCTTAGCCATTTTTGTACTCCTCTCTCAGCAACCGGAATATCCGGTCCAGGATGAATAATCCGGTCCGAATAATCCGGTCCGAATAATCCGGTTGAGTTATGTCCCAAAACTTTCAGGCCACACTTCACCGACATTTCGGTGATCGATGCCGAGGTTAAGTATAACACCTGCACACTAAACATCTCGATAAATAATGTACTTAGTATTGTTAACTAACACACAAAACACTGGGAAAACGAAATGTACTTTCACATGTGTTTTTCTTTTTTGTAGGCCGTCTATCTATCCTCTAGGGTTTGGAGGTGGGGCGGCGGTCCTGCCCTGCTTGGTGGTAGGTGGGTTGCCGGCGGCGGCTGCGGTTTGCAGGTTGTAGGTCACTTATCTGTTTCCATTTTTCGATTCTGTAGGATTCGCGTTGAATTGTGGATGGCGAGATGCCTCTTTGGTGTGTCGTTTTGGAGTCTTTAGATCTTGGCGGTGAGGGATTTTTTGGTCGATTGAGTTGTGTTTGCTTCTTGTTTAGGTCTGCTGCCGTGTGGGGGATCCGCGGGATGGTCGATTGTTGTGCTAGTTTGTTCGATTTGGGCCGATGGCAGGGTCTCAGAGGAGGGTCTGCTTGCGTGAGGTTCATCATTGTTTGTTGTCGTTTGTATGGTTGCTCGTGTTCCTGTACTCCTGTTGATGTGCGGATTAGATAACCGATTTTGTTTTCTTGCCTTATTTCTTTGCTCACGTTACGTTTACTATGTCGCTTCAGTTGTGCCGCTTTGTTCTTCGAATTTTGAGGTGCATCGACGTCTTCGCTTTGCGTCATCGGCGCACCGCTGCTGACAGCGTGTATCCCCTTTGCTATACTGTGGTGGAAAATGTCGGCTAGTGGTGGAGGTCATGCGGAGATTGTCCATCCGTTAGATGTTAGGCTTCCATGTTTTTTGATTGTGTGTCTCCTTGTCGTGCTGGACGCCATCGGTATTTGGATATTTTATTTCGTCCTCATATTCAGCCTGATTTTTTTTGTTGGATTCAACAAGCGCTGCTGCCGGCCGATGAGAGCTTTGATGGATGGAGTCTAGCAGATCTGCAGCTACTGCGTCGAGTTCCTTGATTCTAGCATGGAGCGCGACAAGCTCTGCTCTGCATCCTGTTTTGCGACTCAACGAACAGCAAGAGGAAACATGAGAGTCTTATGCAAACACGGTCTCCAGTTTGTTTCTCGCTCTCTCTCTCTCTCTCCCTCTGAGTTTCAACTACCTTTAGTTGATCTCTAGGATCAATCAGACCACTTCTGGCAATTCAAGATTGTATTTGTTAATCAAGATTTCAGTTTAGCAAGCATCTCACACATTATTTCTTCCAAGATAGTATTTGTTAATCAAGATTTTTCTACTGCTAAAGCAAAGTAAATTAAAGCAATACCTTTTCCTGGAAGCTATTGATAATAGGGTATAAAGTGTTTGCATCCATGTCACTCTGAGAATCTCTAATTTTTATCTCTTCCCATGCAAATGCAAGTCCAGGTGTAATCCCGCCAAAAAGCAGCAAACTTTGGAATTTAGTATGTAGTTCAAGTAAATTTGTACATGGTGCACATTGTTCTACTGACCATCATACCTTGATACTGTTTGTCAATACCAAGTGTAAAAAAATAAGAGTGCTTTGTAGAGTAAACTCATGGCAAGTTTCGATTTCCATTGGTTCTTAGTGCGTTGGATGCCATGTCAATTTGACTATTTCTGTTCCAGTCACCTTTCTTCATTTTTTGTTGTGTCTTTGCCTCACTCTCTTTCTTTCATATGCAGATCATCTACAAAATAGAGAAGATTTTGGATAGTTTGTTTTCGGTGAGAATTAACCTTATTGTGCCATGCTATTACTCTTTGGCTGTATTTCGAAATAATGCCCAACACTGTCTTTTTCAGACATGAAGAGATTGCATACTCTAGCGACTGTGAATCTACATGTACAATTTTTAGTGTTGTCTTGAAATTGTCGCTGAAGCGTCAACCTGAGCTGAACTGTGCACAGTTCGGTACTTATATTTCTTATTGATGCTTGGTAGATGTTGTAGCCATAAGGGTGATTGAGGGAAGAAAGTTTCTTGCAGTTTTTCGGTATAGTCAGGATGGCAGCACCATGTGTGTTCCCATAGATATTCTTCTCACAAAATATTGTTGGTATGCTCTGCCTTTATTTCTCGAGAGAGATAGGCACTTTTGTATTCCTGAGTTGCTCACTGTCGACAGCTTCCAAACTATTCTGCTCAACATGAATTTAATGTCTAAGTAATATATGGTTAGAAAAAATCTCTTATGCTCTCAGTATACCACAGATGAAATCTTAGGTGAGAACATTACCCGGGAGTAATAAAATCAGGAGTGGTTGTAGATTATATCAGTTATACAATATGTGAGGTAGAGCGATTTCAACATAGTGCCACCGTGAATGTTTATGATGAAAATAAAGCAGTTCGGGGAGACAATTTGTTTATTTTCTGACAAAACGATAGCCTTGTGAGACATATAACATCCATATCAACAACATTTGTTTTTGAGATGGACGAGTATCTTTCTTTCAAGTCATATTGTCCTTTTCAGAGAATTTTTTGTCGATGGAATGCCTTGGAGTCCCAATAAAAATGCACATTGCATACTAGTCAGCATGGAAGAGTTGGCGAACACACTTTTGTGTATGTATTTGGACTAACCGTGCCAAGATGAACTATATTAGCAGGTAATAATACATATTTAATTTGGATACGAATGATATCTTAATTCATTTATTTTGTTTTACTTTAACACTGACTTAGTTCGTTTCTTACGAATGATGTCTAATGGATAATATGACCAAAAGATTCTAATTTAGTTGGTTTTCTTCTTCAAGGGGTTTAGACAGAACCATTTAATGTGCCATTGATACAACTACGGCGTAAGGTAGTACTGGAATGCTAAAAATAAGATCCACTAGATATAACTCTTTTTCAGCTATGGTAGGGAATATACGGCGAGATAAGACACACATTTCCTTCTGGTTCATGTTAACTCCAATATCAAGTGGGCGCGGCAAGGCGCGCCTCACCCTTCTAGTGCTCTCTAGTGCTAAATAATATACCCTTCTAAGACATTCTCTACTATAGTTTCCTGTAGCAATTAGTATACAGATTTTTAATTTGAATGGCTGCATATAGTTTTTTGTTTGTTTTGTATTCATGTATAGGTTAAGCGAGTGATGTATTCAGTTTGTTAGGTTTGACTAATTGTTAGAACACATTTTATCCGCGAGAGGTATATTTGCGGGGGAGAGAGAGTCCGAATTCATTTATGGTCATGAAACAAAGCTCTCCGGTTCATGGAGTTTAAATGACAAGGGAATTCTTATAAAGCTTATATCAATCCATCTGTTATCCACGTAACGTGCCATCCTTAGATGACAGTGAAAGTAAAATCCGTTACAACCTGCTTGCGGTTCTATATAATTCATAGAGATTAGGCTGAAGGGGAAGTAATGAGTTCCAAATCTGCTCGACTACTAATCTGCGCAATCAGTTATGTTATATGTGGATGAAATTGCAAACAGACAATTTCTGCCATATAATTTGACAAAATTTAAGAATGTGAACACTCATTAGCATTGTTTCCATGCTTTTCTTCTTTTGTTTTTCAGAGCGCCTAGGCTGCAGATGAGAAGCTGTGTCGGGATGTTGATGTTGGCCTTTGGGCTTAGGGAAAATGGATATGTTGTTAGAGTAATACATACTCATGAGCGCTCTTTGCTTATCTCTGCTTCTTAGAAGTAAAAATCTTGCGTTTTGGTTTGTGGGATTTATTCATTGAATTTTACTCTCACCCAGTGGTCTAGAATCCTGACATTGTTTACCCTCATACTGTAGTGCCTAGAGATAGAGTGTATATGCATTCAGGAGATCAAGAAGGTTAGCCTCTTAGCTATATTACTTTATAGTAACAAATTGATTGTTATAGTCGATTTGTCGAGTAACCTCCTACCGATGTTTCCTTTTTTTCCTCCTCGGCCAGTTTTGTTTTTTTCCTTTATTTTTTCATTGATGTCCTAAAAATATAAATTTCCATGAATCGTATATGTACTGATTGATCCCATGATGATGTGTAGTAGCCTTACATAAAAAATATATGGACCTGCGTATTTCCATTATCTATAATGAGCTATGTATACTAAAAGCAACAATGATGTTATGCTTTAATATCTATTAGATAATCAAAGAAAAGAAAGTATGCTCTAATAAATTGCAATCTGATATCTTCGTAATTTTATAATGTAGGGAGATAATGTTTCAGAATGGTGACCCAGATCTCTTTCTTTTTAATCTTACAAGCATCAAGATTCAAAGTTGTCTAGAAGTATTGCCTTGAAAAATAAAGTGCAAGGACATCACTGACCTAGCTGCTGGTAGGGACAAGTTTACTTCAGTTACAAGTGGTGGTGGTGGTGAGAAGGTTGTTGAGAAGGAAGAGAGTGAAGTTCTTAGCTTTCCCCTTTCAACAACCCCCATCATCTGTTATGAAAGAATATCATCAGGACCACTGATTTTGAGCATGATAGTTTGTGCATAGAACTTGTGGACTTGCTTCTCAACTTGTGGATTTTATTAGTCAGGATCACCATGCCAACTATATAGTGCAATACTATCCACTATGTAATCCAGTAGAAAAGTGTAGCAGCGCTGCCAGCCAACTTCCTATCCACTATGGAAATATGTGAGGTGTGTGTATCATGATTTTCATGTTATTTCTTATAGAGAGCAAACATTTTTTAGTAAGATTTCATTTCCTTTTCTTTGTCTTAGCCTCGATTATTGTGTTCACAACCATGATCTGAAACCATGGGTCATGTTCTTAGTCTATGATTTTATTTTGAAACTGAAGACAAAATTGTTATTAAATTGCAATCCTTCGTCATGACAACCATGTGATCTAAAACCATGGGTCATGCGCTCAGTCTATGATTTTGTTTTGAAACTGAAAACAATTTTTTTTTAAATTGCAAATCGTTTGTCAAAACTCATTTTCCTATTCCCGAGAAAAAGGAAAACTTGATCTTACTTCCATTGCTTATTTTACCACGTATTATACATAACGGAAAAAACACGTCGATAATGAAAACGGCGCAGCAAAGCGTGGCAGGTCCTTCTAGTTTAATCTATAAATCATGGAAACAAATTCCAGGTGCTACATATTGCATAAAATTACATTAATATGTAAAACGGACATATTATTCGCGCATACAAATCAGAGCACAAATAAGAACACTTATTATCAAGCGCTAAAAACACTTAAACAACTATTTCCTGCATATCCTTTTGCTCGTGCGCTCGTTGCCACGGCGGCAGCGTGAAGCTTTATCTTCGCTCCTGCACCAGGGGAGGAACATATCCAGCCATGTTGGACCTAGACTATTTTTCATGTCTCAGATCCTTCTGTATAGCTCGTAGCTGACATATCTGTCCACTGCTGCATAGTCAAGGCTTTCTCGACCCATCATCCATTCCCAATAATTGTGCAGGTGTGATGGGAATTCAGACTTCATCTTGAGGTACGAATTTTCTATGATATTTCCTGCTAGACTATCTATTCCAATTATGCTTTCCCCGAATTCCATCTAGATGTCATGATGGTACTGTGATGGCAGAAAGAAGTCTGATTGGGCAAGAGCCCACTTGTCGCCCGTCGTGTCCACGCTTGCGAACGTGATCTTCTTTTTTGAAAAGAAATCTTGTAGAAACTTGCATCCATGATCTGTCTCTAGCGATCTGCACTAGTGGTACGCGAGGAAGTGTTTGCGCATGGCGATTTGCACGACGGCGACGACATGGTTTTTTTTTAGTATGGCTACGTGTGTACTCAAGGTCGAGGCCCAAGAACTTGTGCTTTCCAGGCTCAAGCCATTGCTCGAATTTGGCCAGGGCACTCTCCAAGGCACGTTCCTCGTTGGTGTAAATCACCCGCAGCATGTTGCCACCATGGACAGGGAGGCTGAAAACCTCCTTGGTTGGCCGGCGGCTGAAAACCAATTCTCCTCTGTGCGCTGATGGGTTCGATGGGTTTGGAAGAAGAGTCCAGGAAGATGTTGAACGGAAGGAGCAAATATGGCAACTGCCTAAATATACACGAATCGAAGGCGTGTGTGGAACGAAGGTGTGTGAACCTAAGCGATTAGATAAACGAACGGGAAACTAAATGGCAACTAAAAACAAGGCAAAGTGGATATATGTTCGTCACCGTGGGTGGCCGCTTGACTTCTCTCGCAAATGACCGTTGTGTTGGCAGGACGTACACACATGGCTACGTACATCGCTCACGTACGGTGAATCGCGGAAACGGACGACGCGACTGATTATTGCGCAAAGAAAATCTCCCGGGTGGTCAGAGAGGAGCGCGACGGCGCGAGGATTCGAAAGGAGGGGTCTTGGGCTCGGGCATTTGCTCACCTGGCCGAAATCGTGGAATTACGGCGGCGGCGCAGAGCAAATCCGGCGAGGAAAATCGGGTGTTTGGAGGCGCGGGATCTCGGGGAGCGAGAGGGGAAATGGAGAGGAGGTGGAGGCGCGTGCGTGGAGGGGTTTTAGGGGTGTGTGGGAGCCGTGAGATCGTGGTAATCGTGGGAGGAGTGCGGGCGCCGGCTGTGGTTGAAATGGGAGGGAGGTTAGGGGTGAGCGTCACCTTGATGTTAGCGCAACGTCACCCGGGCCTGCTTGGCAGGGAGAGAGAGGGACGCGGTCGTGCAAGCTTCTGCGCGCGCGCACAGATAGAGGGTTATGCCCAGTGGGCTTCGCGCGGGGAGAGAGGGGCGAGATGGGCTGGGCTGGCTGTTTGCTTTCTTTTTTCCTTTTTTTTTTGTTCTGTTTTGTTTTGTTTTTCTTTTTCTGTTTTCTTTTGTTAAATAAAAGGAACCCCAAACAATTAATAAAATGAGTCAACTCAAATAGAAAGTTTTGTAAAATTTATAGATTGCAAAGTTTAAAACATTTAAAATGTTTTGGTGATTTTGAAAATTCAAAATAAACTTTATTATAGGGAAATTAGCATGGGTCATTAAGGTAATATTTTTGGAGATGAATTCATATAGGGTTTTTGTTTTGTGATGTTTAAATTTTCAAATGCACTTTTGTGTAACCATGTCATGATGACATGTATGCATGCTGGTTTATTCTTCTTGAAAAAAATCTGGGATGTTACACCCACCTCGGGTTGACCTCTTTCGCGTACTTGACCCTTAGGGAACCCTAATCCCCAGACTATCATCGAAGATTTTTCCGCCGCCACCTCAGGGTGGAAAACACCCGAGAGAGAAAAGCTCTCTGGTAGGGAGAAATCTGCCGGGGAAATTCCTCTCCAGAGAGGGGAAATCATCGCCATCGTCACCGTCATCACTCCAGGCATCATCAAGATCGTCGTCATCATCATCATCACCACCACCAACACCATCACCCTCATCATCCACCGTCATCCCGCTGTAACAATTAGGGTCCTCTATCATTGTTTTACATTAGATCTGTCTCCCGATGTGGATTACTTGTTAGTAGTTGATGCCTGTGAGATTTATCGGTGTTAGCACTTTATGACCAGATTGTTATTATCCATTATATCACCTCTGATTATTATCCATATGATGTCTTCTGAATAGTTCGTTTAGTTCTTGAGGACATCTGAGAAGTCATGATGTTAGTAGTGAAGTTATGTTGAAGTAATATCTCGTGGTTCGGTATTTAAGTTGTGGTGCTATTCTTCTAGTGGTTTCATGTGAACGTGAACTACATGATACTTCACCTTTATGGGCCGAGGAGGATGCATTGTGTATTTGTCTACTAATTGTGGGGTTGCCGGAGTGACAGAAATCTAAACCTCCGTTAGGAAACCAATGCACGAGGGAGCGTAGGATCCCGGAGTTTTAAAGATGTGGTTAGATTTATCTTAATTACTTTCTTGTATTTACGGATTCTTACGAGGGGTATAATCACAAGTATGTATTATTCCTAGTTGGGAGGTGCATTAGCATAGGTTCACTCACACAACACTTCACGAACCAATGGATATTAATCAACCGTAACGAAGAGAAACCACTTGAAGAAATTCCCATGTGTCCTCGAGAACATTTGGTAGTCATAAGTAACACAATCAACTTGTCCTTTGCTCTGAAAAGGATTGGGCCACTCGCTGCAATATTATTTATTGTCTTCTATTTACTCTCACTTTATTTACCTGCTTTATCCAAAACAATCAAAAACCCGTTTGCTAGTGTTTACATTGGATCCTATATCCAACCTGCTTGTCAACACCTTCTGCCCCTCGTTGGGTTCGACACTCTTATTTCTCGAAAGTATTATGATACACCCGCTATACTTGTGGGTCATCAAGACTATTTTCTGGCGCCGTTTCCGAGGAGTGAAGCGCTATTGGTAAGTGGAATTGGTAAGAGAAACTTTTACTCTGAGTGCCATTTTTTTCTGTCTATTGTTTTATTTCATCATGGATAATGCTTTTGATTCTCTGTTTAGAGGTACTACTACTATCACTGCTAGGGTAGTAAGTAACCCGTTATGTGCTGAATTAGATCCTTATAAAATACCTATGAAAATTGTTGGGACCTGTTATGGATAACTGCTATTACGGTGATGCAGCTGTCCATCCCGGTGATCACTTGCTGTTTATACATGAATTATGCGAGTTATTCAGGTGTGCATGTATTACAATGCATCAAGTTAAACGGAAATTGTTTTCTTCATCGCTGAAAGGAAGAGTTCCTGAATGGTTCAAATTACTGAAGAATGGTGAATCTATTGGATGGAAGGAAATTGTTCGTCTCTTCTATACTAAATTTTATCCTCCTAGTGAGATTCATAAAGACCAGAATCAAATCTATAATTTCTGGTCTGGTGATGGAGAGAGTATTACCCAAGCGTGGGGGAATGAAGTTATTAATTGAGAGAATTCCTTATTTGACCCTTACTTAAAACCTTTTTCCCTATTTGGCCCTAAAAAAATCTTCCCTATTTGAAAACTTAACTTCATTTTCTTCCTAACATGACCCTATAGTGCATTCTAAATACAAATGGGATGTAAAAAGACTTGTTACCCCTGATGAACTTTGTGATAAAAAATACTCTCTAATGTCTGTGACATATTTAAGCAATAAGAAACATATCGGTGGGCTCAATAATTGCCGAAAGCAGCCAGCACGAAACCATTTTATTTAACAGATTGTAATTTAAAAAGTAAAAAAAAATGAGGGGTGAATCTGCTCGATGAATATTTGTAGGACAGGAGATCCCATTTCCTTAGCTGGCAACTAGGTCCCACTTGCATGCATGCATCCTCAAATCGATCAGCTCAACTAGCAGGGTAATGGACCTCTTTCGACCATGCTAGCCTTGCTATGCATGTGGTGACGTATGCGATTCTTGATGCAAGTTGAACCAGTAACACACAAGATGCGCCTACATACTCATGCATGCACTATACCTTAGTTAATTTATTCTGCATGCATGGATATGTAATTATATGTAAGAGCAAAGCGAGGATGCATGCAACATGGAGCTCAGTCACTCCATGTCTCCTTCTTCACGTCGTACGTCCTACAAGTACTAGCACGACATGTCCTTGTACGTATTGAATTACGTACCGCGGGTCTCAGGGATGCTTTCACCATGCGCCCTTTGTCCTCTACTTTCCATCTATACTTTGGATCCGCACGGGTGCTTCTTCCGCATGTTAGAGATGGTGCGTTGATTTCATTCGAGGAAGAAAATGGAACGGCAGAGATAGACAAACAAAAACTTACCAAATAACAGTATGAGCGCGTTGGATGGTGATTGGCGCGAGAGAAGCAAACAATGCAGCGACGAAGAAAATGAGGTGCGTCCGTTGCGCTCGCTACAACTTGTTTTGGTCAGCGCGTCCTTCGATATACTGCCTTGTTGCCTTGTTCTCCGGCGGACACAGTTCATCAGGGGTAGAAGAGTCTTTTTACATCAGGGGTAGAAGGTGTCAAATAGGGAAGATTTTTTTTAGGGCCAAATAGGTAACAAGATTTTAAATAAGGGCCAAATAAGGAATTCTCTCTTATTAATTCTCAAATGTCCCGTCCATGAACTCCTGCGTAATGTTGTTGTCAATAATTTTTATGCAAGACTTTCTCTTCATGATAATGATTTATTAGATGCTTCTAGTTCTAGATCATTCACACGTATGAAGGAAGAAGCTAAATGGGATCTTCTTGACCGTATTCAAGAAAACACTAAAGGATGGGAGAACGACAAAGGTAGAAAGTCAGGTATAAATTATGACTATGAATGCATTAAATTTTTTACGGGAACCAATGATTTCTATGATGTTAGTGTTGTTTGTGCACTTGATTCTCAATTTTCAAACTGTCTTAAATCTTTTGCCTCCTATCTTGATATTCCTAAAAAGAATTATCACAAGTACCATGCACCTTATAAAGATATTGTTCCGGCTAGTAATATAGAAGTGCATGCTATTAATCCTGCTGTTCCTGAGCCCTATGTTGAAAAAATGTATTTCCCTGCTAAGGTGAAAGAACACTCTATGGTGGCTAGTGTGGTTAATAAGAGTAATAAGAAAGCTATTGAACCTTATGAACAAATAACTGTTGAACCTGCAGTAGCAATAGTGAAAGATCCTGTTTGTGGAAATGTGGAGGATGAACACATTGTCTTCTATGAGGATGCCTCTAATATTGTTTCACATCCTTATAGACCTAAGAAAACTAGTGTTCCTGTGCTTTCTGTTAAGATTGGTGATCATCGCTATGATGGTTTATGTGATATTGGTGCTAGTTCTAGTGCTATACCTTATGAGCTTTATAGAGATATTATGCATGAAATAGGTCCTTGTGAGATTGAAGATATTGATGTGGTTATTCAGCTTGCTAATAGAGGAAACTGTTTTTCCTATTGGTATTGTTAGGGATGTGGAAGTTTTATGTGGTAAAACTAAATATCCCACTGATTTTCTAGTACTTAGTAAGGCTGCTAGTAAGACTTGTCCTATTATTTTTGGTAGACCTTTTTCGAACACTTGTGGTGCTATTATAGATTGTAAGAGAGAGAAGATTTTGACTAAATCTGATGGAAAATCTTATGAGTTCAATTTTTCCAAATTTGCTAGAGCACCTTTTGAATCTAAATTGCCTTATGAGAATTTTAAAGTTGAACAACTTGCTTCTATTGCTCTTGCTCCTAACAATGCTTTGCAACAATATATGGAGGACCACGAGGGTGAGGTCTTTATGGATGAGAGAAATGAGGTGGACGATATTCTTCTTCGTCAACCGGTTATACTGAAACATAATTTACCTGTGGAAGACTTGGCTACCACATTACCACCCAAGGAGGATCATGTCTTTGATTTAAAACCTTTACCTGATGATCTTAAATATGCTTATCTTGATGATAAGAAAATATATCCTTTTATTATTAGTGCTAAACTTTCAGGTGAAGAAGAGGAAATATTATTGGGAGTTCTGAAGAAACACCGTGGAGCTATTGGATATACTATGATGATTTGAAGGGAATTTCTCCTACTATATGTCAGCATGCTATTAATATTGAAAGTAGTTGAATATCAACGTCGTTTAATTCCTAAGATGAAGGAAGTGGTAAGAAATTAGGTATTAAAGCTTCTTAATGCTGTTATGATTTTTCCTATTGCTGATAGTAGATGGGTAAGCCCTGTGCATTGTGTCCCTAAGAAAGGAGGAATGACTGTTGTACCTAATGAAAACAATAAGCTCGTTCCACAAAGAGTAGTAGTTGGTTATAGAATGTGCATTGGTTTTAGAAAGGTTAATAAAGTTACTAAGAAAGATCATTATCCTTTATCCTTTATTGATCAAATTCTAGAGAGGTTGTATAAGAAAACTCATTTTTGCTTTCTTGATGGTCAATCTGGGTTTTTTCAAATTGCTGTTAAGAAACAAGATCAAGAAAAAACAACCTTTACTTGTCTTTATGGTACTTATGCTTATAGACGTATGCCTTTTGGTTTGTGTAATGCTCCTGCTACTTTTCAAAGATGCATGTCTGCTATTTTTCATGATTTTTGTGAAGAAATTGTGGAAGTATTCATGGACGATTTCTCCGTCTATGGAACTTCTTTTGATAATTGTTTGCACAACCTTGATAAAGTTTTGCAGAGATGTGAGGAAACTAATCTTGTTCTTAATTGGGAGAAATGCCACTTTATGGTTAATGAAGGAATTGTTCTTGGACATAAAATTTCTAAAAGAGGTATTGAAATTGACAGAGCTAAAGTGGAAGCCATAGAGAAAATGCTCTGTCCTAGGGATGTTAAAGGTATTCGTAGTGTTCTTGGTCACCGTGGTTTTTTAGGAGGTTTATTAAACGACGTCGCCGGACGAGGGCTGCAACACTTTGGTGCATTGGTAGTGGTAGACGTGGACCTGAGAAATCCTCTCTCACCTCTTGTCGTGCAAAATAATCTTTAATGACCCGACCAATATACATAAATGAAACATATATATACATAACATATAAAATTGTAAAACCAAAAAAAATCTTAAATTTTCCAACAAAAAAAATATCTTATGTTTTTCTCCCGTTGCAACACACGGACATTTGTGCTAGTATGTCCTAAGTGGCATGAAAACAATATGCCCGGTCTTTTATTGTACTACTTACCTTTATGGGGGCTAATCCTATCAGATATATTTTGTTTGTCGGGAATGTGTACGGACGACAGCCTCCCTTGTGTTCCGGTTCACCGTGGTCGAGGAGGTTGTTCGGAGTGGCCGGCTTTCTAGCGGGTGCAACGGAAGGAGAGGAGGCCGTACTCCGATCGGCTTGCGCCTGGCTAACAAAAACCCGAAATACAAAGACTTGGGTATCAGAGGAAGCCTGCACTCTTTTGTCGGTACATGGACCAATTTGCTAACGAGAACACGACACATGGCAAGGCTCATCCGTCACATGTCGAATAAAGATAACGTTGTCAACTTGACACTTTAATTTGAGAGAGAAGTTGCCTCACGGCTTCGAACGCAAATCGTTATCGCAGTGGAATTCAGAAGTGGAATGGCAATGCAGATATATGAGATCGACCTGAAACCGTTCTGCCAAGTGCACGGATTATTCCGGAATAGAAACTCGCTACAATTTCAGCTCCCTCCTTTTCATACGAGCTGATTTTTTTTTCTGAAACTAGTCAGTGTGCACGTGCAACGCACGATCTTTCTTTCATCGGAAAATAATTTGCGACAAAACAATTTTCACCAAAAATTCTTGGATTTCATGATAAATAAACCAAGCGCAGACAATAGTCATTCTATCCAATATATACCACACATAAATTATGAAAATATTTTCTTAGAAAAAAAAATAGTTAACCCAATTTAAGAGAAATGATTGGAGAAATAACCTGGCACAGATACGCAGACAACTTAGGGCGCCGTCGTGTACTCCGGTAAGGATCTCATTGCTCATGCTCTAAGGGCACCGACGGGCACGTAGGGCGCGACATGGTCTCTTTGGTACACGCCAAACACCGTGTCGTCCTCGAAGCCTAGGAGTTAGGCACACCATGGAGGCTTCCTCATCGAGGCCATAGCTCCCCCCCCCCCAAACACTTCGCCTCTGAAGCCATCACCGGCGCATGTGTGTCTTGTGGTCTCCGTCACGCATGCTATTCTTAATTTTAACGACGTCACCATGCAACAGAGGTAGGAGTGGTGATGGCGGGCGTGGCTGCTATCAGATTTGTCCTGGACGCACATGTACTGGTTTTGAACCCAACGTCATCCGACACAGGGACAACTTATAAGCCGATGGGTGCTGATGAGTTGTCAATTAATTAGAACACTAGTCGTCTTTTTCAAGCACACACAAAAGACTTTGCGCGTAATTTTTATTAAGCTTTAGGAAAGATTTATTTACACATAAAGAAAAGGAACCAAAAGACTGCCTAGCAGGGCACCTAAAAAGAACTACGCGACTCCTAGATCCGCTCGGCCTCCACACGCCTGCAAGATAAGCAACCTCTCCTCAATTAATCTAGAGCATCTGTCAGGTAACCGTGTGAAAGAGAATATAAGTACAGTAGCACATGGCCGTAATTGAAAAAAAGGAGCCCGTGGCTGCATGCATATAGCTGCGTACGGTTTGAGCTGTACTTTCTTTACGTGCATGCAGCGGCCTCATGGCTTTGAATTTGGGAAAGAGGATTTTCGGTGCGGCCGATCGTGGCTTTAAATTTTTTCCTCGCATGCAGGAATATCGGTTAACTCGGCACAATTTCCGCATGGGGGTGGCCGAAAATCACGAGGGTCAGGACGTGCGATGAGATGATCTGCCAGGCAAAACATTGAATCTCAACCATTCAATTGGGTGGAAGACCACCGGAGCGATAAAGACACTTAGATTTCATTAGATGTATTTGATCGTAGGGTGGTGGTTACCCCGTGTACACTCTGTGGGTACACTCTGTGGGTGGCTTTAGGAGAATTCAAGTTAGCGTAGATAGATTAACTAGCAAAATGCCCGTGCGTTGCAATGGGTGAACAAGAGTTTTATGGTATTAATCATTGTGTTTCCTTTATTATAATTTCGATTTTACCATGTACAACATTCGGAATCAGGTACATAACGAGCACTCATTTTGAAAGGTCATAAACCAAAAAATCGCTTGCGGTCAAACACAAAAAAAAAGAATTATGGGTGCCATGTACAGTCTTGGACGGGTCATGGATCTTTGTACATAATGATCTCACAAAAAAATTATATTTATTCATACATATATGAGCTTCTTGTAATATGAACTTGATGCGATTTTGATAGCAGAATCAAGTTACCCAAAATTTGAATAATATTTGACAAGTATTGGACAAAAGAACAAACAACTACAACGAAGAATTTAACTACTGCTACTAGAGCTGCAGAAGTTGCCAGCTAGTCCATTGTCAATAATACTTTATGTGCTGAAATCTAAGTATCTCTTTCATGTAAGACCAGTCTGCTGAAATATGGGTGTCTCTACACTGTAAGAACACCATGCCAACGAAATTCAAAAAAAAAAAACACCATGCCAACAAGAACAGGCAGGACTGGTATATTATCCAAGAACAGGCATGACTGCCACCAAAGTAGGAAACTGAGATATATGTAAATATTAGGTAGCGAAATCACCTTACAAAAGGGAGGGTATATTATCCAGGTGGCCACTGGCCAATGCAATCAGGATCCTGCAAGAGAAGGTGCTACCAACTACCAAGGCTATGCAGAAGCTGATTAACCGCTTGTTGAATTTACAAGAATTGATTGCTATAACATCTATAATCATTGGGAGCATATAGACAGGGGGAAAATCACAAGCAATAACTGAATTAATATACATCACTCTGCTCTCTACATTTTATAACCATTAATCAATCTAGAACAAGTTCTTCTGAGCATTGTAACGATGGCAAGCACACCAAATCAGGAAAATAAAATAGCTATACTATCAATCTACCTTCCTCTGTCCGTGAGGGATGTTATGGCAGAGAGCTCGGCAACAACAGACCGCAAGCACATGGGGATCGCCATGCACCTGCCCGGCGGGAGCACGTTGTACGGAGGCGGGAGAACCCTAGCAGCACGTGCCCATGTCCGCTCCTGCGCGACCCACGTCCTAGCACTACAGAACGCCCAACCCCTGATCTCGTCGAGCTCCCTCTTGCTGGGGTTGTGGGATTGTGCGAGGAAGGCAATGGGGTTTGCTGGTGGTGGTGTGGGGGCTTCGGGGGTCGAAGACGACGTGGGCGCGGTTCCACAGCAGCGAGACGGCGTCCTCGACGGCGCCCGTGCACAAGGAGGACGCCATGCCCGTGACTCGCTCGCACCTTCCGCATGCCACCTCTTCCTCCGAGCTCGGTCCCTCCACGTCTCCATATGAGCCCAAAAGCTGACAACTCCTCCATCTCTTCGTTGCGCCGAGTGCCTACGACGACCATTAGGGGATAACTCAGTGAGATGGCATATCAGCTCTTTGGAACTTGCTCAAGATGTGTTGGCTGAGCCTGTCCAGAGGTCCCAATACCCTAAAATATAATCATGGGTGCATGCCATTGATCTTGACCACTTTCTCACAACCTCCCGAGGAAATCGCAGTTACATCATGGATCCACGCTGAGCGAGGCTACACCAAACAACCAAGCGCAGCCAACAAATAATGCAGTCAAATAAACTATGTAGCACTCCATGCATGAAAGCCAAAATTGCAAGTCTGTATTGAAAGGATATATAATAATACAATCAAATGACAAGAAGAGCAGCAGTACCGGCCGATCATATGAAATTGACGCCCTAGCCTAGGCGGTTGTTCGTTCCATCCCAGATTACATGCCAGCCGGCCGGCACTCACGCCCAAGACACTGCCCGCTGCTGTGAGACCTGCCGGAGTGGACAAACATGTGCGCAACCGCAGAGGGGAGGCGCGTAAACGGCGGGCGCGCGCGGTGGGATGGAGGTCGGGATAGTAGTATGGCGGGTTCCAGTAGATCTTGATGTGGCATCCGTAGACCGGTCGGCACACCCATGCCTTGGCCGTTGGGTCGCCTTCAGGTCGCACGGCGCCGGCGACCAGATGTCCAGATGGAAGCGCCGTGGCTCAACGATCTCATGGCGGGGCATGAGGCTGGGTTCGTACATGTTGCCAGAGGTGAGGATGACAAGAGGCGGCAGCTACGGTGCCAGAGGACAAAATTCGGAGCGCCATCGGCAGACCTGGCCGGCACGCCCAATATTAGCCGTTGGGTTGCCATCAGGTCGCACCACGCCGGCGGCCAGACGGACGCGCCGTGTCTCAGCGATCTCATGGCGGGTCATGGGGGTGAGGATAACAAGAAGACGGCAGCTCCGGCGGCAGACGAATTTTACCAAGTACGGACGAACTATAATACACTTCATCGTCCCAAAACAATCAGAAATTTTTATTTGGTCAACCACGGATTGCAGCATCCTAGACGGGCAATGGCGTCATAGAGCTTGACTCGGACTGTCTCTTCCTCGACAGCTCCGAGACATAGCATATCAGGCCCGTCAGGTCGGAGTGTGACGACCCGCCTTCCTCCATGGCCGCCCACGCCTCCGCGGCGATCTCCTTCGCCCTGGCCCTCCTTGCCCCCGCCTCCGGCCCGCCTCCCATAAGCTCGGCGATCGCCTTCTCCACGTCGCCGCTCTCCACCTGAACCCCCTCGGCCTCCCTGGGGAGGTGCATGGCGGGGATCTTCACGCCGGACCTGACGCCGAGGCCGAGCACGTCCACGAGCAGCTGCTCGCTGCAGAACTGGTCGGCGATGGTGGGCCACGTCAGCGTGGGCACGCCGAGGGAGACGGCCTCCAGCGTGCCGTTCCAGCCGCAGTGCGTGAGGAAGCCGCCCACCGCCGGGTGCGCGAGGATGGTCACCTGTGGCGCCCACCCGCGCACGAGGAGCGCCCTGTCCTGGACGCGCGCCTCGAACCCCTCGTCGTCGAGCAGCGCCCTCACGGCGGCGTCCGCCTTGGCCTCCTTGATGGCCCACACGAACGGCCGCCTCGACGCCTCGAGGCCGCGCGCCAGCTTGGCGAGCTGCTTGGCCGTCAGCTGCGAGATGCTGCCGAAGCTGACGTAGAGCACGGACGCCGGCGGCCGGGCGTCGAGCCACGAGACGATGTGCCCGGCGTCGACGTCGGAGGGTTTGCCGCGGCCGGCCATGGCGTCGGCGTCGCCGGCCATGCTGCTCGAGGCGCAGGTCGGGCCGACGGCCCACGTCCTCTTGCCAAGCGCTGCCGCGTACGCGTCGAGGAAAGGGGCCTCGATGCCGCGGAACGTGTTGAAGAGCAGGCCGTCCGCGGTGGCCTCGGCGTCGAGCGCGTCGCGGTGCTCCTTCTCCACGCCGGGGTACTGGAAGAATCCCCGGTGCGTTGCCTTGCTCCCGAGGGCGTGCACCGGGAAGCCCGGCACCTCGAACGGCGCCAGGTCGTCGTCGCCGACGCGGTCGTACACGCCGTGCGCGGTGAGGCAGTGCACGGTGAGCTGGAAGTAGGCCGACGGGCAGTGCATCACCAGCCTGGGGATGCCGAGACGCTCGCACACGGTCGCCGTCCACGGATTGCACAAGTCGGCGAGGAGGCAGACCGGGAGGCGAGGCAGTGCCCGGATGTACTCCTCTAGGGGCTCGGCTAAGTTCCAGGTGGCCTGGAAGAAGTTGAGGTACATGCCGGGTTCGAGCCCTGTGAGCTGGTCGATGGCCTCGATCCCCTCCGGTAGGCCGAGCCGCGGGCCCGGGAATGGAAGCTCGACGATCTCCAGGAGGAGGCCCGCCCTCCTGGCACCGTCGACGGTGGCCCTGATGCGCGCGGCGTTAACGGGCGTGGTGACGATGGTGACCCGCGGGCCGCGCGCCGCGAGGAGGCGCGCCACGTCCACCATGGGGATGATGTGGCCCTGCGCCGCCAACGGCACCAGCACGAAGTGCAGCTCCGACGTCTCCATCAGTGGCAGCTTGATCCGAGCTCTCTCGGTCTAGCCCACTCGCTTGCACACCCTGCTTGCTTGCGCACCAGTGTCGGCGACTAGGATCTGTGTTCAATTATAGGCTATCGGCGAGCAGTTAAGCTAGTGAGTGTGAGCAGAGATGACAGTTGGGTCAGAGTGGTACGAGTTACACGGCCGCTGTTGAGGCTACATTTATGTATGTATGCTGCGTGACGTCCCTGGTGACGTGACGTGGGGGCTACTCTAGTAGTATATGTGCAAATGGATCTCGACGGCGAGCGACAGTGAGTTGAATCATTTTTCAAGTCACGGTGGTGGATTAATCAAAGTAGCGCCGTGCGTTCCAAGAAGACCTTTGTGGGTGGAGGCTGTCGGGCGGGCGGAAGGTCTTGATGGTGGATCACGGAGGAGGGTGACATGTGCGCCTAAAACGGTGCTTCCTCGTCGCCATCCCCCGACCTCCCGTGCTCACTCTGATATCAGGGGTGAAAACTAACGTGAAAATATCTCTGCTACTCGTATATAATTTGATCGACCTACTACTAGAATAATCTCCAACGATAACGTTTTCGCTGGAAATACATACACTGCTTTCACCTAAGAATAAGACCGCAGGATTTTTGTTGTTGTTGTTGCCAAGTGCTTCTAATGTGAATCCAGCAAAGGCCACGTTAAAGGCATCTCACCCACCTGAGAATAAGACCATACGATTTTGTTGTTGTTGTTGTTGTTGCCGCCAAGTACTTCTAATGTGAATCTAGCAAAGGCCACGTTAAAAGCATCTCCACCAGCCCTCGTCAAAATTCGGCGTCCTCAATTGTGTCCTCTATGCATGCATTGGGGATATAAATAGTGTAAGTACATCATAGTTGTTTCACTTGATGTAACATAGCCACCTCCATGAAATCATATTACAAGTTTCACCCACGAAAAGGAAATGTCTAATCTCTCGATGCAATATGACTTCCTTTTGCGACAACTTAGGGAGTTTAAAAAAAAAAATCGCCCCCGATGGGGATCAAACCCTGGTTGCTGGGCACGCCACTGTGCACCGAACCACTAGGCTAGCGCCCCGTTCTCAACTTATGGAGTTTTTATTCCATTGTGATAGGATTACAATCTGACTTTACAAATGGATCAATGAAATCAGGGGCCTGATGAAGCCAACAGGTTGTGCTTCGCTCGGACCGACCAAAGTTTGCAAGGAAGTGGGATACCCTATTGCATGATCGCTAGCTAATCTAAGTAACCTTGCAGGCCCTACTGTTGCATGCTGTTTATTTAAATTGCCGTTTGAAGAACTGCTGACGGTGAAGGCAGGATTCACTTAAGCACATGGTAGCATTAACCGAAGCTAAAAGCACATGAGAGCAGGATGTGCTGGTGGTGTTTAGCGCCGATGAATGAAGTGTACTCGCTCCCAGTCTAAGACAGAATACGTCATTGTGCAGAAATTAGACAGGGTGACGGCTCACCTTGGTCCGGATAGGACGCGATCGAACTGGCCTCGTAGTACGGCAGTCGAGCAGGACGGCGTGGGCAGTGCGGCGAGAAGTACGTCGGCCGAGCAACTCGGAGTTCTCGTGCAGGCAGTGGTGCGGCGTGTGCCACGTCGGCTTGGGCAGGCTAGACTGTGACGGCCTGCAGAACTTGGAAAGGATGCATTGCACATATTCATATTTATACGCGGCCGAGGAATTGGAGGCCGAAGCTAATTTAGTTGCGTGATTGTCGGACGATATGACCGCATGCGTTACGGAGCAACGGCTCAGCTTTTTATTCTTCCCTTGCGTGCGGCTCTCGCACAGTTTTCATCCGCCTTACCAAATTGCTAGATGCACTTTTTGGGAGGGTTGGCTCTTATGTGGACGGTTAGATCTAATTAAGTGGGCATGACCGTGAGGTGGTAATTGGTCTGTGTTGTCTTGTGTACATTTAACGGGGTGTGTTTAGAGAAGAAAATGTTTGCTCTTTTAATAGTAGTAGAGATAGTTCTGAAAGAGTTCATGCGATTCTGTATGTTTGAGCGTTTCCAATTGCCATGACCATGATTCCAAAATATCTCTCTTCTACAATGTAGTATGTTCTTACCATATTGTTATTGATTCCTTTTCGATGTGATTTGATGTCTATGTTGATGCGCTCGACCGGTTATTTCGGATCATTTCAGTTGTGCAACCGAGACATTTGCACCAGACCTCTCTACGCTGCAGACACCCCTGTGAGGCTGCCCGTTTCTGATTTCATTGCGGGTTTCTCCGACAAGCTCATGGATCTGCTGCTTCCCCTCGTCTTCGCCATCCCAGAGTTCATCATTCACCTCACAACCTTCAATGCATGGTGCCTCACGCTTGCCAGGTCATTTGTTCAAGTACATTATCTCTGCCACTGTCGTAGGATGGGAAAGACAGATGCCATGGGATGGCTTAAGGTTTGGGGCCGATGGAAGTTGTAGGTATCTGGGGAGGGATCGCACGGCGAGTAGCCGCGTTCAGCAACACTACAAACACAACAATCTACCAAGGTTCGGGGCCCTCGTGTGGAGGTAACACCCCTACTCCTGCCTATCTCTCTGTATGTATAATATCCGAGTAGCCACAGTACAGTTTTGCCTCTCAGCCGAGTAGCCACTCTGCTGCTCTCTCTTGCTCTAGTACTAGCTCTTGCAATAAATACGATTTGGGCCAACGTCCCTCGCGCAGGAGGGGGCTGGGCACCTTATATACTGGTGCCCAGCCGAGTAAACAAAGCATAAAAGGTACAACTGATGGGACAACTCCACTGTGACATGCAGAGCACGCTTCCGGGTTCCCGCTGACGCCATTGCGAGAAGTCGCCGCGCCGTACGGCTGACATGACTTGTCCACCCTGTCAGTCTCACAGTGTAGGCCCCCATCCTGTCATGTCCCCTCTGTCAATGACAAGACAAGACAGGTGCCCACCTCACTGTACCCACGCCGCGTCGTTGATGATCAGATACCTAGTATGTTGAACCGCACGCCTGTACGGCTGCGGGATACGCGGGATCTCGTCAGAACGGCTCCATTGACTTCATGCCCGAGTAGGCTTGCATCTCATCTACTCGGACCACTCGTTCTTTACTCGGACGATGTTGATCTTCCTTGTTATCTTGTTCTGGCCATCAGTGAGTATCACCGAATAGAACCTACCGGGCAGTGGATACCCGGGTAGCCGTCTACTCAGTCAAAAGAACTTTGACCTTTACTTTACCACTTGCCTTACCCCTACTCGGGGGTAGCCCCCCGACATTAGTCCCCGAAGCTGGTACTGTCCAGTGAACTTGTTCGTTGGGCCCTGCCATCTTAAACCAACTTTGTCTTCATGAAAGAATTAGGCCGAGTTGCACCTCAACCCGGACCAATGACTCCTCGAATCTCTCCAGCCGTGGTTATGAATGAAACTCCTTTGGAGCCGAGTAGAGCACTCTTTTCACCGTGCTGCCGAGTAGTTTGATTTGGTGAAATTTTGGACATGATCCCGCTCGATCAGACCAAATCTATCTTCTCGTGTCCTTGTGGGGCACGTGTCACGCCCACGTACCCCCGACGCCTCGGTGCCAGTGCAACAGCAGGCCACGCGCCTATCACTGCAGCAAGGGCCCACAACCTGTTAGGTCACCTCGAACGAGTACTCGAAAGCCCACGATCCAGGACGTGGGATTAACTGCGCCCGTTACGCGCGCGGAATGCGCTTCGTGCGTTTCTAACGGGAAGTTAACCCACGCCGCGCGATCTCTGGCCACGATCAATCCAGTAGTAACCGCAGCTCGCGGAGGAATAAATACCCCACGTCGCCCAAATCATTCTCTGCCTTCGCATTTTCCCCCGTCTCTGCTCCCTCTCTGCCCTCGCCTCCGCCGCCGAGCACACGCCGCCGCAACCGCAACGTTCCGCCGCTCCGCGCACTGAGAGACAAACAGAGAGAGAGCACCAAACCTCGAGCGCCTCCGCCCTCGCCTTCGCCTTCAACTCCGACGAGCACGCGCGACCCCGCCGAAAACTCCGCCGTCATGGATCTCGAGCACGTCCCCGGGGACGAGCACGAGGAGGAGGTGGCACCGTCCCGAGCCGGCTGGGAGGGCTCGGATGTCACAGCCGCTGATTGCCAGTGGCTGGTGAACACCCGCCGAGTCCCCCCGGCGTCATCTGTCGCCCTCCCGGCGACGAGCTTGTCCCAACACCGCAAGACAGTGAGTATGTCGTGTTCCTGTCGCACTTCAAGCGCGGGTTTGGCCTTCCCATCTCAAAGTTCTTCTCGGACTTCCTCCGCCATTTTGGCCTCCAACCCCACCATATTCCTCCTAATGCCATCGTCATGCTTTCCACCCACGCCACCGTCTGCGAGGCTTTCTTGGGCGTCTACCCGACAGTCCAGACATGGGCCCGCTATTTCTTTCTCCGCTAGCAGAGTGTTCCTAATCCTGGCAACCCTCTTGTCCCTCGTGTCATGACCCAGACGGGTGGCGCGATGATGCTGCAACGCAAGACCGGGCACCACCTGCGGGTTCTCGGACTGGATACCGTGCGCAAGTGGCAGCGCGGTTTCCTCTACGTGAAGAATGTGCCTCCTGAAGCCGGGCAGCCAGCTGAAGACCGAATTGGACTCCTCCCGTTCCAGAACGTGCTGCCCACCGGGCAGAACTGGGGTACAACCCGAAGAACACAGTCCCAGACGTCGTCCAGGTAGAGAAACGCCTGACGCAGCTGGCTGAGGAAGGGCTATTGCAGGACGATCCAATCGCCTACTGGATCTCTCGCCGAGTACTCCCACTCCAGGCCCGAGCGCACAAGATGTGCTATATGGGAGGCGCGCGGGACTGCACTCGGACTACGACCTTCGAGCTCAGCAAAGCAGAGGTGTCCATCTGGGCCAAGTCCATTATGAGTACAACGCTGACCGAGAACTGGGCATACAGCTTTGTGCCGTATAGCCGAACGAAGCGCGTCCCCCAGGTGAGTATTGCACTCTGTATGCTCACCGTTTGTGCCTTATGCCGAATAGATTATCTCCTAGGCTTGATATGCTTTATGTTTGCATGACTTACTGAGTAGAACCTCCTAGTTAGCACTTGGCTTTGTATGCTTTGTGTTTGCATGCCATGCCGAATAGGTTCTCCTAGGCTTTATATGCTTTATGTCTGCATGCCTTACTGAGTAGAACCTCCTAGTTAGCACTTGGCAGTGTATGCTTTGTGTTTGCATGCCATGCCGAATAGGTTTCCTTAGAGGTATTAACTTCCTGTGCTTAGTGTTTGCACGATAACCGAGTAGGAACACTTCTTGATTACTTCCTCTGGTCCTTAGCCTTTTATGATTTTTGTTTGCACGCTATACCGAGTAGGAAACCTACTCTGCAGGGAACCACTTTACTTATGTTCTATACTTGCATTACCAGCATATCGCCCGCCAGAGAGACGAGGGTGAGCACTGGGAGGAGGACCGGAAAGAGGATGACGCCACGGCGTACGACACCCAAGACACCCTCTGCATCCCTCGCGCCGGCCAGGAAGGTAAACTCCGCGTTGATGCCTCTATTCGGGATTGGTCCGAAGATGATGAAGGTGACTGGGTTCACCTTTCGGCTTGACTGCAGTCCGCTTTGCTTTCCTTCTCTTGCTCATTCTGAATTTTGTCTTCTTCTCTGCAGAGGAACCAATGCTGGATGACGGAGAGGAACCAGTGGACGCGGTTCCTGTATCTGTGCTTGCTCCCACTACTCGGAAGAGGATGGGCAGTGGTACGCAGGCACCCGCTCCTAAGAAGTTGAAGAAGAAGCCGAGTAACAAACCCCCGGCCGCAAGCAAGCCTACTAACCGTAGGAGACGCGCCCCCGTTTCAGATGGGTAAGTGCCTCCGAATGCACATTTGCTCTCCGATGTGTTTCTTCCTTTTCTCTTCTCTGTTTTCCTTCTGACTTTGCTTTTCCTTTGCACGCTCTTCTTCAGCGATGCACTTGATGCAGACGCCGCAGCCCCACCATCCCCCAAGAGGAGAACGGTCCCGCCGCCCGAGCAGCTCGTAAACCTCTCGGACACGGATGAGGACCAGAACACGGAGGGTAGGACGTGCACGTCCTCCCCAATCAGAGAAGAGCACGACGATGGCACCGAGAACGATACCGACCGCGCCTCCGAGCAGCTGCAGCCTGACGTGCAGCAGGCTGCACAAGACGCCGCTAACACTGAGAGACCTCCAACTCAGCAATCATCTCCGTCAGTTCGCCAAGTGCCACCACCTCCTCAGCCAACCCCCACGCCAAGCACCAAGAGAAACGCCAAGGCAGGTGCTGAGCCAACCCGGCAGCAGCCAAAGCGTGCCCTCCAAGCCGCAAGGCGGACAGTCCGGGCAGCTGGTCAAGAGCACCCAGCTGACACTCACCCAGAATACGACACCGCCTAACCCAAACGTCGGCCTGGTTCCCTCCGGGGTTACCCTTGGTCATGTCGAGAAGTTGAGTGCTGGTGCTGGTGCCAGCAAGCAGCGCAAGTATCTTGAGTATTGGACAGAGCTGCAGGAGCGCCACCAAATCTAGCTGTCCAAGGAGGATTAGCGGATAGCCGCTCTCAAAGAGCGCAAAGCCGCGGGCCTCTCCAAGTCCAAGGGAAAGACAGACTCCTTGGTCATTAAGGAACTATCTTCCCACGGCGAGGACGACGAGGTGCTTCCCGAAGAAGGCATCGCAGCCATCTTGGACCGGGTAGGCCACGTCGAGAAGGCCTGGGATAGCAAGGTGTACGGCAACACCGCCTGGGATGGTGCCGAGTTGGGCAAGCTTGACCATTATCGGACAGACTGGAACAAGGCCGACATTGGTCCTGTTGGTATGGCCGTGGCCAGCCCTTGCAGCACTCTGTCCGACAAGCTTTTCGTCTTGCGCAAGAATATTGAAGATATCGAGCAAAGCTATGTGGTAAGTGTCCCTCTCCATTTTGAATTTTCCGAGTTGCCATTTTCTTCTTTTTCTTCTCTTAGTCATTACCTCAGTCCCCGAGATTTGGGCTGAGTAGGTGAAGACTCAACCGAGTTGAAATTTACTCGGGCCAAATCTTCCAGTACTTATATTCTTCCCTTCTTCTCTGCAGGATAGCGTCCAAAAAAGGACAAAAGTTTTCCGTCAGCTTCTCTGGAATCACCGCCAAGCCAGAGACCGGAACCAAGCTCTGGAGGCTGACAAGAAAGACAGAGATGCTATGGAGCAGCACGCTCTGGACCGCACCCTCAAGCTTTCTGAAATAGAGAGTAAGCTTTTAGCATCTCGGTTTGTGCATTTTGTACTTACGCCCGTTTTTTGCTTTTTGCTCAATTGTTGTCTTCTCTGCAGGCGAGCTCAAGGCTCTAGTGGATAGACACCAGGATTGCGAGGTCTTCGCTGCCTCATCACAAAGCAAGATAACTTCTCTGGAAGGTGAGCTTCCCTCTTTCTTCTTTGTACTCGTTTTCTTTTAGTTGGCTACCCTGCTGATAGTGTTGTTCTTCTCGCGGAAGAATATAAGAGTTTCCAGGAGCAGCACTTGCAATGTCTCACCCCTGCTGAGGCACATCAGCAAGTGCAGGCCCGAGAAGTGGAGCTGGAGCAGGAGCGCACAGCTGAAAGGGCGGAGTACGAGAAACTCCAAGTTGATCTCAGAGACGCCCTTCAGACTGCAATTAACCATGTTTGCGAGAAGAAGGAGCTCAAGACCTCAGTTGCCGCCGAGAAGCGGGCACTTGAGCTTGAAATCCAAATGCTGAAGGACAGGAACCAGGCACTCGAGGTTCAAATATGTGAATCGCGCCGCCTCCAGGATAAGCACATCACAGAAGCGACCGACTGGAAGAACAAATTGGGGGCCCTTGTGCTGGAAATGGAATGTGAGTTTCCGCTACTCGCTACCTTGTCTGTCATTTTTCTTTCTTTCTTCTTCTATTCTGTTTCTTTTCTTCTCGGTTACTCTTTCTGATCCAACTTAGGTCCTGTTGATCTAGATGTCTTCCCTAAACTCTGATCTGCTGGCGAAACTGCTGTGGACAAGGCAAGAAAGGCCAGGGCAGCAGCCGGTCTCAACGTTGATGATGGGTCCAGCCTTGATGACCATCTCACCAACTTGAAGACCCAAGTACGCTCCCTCAAGGGCTTGGGCACCTCCATGGTGTCCACTACTATCAAATTGCACAAGCTATTCTGCCCCGGAAAGGATGTCCCAGAAACCTTCCGCGGAATTGCAGAGCACCTGGATGAGGTTAAGGTGGAGCTCAAAAAGTGGCGTGCTTCCGCAGCTCGGGCAGGAGCTGACGAGCTGCTGCACTTTATCTTGTCCTGGTACGAGAACCTGGACCTCAACCGGATTGCCACTCGCCGCAATGGATCCAAGTGGACTGAGCGCTCTGAGTGCGTCTCCTGCCGGAAGGAAGTGGCCTACGAGCTTGCCTCCTATGCTGACACGAGCCTCTACATCGACGGCCCCACTGAGCCGGATACGTACGTTGAGGACGAGGAAGAAGAAGAGGAGGCCGAGTTCGAGGGCGAAGACGGCGACGACCAGGATGAGGATGACGAGGAGATGGCCGAGCAGGAAGAGACCGAGCAGGGGAGACTGAGCAGCGCGGCACTGCAGAAGAATCCGGGTTGGGAGCCAACTTGGAGACTGAGCAGTCGCAATCCGCTGCGCAGGAGGAGACTGTCACCACCGAGATGGTGATTGACGATCCCGCTCCTGAGCTGGGCGCAACTGGGACCGCGACTGGCAAGCTCTACCCTCTTCCCAGCACCGCAGCTACTCAGGCCTCCAACACTGCACCAGAGCCAACCTCCACTACTCCGACTTCCACCACTGCTGCCTCCGAGCCGGAAGCGACTACCAACACCAACATGGACACTGACTTCCACTGCTGCTTAATTCCTGCATACTTTATCTCTGAACAATTTCATCAGATCCCCGGGATGCCGGGTGCAAATGTATCGAACAAGTTTTAAGTTTTCTCAGCTACTCAGTTTTATTTGTTTAACATTTAGCAACTCTGGCTCAATGTCGGGTTGCGTTTCTATGCAAGTCCCCGAGTTGCATTTTTCATTCACTTGTTCTTTTCGTCTTTAATCTTACCTGCCACTTGTGGCTTTTTTGGTAGTCGAGTCACAAGATTTCTAAGTTCAAGTTTCAGATACTTAGCCACTTAGAAAACTGCATAGTAACACTGCCCACGACTTATCCCAAAAGAGACAAAAAAGGTAAAGAACACCCTACTCGGTTGTTGCACATTTCTTTTCCTTAGCAATTTTTCGTGTGTTCATTGACCTTTGGCTTGTTCTCTTGCTTGCCATGAAGCCGGGTTGCGGACATCAGCAGAGTCGAAGAGTTGGCCTGTCGAAGCTCTGGCTCCACAAATCCCTCGGGTGACCCTATCGGGTTTCGACTAGGAGATGTCATAGGCGCTGGTGGAATCGTCGGCTTGACAGGGGGGCGAGATTTACCCAGGTTCGGGGCCCTCGTAGAGGTAAAACCCTTACTCCTGCCTTCTGTCGATCTGTATTAGATGATTAGATCGGTTACAGGATGCTCGAATCGAGAGTAGATCTCGAGTTTCAAGGCTTTTGTGGTCGTGCGGTATTACTTGGTCCTCTCCTTGGGGGCTCTCCTGGCTTTATATAGATAGCCAGGTCTCGAGTTCAACCCGGAGAGGATACAAACCCTAGCTTAGGTCGGTTACAAGTTCCCTAACTTAACCCGCAAGTTGATGCGGGTGGGCTTCTCATGGGCCTTCTAGAGTACTCCAAGGGCGCTTCCTGTCGGGCCTTGACCAGAAGGCTTGAGAGGGGGTGTCCTTACTCGCAGGGTCCAGGATCCATGCCTTCGTCAGTAGCCCCCGAGCGTGTGCTTGACTGGGATTTACTTTCAGTCGAGTAGACGGTCAGAACTTTTTTAATCTCCTCTCGGAAGTTCAACTTGATAGTTGTTGTTTTTGAAGGGTGTGTCCCCTGTATTGTAAGTTATAAAGCTCGAGTATCGAGTAGTACTGGCGCCTGTTTTACGGCTCTTATTTGCAGAAGGATATGGCGCAGTAGCTTGGCTCTCCCGAGAGATCAGGGCCAATTAATTGCGACTAGGGCAAAAACACTCCTGGCCTACACAGATTCGAGACCTCCGACTCGAACCCGATGAGGTGATTGTTGCGACTGGGCCGTTGTGGACTTATCGAGTCGAACTTAACCTAAGAGGGTACCCGGCGCGTCCGCTAGGATTTTTCTTCGTGTTGTTGACACGGAACTATGCCGGAGGACGCAGCTTTCGAGTGCGATTCCAGGCCCAAAAGAAAGATCTTTCTGGGTCTTACCTTCGTATTCGAAGAATACGGCATCCAGATGTGCCTAGTCGGCTGAACAATCCAGGTTTTTATGATGTAGAATTATCACGTGTAGGAGAGGTAGGTTTTTCCCACCCGATGGATTTGTTTGAGCTCCATACGAAAGAAATTTCGCGTTGGAAAAAACTAAGCCCGTATGAAAGAGTTTTCATGTTCGGGATGTTGTGCCCATACGAAAGAGTTTTTCGTGCATAGGGTATTTTCCTCTTTCTCGTTCGAAGAGGTCTTGCTTTATGAACTGTTCATGGAAAAGTTGGTTTCATCCGAAGGAATCGATATTCGTACGAAGAGAATTTCGCGTTTGAACTTCCATTCGAAAAAATCTCAATTTTGAATGACGAACGTCATGACGTCATGGCGCACTCCTCTTCTCCCGATGGGACGTGACGGAGTGGTAGCAGATGGTGGCCCACCTTGTCAGCTTTTTGACCGGGAAACGAGACGTCGCTCCCGTTTTCTACGCGAAGCGCGCAGTAAATGCGCACGATCTTCTGTTAAGATCGTGGCACGAAACAGCGCAGGCCGCCGCTTCGTTTCATCCTCACGCGTGGCAGTCGTGATAGGTGCCACGTAGCGCATCGTACGGCTGAGATTGCCTTGCCCCGTGTATAAGTAGGGGTGTTAGCGCCGCAGTAAAATTTTCCCCGCTCTCTGTCTTCGTCTTCTTCCTTGCGCCCATCTTCATCTTCCTCGCGCTCAAGCTCTCGTTGCGAACAATGGCTGGCGGAAGGAAGCGTGGCGCTGGTACTCTGGCGTCTGGCGAGCCTTCTGCGCCACCCGCTCCTCGCGCCGGCGACTGGCGCTCTCCCAACACCACCGCAAAAAGCATCAAAGAGATGCAGCGGGAGGGATTGCTACCGGCAGAGGCGGAGAAGCGCGTCCGCCTCGGGAAAAGAGAAGAGGTACCCAACCCTCAGTCGAATGAGCGCGTGGTCTTCGTGGACCACGTGACTCGAGGTCTTTCTTTCCCCCTTCACCCTTTCTTCATCGGGCTGCTGTGTGCCTACGGCATACAGCTTCACGACCTTCCTCCGAACGCGATGCAGCACATTTCGTGCTTCATCGTGCTTTGCGAGTGCTACCTCGGCATTCGCCCGCATTGGGCGCTCTGGAAAGCGCTGTTCAAGATCCGGATCTTCCGCGAGAAACCGCGGGTGGAGTCCGAGCCTGGCGAGCCACTTCGCACGGGCGGTTTCGGGATCCAGGCGCGCCAGGAGAACGCATACTTCAACATGCACTTCATCGACTCCGCCCAAGGCTGGCGGAAGAAGTGGTTCTACATCGTCGACAATAGCTCGGGTGGGCTCGTAGAGTTTCACCCATTCGCAGTTCTGTCGAGGCGCAAGTCTTGGAGCCACAAGATGTCAGCCGAGGAAATCCAGACGGTCACGCCCTTACTCGCAAGAGTAGCCGCTCTTCGAGACCAAACCTCGGGAATAGTGCTCAACGGGCTCCATCTGGCGAGTCTCTTCTTGAAGCGCAGGATCCAGCCTCTGCAGCAAAGGCCTTCCACTATGTGGGAGTATCAAGGTGCAGAAGATCCCAGCCGAGTGAGTCGCGAAGAACTTTCGAATGTGGAATTCGAGAAGAAGATCGCGGTCATCACTCGACTGAAGGTAGGGGAGCAATTCCCCGATTGCTCAGTCGAAGCTTTTTCTGCCTCAAATCCTCCTCCGGCTGAGGTTAGTTTCTTGTCTTTGAGTTACTTTCATCTTCTGAATTTTTAGTCGATAAGATCCTTCTTGTTTTCTTGTCTTCGTAGAGTCTAGCCATGGCGGACTGCTACCCGCCAGCTACGGGGGGAGGTGCTTCGGAGCAAGTGTCTAGTCACCAGGACGGCGCGGTTGACACCAGTGTCGCCAACGCTTCCTCGAGCTCGGAGGACGATTCTTCGGATGACGTCGAAGACTCGACTGGCGTCCCCCCGAAACGTCGTCGGGTAGATGAAAACGAAGCTACTTCAAAGGACAAATCCTTGGAAGCATCGCCTAGTCAAGCTCCTATCCATGTGACTCCACTCCAATCTCTTCCTCCTTCGGCTTCGTTTCCAGTGATAGCAAACGCTTGGGACGCGGATGCTCTGGACGATGATGAAGATGATGAGTAAGTGTTTTCTTCCTTGTTCTTTTGTAATGCCAGTCGATCAACTTCTAAATTCCGATATTGATGTTTTTCTATCTTTCACTGCAGTCTGCAAACGATCAGCCCGCGTAGGTTTGCTGCTAACGTTCCTCCCGAAAAGAGGAACAAAGCAAAGGACGCGGGTGAAACCCCCACTGCAGGCACCGTCCAGAACTCTCCCAGGGCAGCGCCTGATGCTGCGACTGTGGAACGAGAAATCCCCAGCTCCGCCGCTAGGACTTCGGTCTCGAAGGAGGCGACGGACAGTTCTGCGGATCCTCTCTCCCACGCCACCGGACAGGTAAACTTCTATCTCTTGGCCTTCAAGAATTTTTTTTATATCGGGTGCACGGCAGTGCTCCCGATGGGAGTAGCCCCCGAGGCTGTAGTCGATCGCGTGCGATCGGCTGCAGGCTCAAAGTTCTGTTCATCTTTTCTTCATGATTTTGCTTTTCTCGGGTGCACGGCAGTGCTCCCGATGGGAGTAGCCCCCGAGGCTGTAGTCGATTGTAAATAATCGGGTACATGCTCCAATGTAATCCTTCTAATTTTTCTATCTTCATGTTTTTAATTTTTATCGGGTGCACGGCAGTGCTCCCGATGGGAGTAGCCCCTGAGGCTGTAGTCGATTGTAAATAATCGGGTACAGGCTCAATTTTGATCCTTTTAACTCTTCCGTCTTCGCGCTTTTGCAGTCACTCGTTGATTCTCTTGCAGCGATTGGTCGCCGCGTCGTTCTCGCTGAAGCGGATTGCAATTCTCTTCGAGCAGACCGCAACCGACTCCGGACTGAAAACGATCTTCTCAAGGGTGAGCTTTATCGTTTCCCTGTATTCCACACTCCATTCATTCTAGAGTTTTTGACAAATGTCTCTTTGCAGCTCGACTTGAATTTGCAGAATCCGAAAAGGTCAAATTCTCTGAGCAGGTAACTGCTCGAGAAGCTGATTTGACGGCCATTCGACAAGAGCTAGAGACTTCCCGCATGCAGTCGGAAGACTTCAGTCGACAGCTTGCGGACGCGCGGAAGTCCTTGAAGGAGTTAGAGAAAACCGGCAGTAAGGCCGACAGCGAGCTTGTCGGGTTCCTCCGTCCCCTTGCTGAGCGCTTCGCGGGTAAGCTTGCTGGAATTTCGCGATTCTGATTCTCCACTTGGCTGTAGTTTGCTAAGTATTATTTTCTCCCTTCGCAGGTATTCTGGATGTTCCTCTAGAAATCCCTGGACTCCAGCGGGTGGATGTGGTAACCGATACGCTTGCCCAGCTTAAAAGGCACGCTGACGGAGTTTCTTCCGTGGTCGGCGATGCTACCCAAGTGCTGGGGCAACTGTACGGTCGCCTCCTCGCCAACGTCACTCCTGCACCTGCGCTCGATGATATGTTGAAGGTCTTCTCAGAAGGAAAGCTTCTGGATGCCTTTGCAGTTGCTCAGTCGGAGGCTGGCGCGAAGACTGCGATTCAATTTGCTCTGGCGCACGGAGTCGAAGGGTTGGAGGAGGCTTACTCGTCCATTCCAGTCGATCCCTCCACGGGCAAAAAGGTACGGCTCTCTCGTTTTGGCGAGCAAGCCGCCATTCTTGCTCGGAAGCTTTCTGAGATTTTTGCTCGGAAGAAGGGAGGGTCGACTGCTGCTAGTGGGAGCACCAATGTAGCCTCGTAGTTTTTTTTATTTCCTTCCTTGAATGTAATGAACCTTGGGATGTATTCCCGTACTTTTGTTGGTCTTAATCGAAGCATTGTGTTTTTGGAATTTATTCCCTTTGTTTGTACTCTGTCTCCCGATGGGAGTAGCCCCCAAGCGTCTAGTCAGATGTTCGACTAGAAACAACTCGAGTAGGGCATCTCACTCCTTTCCTTGTACTTCTTCCAGGCGAATGTTTCTGCCGCGGAGTCATCGGGTGGACGTGGTAACCCAGTAAATCCACTTGTGGCTGCCGTGGGCACTTTTGCTGGCCTTCGTGGTAAGGTTCAGGAGGGTGAGCGTAGACTGAAAGCGCTGCGCGGGGTAGCTGATGTGGCGATATCCAAACAGAGATTGGCAGCTGAGCGCGAGCAATTTCTGATGGATGAACTGTCTTCGATTGCAAGGGAGTTACTATGTAAGTAGTGTAGCCCCCATGCTATATTTCTCCCCTCTGCTTCTTATCTGACTAAGTGCGTTTGCTCTTTAGTTGTGAGACCAGATGACAGAGAGGAGAAGCAGTGGGTGGAAAACCTCATTCATCAAGAAGCTAACAGCACAAAACCTCATGCGAGTAATTTCTGGTCTGATCGCAGCCGAGGGTTTGTGATGGCTACCTTGAAATTTCGAATCCGCCAGGCGAGAATTCTCGTGAGTTCTTTCCACGAAGTCCTGGTTGCGATGAATGCTGCTTTTTATCCACTCGAGAGGGGTCCCGAAGACTGGAGTTATCTTCTCAGGCTGTTTGGACGAGAAGGGGAGGTTCGCGCATGCGTACGCAAACAAATGATGTGCGGCGCGGTTGTGGCTCTCTCGTTTGTCCGAATATGGCATCCTGAGATAGATTTGAACTCCGTAGCTCGGCGCCCAGATTATGCAATCGAAGACATCACACCGTTTTATGATGCTGTACGCCCTGCAGCCGAGAAGATTATCCAAATGACCTCTGAAGAGGTAGATAGGGTCTTAGCGACTGAGAATGCTCAGCGGTTTGACTGATTATCGGATGTGAATATCCTGTAAAACTGTTTATAGTTTGTAAAAACTGTTTGTAAGGTGTGTAACCTTGTTTTTGATGATATTTCTTTGTGATGCTTAGTTTTAGGTGTAGCCCCCGTGTATTTAATGGGGTGTGTACCTGTAACTTTTTAGCATGTAATCGACTGTAAATCTGTCGGGTAAATATGATGAGGAAATCATGTATTTCATTGTGATGACTGAGAAGTCATGTGTTCGAGCTACAAGATTGGCTAGCACAGCCTTATTGTTGGAAAACAAGTAAACCTAGGGGTAGAATTTACGCAGTTGCGCGATATTCCATGGATTGGAATAGATGCCTCCGGTCTCGGGATTCTTCAATCGATAGGCTCCTCCTGGGATCACTTCGTGTACGATGAAGGGTCCTTCTGTCGCACGCTGACTTCTAAGGGATACTCACCGCACGAACTGGATAGCAGATGCTTGGATTATGGGGCATAACTGCTCCCACGTCCCAGCTTCCTGGTAGGCCTGCGCTTATGCGCGACAACACAAGCTCTGCTATTCCACCGTCGATGTAAACTATCCACTAGAAATCACAGGCACTACCATTGACGTACTTCATAACAATCACGCACTGTACGTCAACGGCTTTGAACGAATGATGATCACAACATATCTCTAAGACACAAAAGATTGAAATAAAGTTGCAGATAGCTCTCATTAGAGCAGAGATAGCAAATACAATCATCCCGAGGACACATGTCCCAACATGTCATTCATTACATCAGCGGAAGCAACCAAAGGTGTCTGAGTACAGACAAAACTGAAGGCTTAAGAAGCCGGAGGAAAAATAAAGCAAACGAAGCCCATCCACGAAGGTTCTGGATCCTGCCCTGGTCCAGCTATCTACTCGTCTGCAGCGTTGTCAAACTCCACGAAGTAGCCGTCCTGGGAAGCATCGTAGCCGTAGTCGTACTCTGCGTAAACCACAGCCCCAACGGGGTCAGTACATCCAAGTACTGGCAAGCAAGACTCACAGTTCATCAAAGAGTTACCCGTCAACACAAGCATTGATGCTTGGGATCAACGGAAGAAAGGGGGGATATAAAAGGGTGTTGCTGGCTGCGCTAACCAACTACAGAAGATAACTACCAGTTCCGGCTAACAGAATAAGATGAGATCGAGGATTGTAACCAACTGAAAGATAACTTCAACCAAACCCATCCTGGATCTCGCCCCTTATCCAAAGAAGCAATCCGAGGATAACTCACACAGTTGTGATAAGGTGAATCAAGTTATTGTGTGAATAACCTATTACTAGTCAAGTTATTAATCAGTGGGTGAATCATGATTGATCATTAAGTTGAAGTTGTCCTGAGTACTTGTTAGCCAGTACTTTCACCAAGTAATCCATAACCGCGGAAAACACGGCTTCTCGAGAAGATTATCCCTGCAGGGTTGCACCAATTTGGCCGTACACTCATGAATATCCCGCCAGATGGGATGCCTCCCACCAAGCGGGGCACTCAACACAACAAACCATTCTCCGCATCAAGCCCAAAGCACCTTGGGCGCACGGCTAATCAAGCCCCGAAGAAAAGGGACCCTCATAGCACTCTAAGACCGTGTCCCCCTATATGCCGACTACAAAAGTTCCACCCTGCGCTGGGCTCGCAAAAACATGCATGCGGCAAATAGAAAGCACAAACTAAATGAGATGATTTGGACGAGATGCGAATCAGGTCAAGTTGAGGGGGGCGCCCATACTCGCTTCCCAAATGCGGGTAGTGCGCTCATCATGGATCAGTAGACAAGACCCTTTTCCTATTAGGGTCGACACTAGCAGGCTTCAAAACCTCTCATGGGCCTCCTGCCGGTGCCTTATCATCAAATTATTATTATTACCATTAGCAATTAACAGGATTGATTGATTAACATCGAGCCCCGGTACAAATAATAAGATAGTAAAAGCAGTAACCGACAACAGACTCGAGTAAAAGCAACCCTAAGCATGCTAGGTATGAACAGGCACAAGCAAAGGTTGTAGGTATGGAGGTGGGGCAATATCATTGGTTCAGGGTATCATGTGATAGGTTCGGAGAACAAGCAACGACACATATGGCTAGCAATAATAGACAAAAGGATAGTATCGACAACAAGTGTGGAAAGGAAACTCGATGATTCATGTGAGTGATAACTTGCCTGGCAGCTCAGTATCGTACTGGGCTAGGTCCTGAGAAGTGGTGTCGTAAGGATCGTCGGTCTCAACGTAGTCGTCGTCTAACCGAGAAGAAGCAAACAAACAAAACAGGTATGTAAACAAACATTGACATGGCATTGTGCACAATCAAATATGATGCATGACAATTTAATAGATGCAATAAAATAAACTATTTGATATGATAACACAATTTAAATGGACTGATATGCAACTGTGAGTTGCATATGAAAAGCCCATGGGATTTGGTTAGATTATTTGTTTTCCAACTAATCAACAGGTGATAATGGATTAGTATGATGCATGCAACAGGATAACAGCAAAATAACAACATTAGAACCAAATTAGAATGGGGTGTAGCAATTTAGAAGTTTGTTATTAATTTAGGAAAATTTTGGGGTGCATTAAAGGTAGCACACAAGTAGTTGTTGTTTTCAACCATTTAAAATGTTCAAAACAAATAACAAGGTTGATATTTGAAAAGAACATCAAATTCTGGTTGGATTACATGTTTCACATTTTGAAATTGGACTTTGGATTATTTAGTTATGAATTAAACAAAATTAAACAATTTTTAATTGAATTAAACATGATTTAAATAGTTTAGGCAATTTAAATTGTTCAAACCAGAAAACAAAATTTATATTTGAATAGAGCATTCAAAAAGGTGTGAAAAACATATTTTAGTTGAATTATTTGAAAACAGTATGAATTAGTTATGAATTATTACAAATTGCATTTGAATTATTTGGAATTGAATTTAAATTACATTTTGAAAATTCAAAACAGAACACAAGTTGGATATTTGGATAGATTAGGAAATTTGGATCAGAATAGATATAAAGTTTGTATTCATTGGATTTATAAAATAAAAGATATGGAATTTTGAAGTTTCTATTCAAATCTGCTATTTAAAAGAATTTAGAAAATTAAAACAGATAAGGTTTAAATCATTTGGTACCACACTGGAAGCGTACCCACACGCTGCCAGTGGGCCCTGCGGGTTTGCGTGCATGCGTGGCAGAGGGGGTGGATGACTGGTGGGCCACGGGTGCCAGAGAGAGATGCAAAAAGGTGGGTTTATTCCGCGCACCCGCGGCTCGAACCCGCGCCCTACGCAAGTTCAGAAAGGAACGCAACCAGTGCGCTGCGCTGCGGTGTTTTGACAGTAGAGGGGGAGGTTTCAGGTTAAGGTTCAGTTTGTTAACTGAACTTTCTGACGAACGAGCGCAACACTGCATCTCCTTCAGACAGTGAGCACAACGGCGGCGAGGTGACAGTGCACGGTGGCGCTGCTGTGGTCGTGCTGGGCGCAGAGGGCGTGCACACGGTGCCGTAGCAGAGCAGCAGAGGGAGGGAAGAGAGACGGTGGAGCTCACCGTGGCTGTGTCGATGTTCAGAGGAGGCAGCGAGCTCGACGGCGGCGCGATCACGGACGGTGTCGAGTACGTGGTGCTTCCCCGTGCCCCCGTGGGTGTCCAAGATGTGAAGGGGATGGTGGCGTCGATGTTGCCGTGCTCGGATGACGGCGAGAGGCCCTGCAACGGCGAGGACCTCCTCGGTTTCAGTAAACAGGGCACGGTGGCCGGAGAGAAAGGAGAAGGACGGCGTCGACGATCTGGGGCTTACCAGAGGGGTTCCTGGTGTCCAGCAGAGAGAGGGTAGAGAGGCGACGAGGTTGCAGCGGATGGGTGGCTAGATGGGAGAGAGAGACGGCGGCGCCATGGCGTTCTTCAGTGCGGTGGCCGCCGTTGGAGTTGCAGCAGAGGGAGGGAACCCGCGGTGCTGGAGGCGATCGGCGGCGGAGAGGAACCCTAGAGCGTTAGGTTTAGGTCTAGGGGTGCCCTAGGGCTGCTTTTATAGGCGGAGGCGCAGTGGTGGCCGCCGTTGTCGCGCGCGGCCGCGGTGGCTCCGCTGGATGGCCGCCGTACAGGAGGGAGAAGGAGGATTAGAAGGGGAGCGCGAATCTCCGCGCAACCGAAGCGGTAAGTGAGGTTGCGCGGGCTGGGCTGCTGCGCGCGCGTAGGCTAGTGGGCTGGGCTGTGCTAGCTGCCGCGCGCGCTGCGGTTTCTCCTTTGTTTTTATTTTTCTGTTTTTTTTTTTTTGTAGTTTGCTTTTGGATAAAAGTTGTTAAGGTTTTATTTGAGAAAAATTCTAGAAAAATTAGGTTAAGCTATTTAATTAATTAGCAACCACATTATAAGCTTGGATTTCAAAAAAGGAATTTTAAAATTATAGCTAGTGTTTGAAACCAAATATGGGGGAAATTCATATTAAATTTCTTTATTGAAAACAAACATTTGAATAGGGTTATCCCTAGGTTAAAAAAAATATGATTTTAGGATCACAAAGTGTGGTGAATTTTGATGGGTTCAAATAGGTACTGATTTGAACTTGTTTTGGGAATTTAAAAAGATGATTTGAGGATTGGAAATGATTGAATTTAATTGGTGGAATTAAGTGAATGATTTGAGGCAACAAATTAATAGTTGAACATTAATTGAGTTACTTGGAAAACAAGGGAGGTTTTGTTTTGCAAATCTTTGTTTGAAAGATTGTAACAGACAAGTGTGAAAACAAGGTTTGATTCATTATGAAAACAATGCAAACATAAATAAAACAAATGCAAACAATAATTAAACATGATGACATGATGCATTGCTTGAAATAAAACAAGGAATCAAACATTCTAAGGGTTGTTTTCATACTTGGATGTTACAAAACGCCCCCCCTTGAAGGAATCGCGCCCCGAGATTCCCTACTGAGAAATGAAAAGGTCCGGATACTTCTTGCGAAGATCCTCTTCGGTCTCCCACGTTGCCTCTTTATCGGAATGATGCGACCATTGGACTTTCAAGAACTTGGTGCTCTTGTTGCGAGTCTTACGCTCGGTCTCATCGAGAATACGAATAGGGTGCTCCTCATAAGACAGATCATCTTGCAGCTCAATAGAATCATGATCAACTGCACGATCTGGGTCTTTGAAACACTTCTTGAGTTGTGACACGTGGAAAACATCGTGCACCTTGGATAGTTTTTCTGGAAGTTCAAGACGATAAGCATTTTCTGCACGCCTTGAGAGAATGTTGAAAGGACCAATGTATCTTGGTGCAAGCTTTCCTTTCACACCAAAACGATGAGTGCCTCTGAGGGGAGTTACACGGAGATATGCCTTATCACCAGGTGCATAGATCATATCCCTGTGCTTGCTATCATAATAGCTCTTCTGACGAGACTGAGCAATCCTTAGATTGTCACGAATGATACGAACTTTCTCCTCGGCTTCCTTAACAATGTCAGGGCCTAAGAGTGAACGTTCACCAGTTCCAGACCAATTGATTGGACTCCTGCATCTGCGACCATACAGTGCCTCAAACGGTGCCATGCCTAGGCTTGCCTGGTAGCTGTTGTTGTAGGAGAATTCAGCATATGGAAGGCAATCCTCCCATTTCATGCCAAAGGAGAGACCACATGCTCTGAGCATATCCTCGAGAATCTGATTGACTCTTTCGACTTGCCCCTGAGACTGAGGGTGATAAGCTGTGCTGAACAGAAGTTTAGTGCCCAATGCTTCTTGAAAGCTTTTCCAGAAATGAGAAGTGAAGATGCTTCCACGATCTGAGCTTATTTCCAATGGTACACCATGAAGAGGAACAATCCTTGCTGTGTAGAGCTCTGCTAACTGGCTAGCTGAGATAGTTTCCTTGACAGCAAAGAAGTGAGCAACCTTAGTGAGACGATCAATAACAACGAAGATTGCATCGTTGCCTTTCCTGGACTTTGGAAACCCAGTAACGAAGTCCATTTCAATCATGTCCCATTTCGAGTCAGGAATTTTCAGAGGTTGGAGTAGACCTGCTGTCTTTTGATGGACTGCCTTAACACGTTGACAAACGTCGCATTCAGAAACGTATTGAGCAATTTCACGTTTCATGCCAGACCACCAATACAGAGTCTTAAGATCCTGGTACATCTTTGTACTTCCAGGGTGAATGGATAGAGGAGTTTCATGAGCCTCCTTGAGAATGATATCCTTGGACTTTGAATCTGAGGGGACTGCAATGCGTCCTTCGAAGAACACAGTTCCCTTGTCATCAATTGAGAAGGACTTGAATTTATCACTGCCCTCTTTGATTTGCTCTACCATCTTCTTGATTTCATTATCACGAAGTTGTTCAGAACGAATCTTGTCCTCGAGAGTTGGGCTGGCTGTCAAACTAGCAAGGTATCCTTCAGGAACAAGACCAAGGTTCAGCTTCTGGAATTCTTCATGAAGTGGAGGTTGGCTTTCCCATGATCATGAGATTATTGCAATAGGATTTGCGACTGAGAGCATCGGCCCATAACATTAGCCTTGCCTGGAGTGTAAGAAATGGTGAGATCAAAGTCTTTAATCTTCTCAATCCATCTCCTTTGCCTGAGGTTCAGATCTGGCTGAGTGAAGATGTATTTCAGACTCTTATGATCGGAAAAGATTTCAGTTTTGTTACCCAACAAATATTGTCTCCATTTCTTGAGGGCAAACACAACTGCTGCAAGTTCAAGATCATGAGTGGGATAGTTTTGCTCATGTGGGTTCAACTGACGTGAAGCATAAGCCACAACTTGACGTTCTTGCATAAGAACTGCTCCTAGGCCTTGGAGAGATGCATCACAGAATATCTGGAAAGGTTTGGTAGTATCTGGACCAACCAGAACAGGTGTGGAAGTGAGTTTAGTCTTCAGGAGGTTGAAACTCTCATCACATTGTGGAGTCCAGACGAACTTTTTGTCCTTCTTTGTGAGATCAGTGAGAGGTTTGGCAATCTTGGAAAAGTTTTGGACGAAACGACGGCAATAGCTAGCCAAGCCAAGAAAGCTTCTAACTTGTTTCGCCGTCTTAGGGGGTTTCCAATCAACAATTGCCTTAACCTTTTCAGGATCAATGGCAATGCCTTTGGCAGAAATGATATCACCAAGATATGCAACTTCTGGAATCCAGAACTCACATTTGGAATACTTGGCATACAGACGATGCTCGCGAAGTTTCATGAGAGTGAGACGAAGGTGTTCTCCATGCTCTTCCTCGGATTTTGAGTAGACTAGAATATCATCAAGATATACGACAACGAACTTGTCGAGGTATTCATGGAAGACAGAATTCATGAGTCTTGAGAACGTTGCCGGTGCATTGGTGAGACCAAAGGACATGACGGTGAATTCATAAAGACCGTAACGAGTGGTGAAGGCTGTTTTTGGAATATCTTCCTTTCTGATCTTTATCTGATGGTAACCCATCCTCAAGTCCAGCTTTGAGAATATTGAGGCTCCAGCAAGTTGATCAAAAAGGTCATCGATACGAGGAAGTGGATACTTGTTCTTGATGGTTTTCTCGTTGAGAGGACGATAGTCAACCACGAGTCTTTTTGTTTGATCCTTCTTGGCAACAAACAGAGTTGGGCAACCCCAAGCGGAGGAACTAGGCTGAATGTAACCTTTTTCCATGTACATATCGATTTGCTCCTTCAACAATTTCAGTTCAGGAGGAGCTATCTTGTATGGATGCTTAGAGATTGGAGCAGTACCTGGCTCAAGCTCGATCACGAACTCAACTGCTCTGTCCGGAGGCATCCCTGGCAACTCTTCTGGAAAGACGTCAGGGAATTCACAAACCACCGGAACATTTTCAATTTCAGGAAGGGGTTTGGCATCGAGGTTGAACAGCTGAACAGAACTTGATCCATATGGAGAATAGACTATCTGGCCTGAAGTGTGAGAGAGAGTTATTGACTTTTGAGCACAGTCAATTTTAGCTTTGTGGGTCTTCAACCAATCCATACCCAGAATGACATCAATGTCAGAATTTCCCAGCAACATGAGTGAAGCAAGGAATATGCGTCCTCCAATTAGGATCTGATTGTCCATGCTTATCTTGGAAGTAATCATTTTAGTTCCCGGAGAGTGCACATAGATTTGATTGCTTAGTGGAACCAGAGCTAAATTGTACGTTGTAGCAAAGATCTTTGACACGAACGAATACGATGCCCCAGTATCAAACAACACTTTAGCTGGAATAGAGTTTACGGGTAATATACCGAGAACGACGTCAGCAGCTTCCTCAGCTTTGTCGGCCTTGATATGGTTCACCCTCGCGTTCCTCCCGACTGGCCTGTTGTTGGAGTTGAAGGCTTTAGCCGGGGGAGCACGAACCATAGCCTGGTTGGTGTTGGGGCGAGGAGGTGGAGGTAGCTGCCTCTGAGTGCACTTATCAGCGTAGTGCCCAGTCTCCTTGCACTTGTAGCAAGTGACGACACGAGGAGGACCTGGCCTTGGCTGCCCCATTGGAATCCTCTGACCCTGCATCTGAGATGGGTTGGGCGGGCGGGGACCAAAGCCTGGAGTAGCTTGGGCATTTGGAGCCCGAGTGACAGCACCATTTGGCACCCAGATGCGGCGCTTCTGCGGAGGGGTGGTCATGTTGGAGGAGGAACCACCCTCACGCGAGTGCTTGCGGGATTCTTCGAACGCCTTGCGCCCATTCTCCTCATTGAGCGCGGTGTTCACGAGCTCAACGAAGTCCTTGCACTTGATGTTGGTGAGAGCGTACTTCAGTTCCGGGTTAAAGCCTCGGCGGAACCTTGCCATCTTCTTGGTTTCGGTGGACACTTCGTCACCAGCGTACCGAGCGAGGCGATTGAACTCGTTCTGGTAGCCGAGGACGTCCAGCTTGCCCTGTCTGAGAGAGCAGAATTCCTCACGCATCCTTTCCATGAGACCATCCGGGATGTGGTGCTTCAGGAAGGCATCCTTGAAACATCCCCAGGTGATAGGATAGCCAGCTCTCATGGTCTGGTAGTTCTCCCACCAAGTAGCTGCCTGACCCTTCAGTAGGTAGGTGGCATACTTGACCTTATCTTCCTCAGCAACATGAGCAATCTCCAGAGTCCTGTTGATCTCCCTGATCCAGTCATCAGCATCCAGAGGCTCACGTGTTGCCACGAAAGCCCTCGGACCCACGCTCAGAAACTCCTTGATGCTGACTCGCGGAGCATTCTGGTTGTTGTGCTGGTTAGCCTGGATCTGGGCCATCTGAGTCACCACTTGGGTCATCTGAGCCAACAGTTCCCCCATTGGTGGTGGCGGAGGCGGGGTGTTCCTGGTTGGAGGCATCCTGAACAGAAATGCATTTTAGCACAACAATACCACAGGATAGACTCGGTAACCGAAAGATAGATTATTCCGACGCATGAATAGATAACCAACAGGTACATCATCACATGTTCAAATACATCAGAATATCCAACAGACCAACACATGGTTCGAAAGACAAGGATAACTAAACATAGCTAGGAACGGATACATCGGTACTCCCATGCTCATCACGCAGGACGGCGGTGAGTAGTACGACGAGAGATACGGTGAGGAGGAACCCCACGGAAGTAGGTATCACGACGATCCCTGTAGATAGGAAATGCTCGGAGAGCAACTCTCGGAGTGGTGAAGTAGAAAGCGTCTTCTCCCTGTGCTCCATAGCGAGGAATCCCCGTGTAACCTGCACCGAGGTGGAGAAGTGGACCTCTGATCGGCTCGTAACCTCCAGCATCTGGCAGCGGTAATCCAGCTGTCTGAACGCAACGTGCAAAGCGCTCATCTCCAACAAAGTCTGTGGTGTACGTCGCCAGACGGGTGAGAGCAAGGTGGAGCTGCTCCCTGACTGAGGCTAACTCCTGAGAAAGTGTGGAAGCGACTGCGTCACTGTGCCTCACGAACTGGGCAGTAGTGTGCAGCCTGGAGCTATCAGACTCGTAGGTATCCAGGTCGCGGTGGTCAGTGAAGTGAACTCCCGCTGCCGTGATGTAACCACGGGGGATGTGACGATAAATGGAATCATCAAACCCCCAGTAGTCAGCACGTAGAACGGTGAGACTCACGTACGCTGCCTGCTGCACGGCCATATCCACTGTGGAACCTACTACCTCGTAGCTGTGAACAAAGCTCCTGCCATCATCCGACAGAATGTAGACGATAGCTCGGTAGAAAGTCTGCTCGAACTCGCGCTGGTGCTCGTAGACCTGGTACTCTGGTGCCCAACGGAACCCCAGATAGGTAACCATATCCCTCAGCATCTCCGGATAACCGGCGGTGTCCTCACAGCGAGTCATCCTAACCACCTGCGGGTAGAACCTGAGATCCATCTGCAGATGATCGGGAAGGTTTTGATTAGGCTCCGGTAGAAGAAAAAGGATGTGGAACTCAACAAGGTTCAATGGACGATAAGGATGTCGAAAAGAACATGATATTGAAGCAACACTGGGAAAACTTGACCAAAAGTCCTGAGGTACTAAGGAGAACCCAAAACACGTGAAATCCTAACTTGAAAGTTTAGGTGAGAACAGAAAACACGTTGCACTTCCTTACCAGAAAAGGGTGGGTGGGTGGGGAAAGAAGAAAAAGAACAGAATTCCTACTCTCACGTTTCATTTTTCCTATATAGCTACAAAATAGTTTCTAGACTCAACTGCGACCACTAAAAAGGGATCCTACAGGCAGACAGGCTCTGATACCATTTGTCGCACCCTGACTTCTAAGGGATACTCACCGCACGAACTGGATAGCAGATGCTTGGATTATGGGGCATAACTGCTCCCACGTCCCAGCTTCCTGGTAGGCCTGCGCTTATGCGCGACAACACAAGCTCTGCTATTCCACCGTCGATGTAAACTATCCACTAGAAATCACAGGCACTACCATTGACGTACTTCATAACAATCACGCACTGTACGTCAACGGCTTTGAACGAATGATGATCACAACATATCTCTAAGACACAAAAGATTGAAATAAAGTTGCAGATAGCTCTCATTAGAGCAGAGATAGCAAATACAATCATCCCGAGGACACATGTCCCAACATGTCATTCATTACATCAGCGGAAGCAACCAAAGGTGTCTGAGTACAGACAAAACTGAAGGCTTAAGAAGCCGGAGGAAAAATAAAGCAAACGAAGCCCATCCACGAAGGTTCTGGATCCTGCCCTGGTCCAGCTATCTACTCGTCTGCAGCGTCGTCAAACTCCACGAAGTAGCCGTCCTGGGAAGCATCGTAGCCGTAGTCGTACTCTGCGTAAACCACAGCCCCAACGGGGTCAGTACATCCAAGTACTGGCAAGCAAGACTCACAGTTCATCAAAGAGTTACCCGTCAACACAAGCATTGATGCTTGGGATCAACGGAAGAAAGGGGGGATATAAAAGGGTGCTGCTGGCTGCGCTAACCAACTACAGAAGATAACTACCAGTTCCGGCTAACAGAATAAGATGAGATCGAGGATTGTAACCAACTGAAAGATAACTTCAACCAAACCCATCCTGGATCTCGCCCCTTATCCAAAGAAGCAATCCGAGGATAACTCACACAGTTGTGATAAGGTGAATCAAGTTATTGTGTGAATAACCTATTACTAGTCAAGTTATTAATCAGTGGGTGAATCATGATTGATCATTAAGTTGAAGTTGTCCTGAGTACTTGTTAGCCAGTACTTTCACCAAGTAATCCATAACCGCGGAAAACACGGCTTCTCGAGAAGATTATCCCTGCAGGGTTGCACCAATTTGGCCGTACACTCATGAATATCCCGCCAGATGGGATGCCTCCCACCAAGCGAGGCACTCAACACAACAAACCATTCTCCGCATCAAGCCCAAAGCACCTTGGGCGCACGGCTAATCAAGCCCCGAAGAAAAGGGACCCTCATAGCACTCTAAGACCGTGTCCCCCTATATGCCGACTACAAAAGTTCCACCCTGCGCTGGGCTCGCAAAAACATGCATGCGGCAAATAGAAAGCACGAACTAAATGAGATGATTTGGACGAGATGCGAATCAGGTCAAGTTGAGGGGGGCGCCCATACTCGCTTCCCAAATGCGGGTAGTGCGCTCATCATGGATCAGTAGACAAGACCCTTTTCCTATTAGGGTCGACACTAGCAGGCTTCAAAACCTCTCATGGGCCTCCTGCCGGTGCCTTATCATCAAATTATTATTATTACCATTAGCAATTAACAGGATTGATTGATTAACATCGAGCCCCGGTACAAATAATAAGATAGTAAAAGCAGTAACCGACAACAGACTCGAGTAAAAGCAACCCTAAGCATGCTAGGTATGAACAGGCACAAGCAAAGGTTGTAGGTATGGAGGTGGGGCAATATCATTGGTTCAGGGTATCATGTGATAGGTTCGGAGAACAAGCAACGATACATATGGCTAGCAATAATAGACAAAAGGATAGTATCGACAACAAGTGTGGAAAGGAAACTCGATGATTCATGTGAGTGATAACTTGCCTGGCAGCTCAGTATCGTACTGGGCTAGGTCCTGAGAAGTGGTGTCGTAAGGATCGTCGGTCTCAACGTAGTCGTCGTCTAACCGAGAAGAAGCAAACAAACAAAACAGGTATGTAAACAAACATTGACATGGCATTGTGCACAATCAAATATGATGCATGACAATTTAATAGATGCAATAAAATAAACTATTTGATATGATAACACAATTTAAATGGACTGATATGCAACTGTGAGTTGCATATGAAAAGCCCATGGGATTTGGTTAGATTATTTGTTTTCCAACTAATCAACAGGTGATAATGGATTAGTATGATGCATGCAACAGGATAACAGCAAAATAACAACATTAGAACCAAATTAGAATGGGGTGTAGCAATTTAGAAGTTTGTTATTAATTTAGGAAAATTTTGGGGTGCATTAAAGGTAGCACACAAGTAGTTGTTGTTTTCAACCATTTAAAATGTTCAAAACAAATAACAAGGTTGATATTTGAAAAGAACATCAAATTCTGGTTGGATTACATGTTTCACATTTTGAAATTGGACTTTGGATTATTTAGTTATGAATTAAACAAAATTAAACAATTTTTAATTGAATTAAACATGATTTAAATAGTTTAGGCAATTTAAATTGTTCAAACCAGAAAACAAAATTTATATTTGAATAGAGCATTCAAAAAGGTGTGAAAAACATATTTTAGTTGAATTATTTGAAAACAGTATGAATTAGTTATGAATTATTACAAATTGCATTTGAATTATTTGGAATTGAATTTAAATTACATTTTGAAAATTCAAAACAGAACACAAGTTGGATATTTGGATAGATTAGGAAATTTGGATCAGAATAGATATAAAGTTTGTATTCATTGGATTTATAAAATAAAAGATATGGAATTTTGAAGTTTCTATTCAAATCTGCTATTTAAAAGAATTTAGAAAATTAAAACAGATAAGGTTTAAATCATTTGGTACCACACTGGAAGCGTACCCACACGCTGCCAGTGGGCCCTGCGGGTTTGCGTGCATGCGTGGCAGAGGGGGTGGATGACTGGTGGGCCACGGGTGCCAGAGAGAGATGCAAAAAGGTGGGTTTATTCCGCGCACCCGCGGCTCGAACCCGCGCCCTACGCAAGTTCAGAAAGGAACGCAACCAGTGCGCTGCGCTGCGGTGTTTTGACAGTAGAGGGGGAGGTTTCAGGTTAAGGTTCAGTTTGTTAACTGAACTTTCTGACGAACGAGCGCAACACTGCATCTCCTTCAGACAGTGAGCACAACGGCGGCGAGGTGACAGTGCACGGTGGCGCTGCTGTGGTCGTGCTGGGCGCAGAGGGCGTGCACACGGTGCCGTAGCAGAGCAGCAGAGGGAGGGAAGAGAGACGGTGGAGCTCACCGTGGCTGTGTCGATGTTCAGAGGAGGCAGCGAGCTCGACGGCGGCGCGATCACGGACGGTGTCGAGTACGTGGTGCTTCCCCGTGCCCCCGTGGGTGTCCAAGATGTGAAGGGGATGGTGGCGTCGATGTTGCCGTGCTCGGATGACGGCGAGAGGCCCTGCAACGGCGAGGACCTCCTCGGTTTCAGTAAACAGGGCACGGTGGCCGGAGAGAAAGGAGAAGGACGGCGTCGACGATCTGGGGCTTACCAGAGGGGTTCCTGGTGTCCAGCAGAGAGAGGGTAGAGAGGCGACGAGGTTGCAGCGGATGGGTGGCTAGATGGGAGAGAGAGACGGCGGCGCCATGGCGTTCTTCAGTGCGGTGGCCACCGTTGGAGTTGCAGCAGAGGGAGGGAACCCGCGGTGCTGGAGGCGATCGGCGGCGGAGAGGAACCCTAGAGCGTTAGGTTTAGGTCTAGGGGTGCCCTAGGGCTGCTTTTATAGGCGGAGGCGCAGTGGTGGCCGCCGTTGTCGCGCGCGGCCGCGGTGGCTCCGCTGGATGGCCGCCGTACAGGAGGGAGAAGGAGGATTAGAAGGGGAGCGCGAATCTCCGCGCAACCGAAGCGGTAAGTGAGGTTGCGCGGGCTGGGCTGCTGCGCGCGCGTAGGCTAGTGGGCTGGGCTGTGCTAGCTGCCGCGCGCGCTGCGGTTTCTCCTTTGTTTTTATTTTTCTGTTTTTTTTTTTTGTAGTTTGCTTTTGGATAAAAGTTGTTAAGGTTTTATTTGAGAAAAATTCTAGAAAAATTAGGTTAAGCTATTTAACTAATTAGCAACCACATTATAAGCTTGGATTTCAAAAAAGGAATTTTAAAATTATAGCTAGTGTTTGAAACCAAATATGGGGGAAATTCATATTAAATTTCTTTATTGAAAACAAACATTTGAATAGGGTTATCCCTAGGTTAAAAAAAATATGATTTTAGGATCACAAAGTGTGGTGAATTTTGATGGGTTCAAATAGGTACTGATTTGAACTTGTTTTGGGAATTTAAAAAGATGATTTGAGGATTGGAAATGATTGAATTTAATTGGTGGAATTAAGTGAATGATTTGAGGCAACAAATTAATAGTTGAACATTAATTGAGTTACTTGGAAAACAAGGGAGGTTTTGTTTTGCAAATCTTTGTTTGAAAGATTGTAACAGACAAGTGTGAAAACAAGGTTTGATTCATTATGAAAACAATGCAAACATAAATAAAACAAATGCAAACAATAATTAAACATGATGACATGATGCATTGCTTGAAATAAAACAAGGAATCAAACATTCTAAGGGTTGTTTTCATACTTGGATGTTACACCTTCCCAAGGTGGTTCGAGCTTGTGTCCTTCCTTTTGCTTCAGCCGCAACACCAAGTCGCCTACCACGAATGACCTGTGGCGTATGCGTCGACTGTGGTAATTGCGTAGTGATTGTTGATAGACCGCGGATCTTGCGAGTGCAATGTCCCGAATTTCGTCGAGTGCATCCATATCTTCTGCAAGTGCTTTGTTGGATATTTCTTCGCTGTAGGCTACAACTCGTGGGGCGCTGAATCGGACCTCCTCGGGAAGGACGGCTTCTGCCCCGTATACCATGAAAAATGGTGTGTATTGCGTTGATCGATTGGGAGTTGTGCGGAGGCTCCAAAGTACGGAGGGTAACTCCTCTGCCCAATGTCCCGCAGCGGGATGTAGACGATCTAGCAATCTCTTTTTGATGCCAGCCGAAACTAAGCCGTTGGATCTTTCGACTTGGCCGTTTGTTTGCGGATGGGCAACCGAAGCAAACTTGAAATTGATTCCTTTCTCCTCGCAGAACTGTTGTGTTTCCTTTGCGGTGAAGTTTGTACCATTGTCTGTAATGATGTCATGTGGTACACCGAATCTACATACTATGGAGTCGAGGAACTTGATGGCGCATTGAGCGCTAGCCGAAGTTACTGGCATAGCTTCGATCCATTTGGTAAATTTGTCGACTGCGACCAGCAAATGTGTGTATCCTCCTGGTGTGGATTTGCGCAGTGGTCCAACCATGTCTAGCCCCCATTGCGCAAAGGGCCAGGCGATGGGTATCATATGCAGCTCTGTGGCGGGTGCGTGCGGCTTTGGTGAGAATCGCTGGCAGGCGTTGCATCTATCGACCAGGTTTTTTGCATCGTTGGCTGCTGTTAGCCAGTAGAATCCTGCTCGAAAGGCTTTTCCCAGTATTGCTTTCCAGCTAGCATGATGTCCGCAATCACCCTGGTGTATGTCCCGGAGTAATTCCTTGCCGTCTTCGGGTGCGATGCAGCGCTGGAGTATGCCCGAGATGCTTTGTTTGTATAATTCTCCATTAACCACCCGAAAGGATTTGCTACGCCTGATTAGCTGTCGAGCCTCACGTGGATCGGCCGGGAGCTGTTTGTTGAGCAGGTAGTCGAGATATTTCTGCGTCCAGATTGGCTCGACCAGAAAAACCTGCCGTGATATGTTATGAGTTAGCTCGAGAAGCGCGATTTGCGGGCTGACCTCTGTTTCTTGTGCTGCGGGTGTCTCTACGGCTTTCTTCACTTTGACTGATCTCTTAATCATCCGCTCGAAATATATCCCTGGCGGTATGGGTGTATTCGTGGAACCCATGTTGGCCAGTCTATCCGCCTCTTCGTTACTGGATCTTGCAATATGCTTCAACTCGCATCCTTTGAAGCTTCCTTCGAGTAGATTATACATGTCGCGGTATGCGATCATGTTTTCAGCAATGGCATCGCATTCTTTCATTGTTTGTTGCACTATGAGATTGGAATCGCCATAAATCATCAATCGGGTAGCTCCACAGGCAATCGCCATTTTCATCCCGTGTAACAGTGCTTCATATTCTGCGTCGTTGTTCGATGCTGGATCATCTGGTGGAAAGTCTAGTCGCAGGACGTATTGCAGTTTGTCTCCACGAGGTGAAATAAGAACGATTCCAGCTCCTGCTCCTTCGTTTCTTTTGGACCCGTCAAAGTACATGATCCAATTGCTTGTATACTCGGGTGGCCCGGGTGTTTGTAGCTCTGTCCATTCGCTGATGAATTCCACGAGAACTTGGGATTTGACTGCATTGCGTCCTGCATAGGTGATATCCCAAGCGCCCAACTCGATGCTCCACTTCGCTATTCTTCCGGATGCCATAGGGTTGTTCATGATTGTCCCGAGTGACGCATCATTAACCACTGTGATGGCATGTTCCTGGAAGTAATGTTTGAGCTTTCAGGCTGTGAGGACAACTCCGTATGCAAGCTTCTGGTAATGAGGATATCGCTGCTTGCATGGCGAGAGCACTTCGCTGATGTAATATATTGGGCGCTGGACTCCGTATGCCTTGCCATCTTCAGGTCGTTCGACTACGATTGTAGTGCTGATGACCTGGTTTGTGGCTGCTAAATAGAGAAAAAGTGGCTCCCTTTCTTGTGGTGTTGCGAGAATGCGCCTGCTTTGCAGCGACCGCTTCAAGTCTGCGAATGCTTGTTTGGCTTCGGGTGTCCACTCGAATTTGTCCGTCTTCTTCAGTAGCTTGTAGAAGGGTAACGCCTGCTCTCCCAATCGTGCGATGAACCTGCTTAGGGCGGCCAATCGCCCTGCGAGCTGCTGGACTCCGCGTAGATTGGTAGGCTCCTTCATGGTGAGGATGGCTTGTATTTTCTCCGGATTGGCCTCAATGCCTCTGGCGGATACCAGGTATCCGAGGAGTTTTCCTGCGGGGACGCCGAAAACGCATTTTGTCGGGTTGAGCTTGATCCGATATGCATTAAGGGCGTCGAATGTTTCTTTAATGTCTTCGAGGAGTGTGTCCTCTACTCGAGTTTTGATGACGATGTCGTCGACGTATACTTGTACGTTCTTGCCAACGAGATTGGCAAGGCATCTCTGCATGCAACGTTGATATGTTGCGCCTGCGTTCTTCAGCCCGAAGGGCATTGTCGTGTAGCAGTATACACCGTGTGGTGTGATGAATGCCGTCTTCTCTTCGTCTTCCTTTTTCATTCGGATCTGATTATATCCCGAGTAGGCGTCTAGGAAGGAGAGACGTTGGCAACCTGCTGTGGAGTCCACGATCTGGTCGATTCGTGGTAGAGGAAAGTTGTCCTTGGGGCAGTGCTTGTTTAGTGACGTGTAGTCGATGCACACCCGAAGGATATCCGTGTTTTTCTTGGGGACCAGCACCGGATTTGCCAACCAGGTGGATATCTTGATCTCTCTAATAAAGTTGGCGGCTAGCAGCCTATTTACTTCTTCTCCCAGCGCCTTTTGCTTGGGTTCTGAGAATCGTCGAGTCGTCTGTTTGATGGGTTTGGCGTTAGGAAAGACTTCGAGTGAGTGCTCGGCAAACTCCCTGGGTATACCTGGCATATCTGAGGGCTGCCAGGCGAAAATCTCCCAGTACTCACGGAGGAGTTTGACGAGCGCGCTTTCCTATGCTGGCGAGAGGGTTGTGGAAACCATCGCGGTTTTGGCGGAATCCGTCGGGTGCACTTGGTGCTTGCGAGTGTCGCTGTTGGCGCTGAATTCCAGTTCAGGCGCGTTTTTCTTCGTGAGGGGCATGACGGAGTGGTCCGTGGTTTTTGCCAACTCTTGTAGTTCTTCTTGCATCCCGAAAGATTTCGCGATCTCATTAAATTCTATGTCGCACTTATCCGATTTCTGGAAGTCTCCGTCAATGGTGATCACACCGTATTCGCCGGGTAGCTTGAGCTTCAAGTATGCGTAATGTGGTACGGCCATGAATCTGGCGAACGCTGTTCGACCAAGAATGGCGTGGTACTGTGAGGGCCAGTCGACGACTTCGAAGTCCAGGAATTCCCTTCTGTAGTTGCGTGGGGAGCCCAGTACAACTTCAAGGTTGATTGTTCCGAGTGGACGTATTGCCTTGCCCGGAACTATCCCGTGGAAGGATGTTTCTGATTCCGTTAGGCCGTCCAGATTTTTGTTCATTCGACGGAGTGTATCCGCGTAGATGATGTTGATGCCGCTGCCACCGTCCATGAATACGCGGGCCAGGTCATAGTTGCCAATTTGAGCTTGAATGACAAGGGCGGCGTGTCCTGGTCGATAGACTCGTGGCGGGTGGTCTTCTTTCGAGAACGTGATTGGCTGCTCGGCCATCTTCAGGTACTCGGGCTTCGTTGGTGGCGTCTGCATTGCCATGCATATTTGTCTCGAGTTAGTTTTTTGAGCTCTGCGAGAGTGGCATACCTTCTGTATCATCCCGAGGAGTTGTCCATGCGGAGTCGGGTATGTATTTGCTCCCGCGTTTTGTTGTGGTGGCGCTGGCAATGCGGCGAGCGCCATGTTTGGGTTGGTTGGTGGAGGTGGAGGCGGTGGTAGCTGGAATTGTTGTCCCCCTCCTGGCAGTGGTGGATAGTTTTGGGTGGAGGTAAATCTTTTCTTGGCGAGTGCGTCCGAGATTTCGATGAACTTTCGGCAATCCTTGAGAAGGTGCGTTGCCTTAGTTTTGCCCGTGCGCTTGTCTGTGAACAGATGTAGCGAGCAGTACGCATCGAGGTCTTCCTCGGGTGTTTTTTCTTCTGCCTTTGGTCTCCATTCGCGACTTCCACGACGACCGGAGTCGCGACTTCGCGTGAATTCTGCTGCCACTAGTTCTTCTCTATCCTCGTGGTCGTAATATTTTCTTCTCTTTCTTCGCCCGCGACGGTCTTCGTCGTGCGTGGGCGATGATGTTCTTTCATTGCGTACTGCATCTTCTCCATTGGCCCATTTTTCGGCTATGACCATGAGCTCCCCTATGGTTTTGGGCGCAGCTCTGCCGAGTTCTTCTCGAAACGCGGTTCTTCTTGCTCCTTTGGCGAAGGCCTCAATCGCCACTTCTTCAGAGATCGTCCCTGCGGTGTTCCTGAGCGTGTTCCACCGCTGGATGTATTCTCGTGTGGATTCACCACTTTTCTGTTTGCAGGCTCGTAGTTCTTCGATTGTAGCCGGCCTCTTGTAGGTCGACTGGAAGTTTTTGCAGAAATCGCGATGTAGGTCGTCCCACGATGCGTAGCAAGATCGTGGTCTCCTCTCCAGCCAGCTGCGGGCCGCTCCGGCTAGGTGCAAATTGAGGTATTGCATGGCCGTGTTCTTGTTACCACGTTGGCATTTTACTGCCGTGAGGTAGTCGCTTAACCACTGGGAGGGCTCGAGTGAGCCATCGTATTTTGTCACCTCCGAGCTGAGTTTGAATCTCTTTGGTAGAGGTGCCTCACGAATACTGCGAGCAAAACAAAGTGCTCCGCAGGTTTCATCGTCCGAAGACCCGGATGAGGAGCGCTCGCGATATCGTGAAGCCCTCGCTTTATCTACCTTCTTCTGGGCGAGATCGGATCGCGCGTCGTACCCGGACCGGTCACGGTCGCTATCTTTTCTTGGTTCCTTGCTTCGTTTTTTCGAGCGGCTGCTGTGATGCCGCGAATCTTTGTCTCTCGGGCTGTCGTCGCTGCTGCTTCGACTATCGCCGCGGCGTCGGGCCTCTTTTCCTCGGCCGCGACGCGGCGATTTATCCTTTCTTGGAGAGGAGCTCCTGTGCCTGCGGGGCGTATCTTTGTCTTTGTCCTTCTCCTGTCGCGCCTTCTCCAGTTGTTCCTTGCGATCGTGGGAGGCGAGTTTCGCGGCTGCCAGCCCTAGACCCTTGCGGATATGCTTGTATTGTTCCACCCGAGGATCGCTGTCCGTCGGCTGGTTCATCTGCATGTAGGTTGCTGCGGCTAGAATTGCAGCGGCTGGAGTTTGCGGGTAGACGTTGCCATCGTCGTCAACCCTCATGAAAGAAGACGTGGTAGACCTGTTGGTCCCAGCCATAGATTCGTGGTCCCTCGTCGACGCTGTGGGTCCTTTTCCCCCGGGTCGGGTACCAACCGAAGGTGCAAGGGATAGCTCGGCTCGACGTAGGCTTGATTCATCCGCCGCTCTCCTGCGACGGGCTAGATCTGCTCGGGCATCCTTGATGTTTGAGGCCGCTCTCACTAGGTGATAGTGGTAGGCGGTTAGATCTTCCTGCGTGGCACCTGCTGCAGGCGGCTGACTCTTTCGCATGGATTCCTTGGCTCTTTTCCAGGCTTCCCGCGAGACGCCGATTAGATCGCGCTCGGTTGCGCTATATTCAGTTTCCGAGGGCTGTTCCGACCCTGCCATGCAGACTTGGGCCAGTCGTGGTCCGTGTGTCCTAGGCGCAGATCGGGAAGCTCTTCGCACCCGAGAGGGTTCCTCTGTCGAGAGTGCGTGGTAGTCGATCGTGTTGAAGCGGATGGACTCGCCGCTTTTCTCCATAGGGAAGCGTGAGTTGACGGCTCCAGATTCGGGTTCAGATTCATCCGAGAACTGAAGAATTCCGTCTCTGTTCGCCATGAAGTTGAAACTTCCGAACGTCAGGGTGACGCTCTTCTCCAGATCCTCGAATACCGGGCGTGATTCCGGCGAGTGAGGCGTGACTATGACGGATCCGATCCGTACGGGATTGTTCGGAGCCGTAGTCGATGGTTTCCAACGGGAGTTGGATGTCGATGAAGCCGAAGATGCCGGTGATCCAGCGCCCGCGGTCCCCACGGTCGGCGCCAATTGTCGAAGCTCTGGCTCCACAAATCTCTCGGGTGACCCTATCGGGTTTCGACTAGGAGATGTCATAGGCACTGGTGGAATCATCGGCTTGACAGGGGGGCGAGATTTACCCAGGTTTGGGGCCCTCGTAGAGGTAAAACCCTTACTCCTGCCTTCTGTCGATCTGTATTAGATGATTAGATCGGTTACAGGATGCTCGAATCGAGAGTAGATCTCGAGTTTCAAGGCTTTTGTGGTCGTGCGGTATTACTTGGTCCTCTCCTTGGGGGCTCTCCTGGCTTTATATAGATAGCCAGGTCTCGAGTTCAACCCGGAGAGGATACAAACCCTAGCTTAGGTCGGTTACAAGTTCCCTAACTTAACCCGCAAGTTGATGCGGGTGGGCTTCTCATGGGCCTTCTAGAGTACTCCAAGGGCGCTTCCTGTCGGGCCTTGACCAGAAGGCTTGAGAGGGGGTGTCCTTACTCGCAGGGTCCAGGATCCATGCCTTCGTCATGGCCCTTGGGTTTAAACACATTACTAAATATGCTTATGAAATTCTAAGTAAATCAATCGAGTAGACAAAGTAAAACAGAGTATAATGACATGGAGCAATTTTGGACAAAGGCAGTCCCCGAGTTTGAATTCGGAGTGCCGACTAGAATTTGAACTCGGTTTGAGGAGATACATACAATGTTTGCTCACGAATGAAAACGGCGGAGTAGAGCTACATTCCAAGGGTGCTTGGATTCCTCCCCTGCTCTATCCGGTCTGTTCTTCTGGGGTGCATGTGCGTCAACTACATAATAGGCATCATTGTGCACAGACTTGCTCACAATGAAAGGCCCTTCCCACGGAGGGGATAGCTTGTGCATCCCGGCTGTGCGCTGCACGAGCCTAAGGACCATATCTCCTTCTCGGAAAACCCTTGGGTTCACTTTTTGGCTGTGATAGCGCCTCACGCTTTGCTGATATATGGCAGAACGCGACAGAGTTAACTCTCTTGCTTCTTCTAGCAGGTCAACGTCATTTTCTCGAGCATCTCGAGCCTCTTTTTCATTATAGAGTGTTACCCTTGGTGAGTCATGCTCTAGGTCAGTGGGCAACACGGCCTCAGCTCCATATACCAGGAAGAATGGTGTGTATCCGGTTGATCGGTTAGGGGTATTCCTTAGACTCCACAACACCGCCGACAACTCGTCCAGCCAACAACCAGGGGTTCGCCGTAATGTCTCAATCAGCCTTGGCTTTATTCTGGATAGAACCATGCCATTTTATCTTTCAACTTTCCCATTGGAAGCTGGATGCGCAACTGATGCAACATCTAGTCGGATGCGCTTCTCTTTGCAAAACCTTGCAAAGGCCCCCTCAGCAAAGTTTGTGCCATTGTCCGTGATGATGCTGTGCGGGTAGCCGTATCTCAGGATAATATCCGTAGCCCCATCACATTTCCGAATGGGCTTGACCTCAATCCACTTGGTGAACTTATCAACCATGACCAAGATGTGAGTCATGTTGCCTCTAGCTGGATTGAAAGGGCCTACCATGTCCAAGCACCAAACAGCAAACGGCCAAGTGATGGGAATTGTCTTCAACTCGGAAGCTGGCATATGAATTTTGCTTGCAAACCTTTGACAGCCATTGCATTTTATCACTATTTCTTCAGCTTGTCTCAAGGAAGTGAGCCAAAAGAAACCGTGCCGGAAGGCCTTGTTAACCAGAGCCCGAGAAGAGGCGTGATGCCCGCATTCTCCTTGATGTATCTCTCTGAGAATTTCTTCTCCTTCTTCTGGCTCAACACAGCGTTGCAGCACACCAGTTGGACTCCTTCTGTGTAGCTCTTTGTTGATGATTGTATATCCCTTGGATCTTCTCTGTATTTGTCGGGCCGTGACCTCGTCACTTGGCACAGTGCCATTCATCAGAAAAGATAAGATGGGCACAGCCCAACCCAGCGTGGGCCGAACAGGGAACACTGGTTCATCTATCTCCATTGGATCTGCCATCAGTACTTGTTCCGAGTTGAGGGCGAGGCCCCGAGTCCCCGAGTACTCGGAAATGACCCCCTCGATGAACGCGACAGTCCCCGAGTTAGGAGGGGCAGTCCCCGGGTTGCAGGCGTCAGTCCCCGGGTTGGAGACGGCAGTCCCCGGGTTCTGTTTTGCAGCCTCCCAGTCAATCTCCATAGGAACAGCTTCTGAATCCGGCAGTGAAGGGACAAAGATGGACTCCTAGTTGGGAGATGGCTTGATAGACGGCTTTCTCAAATGCTCCAAGGCAATCCCAGGCGGGACAAACTGCCGAGAAGACCCCGACTTGGACAGAGCATCCGTTGCGTCATTGTCAGCTCGGTGTAGGTGATGAAACTCACAGCCATCGAAGAAACCAGTCATGGTTTGCACCAGAAACCGGTAGGACGCCATATTGGCATCCAAGGCATCCCAAGTGCCGGATACTTGCTGAATCACCAAGTCCGAGTCGCCATAGCTTACGATACGCTGCACCCCAATCTCATTGGCTACTCTCAGGCCGTGAACCAGTGCCTCGTACTCGGCCATATTATTGGATGCCTTGAAATGTATTTGCAGCACATACTTGAGTTGGTCACGTTTGGGTGGCGTAAGCACTACGCTAGCACCGAGTCCTTCCTTCACCTTGGAGCCATCAAAATTCATTTTCCAGAAGTTGGTTTCCGGCAAGGGAGGCTCATACTGCACCTCGGCGCAGTCCACTAGGAAATCCGCCAGAACTTGTGACTTGATAGCTTCTCTTCTCGCGTACAGGGGAGTGTACGCGGATAGCTCGATTGCCCACCTGGCTACTCTGCCACTTGCATCCTTGTTGGCCATGATGTCCGAGATGGGAGCGGCACTCACCACCATGATGGGATGCTCTTGGAAATAATGCTTGAGCTTCTTGGCGCCCAGGTACACACCATATGTCATCTTCTGGTAGTGCGGATAGTTTTGCTTGGAGCTGGATAGCACCTCGCTGAGATAGTATACTGGCCGCTGCACAGTCTTGCCTTCCTCTTCTCTTTCCACCACTATCGCCACACTCACTACCCGGTTGGTAGCCGCAATATAGAGCAGCATTGGCTCCTTGGGTAGCGGGCTTGCCAAGATGGGAGCGCTACCCAGCATGGTCTTCAGCTCCTTGAAAGCCACATCAGCTTGTGGTGTCCAGACGAACTTATCACTCTTTTTCATCAGCTGATAGAGAGGCAAGGCCTTCTCGCCCATTCTGCCCAGGAAGCGGCTCAGAGAAGCCAAGCATCCGGTAAACTTTTGCACATCCTTCAGTGATCTCGGCAAAGACATGCTCTCTATAGCTTTTATCTTTGAAGGATTGGCCTCAATTCCCCGGCTAGATACCAAGAAACCGAGTAACTTGCCAGCCGGGACACCAAAGGTGCACTTAGTCGGATTCAACTTCATCATGTACTTGCGCAAGTTGGCAAAGGTTTCCTCAATGTCACTAAGCAGAGTATGTGTTTTATTCGTTTTGATGACAATGTCATCTACGTACACCTGCACATTCTTGCCAATTTGATCATGCAAACATTTCTGCATGCATCTCTGATAGGTAGCCCCAGCATTCCGCAACCCAAAGCACATAACATGGTAGCAATAAGCCCCGTACGGGGTAATAAAGGCAGTTTTTATTTGATCATCCGGGTTAAGAGCTATCTGATGGAAACCAGAGTAGGCATCAATGAAAGACAAAAGTTCGCACCCAGCAGTGGAATCGATCACCTGATCTATGCGGGGTAGCGGAAATGGGTCCTTGGGGCAGGCCTTGTTCAGGTCGGTGTAGTCCATGCACATGCGCCATGCAATCTCGGCCTTGGGGTCCTCCTTCTTCTTCTCAACCATGACCGGATTGGCCAGTCAATCCGGATGCAGCACCTCCATTATAAATCCACTTATCAGTAACTTGGTGATCTGATCACCGATAGCCTTCCTCCGCTCTGCCGCAAAGCGGCGCATCACCTGCTTAATCGTCTTGGCGTCTGGGCGTACATGTAGCGAGTGCTCAACCAACTCCCGCGGGACACCCGTCAGATCCTCATTGGACCATGCAAAGACATCCCGATTCTCACGGAGGAAGTGGATGAGCTCGCTTTCCTATTTCTCGCTCAACCCGGCGCCAATGATGGCTACACGGTCTGGGAACTCAGGATCAACCTGGACCTTCTTTGTCTCCTGGGATGCCTGGAAAGCAGTTCCGTACTGGGAACTCGGCATTCCAGGTGCCCCAACTTGTGCTTCTTGGGCCATAGCCACCACTTCATGTATCTTCTTCTTCTCAGCAGCAATGACCAGTGACTCCGCTAGCAGAGATCCAACAGAGGCACACTCCAGAGAACGCTTGTAATCACCCGATATGGTGATGACACCATTGGGACTAGGTAGCTTCATCTTCAGGTAGGCTGCATGGGTTGAGGCCATGAACTTGGTGAGGGCAGGCCTACCGAGTAGAGCGTGGTAGGGGCTCTGAAGATCAACCACTTCGAACTGCAGGCACTCGGTGCGGCAGTTCTCCCTGGTGCCGAATAGTACATCTATCCAGATGCGGCCGATCGGAGCACAAGATACTCCCGGCACAATGCCATGGAAAGTAGTCCTGCTAGGTAGCAGCATGTTCTCGGCGAGGCCGAGCTTCTCCAGTGTATCTCGGTACATGATGTTGATGTTGTTGCCATTGTCGATCAGCACCTTGCTGAATTTGACATTCTTCTTGGTGCCCAGGAAGGTAGGGTCCACCCCCAATGCATATGTACCCGGATTGGGCATTACCCTTGGATGATCATCCTTGGACTAGGTAACCTCTTGGTCACACCAATGCAGATAGTGAGGCACTGCTGGGATCACGACATTCACCTCCATTGCGCGTCTGTGCTGCGACTGCTTGTCGTCTGGCTCGGTGGTGAATACCATGTAACTCTCATGGTGCTCCTGGTACTGGTTGCGGTCTGCGCCACCATCATTGCCATTGCTGTTGTTGCCTTGGTTGTTGTTGTTGTTGTTGTTGTTGTTCCCGTTGTTGTTGCGGGTGTAGAAGTTGCGGTTGTTGTTGCAGTTGGCTCCCTGAGCCACTTGTTTCACGTTCTCCCTTCTCGGATTCTCGGCTGGCCTGGGAGCTGCTGCCCGGATAGGCTGCACATTGGCACCCGAAAGCGGCAGAGGAGGAGGAGGGGGTAGCTGACCAAAACCTTCACCCTTGATGCGGTCCCACCAGCTGCATTGCTAGGTAGTGTGGTTGGCTGGCCTACTAGGATGCCGAGTATGGAAGCTACACGGTCCATCCTTCATGGTCTCAAAGATAAATCTCTGAGCATCTCTGGAATCCGGGTTGCTGTTGCCTTGCTGGGGGGCATTGTATTGCTTCTTGAAGCCTTGGCCCTGGTTCTGGTTCTGCCCGTATTGGGCTCCAGCAGTTTTTTGCCTTTGGCTACTCCCAGCAGCCGCAGTGTCATGGTTCACTACATTCACTTGTTCAGGGCCATACCGAGTATCCGATCGGTCATCTCTGCGCTTGTTGCGGAAATCTTGTCGGTCCTGGCGCCTGCCACCATCTTGGTTTCTTCTTCTCGGCTCAAAAGAATCGAGCAGAGGCTGAGTAGGGTCGCCGAGTGCATACATATCAGCTATCTTGATCGTCTCGGCGAGCGTACTCGGCATCTCTCTCTGCAGCTTTTGCCACATCATGCTGCCATGCCTACAACCCTGAGCAAACCAGGTAATGGCCTGCGCCTCATTCACACCCTCACAGGTGTTCCTCAATGTGCTCCACCGAGTAAGGTACTCTCGGTCCGTCTCCTCTTCCGCTGCTTGCAAGCCGAGAGCTGCTGCGGCCTATTCGGCCTCTTGTACGTGCTGGTGAAGTTGCTGATGAAGGCCTCCGAGAAGTCCAGCCAGCAATTAATGTTGTCCCTTGGCAGGTTATTGAGCCAGATCCGAGCAGGGCCATCCAGCATCTGCGGGACATACCGCACAGCCCATCTCCTGTTGCCGCCTGCAATGTGCACAGCGGTAACATAGTCACTCAGCCAGTCTTCCGGCTTGGTGCTGCCATCGTAGCTCTTGGTCCCTCTAGCCAGCTGGAACTTGTTCATGGAGGGCTCCTCCATGATGCGGCGGCCAAAACAAGCTGGGCGAGGTGGCCCCTTTGTCTCTATCTGTGCTGACCGATTAATCCGGTCCAGCTTGTATCTTGCATCTGTGGGCTCCAGCATGCGTTCACCAAGGCGATCAGTGATGTCTCTTGGATCAGCGTACCCGGCTAGCTCCATTGCCGAGTACCCGTCATCATAGCGGTCCTGCTGCACGGGCGCAGGTTGAACAACCAGGGCTGGCTGCTACCGCAACTGCTTGCGGCTGCATCCTCTGCTGAACTGGTTGGGCAGCATGACGCCGAGATGCGCCTTCTCGGCTTCCTCCTTGCCTCCTGCTGTGAGCTTTAGTGGCTTGATAGCATGCTCCTGCAGAGTTGTGTTTTTTGCCGGGCTGTCGCTCTACAGCGTGCTGTTTTGCAGCGACAGCCGGGTCGTACACATGTATCTGTTTGTGTCTCCTAGAGGTCACGCTCTGGGCTCTATCACCACCGGGAAGCAGCGATGATGCCTGATCCATAGATCTCATCCCATGCGAATGAACAACATGGGAAGCGCCAGCACCCGGATTAGCTTTCCGGAACTCCTCATTCTGCCTGCCGGCTTCTAGCACTAGGTCATTGAGCCTATCCTGCTGCCTAGCACGAGCATCGCCAGTGAGATGCGGCAATTCAGCAGCAACTGCCTCTGCAGCCCTAAGTGTTTTGGCAGGGGAACTGTATTTCGGTCTACTAGCAGTGTTCAGACTAGCAGATAGACTAACAACCCTACCATCTCTGGCTAACTTATCGCCTAGGTTGGAGCGAATAGTACCTAGATTGCTAGGCAGCTTAGAAACTGGAGTAAAACCATGTGCTTTGTTGTACTCGTTTTGATCTAGGTTAAGCTCAAGCCTAACCTTCTCCAGCTCCTGGCACTCAGCGAGTAGCGCTTGACGGTGGCGCCTCGGTGGGCTGTGGCATGCCCAGCTGCTCGGTGGCGCCTCCGCGAGCAGACGGTATAGCCGTAGACGTGGAAGGATCCACGTAACCCGGAATATTCCGGGGAATGTCGTAGGGCTTGTGGACCCTCGCAGCCGGCTCGACAACCTCAGCTGCAGTGGTCGTGCCCTTCCCGACATCGATAGCCGGGTCCGTCATCATCACCTCCACGCTGTCCGCAGAGCAGCCAGTTGGCTTCCGCGGGCAGCGAGTACAACAGGAGGATCATCCGCAACGAGCACCTCCTCCGGGAACTCGCGGATGACGGTGGTGGCGACGTAGACCAAGTGCGCGCTGAAGGAGAGCACCGAGCCGCCTGCAGGCATGGGCCTGCCGCCGAAATCTCCGACGTTGTCGGTGACGAAGTCGAAGGAGCCGAATCTGTGGACAAGGCCACAGACCACGCGCTCCCCCGATGCAGAAACGGGTCCCGTACGAATATGCACCCCAGCCAGCGCCGCTGCTGGCCCCACGGTGGGCGCCAACTGTCGTAGGATGGGAAAGACAGATGCCATGGGATGGCTTAAGGTTTGGGGCCGATGGACGCTGTAGGTATCCGGCGAGGGATCGCACGGCGAGTAGGCCGCGCTCAGGAACACTTCAAACACAACAATCTACCCAGGTTCGGGGCCCTCGTGTGGAGGTAACACCCCTACTCCTGCCTATCTCTCTATACGTATAATATCCGAGTAGCCACGGTACAGTTTTGCCTCTCAGCCGAGTAGCCACTCTGCTCCTCTCTCTTGCTCTAGTACTAGCTCTTGCAATAAATGCGATCTGCCAACGTCCCTCGCGCAGGAGGGGGTTGGGCATCTTATATACTGGTGCCCTGCCGAGTAAACAAAGGATAAAAGGTACAACTGATGGGACAAGTCCACTGTGACACGCAGAGCACGCTTTCGGGTTCCCGCTAACGTCATTGCGAGAAGTCGCCGCGCCGTACGGCTGACAGGACTTGTCCACCCTGTCAGCCTCACAGTGTAGGCCCCATCCTGTCATGTCCCCTCTGTCAATGACAAGACAAGACAGGTGCCCACCTCACTGTACCCATGCCGCGTCGTTGATGATCATATACCTAGTAAGCTGAACCGCACGCCTGTACGGCTGCGGGATACGCGGGATCTCGTCAGAACGGCTCCATTGACTTCCTGCCCGAGTAGGCTTGCATCTCATCTACTCGGACCACTCGTTCTTTACTCGGACGATGTTGATCTTCCTTGTTATCTTGTTCTGGTCATCAGTGAGTATCACCGAATAGAACCTACCGGGTAGTGGATACCCGGGTAGCCGTCTACTCAGTCAACAGCACTTTGACCTTTACTTTACCACTTGCCTTACCCCTACTCGGGGGTAGCCCCCGACAGCCACTGTACTGCATCCGTCCTCGCTTCAAGTCCCATTTTAATTAGAAGGGGCTTTGGTATATTCCTCAGAGGGGTTGTACACTTTATCCCAGTTGCCAATGTTTGCCTTAATGCCCTCAATGCAAATATATTGCATCCATTGTTGTTGGCCTGGTCACTGGATATCTGCAGTTCAAAAATGTTTGGTGCAACAATTTCTGAAAGCTTCAAAAGTTTGTTTGCTTCATCTTTATCTTCAACCGCTCATTATTGGTTTATTGGATGCACCATTCAGCATCTTCCCCTTAGATTGTTCATGTTTCTTTACAAGGTATGTATCATAGTATATCTGTGCCTCGCCATTTCAACAGTGTATCTAGGATACAGTTCAGGATATAATGTGTTGTATTTTTCTGTGAGTAGATATTGAGGCCAGAAGTTCCCATTTCCTTCGTCCGCTATAACATCCGTGAACCATTCTACAAATTTTATTTCAAGAAGCTTTGTGCTCTTTTTGTCAGCATTATCTCTATGGCTATGGTAATTCTTGTTCCTATTCAAATTGCTAGCCAGTTAGCACCGGGGTTGTTCCCATTAAATATCACGTAAGTATTCAGTTTTTGTTTCATCTGATGTACTCGCTAGTTCATGATGACTCAACACTTTGTTCTAATGTTTTTATCTGTACCTACTCCAGTCGTCCTGCAAATGGCACAGTATTTTGGCAAGATCCGCTAAACTATGTCAATTCAGTTTCTTTTGTTCTTCTGCTGAGGTTTCTCTGTTATAATACTAATACACTCATATACCTTGAGTGGCTGTTGAAGACCTTGGTATTTGACACATGGTGCTTAAGGTAGGCCTTGTATTTTCTATTGTTTTTGTATACTTGTGCAGATCACACAATTTAAAGAGCAAATTGCATCATAGGTAAAATTTGAATACATGCGTGCGTAGGTGGTTGAAGTAGGCCCCAGAACAGGAAGATTTTATATTTATAATATTAGATTCTTTAATTTGTGTAAGTGGATCAGGTGAGATCAAAAGAAAGTTTTGCCGTCTAACATACTTCCATATCAGCACTATGTATCATGTGAAAAAAGCTCTTTAAGAAACAAATGATGCTTAGGATTGTTGGATCCTTGGTACCTTGAAAATCTTGTTCTGAAATGTAAATAGAAGCTGTGATGTCGAGAGCACCATGCACCAGCAATTAACTATCAAAATAGGAATAACCAAGTTAATGATGATTTTTTTTTTCTAGTAGGACTATGGAAAGATATATATTTAGTTAGGCATGAAATAGGAAGATAAGGATATGGTTTATTAGGGAAGTAAAGATCCTTTTCTTAGGGGTCAAGTTAAGTCTTCCCTATGAGACATTGTGTACCCATGATCAAATTATGCAGCAAATGCCCTATATCCGATCTCCGGACCTTTACCAATAGCTCATATGATGTTTGTTTTCTACTCTCATTGTTGGTTGGCTATCCTTGGCTGCTCATTTATTGTGTTTACCATTCAATCAATACATTAAAGGGTTTTCCATAAAGAGCTGTTGCTCGCACATATTTTGAGTAAATACTTACCTTGTACATTGTACCAGGAGATCATTTGCAGTTCATACAATCCTAAGTGTGGTGCTTGCATGGTTGATTACTGTGATATTCAATTTGGCTGTGCTCATTTTTCCAATCTCAATTGGGCGTGCCTTGTTGTTTACTTGTTTGCCATCACTCGTCTGCCACTAGCAGCTGGATTGAAATCCAATGGTAATTATTGTTCTGATATGGTCATTTGGATTGTTTGACTTTCTTTGAAAAAAGCAAATATGTTATTCTTGATTTGGCTTACTTGTCGATATTTTCTCTTAGACCAGCTAGCGTTGGCTGTTGGATATGGCATCATATCAACTATTATTGCTGTCTCTAGAGATTCATTTGCCTACATGACTACTGGGAGAATACACCTTCTAGCTTTGAGTCGCTCTCTGATTGTGTTCTTATGGGTGAGCAGTTTACTTCAGGTGGTTTGCTTCATAATTGTTTACTTTATCCTCTAGACGAATAACATAAAAGTGTGCTCTCAGCTTGTCATCATTCCCATCCTGATTGGACTGCTGGTTTATTTATCACTAATATCACCACTACATGGGCCTGTTGATAAAGTTACATTTCTACGCCTTTTCTTCTTTTGGATCACGGGACATGAATTTATGAGAATCTGGGGGGAAGCTGGTGAGTTGCAACTTCAGTTGTCGCTTTCTGACATCTTAACTTACTGTTATCATGTATGTACCAATCTTCACATATTGCTGCATGGCACCCAGATTGTAATGCTTGTGAAAATCTCACTGATAAAGTGGATACCGAAAAGAACACATTCATATTTTATCTGTAATCACATCTCATTCCGAAAGTTTGTTCTGTCTTTGTTATACCCATTATTAAACTCATATAAGCACCTCTTTGCTTGTCTCCTATGTGGCGCCAAACACACACAATTATCGCAATTCCTATTTGACACACTCATAAGATAGCATGCACCTGATTCCCAAAGCATCCTCACGAGGTTATAGTTATGGCGAAGTACAAACATATTTAACTCAGATTTTTTTTTTGTCTTGAAGGCTCAGCGGACAAGGGTCACACCTTTCCTGGCATACTTCATTGATGAGAGGTGGGGCCCGAAGCTTATGCGGGCAAAGGTAGACTGGATTTCAGCACTCAGACCAATGTGGTGGACTGGTGGTTCTTTCCAGATGTATGCATGCCTATGGCCACGAAGCTGCTTGCTGCTATCGGTATACACTATGTGCTTGTCAAGGGTGTCTTAGGGCATCTCCAATGTTTAATTCCAATTCAGGCCATAAGCTGGGACCCACAACATATGCGATAACTGTATAAAGACCTCACAATGTTTAAAATCTAGCTAGACTTTAAGGTGGAGCCCACATAGAAGAACCTTTGACCAATTGTCAAAAACAAACAGGGTAAAGTAGGTAAGAGAAACATTATTTTGCTTTATTAAATTTCTTATAGCAAGGCCGTAGTGGTATGGGTGGGTCTTAAGAATTTAAGTTTAAGGTCTAGTCCCACAATGTATAAGGGTGGGTTTTAAGACCACTTTTTGGCTTAATTAAGACCTCCCCTTATTTCTACATTGGAGATGCCCTTAACAATATGTGGCTGCTCTGCTGCTCTGAACTCGGCCATGTGTACGCGTGCATCAGTATTTATTGCCTCTAAACATTTCACCACTTCTTTCTCCTCTCGCCCTCCTCCGGCTTTTGAGAGTCCACCGTCGACCGAGCTTAGATCCGGCCGCTCCCGCCGCCGGTGCCTACACCGGATGGTGCGGAGATGAAATAGGGTGCCCCTCTGTATAGCAGTAGCCTAGGTTGTAGAAGTAGGTCTTCGCCTCTGTTTGCCTTTGTGCAGTTTGGTGTTATACCGCTGAGGATTCAACGACGGATGCGACCGAGCCGCGTTGTTGCGAAGGCGTCCTTTCTTCTCCTTCTCCTGGTGCTCCGGTGGTCGGAGCCAGTAGCAGAAGGGGTGGATGGCACCACCTCCCCTCTCTCTCATAAGATCGAAGGTCAACTCCTTGTCTTAGGGGTCGAAGGTGCTAGTTCTTCAGCCAGGGTTGAAGCAGAGAGGATCCCGTCGTCTACTAGCCATGGAGGTTGTGGTGGTAGCCGCTGGCCCCATCTACTCTTGTTCATCGCTACAGGACGTGGGTTTGAGTTCAAGCTGCAAATCGAGCGCACCACACGGAGGCCATGGCTGCCTGTGTGATCTTCGGCCGAAAAGGCGGCCCTTTCTTCTCCTCCCGAGCGGAGGTCTATCGAGCCATGTCCCGGAGCTCGGCGTCTCAAAGGAGCCAAGTGGTTCGTCCCCGGCTTCTCCGTGGTAGCCGGTGGCAGTGGTTCGTCGCTGGTTTTGGAGAGTGTCTGAGTACTCCGCTCTTGATCCTTGGCATCTGCGCCTCGAGGTCGCCGGCGAGTGGTAGCGGAGGTGATCCAGGACTTGATTGCTTTGTATCTTTTAGTTCTAGGGTCCTTTTTGCTTTTGTGTTGGCCTTATCTTCAAATATTAGGTTTCTCAGGGCGAGTGATGTAAAAGGGCCAACACATTCTTTGTACCTACTACCTAGTTGGTTCTTTATAAATGCAGGGGTCCTCGTGGCCCACCTCTTGTTCAAAAAAAAACTCGGCCATGTATCATTTCACGTGGTCGGGCACCGTCGGGTTATGTGCTTTCTGCTATCTTTCCAAGGTGTCATGCGTCAAGCTCCACGATTGGATCCGGGATGACCGCTACGTCATCGGGCTGAGGTTGGCCGACGTCGATGACGATTGCTGAAGACTTTTCCCTGAGAACTTAATTTCTAATAGAGGATCTGGTGACATTAACCGTTAGACGTTAAGTGATACGAAGGTCATGCTTACTGATTGTAGGAATGATTCGGATGAGGTGATGCCAGACTGATAAATTTACGCCGAAACTTGTAAATATACACGCAGTTCTCTCATGTAAAAGTTTTGGAGATCCGTGACAGTGTTGCTCCTGACGAACTGCTCATCTCTGAGCCATTGTTGAACTGATATTTGTAAATTTCTGCTTTTTTTGTATGGCGTCTCTAGAATTGTTGTATGCTAGGCTGGGTGGGGGGGGGGGGAGAAACGAGATGCTTATTTTGGGTTGCCTCGAACATGGTTCACTTGCTTCCGCAATGCTGCAATATTTTTCTTGGGAGAAAAGTAATGCTGCAATTTCTCATAAGGCTTTTCGTGTCTAGATATGATTTTTCACTGGTTTAAGGCGTAAACTCCTACTCCCTCCATTCACGACCACATACATTCCAAAATGAGTGAATCTATTATTATATATGTGGTCAAAATTAAAATGATAAGTAGTATGTCTTATAAAAGTGGACGGAAGGAGTAACTGTTTGCTTCGATAGGCCAACTGGGCATGTATAATGTTGGCCTCTAACAATTATATACTCACTTCGTCTCAAAATAATTTTCATCGAGATAGATATATCTAGATGTATTTAAGTAGTACAATATATCAATTTTAATCCATTTTAACAATAATTATTTTAAGATGGACGGAATACATAAGCTACTCTATCACGCAATGCGCTAGATGCAACTTTTGGCGTCGACGCAATCTACATTCCTAGCATTGATCACGAGCTTTCAGGATTCCCTAACGTTTGGTTGGGGCCTTTTATTCTCCTACTCGCCGGTTTGTGTCGAATTTAGCGCCGACGCACCCAAATCGAACCCAGCGCACCAGGGCAGCTAGGGGGCAAAATTGGGCGCCGGTGGGCCCGTCGTGTCGGTGACTACGAGCTCGTCGTCCTGATCGCCTCGTCTCACGTGCCATTTCATGCGGCCGCCGGTAGTCTGTGACAGTCAAATCGACTGTGCAGGTGGCGTAATGGCAAACCATCGCTGCTGGTTCCCGAGTTTTCCCGCCGCGTCTACACCGCTCCCGCCTTCCCTCGCCGCTATAAAACCCCCTCGCCTCGCCGGTGTGGCCACACTATTCTCTGCTCTCTGCTCGCCCACCTCTCCCCCGAAGCTTGCCCACTCGTCCCTCTCGACCACCAATGGCGGAGCGCTTTCCAGGAGACGGCACGATGGCAGACGGTTTTGGGCGCCGCTGGTTGCACGAGAGGGAGGCCACGCTACTGACTGAGGCGAACTACCAGACGCCGCCAAGTTTTTGCGTATCAGGCATGTGGCCCCTCAGCAGCCCCGTGATACGTCTCCAACGTATCTATAATTTCTGATGCTCCATGATCATATTTTGCCAATTGCTACTTGTTTTCTCCCTTATTTATCGCATTTTTATACGTTTTCCGGGACTAACCTATTAACAAGATGCCAAGTGTCAGTTCCCTGTTTCTGCTATTTTTGGTTTCAGAAAAATTGTTCTGCAAATATTCTCGAAATTGGACCCCACAAAGCCCAAAATTCCTATTTTCTCCGGAAGCATCCAGAACACCGAAGAGGAGTCGAAGACGGGCAACAGGGGGGCACACCATAGAGTGGCACGGGTCCCCCTGGCCGCGCCACCTATGGGTGCGGAGCCCCTGGAGCTCCACCGCCTTTGTCATTTCTCCTATTTAAGCCCCTCGGATGGAAAATACTTAAGGACCTTATAAAAAATCTCCGAAAAGTTCCGCACCGCCGTCACCGTCGACCCCAGATCAGGGGGGTTCTGAAGCTGTTTCCGGCACCCTGCCGGAGAGGAGATCATCACCGGAGGCCATCTCCATCACCATGCCTGCCTCCGGAGTGATGCGTGAGTAGTTCATCCTTGGACTACAGGTTTGTAGTTGTAGCTAGATGGTTGTATTCTCCTCATATAACTCCATGTTTAGATCTCGTGAGCTGCCTATCATGATCGAGATTGATCTTATGTAATTCTATATGCTGTGTTTGCTGGGATCCGATGAATATTGAACTTATGCCAAGTTGATTATAGTCTCTATTTTCATATGCTATTTGTGATCTTGCATGCTTTCCGTTGCTAGTGGTTACTCTGGCCAAGTAGTTGCTAGTGACTCCAAGAGGGAGTATTTATGATCGATAGTAGGTTCATGCCTCCTTTTCGCCTTGCTCGAGTGAAAGAAACGTGAAGGAGGAGGATATGTTGTTGCCATTAGGGAGAAAACAGCAGTGAGAGTGCCCGCGTGCATAATCATTGCTTACATTACACACTTTATTTAATGCAATTAACTGTTGCTTGCAGCTTAATACCTAAGGGGGTTCGGATGATAACCTGAGGGTGGATTATTAGTCATAGATGCAGATGGATGTCGGTCTAGGTATCTTATTGTAATGCCCGCACTAAATACCATAGTAATCTTCATGTCATACTGTGCACTACGGTGCAACCTCTATTTGTCAATTGCCCAGCTGTAATTTGTTCACCCAACATGCTATCTTTTATGGAGAGACACCACTAGCGAAACTATGAACCCCGGTCCATTTTCCACACTGTTAAACAAACAACAACAATTTCCTGGTTTCTTTACTTACTACAAGCATACACTGTTTTCCACACTATACGTCTAATCTTTGTTTTCAGCAAGACCGGTGAGATTGACAACCTCACTGTACCGTTGGGGCAAAATACTTTGGTTGTGTTGTGTGCAGGTTCCACGTTGTTGCTGACACCGGTGAAGCGCCTAGCACCACCGTCAGTGACATCAACCTTCCGAAGGTCCTCTTTCTCCTACTGGATTGATAACCCTGATTCTTAACTAAGGGGAAAAACTCCTACCGTTGTGCTCATCATACCCTCCTCTTGGGGTTCCCAACAAAGTGCATCACCCCGGCGTTCTGGTGAGGCCCGTCCACACCGGTACGGAGCGCACCACCGAGATAGACGCTACTAGGGGCGTCATGCCGACGGACGCCCAGCAGGATCCCCGCTAGGCGGCAAGCAACACTCTGATTGGACAACAGTACTTCGAGCAGTGCCACCGTGAGCGGCTCGCGTCCATGAGCGACGCATCCATTTTGGCGGGGCGACTCAACGCTGACGGTCGCCGGGCGTGGTGGGGTGTGCCCGGACGCACACTCTGGGCCATCCTCGACCACATCGAGGATGGCGACACGCCGCGGCTGGAGTACCCTCTGCCATCCTTCTCTCGACACCGAGGCGCGTCATGGATGCTGAGGCGCAACGCCTCGGCTATGTCGTCGTCCTCCGCGGCGACCATTTCACGCTCCTCCGGATCGGCGCCGCGTACTCCTCTTGTCACCGTGAAGCCGGAGCCCGAGGCACAGGAAACGCCACTCCGGCAGCGCTGGCGCAACGAGAACCTTGTTATAAAGATGGGCGGCCGCCACGAGCCCTTGCGTCCCCGGCGCGCCCGCCTGGTGAAGACGAAGACGGCGACGACGCCGACCGTCACGGTGAAGGAGAAACACGACGCGTGGGCGGTTGAAGACTGAAATTGCATGGTGCCCCCATGTGTGGTTTTGATAATTAATGACAATCCTTATGGACTAATGTTTGTATTAGATACTTATGTAGATTTGTCCATAGGCATTACTTGATCTCCATGTATTGGATTCAAGGTTGGATGTCATCAATATCATTGGTTATAATGAATATATTTGATATGATTAAGAAGAAGAATGGCCATGATAATGTTGGGCAAGTATGTCTTGAAGAAGTATATTGTGTTAATGATACATTGCAAGCGTATCTACTTTTTCAACCACCTTTCTTGTTGTTTTCCCTCATATTTGCATGATTTCGATCAACCTAACACGGAATAATGCTGTTTTTAGCAGAATTACCCTTGGGGTCTAGTTTTGTGCAGAAAATCAATTTCCTCAGAAAATTCCAGAAAACTATTTTCCCCGAAAGTCTCCCGGAGCCCGAAGGACAGCTGGAGGGGAGCCACTAGGCCCCCGAGAGGGTGGTGGCCGCGCCTGGTGGGGGCCTAGGACCACCCCCAGGGTGCCCTTTGGCATAAAGACTCCTTCGTCCTGAAACTCATAACCCTTGAAGGATTCTCCCGAAAAAGATCCATAGCTCCATCGACACCTGAAACCCTAGTTTGGGAGACACAAGTTCCTGTTCTGACACCCTGCCGGGACAGGGATTGGAGGGAGATCGTTACCATCGTCATCGTCATCACCTCTCCATCAAGCCTGCATGATTCCCCCTTCGATGTGTGAGTAATTCTCTGCTGTAGGTAGAGGGATGGTAGTGATTGGATGATATTCATCATGTAATAGATCACGAGATTGTTAGGGCTTGATGCCTAGTATCACCTATTGTTGTTTATTGTCGTTGCTGAAACTTGGAGTGCTTAATGCTTGTCACTTAGGACCCGAGTGCCATGATTTCAGATCAGAACATGTTATGTTTTCATGAGTATAATTGATGTTTTAGATCATATCTACTGGTTGTATGCACTTATTATTGTCCGAAACCCAAGACCCCAAGGTGACATGGTTGGGATATCAGAAGGGATAGACTCTAGTTCGAGGATTACATGTTTCCATCGTATGTTAATGCTTTGCTCAGGTGCTTGGTAGAACAAGTACCTTAATTACCATTAGTTTCCTTTTTGGCCCCGCGGCAACGGGATGGTAGGATAAAAGATGTCACGCAAGTTCTTATTGCAAGCAGGACGACAATTCTCAGGAAACATGCCTATGATAGTTTGTGACTTGGATACTCTCTTATATATTTGTGTTTTCCTTTGTTACCCCTATTACATGGTTTATCTCATTCACGAAACACCCATACATCCATCCCTATGCCTATGGTGTTTTTAACACTGTTACTTGTTCTGTTTGCATTCGTTGTTACTATTGCTACTACTGTTTTCCTGCTACTATTACTATTAAACTACTGCTACTGTTATACTTTTCAGGTGCGATTGAATTGACAACTCAGTTGTTAATACTTATAAATATTCTTTGGATCCCCTTGTGTCGAATCAATAAATTGAGCTATATTTAACCTCGAAGACTCTTGCGATCCCCTACTTGTGGGTCATCAAGACTATTTTCTGGCGCTATTGTCGGGGACCATAGCTTTATTTGTAAGCTCACTTGAGAACTATATTGTTCGCTGCAATTTATTATCCATCATGGGAAAGAATACTGATCTAAAGGTTCCAATATTACCTTCCACCACAAGGAAAGGTACAACTCTGAACACCAATGTCGCACATGATTCACCTTCTGTTTTAAGTAACCTTGTTACCCATTGCATTCTTCGTGTGCTATTACTGCTGAGTCTGATACTATGTCTGATAAATTTGATGATGCTTCTACTGTGCTTGATACCTCTGTTTCTCTAGGTTCCTTTTTAGACACACAAATTGCTAGAGCTAAATAAATTGAACATGCTATTTTTTTTTGATAAATTGTTATCTACTCCTGAACAATCACCTGAATGACCCGATCTTGATAAGGATAGGAGTGATTTATAGGAAAGTTATACACTTGATGATGACTTCTTTAAAGAGTATATGAGTTATGAAACTGCTCCTGATGGTGAGACTTTTAAGAGGCTGCTTGAGAAACATTCCATGAAAAACAAGTTTACTCCTGATCTTGAATTTGGTGAATCTCATGTGGACATTAGAGATGAGAAGTTTGATTTCTATGTTGATTTTTCACTTATTGCTATGGTTGAAACTGAACCCTTTGATGGTATAGAAAATAATGATGTTGTAGCCCACTTGACTAAATTGTTTTAGATTGGCATGTTGTTTTCTTACGAGAATTTGATAATAGGCTATTATGTTCTTAAGCGGTTCCCTTTCTCATTAAAAGGGATGCTAAATTGTAGTATGTTAATTGTCCTTCTGGTTGCATTAAGACTCCCCGATGTTTGACTCGTGTCTATTCCGATAAATATTTTCCTGCTCATATGCAACATTGGAAGAGCATGGTGCCCCCATGTGTGGTTTTGGTAATTAATGACAATCACTATATGGACTAATGGTTGAATTGATTAATACTTGTAGAGTTTGTGCATAGGTAATGCTTGATGTCCATGTGTTGGATCCAAGATGATCAAGTGATGACCAAGGTTCTATTCATGGGAATATCCGAAGAATGGTCATGAGAGACTTGAGCATATTGCAAGTATGTCTTGAAGAATAATATTGTGTGAACATTCATGTTTACCTTCACTACATCATTATGTTTAAGAGAGAAGAAAAGATACAAGGTTGATCAACGCATAGTGCTAAGCGATGATTAAAGTTGATCAACTCAGGAAGCTAGAAGATGCACCATGTGGGTTCATGGTATGGTAAGTAACTGTGAAATTAGCTTTGTTAAATAACCCATGATATTTTTGTGTGGTATATCTATGTGGGGTTAGGTATTTTTCCATGGGGTTGCATCAAAAGGAAGATTTCATATAGCCCATGGTGGATGGCGTCAAGTGGTGATCGTCATCAAGGTTGTGAAGTGCAAGTTCAAGAGGAGCATCTCGATGAGATCATATGCTTGAATCCTGATACCCTTTTGGAGACTATGGACAAGTAAATATGGACTTAAGAGAGCCTCTCCCATAGTGGCATATGGGGGAGCAATCTAAGTGTCTTCACCGAGCAAAACAAGATCAAGAAAGATGTTCCATCTCGAGGATGTCAAGATATTCATCATCTAGCTCAAGTGGAATTCTCAAGGCAAAGATATGATCTTGATAGGTTTTCAATTTTACCGGTCTCATAGCATACTTGGGAGACCGGGTTATAGGATAGATAACTGTACTATGAAGAGGGACTCTCATATTATAAACTTGATCGTATCAATCGGAGAGCGATCAAACCTTTGCATACTTGGCATCATCTTTATCGGTTCTTATTTGTATTTTCTCCATGTGTGGTTTTATAGATTGTCATTTTCTTCTAGACAAGTCTGAAGTTAATCAAAAATAGATTTTGCATGAAAAACTTATTGCGTTTTTTATATTGGAGGTTTTACCAGTTGCTCTTTTATAGATAGGTCAAATATTTCGTCACTTAGTTTTATCCTCCCTTGTAGAACTATGATGTATATTTGCATAATCTTGTATTGCTCGTTGTTTCAATTTCAACGAGGTCAAGATCATCGAAAACGGAGCTTGTATGCAAAAGGTATGATGTTTTATTATGAACACTTTTCTGAAAACTACGAGGTTGGCCTGGCCGGCCTCGGCCCCCCTAGGTTGACCGGTTCGGGTGGGTGGCCGGACTACACGCAGAAAGGCCGGCCTAAGGTTGGGTCTAGGATGGAACACGCAGAAAGGTTGGCCTAGGTTGGTCCCAGGGTGGGCCTAGGCTGGGATGCGCAGAGAGTCCAGCAAGGCCAGGCCTAGGCCGGGACACCCAGTTTTCCCCAACAAGAAGATTTTGTGGGGGGGCTATTTAAGGGGTATTCTTCCCCATTGGTTTCCTACTTATCAAGAAAGTTTTTCCCCACCATTGTTGACCTTTTGGAGCTTGCTTTCTCTCTATTCCTCCATGATTGTTGCCTCCAATTAGAGGGAAAAGTGAGAGGAGATCTAGATCTATTATTGCACCAATCCATCTCTCCTCTTAGTGAGGAGAAGTCTTTGGATCTAGATCTTGTGTATTTATTTGTTGAGTTCTTCCTTGTTCTTCCTCTCTTCTTCCCCCATAGCATTTGTTGCTTTGTTGGAATTTGAGAGTGAAGTATTTGAACACTTCTTGTGTTCTTGCCATTGCATAGGTTGCATCGGTTTGAGTTCTCTATGTGGATTCGTTCGAGTGAAAGGTTGAGAAGCTTGTTACTCTTTGGTTCTTGGAGTTCCCTTGAGCTTGTCCTCTTAGGTACTTGGAGTGCCCTAGACGGTTGTTGTTGTCTCGGAGCTTTGGAAGCTTTTGGGACCTTGTTGCTATCTCGGAGCTTTGGTAGCCCGTGAGATATTGTTGGGAGCCTCAAATTGAGTTGTGGAGTTTGTCCCAACCTTGTACGGGATCGGTGACCGCCCACAAAGGCCCCTTAGTGTACCGTGGCACTCCGCATTGGTGGAGGCACGAGGAGAAGAAGGTGAGCCATTGGGCGCTTGGAGTCATTGTGACTCCACACCTCTCGAGCGGATATTAGCTTCCATTGGGAAGTGAACTTTGGGATAAATCATCGTCTCCAGGTGTATCGGTTATTTCTATACCCGTTCTCTGTACTTATGCAATTTACTTTGTGATAGCTATGGAGGTTGAAGTAACATATCTTTATATCACGTAGTTGCTTGAAGTGTTTAGCATAAGTTGTTGGTGCACATATGTGAACCTAGTTTGTTTAGGTTTTGGCTTGATAAATTAAACGCTAGTTTTATTCCGCATTTATTCAAGCTTTAACCATAATTATTTTTTAAAGCCTATTCACCCCCTAGGCGACATATGTGTCCTTACAATTGGTATCAGAGATGGTTCTCTCTTGATAGGGCTTCACCGCCTAGAGAGTAAGGACGCCGCTTAGGGGATTAGTTCATAATGACACTTTTATATTCAATGGCACAAACTATGATGCTTGAAAAATTAGTATGCTTAATATTTTTACGGACATGGTTCCAAATATAGAGAAAATTGTAGATATGGGTTTTTCTTCTCCAAAGGGCATAGATTGTTCTTTAAAGGATGAGAAAAACTTATATATAAATTCTCGAGCTACTAATGTGCTTTTCAAACATGTGAGCATTGTAGTTCTTTAGTCAATCATGCCATTTTGGAAACCTCATGAGATATGGACCACGGTTCAAGATAAATATGATGTGTCCAAAAATTGTGGGATTGATTATTCTCCCTCCACCTCCAGGCGTGATGAGTTCTCAACTTCTTCTACTTCACCAACATGTGGCAAGCCACAAGATAATGATATGACGAGTAGCGACAAATATTTCAATATTGATAGTGAGCTTATCATTGATGATTCTTCATCTCTATCTTATTGCAATACTTTGTCTACGGACTTAAACACATCTAGAACCCAAAATGATTTACATGCTTGTGTTTATAGTCCATGCATATCATGTAGAAATTCCTTGACTAAATCTTATGATGATATGCTTGATACATCTTGTTTCCATAATAAAAATGATTGTATTTCGTCTAGTCCTTGTGTTACTAACCATGTAGAAGAAACTCAACATTACATGGAACAAGATGTGGATTTAAGTGGTGCTTCAAGTAATATTTCATCATCATCTACCATATCTCACTTTTTCCTTATGGTTAAAGTTTCAAAGGTAACTCCTACTTTGAACACCAATGTATCTAGTGATGATTATGATGGTGATGACGATGATACTGAGGATGACGATGATGATGACGGTAATGATTAGTTAATGGAGAAAGGTAAAATGATTCACAATATCCTTTATGAGGATAAATATGCTTGTGTCAATTTCCTATAAATCATTAGTGCATTTTATAGGCGCAACATTACCATTAAGAGTTTGGAAGCATGCATTGACGAGTGTTAAAGCCACGAGCGTGATTATGCCAATGAGATTTCAAAACTAGAGGAAGCTCTTGTAGAAGAACAAACCACCAACTAATATCTTGAAGAGACCTTTACTCTAGAGTTATCAAAATTAAACGAATCTAATGATCGAAATCTTGAGGTGGTTAATTGTCTTAAAACTAAAAATGATGATCTAAAAGTTGCACATGCTCAACTTAAAGCTTCATATTCAAAAGAGCTTACCAAGTTGCCTTCTCCTATTGCTATTAATAATGATGTTTGTGCTACTAACTTTGTTTATTGTGAGTCATCTACATTGAAGGAGAATGTTGAGCTAAGGGCTCAACTTTAGTTGCTAACTAGCAATTATGGGAAATTGGAAGAGAGTCATGAAAAGCTCTCAAGCTCTCATGACAATATTTTAGTCTCACATGATAAGATAAAGTTAGATCATGAGGCTATTATTAGCAAGGTGATATCTTGTGAGCGTTATGTGGACATTAGCACAAAATCTACTCAAAATTCTAGTTTTCCTCGTGCTAGTCCTAGTAATTCATCCACTCATAATATTACTACATCTTGTGATGAATTGCTTTCCATGCCTTGTTTCTCTAACATTAAAGCATCTACTTCCTCTGTTACTTGTTTTTCTACTAACCATGTAGAGGAAATAAAATATCTCAAGGCCCAAGTCACTTCTTTGAAGAAAGACTTGGAAAAGTGTCATGGGAAGTCCGCACTTGACAAAATGTTGAGTGTGCAAAGATTGCCCAATGACAAGAGTGAACTTGGATTCAACTCCAATAATGACAAGAAGTCTAATATCAAGAAGAAGAATATGATCAACAAGTACAAGGGCCAAGAACAAGTCAAGAATTTGGCCAAGATTGTTTGCTTCAAGTGCAAGGTTGAAGGGCACCAGATCTTGCCATTTGAACAAGAAGCATCTTAGTGAGAAGCAACAAGGGAAACAGCCACAAGTTCAATCTCATGGTCAACCTCAAGTTGAGAAATCAACTAATAAGAAAGGAGGAAGCCAATGTTGCTAATTATGTCGTGAAAGGGCCACTTTGCTTCTTCATATACTAATGGTACCTTATCCAACCCTATCATAATTGATGATGTTTATTCCCTTCAGAAGGGTAAGATTGACAATGTGTTTGCAAAATATGTTGGCACTCAAAGTAGTGTCAAGAAATGAACCATTTGGGTTGCCAAGTCTATTGTGATTAACCTCTTAGGAACCAACTTGGTTGGGAACCAACAAGCTAAAATTTGATCAATAGGTGTTGTTGGAGGGCATTGGAGACTTGTCTATTGTCGGGGGGGTTCTATCAAAGACAGGGTCACCTCCAGAGGTTCGAACACTAGGGATAACCATGTTCTCAAGCACCTCACAAGGCTTTGTGTCACACCCCAGTTTCTGGACTCTTGGACTATGCTCAAGAAGAGAAAAATTAGGGCCAACAATTTTTTTTACAACATGATTGTTTGAACTAACATGTGTTTATGATCTTAATCATATTTGCAACACAAGTTTTGTTTCTTTATAAAACCAATACCAAATGGTCTGAAAAATATTCCTGATATTTTTCCCTGATGTTTTCCTATTATTACTTGAGTGGATTTTTATTCCAAGACTTGGATCATTCTTGTTTGCATCTTAAAACAAACTTTTAACTTTGTTGGATCCAATACAACAAGTTTTCAAAATGAGTTATGAAAGTTTTCTTTTAAGTTTTGTATGGAAAACAATTCCTGAAAATAAAGCCAAGTACATGTTTTCTACCTTTGTTTTCACTAAGCTATAAATTGTTATTTTATGGTTTCTTGACATTTAATTAATCCTTGATATATGTACTACAAACCCATAAGCTCAATTTTATTTTTGGAGAAATACAAACTATCTTTTGCTTGTTGTTTTTGTGGTATAAAATTAAGGCAGTTTTGACAAACAGATAAAAACAGAAAGTATACCTTTTTCCACATTGTTTTTATGGCCTTAAATTATTTCAAAAGTTGTTTCTGAAAGTATGTAACATGGTTAACAAGTCCATACTTTGAAAACCAATTTTGGGAATCATTTGAACCCTGAAAACAAACTCAACTTTTGCAACTTTTAATCTGTTTTCAACACTTGGAAAATTTCTAAGTCATAAGACTGAATTTTCTGAATTTTTCAGTGAACAGTTAAGGATACACTTTTGCACATTAGTTTTCTTGATGTTTCCTTGATCTTTTGGAAGCATGACCAAGCCTAGTGTGTTGACCATAGTATCTACTCGAACCAGAGCCCTTGACCCTGCTTCTAGAAGCCTTAGGCTTGAAGATAAGAGAGGCGAGAGATGGTGACTAGGACAGGTATGGGCACACTTGTGTGTTGACCTTTTTGACCTTGCCACTTGGCCCACTTGCTCTCTAGGGCCAGGTTAAGCTTTGCCCACTAGTGGCTTGACCTAGGGCACCATGTGCTCACCTTAGGAAAGGACTAAAAACCCTAGGGCTGCTCTATGCCATTGGATGGCATCCACCCGAGCTCCCCAAAATGCCCACAACCTCACTCCCTCTGCTATAAAGGTCCAGAGACCTTGTCCTTGCGCCTTGCACCTCCTCTCACTCCCTAGAGCCTCCCCAAACCAAAAGGAAGCCAACACTAGCCTTAGGAGGGCGCACGGGCCGTGCCCATGCCGGCGGTGACCACCGCGGGCACGACAAGGTGCAGCCCTGACCGAGCTCCCTCTTCCCCTCCCACTGCCCTGGATGGTTTCCCCTAACCCCCCTGAGTCTCCCTGACAACACCCCATGGTTGTATATCCTTTAGATCGATGCCGCCGTCCACCTCGCCGCCGCGGGCACCACTCGGAACGCCGCCGCCAGGAGCCGCGCCCGTCGCCGCCCCTTGGTGCCCCTACCCTCCTACAACCATCCCGCTCCCGCGTCGTCCCCTCCCGAGCCCCACGGTGAGCTCCCCGTGCCTTTCCTCGCCGCCGGCTGTCGTTTTTGTGAGAGAGAGGGTCGGGAGGAGGGTGACACACCAGCGTCGTCGGATCTCTGATCCGTGGTCGCCTTTGAACGCCCCTTTTTCCCGCGCCCGCGCACGCTGCGCAGCCGCTTGTTGGGCCGCGCCGCGGTGGATCCAGCCCGTGTGCTGTTTTACTTTAAGCAATTAAATTTTTACAGAACTGGATGCTTTTACTTTGGATGTTGCAAAAATAGTAAAACTGTAAAATAAAATCTGGAAAAATTCATGGACCTTAAGAAAGGAAATCTAAACCATATAAAATTGGCAGATCTACTTTTGGACCAATTTTTTGGGCACAAGAACTGTTTTGCCACAGACTGTCTATGGGAATGTTTTGACCATAACTTTTAACATATGTAACCAAATGGAACAACCTAAAATGTTCTGGATAGGTATTGAAAATATCTATCCAATGCAGTTGACCTCACATCAAGGTGAGTTATAGAATGAAAATTCCATCCAGATTACTAAAAGACCAGTAAGCTCTTCTATAATTTTGAGAATGCGTTTAGAATTGGTTTTTGAAGCAAATCCAATTGGATGAGTTTATTATTGACTAGATCTATCTTATCCTAGCTTAGATTAATTTTTGGAGCTCTAGATTATTTTTGGTAGACAGATCTAGAAACAGCAGCTTTTCTGTTTTTGTTTTGGAATGTGTTCTTGTGTGAAATAAATTGTGTGGTTGATTTAATCTTGCTTCCTAGCAGGTATAAGGTTGTTAGGACTTGTTATTAGGTTGTTTTCTTACAGTACATATACCTTAGAAAGTGTGTGCATGATTGGAAACTCAATAAATATGGAACTAGCATTTTGGAGTTTATGTATGAGCTAGATCTTTGTGTAAATGCTTTAATAAATTTTGTGCTATGATTGCTATGGATCCAGTACCATTTTGGTAATGTTATTTTTAAGTTAATACCTCTGTTAGCTTGCATGTCTTTTTATAGTGAAGCATGTGTAAGTTTTGTTATTCTTATGCACTAGTATTGTTTCCACTGGAATAAATGGCTTTGTATTATTTATCTTACATGCTAATGTGTGTCATGAGTAACCAGAGGCTTGGTACCTCTTTTGCCTTGGTATTAGTGGGCCCATAACCCACTGGTCCCATTGAATCTTGGTTGAGGATGAAAATTCTCAACCATGCACATGTGAGAAATTAACATGTTTTAATTATATGATTGATTGCTATCTTCCACCATGGAAAAATATATTTGTTTGTTTTCGCTTATGCAAGTGAGAAGTTTATTTCTTATCAGCAGATACTAGTATGTTAGATGTGATCCATTTGTTAGCATAATACTCCTTAGGAGTATCATGATAAGAAATGATTCACTATTGAGTGCTAAATTAAATTATTTACAAATGAAATAAATTTCTTTTGATTGATAGATTGTTTGTGAGTGATTTTAAATTGAGTGTTTGGATTTTGGAAAGGGTTTAGATAACCTTTCATTGAGTGCTTAGATACTGGTTGTGTAAGTTATACATTGATTGCTTGCTAGTAATTGATTAAAGAAAACAGAAATTGCTAGAATTAATTTATGCATGCTTAATAGTTGTTTCAAGGAATTGTTTTGATGTTTGTGCTTACTCGCATGTGTAAGTTTTGTGTGCTGTTATTAGGTACATTTTATGATCATGACTTGCTTGTTTAGATTTAAGCATCATAGTAGTATTGTTTGCTTCTCTAATGATGAACTAGTGTCACCACTAGAAAATGGTGATTTTTGCTATAGTATTGTCATATTTTATTTTATAAGTGTTTGAGTTTATTATAGCATATTTATGAAGTTATTAATTCTGTTATGATGCCATGAATTATTTAGTTGCATGTTCTATAGTTATAGAATATAATTATCTCTTATAGCATGCTTGTGTAGAAATTCCCATACTAGTATGCTAAATGCAGTCATGTTTTAATGCTTGTTTGATAGGAATGTTATCTTGAGTGAAGATTGTGTTTTAGATTATTTTTGTGACTTGTTATATTTGTTTTTAGCTACTGGTTGTTTGATAAGTTTTCATGATTGATGGATTCCATAACTTCAATTAAACATTAGTATAGTAAAGAAATGGTCTATTCGATTAATGTGTGTTTACCTGCTGTTGGAGATTGTCTGAGTGTGTACCTTAGCATGAGTGTCATACTTGTGTTAGTTGTGCTAGTGTTTTTGTGATGTTTAGGAGTATATTGTGAACTAAACATCCAAATTAATAATGAACTTATTAAGTGGCAATTTCTTGTGTGTTGCTAATACCCACTGCCATGGGTATTGTCCTGTCTGTTTGTTTTACCTTAGTAACCTAACCCTTTGCACCCACAAGCTATATTTTTAGATTCTTAGATATCTTATTGTGAGAGTGTTACACCACTCCATATATGGTATGTAAGATGTGGGATATGGTTTCCTAAACCATATGTTTGTCTGGCGATAGTTTTGTACCCTGAGAGTTATGTGAGGCAGTTTTCTCGATAGCGTTTGTAAGTTTGCGATATTGTACTTTTGCTTGCTGTATGTGTTGTTTAGCTTAGTTGTTTGGTCTTTAGACCTGAGAGTGTGTCTTTTATTCTTTTACGACGCTAGAAACGAAGAAGAAGAAGAAGAAGCAGTTGTGGAGTTGTGCGTCAAGTTCAAGTTACTTCAAGGCGAGGGACATTAAGAGATTTAAGGCAAGCCATCATGATGCTTGCTGTTATAATACACTTATCATTATCTATCATGCATGTTTTACTTCTGAAAAGTTTTACAAAACTTTGATTTCCAAAAACTATTTTTGAGTGAATACTACTATTATATGTATACTATGCCATTAGTTGATACTTGGTGTTACCAAGCCCATAAGCCACCATATGGTATTTATTACCATCACAAATATTAGTCCCTAAGTGGACACCTTAAAATTGTGTTTTTACAAAACAAAGACTTTATGGAAAACCCGGAGAAAAGGCGGATCCTTATTCTCCGGAGGAATGTGGAAGTGGTCATTTTTGGGAAAAATGGTGTTTTTCAAAAATGACACATAACCTAGTCTTCGCCGGACAACCTTTACCGTACTGCCACCCTACCCCGACATGGGCACGGGGCTTAACTGGAAGTTTGTTCTTGTTAGTGTGTGTACTATCTCAATCGCTATAAGGGGACGGACTCCCTCGAACCGAATATCGTCAAAACTCCCAATGTTGAGACATAAAAAGTGTGGGATTAAGTTACCCTTCGGTCGCATCAGTTGGGGCATCCTGGCTGGCGGGGAATAGCGTGCCGGGGATGACGGTAAAACTCAACTGAGAGATAGACACATTCTAGCTTGAACATAGTGGAAGGTTATGATCAGTTATCTGATGTTCTACATACTGTTGTTACAGTCCGTGGTTGTTCATGGCAGGTGTACTGTATCTGGTGGATGTGTACACCTCTGCAGAGTACAACTTTTTCGAAGAAGCCGCGTCCTCGGATATGGACAGTTGAATGACCATGTAGCTAGCATCGTGTCAATGTTTTCAAAAAGGTGTTGAACTCGGGAAGTTCGGAAAGGAATGAAATCTTGTACCGTGGAGGTACCGATGATGGAAAGCCAGAAGTTGTTTTACAAAAAGTTGTACAAAGAAAATCTTTCTTCTCAAAGCAAACATCTGGAAACTGATTCCAAGAAGTTTTGCAAAGAGAAAAAATTTCTTTTAACAAAGTTTTACAAAACCTCTTGTACATGTGATATCTACAAGAGAAAGAAAAACTATATTATTTTCTTCTGAAGTATCTTCTTCAACGAAGATACAGATTAACCTGACTGCAACGGTGGTTTCATCCTATATGAACACCATTGATAGTGAACCCTATTTATAGCCTACCTATTACACCATATAAGCATACTTGCATTTGCTAAGTTACATGATGGATGTCTTGCTGAGGACATTCAAATGTACTCATATTGGTTTCGTCCCTGGTATCAACTTGCCATATTTTGAGAAGGAGTCTTAGAAGAAGATCAACGAAGAGGAGTACGGAGCTGATGGCTTTGCGAACTAGGATTGTCTCCGGGTCAGCAGCCTGTAGGTTAAGGCGTGACTTGGGCTCTACCGCGTTTTGTGTGTGTTTAGTCTTCCGCTGTGTGTGTTGTGTGTTGTCCTGCGTGACAACCGTGTAGTCTTGGTCATGTGACCATGTGTCCTTGTAAGTGTTTGTGCAACCGTGTAATGGATATTGTATCTGTGTACCAGCTTGATATGTTGTTCACGACTGAATTTCCTGGGATCGTGAATGTATGCATATCGGGGGTGTCCTTGAACAGTGTTCCGAAGGGTGGGCCCTACAGAGTTGGTATCAGAGCTATCCTGACCTTAGGAGACTTTAGTTAGCATGGACGTTAGCTAGTACTCTGACAATTAAAGTAAACGAAACCAGGTCACTAAGATGACTATTTTTCAAAAGGATTCTATACTCCATCCCCTCTGTGTTTCGACAGCTCTATTTACACTAAAGTTAAAAAGGAGCATCTTAAAATTTTGCACACTGTTACCTAACTTAATCCACTTTAAAATCTTGTGTAGATGGCAGTTGTCTTCACCAAGTCCTTCCGGCTGGGATCGCATGCACCTTGCTACCGCCGCTTTGAGGAGGATTTGATCAAGATGAATCATCTTATCGGTCGTCCCACACCTGAGTTGAAGGGAGCCCAGATTCACCATGATGGACGAGAGTTGTCCTGGTTGGTTGTCTGCACCATCCGTGCACCTTTGCTAGCACTGTCAACCCCAGAAATCATTTGGGAAGTTGTGGAGAACAGTTGGGAAGATGGTATCCTTAGAGTGATGCAGCTGACCATTGCCAAACTCGTGAACTTCTTTCGCGGCAAGTTTGCAGGCACCCCTTATCGATACTTTGGAAGACGAACGAGGACGACAAGCCAGTAGAAGTCACTGGAGACTTTGTGTTTGCTCGTCACTTACAGCACTTGGAGGGATAGCTATACAACACCCAACTCTCCCTTGATAAAGTTAGAGCATATTATGACCTCCGAGGCAGAGAAATAGACCAGCTAGAAGCCAGTCTTGGTGCATCTTCGGCTACCGAGCGTCGTCTCAAGATACTGAAGAAGACCATGAAGTACACTGACTCCCAGCACCGCACACGAGTGAGAGCCCTTCAGCTTCAGCTTGCAGCCAGCAAGGCCAGAGTTGAAGAGTTGGAGGAACAGCTACGCGCTTCCTCGAGCACTTAGGATTGCCGCAGGATGTTAGGAGTTGTGTTATTTGCACCCCAAACGCTTGTTTGTCTGTATTGTGTGAACTCTGTTAGAGCTTTTAGTGTGCTAGTTGTGGTATAAGCCTTCTGATGTAGCCTTGTGAACCCTTAAGACAAGTTACAATGTTAAGACTCTGTTTCATGCGTATGTTAATCTTGGTTTGAGTTGGCGTTTGTTTCTTCGACGGTTGCTTGTGGTTGTGGTATCTACCGATCTCATCTCCGTTATGAGCCGGTATGTGTCTCAAGTTTTCAAAACCAAAACCACCTTTAGTTGCTCTCGTCTTACACCGTTCTTTGTCTTCAGCATGGCCAGCGATCTACCTCCATCACCTGAGACGACGGTTGCTCAACTGTTTGCTCTGCTGAGGGAAGAAAGTGAAGCCGCTCGTGCTGAACACATAACCACCCATGCTGCCCTGGAATAGTTGACTCAGCTTGTCATCACCAACACTGAGAATACTACATTCCTTATGAGAGGATACCAGCAACTGCTTGCTGGAGAGAGCCGCAAACGGAAGATAGTGACGCCAGGAGAAACTAGTTCATGGCTGACTCGCAGCGTTTTGCCTGCGATGCCACAATCTTCAAGGAGACGTGTGAAGGTCAAGCCTAGAACCACGGGTTGCTTTACCTATGGATAGGAAGGACACTTTGCTCGTGATTGTCCCAAGAAGAACCGTATTCTAGCTCATCCTGATGAACCCCAAGAACACCAGGGTCCATCCCAGAAGAAACGCAAGAATCTGATGAGTGGACCTCGAGACGAAGATGATGTTGCAGGAGCATCTGCGACTCATGCCATAGCCAATGGTACGTTTTCGAAGCAAACCTGTGAACCCCCTTGTTTGTGTGTCGTCGTACCCTGAAAAACCCGACGTAAATGGAACACTAGAAGTGTCACGTCGGACTAAATAAAATCTTAAAAAATTAACAATACTAACAAAATCTCATCTAATTTTTGTATAACACCCTATAGAGTGAATTAAAAAAATTGCCACATTAAATTGTTGCCGCCCTACTGAGTTGGTAAAATGGCTTCATCTAATTCTAGTTCGAGGCCTTATAGAATTGGAGACCTTACAAAATTGGTAATATAACCTCATCTAATCTTAAGCTTAAAACCCTACAGAGTTGGCTCATCAATTTTCATTTTAATACCCTACAGAGTTGGTATCTAAAACCTAATACCTTACAGAGTAACTTACGGAGTTGACATGTTACAGAGTTGTTATCGCCCTTTTAAAAGAAAAACGTGCAATCAACTTTTTCCAAAAACAAAGAAAAAGGTGCCTTAGGATGATTCTATAGCTGTTTTGAGGAAGTGAAAGGTTGGAAAAAAAACATTGGACGGATAAAACTATGATCGTTACTAGGAAACAAGATCTCTCGTATGTATGTTTTGGAGGAACCAGATCTTAGAATATGAGGTGGTGGAAAACTCACTGAGGATAGCTTAGGAAGGAAAGATTGAGGATCATAAGATTTTAGTAGAGTTGAATTATAATATAATATCCGGGGATAACCAGTTGTGGACCCCAAAGATTTGGGAGTTATCAGCAACTAAGATTTGTAGTTTTTGAAGAATGGTTGAAGTTTAGAAAGATTTGTGGATATGAAATGATGATGATGGATCTTAGGAAAAATCAATAAGAGTTTGGAGATTTTTTAGAGGACCTTACAAAGTTGGTAGTACACAGAGTTGGTTTAGTTATATGATCTTGATAAACTACCTTTGGGGAAAACAAATGATTTGAGATTTTAGATTACATTAGAGTAAGAGGAAGATAGTGGATTTTCCTGGATTTTGGAGAGGAGCAATGGATAGCTCAGGCTAGTTAAATGTTGGTGGATGTCCATTAAATGGATCTTATGACTTTGGGAAAAATAAGTTTTTATCTACAAAATAAACCCTGGTTTGATAGCATGGTTTTAAGGAACAATAAGTTCGAGGTTTAGAACATGGCACCCAAACCTTAAAAAGAAAACAAATTTACTGGTGAATTCTGGTAAGATTAATCAAAGGGGGGAAGCCCCTGTAAATAATGTTACAAATCACCAACACATGTTTTGTAAACAAATCATCTAACATTGTTTTGACCATACCCTCCTTTCGCTTGCCTGCGAATCTCGGGACGAGATTCTTTTAAGGGGGGAAGGTCTGTCACACCCCAGTTTCTGGACTCTTGGACTGTGCTCAAGAAGACAAAAATTAGGGCCAACAATTTTTTTACAACATGATTGTTTGAACTAACATGTGTTTCTGATCTTAATCATATTTGCAACACAAGTTTTGTTTCTTTATAAAACCAATACCAAATGTTCTGAAAAATATTCCTCATATTTTTCCCTGATGTTTTCCTATTATTACTTGAGTGGATTTTTATTCCAATACTTGGATCATTCTTGTTTGCATCTTAAAACAAACTTTTAACTTTGTTGGATCCAAGAAAACTAGTTTTCAAAATGAGTTATGAAAGTTTTCTTTTAACTTTTCTATGGAAAACAATTCCTGAAAATAAAGCCAAGTACCTATTTTCTACCTTTGTTTTCACTAAGCTATAAATTGTTATTTTATGGTTTCTTGACATTTAATTAATCCTTGATATATGTACTACAAACCCATAAGCTCACTTTTATTTTTGGAGAAATACAAACTATCTTTTGCTTGTTGTTTTTGTGGTATACAATTAAGGCAGTTTTGACAAACAGATAAAAACAGAAAGTATACCTTTTTCCACATTGTTTTTATGGCCTTAAATTATTTCAAAAGTTGTTTCTGAAAGTATGTAACATGGTTAACAAGTCCATACTTTGAAAACCAATTTTGGGAATCATTTGAACCCTGAAAACAAACTCAACTTTTGCAACTTTTAATCTGTTTTCAACACTTGGAAAATTTCTAAGTCATAAGACTGAATTTTCTGAATTTTTCAGTGAACAGTTAAGGATACACTTTTGCACATTAGTTTTCTTGATGTTTCCTTGATCTTTTGGAAGCATGACCAAGCCTAGTGTGTTGACCATAGTATCTACTCGAACCAGAGCCCTTGACCCTGCTTCTAGAAGCCTTAGGCTTGAAGATAAGAGAGGAGAGAGATGGTGACTAGGACAGGTATGGGCACACTTGTGTGTTGACCTTTTTGACCTTGACACTTGCCCCACTTGCTCTCTAGGGCCAAGTTAAGCTTTGCCCATTCGTGGCTTGACCTAGGGCACCCTATGCTCACCTTAGGAAAGGACTAAAAACACTAGGGCTGCTCTATGCCATTGGATGGCATCCACCCGAGCTCCCCAAAATGCCCTCAACCTCACTCCCTCTGCTATAAAGGTCCAGAGACCTTGTCCTTGCGCCTTGCACCTCCTCTCACTCCCTAGAGCCTCCCCAAACCAAAAGGAAGCCAAGCCCTAGCCTTAGGAGCGTGCACGGGCCGTGCCCACGCCGGCGGTGACCACCACGGGCACGACAAGGTGCAGCCCTGCCCGAGCTCCCTCTTCCCCTCCCACTGCCCTGGATGGTTTCCCCTAACCCCCCTGAGTCTCCCTGACAACACCCCATGGTTGTATACCCTGTAGACCGACGCCACCGTCCACCTCGCCGCCGCGGGCACCACTCGGAGCGCCGCCGCCAGGAGCCGCGCCCGTCGTCGCCGTGGCCGCCCCTTGGTGCCCCTACCCTCCTACAACCATCCCGCGCCCGCGCCGTCCCCTCCCGAGCCCCACGGTGAGCTCCCCGTGCCTTTCCTCGCCGCCGGCTGTCGTTTTTGTGAGAGAGAGGGTCGGGAGGAGGGCGACACACCAGCGCCGTCGGATCTCTGATCCGCGGTCGCCTTTGAACGCCCCTTTTTCCTGTGCGCGCTGCGTTGCTGGGCTTCTGGGCTGCGCAGCCGCTTGTTGGGCTGCGCAGCCGCTTGTTGGGCCGCGCCGCGGTGGATCCAGCCCGTGTGCTGTTTTACTTTAAGCAATTAAATTTTTACAGAACTGAATGCTTTTACTTTGGACGTTGCAAAAATAGTAAAACTGTAAAATAGAATCTGGAAAAATTCATGGACCTTAAGAAAGGAAATCTAAACCATAGAAAATTTGCAGATCTACTTTTGGACCAATATTTTGGGCACAAGAACTGTTTTGTCACAGACTGCCTATGGAAATGTTTTGAACATAACTTTTAACATATGTAATCAAATGGAACAAACTAAAATTTTCTGGATAGGTATTGAAAATATCTATTTAATGCAGTTGACCTGACATCAAGGTGAGGTATAGAATGAAAATGCCATCCAGATTACTAAAAGACCAGTAAGCTCTTCTATGATTTTTAGAATGCGTTTAGAATTGGTTTTTGAAGCAAATCCAATTGGATGAGTTTGGTATTGACTAGATATATCTTATCCCATCTTAGATTAATTTTTGGAGATCTAGATTATTTTTGGTAGACAGATCTAGAAACGGCAGTTTTTCTGTTTTTGTTTTGGAATGTGTTCTTGTTTGAAATAAATTGTGTGGTTGATTTAATCTTGCTTCCTAGCAGGTATAAGGTTTTTAGGACTTGTTATTAGTATGTTTTATTACAGTACATATACCTTAGAAAGTGTGTGCATGATTGGAAACTCAATAAATATGGAACTAGCATTTGTTACCTTCTAGTTTTATTATTTTGGAGTTTATGTGTGAGCTAGATCTTTGTGTAAATGCTTTAATAAATTTTGTGCTATGATTGCTATGGATCCAGTACCATTTTGGTACTGTTATTTTGAAGTTAATACCTCTGTTAGCTTGCATGTCTTTTTTTATAGTGAAGCATGTGTAGGTTTTGTTATTCTTATGCACTAGTATTGTTTCCACTGGAATAAATGGCTTTGTATTATTTATCTTACATGCTAATGTTTGTCATGAGTAACCAGAGGCTTAGTACCTCTTTTGCCTTGGTACTAGTGGGCCCATGACCCACTGGTCCCATTGCATCTTGGTTGAGGATGAAAATTCCCAACCATGCACATGTGAGAAATTAACATGTTTTAATTATATGATTGATTGCTATCTTCCACCATGGAAAAATATATTTGTTTGTTTTCACTTATGCAAGTGAGAAGTTTATTTCTTATCAGAAGATACTAGTATGTTATATGTGATCCATTTGTTAGCATAATACTCCTTAGGAGTATCATGATAAGAAATGATTCACTATTGAGTGCTAAATTAAATTATTTACAAATGAAATAAATTCCTTTTGATTAATAGATTGTTTGTGAGTGATTTTAAATTGAGTGTTTTGATTTTTGAAAGGTTTTAGATAACCTTTCATTGAGTTCTTAGCTACTAGTTGTGTAAGTTATACCTTGCTTGCTTGCTAGTAATTGACTAAAGAAAACAGAAATTGCTAGAATTAATTTATGCATGCTTAATAGTTGTTTCAAGGAATTGTTTTGATGTTTGTGCTTACTAGCATGTGTAAGTTTTGTGTACTGTTATTAGGTACATTTTATGATCATTACTTTCTTGTTTAGATTTAAGCATCGTAGTAGCATTGTTTGCTTCTCTAGTGATGAACTAGTGTCACCACTAGAAAATGGTGATTTTTGCTATAGTATTGGCATATTTTATTTTATAAGTGTTTGAGTTTGTTATAGAATATTTATGAAGTTATTACTTCTGTTATGATGCCATGAATTATTTATTTGCATGTTCTATAGTTATAGAATATAATTATCTCTTATAGCATGCTTGTGTAGAAATTCCCATACTAGTATGCTAAATGCAGTCCTGTTTTTATGCTTGTTTGATAGGAATGTTATCTTGAGTGAAGATTGTGTTTTAGATTATTTTTGTGACTTGTTATATTTTTTTTATCTACTGGTTGTTTGATAAGTTTTCATGATTGATGGATTCCATAACTTCAATTAAACATTAGTATAGTAAAGAAATGGTCTATTCGATTAATGTGTGTTTACCTGCTGTTGGAGATTGTCTGAGTGTGTACCTTAGCATGAGTGTCATACTTGTGTTAGTTGTGCTAGTGTTGTTGTGATGTTTACGAGTATCTTGTGAACTAAACATCCAAATTAATAATAAACTTATTAAGTGGCAATTGCTTGTGTGTTGCTAATACCCACTGCCATGAGTATTGTCCTGTCTGTTTGTTTTGCCTTAGTAACCTAACCCTTTGCACCCACAAGCTATATTTTTAGCTTCTTAGATATCTTATTGTGAGAGTGATACACCACTCCATATATGGTATATAAGATGTGGGATATGGTTTCCTAAACCATATGTTTGTCTGACGATAGTTTTGTACCCTGAGAGTTATGTGAGGCAGTTTTCTCGATAGCGTTTGTAAGTTTGCGCTATTGTACTTTTGCTTGCTATATGTATTGTTTAGCCTAGTTGTTTGGTCTTTAGACCTGAGAGTGTGTCTTTTATTCTTTTACGACGCTAGAAAACGAAGAAGAAGAAGAAGCAGTTGTGGAGTTGTGCGTCAAGTTCAAGTTACTTCAAGGCCAGGGACATTAAGAGATTTAAGGCAAGCCATCCTGATGCTTGCTGTTATAATACACTTATCATTATCTATCATGCATGTTTTACTTCTGAAAAGTTTTACAAAACTTTGATTTCCAAAAACTATTTTTGAGTGAATACTACTATTATATTTATACTATGCCATTAGTTGATACTTGGTGTTACCAAGCCCATAAGCCACCATATGGTATTTATTACCATCACAAATATTAGTCCCTAAGTGGACACCTTAAAATTGTGTTTTTACAAAACAAAGGCTTTATGGAAAACCCGTAGAAAAGGCGGATCCTTATTCTCCGGAGGAATGTGGAAGTGGTCATTTTTGGGAAAAATGGTGTTTTTCAAAAATGACACATAACCTAGTCTTCGCCGGACAACCTTTACCGTACTGCCACCCTACCCCAACATGGGCACGGGGCTTAACTGGAAGTTTGTTCTTGTTAGTGTGTGTTCTATCTCAATCGCTATAAGGGGACAGACTCCCTCGAATCGAATGTCGTCAAAACTCCCAATGTTGAGACATAAAAAGTGTGGGATTAAGTTACCCTCCGGTCGCAACAGTTGGGATCCTGGCTGGCGGGGAATAGCTCGGTGCCGGGGATGACGGTAAAACTCAGCTGAGAGATAGACACATTCTATCTTGAACGTAGTGGGAGGTTATGATCAGTTATCTGATGTTCTACATAATGTTGTTACAGTCCGTGGTTGTTCACGGCAGGTGTACTGTATCTGGTGGATGTGTACACCTCTGCAGAGTACAAATTTTTCGAAGAAGCCGCGTCCTCGGATATCGACAGTTGAATGGCCATGTAGCTAGCATTGTGTCAATGTTTTCAAAAATATGTTTTCAAAAATGTGTTGAACTCGGGAAGTTCGGAAAGGAATGAAATCTTGTACCGTGGAGGTACCGATGATGGAAAGCCAGAAGTTGTTTTACAAAAAGTTTTGCAAAGAAAATCTTTCTTCTCAAAGCAAACATCTGGAAACTGATTCCAAGAAGTTTTGCAAAGAGAAAAAATTTCTTTCAAAAAAGTTTTACAAAACCTCTTGTACATGTGATATCTACAAGAGAAAGAAAAACTATATTATTTTCTTCTGAAGTATCTTCTTCAACGAAGATACAGATTAACCTGACTGCAACGGTGGTGTCATCCTATATGAACACCATTGATAGTGAACCCTATTTATAGCCTACCTATTACACCATATAAGCATACTTGCATTTGGTAAGTTACATGATGGATGTCTTGCTGAGTACATTCAAATGTACTCATATTGGTTTCTTCCCTGGTATCAACTTGCCAGATTTTGAGAAGGAGTCTCAGAAGAAGATCAACGAAGAGGAGTACGGAGCTGATGGCTTTGCGAACTAGGATCGTCTCCGGGTCAGCAGCCTGTAGGTTAAGGCGTGACTTGGGCTCTGCCGCGTTTTGTGTGTGTTTAGTCTTCCGCTGTGTGTGTTGTGTGTTGTCCTGCGTGACAACCGTGTAGTCTTGGTCATGTGACCATGTGTCCTTGTAAGTGTTTGTGCAACCGTGTAATGGATATTGTATCTGTGTACCAGCTTGATATGTTGTTCATGACTGAATTTCCTGGGATCGTGAATGTATGCATATCGGGGGTGTCCTTGAATAGTGTTCCGAAGGGCGGGCCCAACACTTTGATAGGGAAACTCGATGAACAAGCAATGCTGACACGGTGAGTTTACCCAGGTTCAGGCCACCGTTGCAGTGTCAAACCCTACTCCTGCTTGTCTGTGGATTGCACCGCGGTGAGTTATAGTACAAGAGTGAGCCTGTGCTCTGGACTACCTATGGTTGATCAATCCCCTTCTACAGAGGCTCAAAGGACCTACTTATACCGGAGTCTTCGAGCCTCTTTCCCGCTCATACTCTGCGAGAAAGGGCTACCACAAAGCGCCACAGTAGAGGGCAGCTGCACTCTGTGTTGTCCGCTTGGTCATGGTCCCCGAGGACAGCGCCACTGTCCAAGGCAGAGCAGTGGGGGCTCCGATGACGTTCCTCCATCTTGTAGTGTCGGGCCGGTCTTCTTGCACCGAAGAGGAAAGCTTTGGGAAGGGGTTTGGCGCATGCAGCTGTAGTGCGCGCTTTATACATGAGAGTGGCAACTATGCCCAAAGAGTATTTGTCTCCCCGCGGTGCCCGAGAGGAGGATGTCAGCTCCACGTGGGTTGTCTCCCAGCGAGCGTTGATTCCTCAGGAGGGGATCGGGGGTGAAGTAGAGCTCCTCTCCAGGGGCTTGGCGATGATCTCTCCAAGGGGGTACCTTTTGAAGGGTTCGTTGCATAGAAAACAAAAAAATTCCTACGCGAGAGACACCCAAAGGGCCAAGATCTATAGAGAATGTCTTAAGGATAACATACCCTCACAGACACAAAGCGTTACGATATCGTATCTCGTTGGTGTTGTAGTCGAACTCACATCAATCTCAAGATCGCGAAGAAGAACGCTGCAATCCGGCAGCGCTTCCGCACTCGGTCACACGTACAGCTTGATGACGACCTCTGTTCCCTCGATCCAGTGGGGCAGCGGAAGTAGAGGATCCACTGGAAACTCCAACAACACGACGACATGGTGTGGTGGAGAAATTAGACGGGCCATGGCTTCGCCAAGCGGATGACCAAGAGGTGGAGCAGCGGGAGGAGGAAGAGAGATATGCCACCAAGTTGTGTGTGGAAAGGGAGGTCCAACCCCTCTTTATATAGGAGGGGGCAGCCACGAAATTTTGGTGCCTCCACCTCTCCCCTCGTCATGTGGGTGGAGTCTCCACTCAACCCACTCATTCTCTCATCAATTCCCACTCAAAATTCCAAGTGTTTTCTTTAATAAATAAATAAAACAATTTCATTTCTTTATTTTAATATTTGTTAATCCTATTAACCAACATTAACACTTACCCCCTTGAACAATTTGTTAATCAAACATTAACATATACCACCTTGAACTATTTCAATATTCTACAAAACAATTCTGGTGACTATTTCAATATTCCCCGAAACAATTTCGGTGTTGTCCAAACTTTTCTCCGATATTCCGTATCCACTCAATCGCGTCATCAAACCTTAAGTGTGTCACCCTACGGTTCGTGAATAATGTAGACATGATCGAGACACCTCTCCAATCAATAGTCAACAGCGGGACCTGGAGATCCCTAATGACTCCTACACATTCAACGATGAATCTAGTGATCGTGTGAACCATAAACGTCGTAACCAATTCCCTTTGTCTCGCGATATTTTAATTGTCCGAGATCCGATCATTGGTATCAACCATACCTAGTTCAATCTCATTACCAACAAGTACTCTTTTACTCGTTCCATGATATGACATCCTTGTGACCTAGTCATGTACTTGCAAGTTGTGTCGATGTGATATCACCGAGAGGGACCAGAGTATATTTATCCATCATTTTGATGGACAAATCCCACTCTTGATCCATGAGCCTAAACTAATACTTTCAAAATACCCAACGGCACCTTTATAGTCACCCTTTTACGGTGTGACATTTGATTACATCAAAGCACTCTTACGATGTTAGTGATTGACATGATCTCATGATCTAAGGATTAGAGTTACTTCGTATGTTTGATATAAAAATGCAAACTTAATGATGATCGCATTGCTATATTCACTTTGGGTATATGTTCATCACATCATTCTACCAATGATATGACCCTATTATTAACAACATCCAATGTTCATGATCAGGAAACCTTGATCATCAGTTAATCCACGAGCTAGTTAAACGAGAAGCGTTACTAGGAACTCTTGTTTGTTTATTAGACACATATGTATCAACGTTTCCGGTTAATACAATTCTAGCATGAGAAATAAACATTTATCATAAAAAAGGAATAAGATAATAACCACTTTATTATTGCCTCTCGGGAATATTCCCTTCACCTTCGTCGGGAAGCCTTATTGGTTGAGAGGCACCTGGGTGGCTGCCTCTGGAAGGGATCCCAGGCGGATTATTTCCACGCGGACATGGCCCAGGCCCGCAGTAGCCGGCCCAGCATACCCGGGTTTCCAGGGGTCCGACATCTATCTCATGAAGAATCAAGTGATCTTCATAAATTATATTTACTCAAGCCAAGACATTGGGATCATCATATATCTATCTCATATCTAATGTGGCTCCTTGTGGTAACTTGTATTTAAATTATATACATTGAAAGTTGCTTGCCCCTTCCATGTGTTAGTTTTGTATCTAGCCTGTGTTCGTATATGGTGTGCCTACTAATTACCTATCGTGGGTATCTACTATGTGTTTGTTGGTTTGCACTCCATGTACTTGTTTGTTTTGTGTTGAGACTTTATTGCATTTTTTTGTTTATATTAGTTGGATCTTTTGAGAGATTAATGGACTGTCCAATTTTGGGGGAGTGATATGCTTTGTCACACATCACAATCCTAAAATGTGTGTACATGAGGAATACCACTTATTATTAAGATGAAAGATTATGTAGTCTCCATGTGGTATGCCATTATCATGAGAAACTCAAATTCTATAATGTTCATTAATTATCTCTTGTTGGTTTTTACTTGCCTATTGTTGAAAAGAAATGGATTATAACATTATGGGGAGAGTAATAATCTATGTGCATATTATGATCCTAGAAAAATGTGAACATGTGAGGTAATGCCACTTATAATTGATATTCTAAATTATCTTTTTACTATGTGGCATGATTAGCTTGTAACATCCCAATTTTTGCTACAATAGGGTGTGTGGTGTTGTGTTCATCTCATACATGCATGAAACAACAATTTAAACCATGTTGAAACAATTTAAATTGTGAATTTAAATGGTTTGAGAAAATCCCACAAATAGTACTTATTTTGGTTCCCAAAATTTTGTACTGAAAAATATTTCAAATACACCAAAGAAACACATGGTTTTGTTGGAAATTTTACAAGGTTTCCAAAACTTATTTTTGCCAAATTTTTAGTTTACAAAAAGGTCCTCAAAAGTTCAATCGTGTTCTGTTTTTTACCACAGAAGGACCTCTTGGTAATTTCCATAACTTACAGGGGTTTTTCGGAAAATTCGTTTTTCTTTTCTCTTTCTTCAAGCTCCCGCCAGAAGGATGCAAGACGAGGGCGGCGCGCTGCCACCTCCTGCTACCCCTTCCCGTGGGGATAAGCACGCTGGGTAGGTGACCCGATCTCTCTCTCCCTCGCAGAAACCCCCTCAAGTGCCCTCTTCCTCTCACTGTCCCTGCAGGTGGCCAAACCCTAGCCGAACCATACCTCGCCGGCGATCTCCTCTCCCTGCCGTCTCCGACCACCCCTGCCCGAATGGAAGCCACCAGGAGCTCCATCGACCTCCACTAAACGTCCATGAAGAACGAATCGAGCAGAGATGGCTCGAATCACCGGAATTCGGCCACCGTACTCAACTCCGGCCACCGGCCATTTTTCCGATGTCGCGGCCGATTCCGAGATCCAACCGCGTCGCCGACCGTTCCTCTACATTACTGGTGAGATTCTCTTCCTCCTAGACCCCTCCATATTCTTCCTTTTTCTCTGGTTCGTCGGGGCGTCGTGCATCGCCGGCCGCCGCCGCGTCGTTGGTCGCTGCCGGTCATTCCGGTGGCCATCCGGCCAGCCGCCGCCACCTAATGGTTGCCCTCAGCTCCCTCTACCTAGGACCCCAATCAATTCCATGAATAATCCATCGAGGTATTCGAATTGGAGAGAAATAGATAAGTTCATCCCCATGTGACGTCAGGATGATGTCACAAATTCCCTTTTTAACAATTCCAGGAAATTCCAGAAAATTGTTTATTTTGTAAAGTCAATAACTATTAAAATATTAATCAGGAAAATAAAATGAAGGTATGGTTTAGACCAGAAAATTATTCTCTATCAAAATATATCATTTTCACACATGTTTGAGAAAGTCCAAAAATGAGCATTTATTTAATGTTGTTTAATCATTTAAAATGGAGAAAATAAGTTTTTATTCACTAAAATCAGAAAATTAAAAGTAATATACCAAAATGCTCAAAAGGACAAATGCAATCCATTTATGATTTTTTCAAACCCATTTGAGCAACTAAAATGGTACTCACTTTCATAATCACCCGAATTGCCCTCCGGGGTCTATTTCGGGCTAATTCCAGTAAAAATGCATAACTGACATGCGAACCCTAGCAACCCATCGAACATGTTTAGGGATTTATTTCAGTGCATTAACTTGCTCATGCATACATATTGTGCATTGCATCGATGCCCTGTGTTGATTGTTGTTTTTCTTTTTGGTGTTTGTTCCCCCTCGGTAGAACGTGACTCCGAAGAGAAGGCTAGCAGTCCAATGTTGAATACTTGATCTTAACCGACAAGTCAAGCACTTATCCCAGAAGATATCTTTATTGGTTTTCTTATAACCAAGGCAAGCATAACCTCTTATCTGCTCATATATGCTTCGAACAACATTTCAATCTCGTACTTTGCATTCGATTCCAAAGTATTTGATGCTAGTATATATAGTTCACCTATATACTGCATTGACTCAATATCCTGATCCACTGCTCCTAGCCGCCATAGATTTTCTTGTGCGCATCGCTAGAGCCTCATATCTGCTTCGCTTAGTAATACAAGTTTGTTACTTCTGCTCCATACGGTTGATGAATCAGAGCTGCAACCTAGTATGATATGATGACGTGGTGAGATGAGCGTTGTGTGGATAACTTGGCTAAGGCTGGTATGGGAGGTCACTTGGGAAGTGGTTGTTCGTCCTATACTCGCCAACCCTAGGATTACGGTCTCGAGCGGAAGCCAAGACTGAGCGTGCAACCACACGCGGGGTCTAAGTAACCGCGCTCGACCAACTAACTTGTTTCGCCAGATCCATCACGTAGTTTGAGATTTCCATTTGGCACCGCAAATAAAACCTTTTAAACGGTTTTGAAAACAAAATACTCCACTAGGGCGTGACCGGGGCCAAGTGATGGACGTACACGGATCTTGACCCCGCCTCACACAGACAGGTGCCGTCAGGAGGATGACCAACTCCCTGTTGACGGGGTGGCCCTGTCTTGGGTTGACTCATGGATAGGGTTGGGTAAGGTAAAGGTCATGGCCAGCCACCCTCTTCCGCGTTCCATGGAAGAGCGTACATGTGGCGCTAAGAGTCGGATGGTACGTGTGGGTAAAGTGTACCCCCTGCAGGGATAAATCTTTTCGAAAAGCCGTGTCCACGGTTAAAGACGACTTGGTGAATGCAAAGACCATAGACAACCTAACGTGACGTAAAAGATGTTGACAAAGCATGGAGTCTATGTTTGAAGGGTGCTTCCTCGGAAATGCCGAGAGGGGTGATCCTTGTAGCATGTGAGATGCTGGGAATTGATGTTGGTGGATTGAAAAGATGATCATTACAGTAGTTGAGTTTCTCATCTGTTTTGAAAACATTCTGTGAGACGTGCTATTCTTCCTCGACTTGGAAAACAAAGATTGCTTTACGCAAAACAGCCTTCATAAAACCCTTTCTGAAGATCGCAGATATATAGTAGGTTAACTAAGTCTTGTTGATTACCTCATGTACTCATGTTTGCTTAATTCTGTTCAGGTGAAGATCTCACATCGGTGGTGGTTCAACGTGGACATCGACGAGTAGTTTGGGGTTCCCAGGTAGCAGCCTGGAATCTATGGGCTGGGACGTCGCCTTATGTTGCAGCCTCTTAGGCCTTTTTGGTTCTTGTTGATTAGCAACATAATTTGCCTTCCGTTCTCTGATGTAATGTTGGGTCGTGTGACCTCTGCTTGTAAGCTATACTATAGTAACACATGTTTAATATAGCTTCCATGTTTAGAGTACTGCTTTGATCGGTTGGTTGTTTCGAGCTCATTGTTATACAGTTTTGGCTATGCCTGCATAGTTGTCGCAGTCGAGGGGTTGTGGAGCCGATGATCCATGTCCGAGCCCGCCTGCCGATGTGATTCGGCCTGGGGCGAGGTAACCCCAGTAACCCTCTATTGTTGTTGCATTTTCTGGACACATAGCATCTCTGTATAGCTTTGGTCCTGTTCCTTCAGTTTCATACGATTCGTGGACGCTTTGATATGCATAGTTGGTTATGACTAGCATGGACACAAGGAGTAGTAGTACCGTGGTGATCCGGCATGTGTGCCGATGAATCCGGCCTGTCTGTCGTTGTTTTTTGCGGCCGGTGCTGGTAACCCTGAAGTCCTTGTGGGTCCATGACTAGGAGCACATAACAGTGTGTATATCTTGGGGTCCGTTGTCGTGACAGGTCATGGTATCAGAGCAGGACTGCGTGTAGGAAAACCTTAATGCTTGGTCGATGTTAAGTCTAGAGTTGTGAAAACTACTTTGAAACTTCAAATGATTGTGAAAGACCTTCTTAGGATTCTTTTTACTCCGTATCTAGTATCGCTCTAACTCTGTGTCATCTTACCTGTTTTGGATTTGAAAAGGTTTTGCTATCCCGTCTAGTCATTCAAAACTTGGGTGCTTTCTTTGGCAATGACGTTTTCACCCAAGTTGACTTGGTGTTAAAAAGTTTCTAGAGTCGTGTGTGTTCCATATTCCATTATCTCTTAAACTGGGAGATTTCCTTCCTATCCTAGTCTCTCAGAGTGGTGATGATTCCACATTCCTACATGTTTCAAAGTTCGAAATCCTGACCCTCGAGATCTACTTTCCATCTCGAATGTATCCGTTATCCTCTCTTCAAATTCTTTCGGAGCTATGTTTGGCTTTTGAAAGATACTTCGTGATTGATATTCATAGTGTCCTTCAAGGCACTAAGATAGTAGTTACTCCTTCCTTTGGGTTTTTAACCCTCGGACATGAACCAAAGGTCCCGGAATGTGCTGAATTGCGGTGAGTTGAGTCATGTGGTTTCTTAACCATGTAATGCTCACACTATCAGTACAGGATGCTGACCTTTAACCCAAGTTCTGTTTCTTTGGATCCTGAGGAATCCGTTTTACCTCGGGATGGCCAGGTGATCTCAGCTCCAATACCCATAGGTTTTCTTTTTCGGACCAAAAGGGATCACAACAAGAGTGATCATCATGGTTTCCACATCTTCCTTCTTGATTCATCTATATCTCTCTTCTTAGCATGGGTTCTACAAACGAGTATTATCATGTGCAATCAACATGATCTCTGGATTCCCCCGAGCACGTTCTTATTCTTCAGTTGCTTCCAAACTTCGTCCGTTGTTTTGGACACCAAATTGCTTGTGTGCGTTGGATTCTTCCAATACATTTGCTCTTGTTTTCTGTCAGAAATTCCTCCTTGGAATGTCAGTAGAAACAAACTTCAGTACCTCGTTCATCTCTAGGACCAGTTCAAAGTTTTGTAATCCGCAGAATAAAGAAGTTTCATTAGCTTCTGTTCTGTTCTACCTTCGAGTATCACACCCTTTTATATCAAGAGGCTATGTCGATTCATAGCCTTATTGATGAAGTGATGCTCCTATACATCTTCATTCACCATTTCTACAAGCTTGAATGTCCGAGAATGTTGGGTGTGCATTGAGGTGTGTATAAGATATTCCTATCAATTCTTATTGCTTTGAAAAATCTCCGAAACATCGGTATCCTTCTTAGCACTACTGGTCACCCAGCATCTTTTTGAAGTTGACTGTGTTACCAAATCCGTTCATTCCGATGCACATTCTAGGTCAAAGAGTTAGGTTCACACCAAAGCTGTCAAGACCATATCGGTTGCTTTGACAAGCAAGATCCCTTTCAAACTCCAAGACATACTGATGGGTTGTGATATTCTGGTTGTCTTTCTAGAAGTATCACCAGGTTTGTTACCTGACCGTAATGTCTAAGCAAAGGGTGATTTGAATTGCTCCTTTCTCCAAGAAAACAGTGTTGGATATCCTCGACTAGTTGGTTGATCCTAAACAACAACTTGGAGAGTTGAAAGGCAAAAGCTCCGTCTAATTTGATCCTTTGTTAAGGGATGTCTAGTTTCCTTTATGTCGAAGCTTGATAGTATCTCTTCGGTGGACATACTATCATTCCACCCTTGGTTTGATCTGGGCTATTGTCAAATCAAGTCCAGATTCAAGGACTATCTTTATGGTGTTTTCACTCATGGTGTTTTGCCCGGGTACACCCTTGTGTCCTTTAGTCTGGCTATTTTGCCCTATTCATGTAACATATGAATTCCTCTTCTTGGAGTATCTTGATAAGCGTGTTGTCGAGCACATCGATGACATTCCAATTTCCCCAAGTTGCAAGAGGTTCATGTTGAACAGTTGGCACTAATGTTGGAAACTTTCGAGAACCATCTTTGTGCCATCACGAAGTTTGTGTTCTGGTTGTTCGAAGTAACTTTCTCTGGTTCATGTGCTTATGGTGAAAGTGGTCGTCATGGGTTCGAGTAAAGTTTTCTTGTTCCCTCGGGAATAATTCCAAGACGGTCATGTATGTGTGGACTATTCTTGAGATGGTATGATGTTACCTCCATTTCTTAAAGAAGTTGTACATCCACACTAAGCCACTGACTGGTTGTTCAATAAAGAGACGAAGTCCAAGAACTCCGTTATCTTTGTAATCATCTTCCCAACAATGACTCCGATGTGTTCTGTTGCAAGTAATCCATGTAGGTGCAGTCGTTCTTCGCAAGTTGCTAATACATGAGTTCTGCAATCTCGCTCATCCTGTTGAGTGTGGCATCGAAGTCCATGCCTTGAGAATCTAGTAAATATATCTCGTTAATAACCGGTGCAACCTCTTTGATCAAACATACTAAGTCTGAGTTATTAGCCCACTA